>CM042245.1:7922723-9122723 GCA_023566225.1 Romanogobio albipinnatus
TGCCCCGCCCTGGTCTGTACCTTCTGTCCCTCCAGTCCCGCCCTGGTCTGTCCCTCCCGTCCCGCCCTGGTCTGTCCCCCCCGTCCCGCCCTGGTCTGTCCTCCCGGTCCTGCCCTGTTCTTGTGGAGCGTCTGGTAGCCGCTCCTTAAGGAGGGGGTAATGTCACATGCCTGTCATGTCTTGTGTAGCACATGTGGTGGTTTGTTATTTTCCGTCCTTGTCTAGTTCCCACCCTCCTTGTTATCGTCTTATTGGTTTAATTTGCCCCACCTGTGTTCCCTCGTTACCTGCTTTATTTGTCCCCTTTATAAGTTCCTTTGTGTTTGCAGTCCTTGTCGGTTCATTGTGATGTCTAACGTCTCCTGTTCCCTGTGTTCCCGGTTTGAGTATGTTAGTTGATTTTGTTATTTCTTAGTTGTATGTTTTCCCCCTCGTGGGTCTTTGTTTGTATTTATGTTTACTTTTATAATAAATTCATCCGTTTTCCTGCAATTGAGTCCTCACCTCAGTTTCCTCAGTCAGCCCGTGACAGATTAATTCAAGAATGAGGCAGTCGTTTACGAATAGTTTATTGAATCTTTTATTCAACCGATTCATTCAAAACGCCGAATCATTCACTAACACACTGTTGCGGTGATACGCGTTTTGCTGTGATCTTGTTGGGTTTTCAGCGGCTAAAGACAAAAAGGACTGGACTGCTGCTGAGTGGTCCAAAGTTTTGTTCTCTGATGAAAGTAAATTTGGCATTTCCTTTGTAAATCAGGGTCCCAGAGTCTGGAGGAAGAGAGGAGAGGCACACAATCCACGTTGCTTGAGGTCCAGTGTAAAGTTTCCACAGTCAGTGATGGTTTGGGGTGCCATGTCATCTGCTGGTGTTGGTTCACTGTGCTTTCTGAGGTCCAAGGTCAACGTAGCCGTATACCAGGAAGTTTTAGAGCACTTCATGCTTCCTGCTGCTGACCAACTTTATGGAGATGCAGATTTCATTTTCCAACAGGACTTGGCACCTGCACACAGTGCCAAAGCAACCAGTACCTGGTTTAAGGACCATGGTATCCCTGTTCTTAATTGGACAGCAAACTCGCCTGACCTTAACTCCATAGAAAATCTGTGGGGTATTGTGAAGAGGAAGATGTGATATGCCAGACCCAACAATGCAGAAGAGCTGAAGGCCACTATCAGAGCAACCTGGGCTCTCATAACACCTGAGCAGTGCCACAGACTGATCGACTCCATGCCACGCCGCATTGCTGCAGTAATTCAGGCAAAAGGAGCCCCAACTAAGTATTGAGTGCTGGATATGCTCATACTTTTCATGTTCATACTTTTCATTTATGTGCACCCCAGAGCTAATGCTAAAATAGCCATGGGAAAGCTACATGATGCTATATGCAAGCAGCAAAACAGACACCCGGAGGGCATGTTTATAGTGGCAGGGGATTTCAACCACACTAACCTGAAGACAGTTCTGCCTAAATTCTACAAGAATGTGAACATTAAAACAAGAAATAACAAAATACTGGATCAGGTGTATACAAATATTCCCGGAGCCTATAAAACCCAGTCTTCACCTCATCTCGGGACAGTCTGACCATCTATCCCTGCTACTGACACCAGCCTACAAGCCCAGTATCAGCAGGACTAAACCTCAGGTAAAGACAGTACAGATCTGGACTGCAGAAGCTTCCTCAGCCATGCAGGACTGCTTTGATGACACCAGGTGGGAGCTATTTGAACATACAGACATTGAGCACCATACCGTCACAGTCCTCTCCTACATCAACTTCTACACAGACATTGTAACAACAAAGAAGCAAATTTAAGTGCTCCCCAACCAGAAGCCCTGGTTTAGCAACAGGGTGATGGAGCTGCTCCGAGCACGGGACACAGCACTGAGATCAGGAGACAGGGAGGAGTACAGGAGGGTGAGGGCCAACCTAAACAGAGACATCGTATCTGCAAAGCGGAAATACAAACAACGCATTGAGGACAACTTTAATGGAAACAACCCCCGTGCAATGTGGCAGGGTGTAAGGAACATTACCGGCTACAAACAGAGCAACTGTAACCTCACCCCAACTGACCCCTCTATCCAAGACCAGTTAAACACTTTCTTCGCCCGCTTTGAAGATTCCAGCTCCAGCAGGGGACCGGACCCAGAAACAAGCACCACCTCTCCAGAGAGCGATCAGCCACTTACTCTTCTGACCTACCAGGTAAAGAGAGCACTAAACAACATCAACTGCAACAAAGCAACGGGGCCTGATGGTGTTCCAGGGCGAGTACTGAAGGAATGTGCTGAACAACTCGCTTCAGTATTCACACGCATTTTTAACCTGTCACTACAGCAAGCCACAGTCCCCACCTGTTTGAAAACCGCCACCATAATCCCTGTACCTAAAACTTCAGCCATTACAAGCCTGAATGATTACCGGCCGGTGGCTCTCACGCCAGTGATCATGAAATGCTTTGAGAGACTGGTACTGCCCCACATTAAGGCCTGCATCCCTCCTGACCTTGATCAACACCAATTTGCATATAGGACCAACAGATCCACTGATGACGCCATCTCTAGCACTGCACACGGCCCTCACACACCTGGAAACCCCCAGCAGTTATGTCAGGATGTTATTCATTGACTATAGCTCCGCATTCAATTCCATCAACCCAGACAAACTGATCAACAAACTGCAAACACTGGGTCTGGGAGACTGTCTCTGCCAGTGGATTAAAAACTTTCTCACCAACAGACCCCAGCACGTCAGGATCAGCCAACACACCTCCTCTAGCATTACTCTCAACACTGGCGTCCCCCAGGGCTGTGTCCTCAGTCCAGCCCTCTACTCGCTCTTCACCCATGACTGCACCCCCTCCCATAACTCCAACACCATCATCAAATTTGCAGATGACACAACCATAGTGGGACTCATAACAAACAACAACGAAACAGCTTACAGGGAAGAGGTCCAGACCCTGTCAGCTTGGTGCAGAAACAACAACCTCAACCTCAACACCAAGAAAACAAAAGAAATAATAATTGACTTCAGAAGAAACAAACCAAACCACAATGGATTGTGTATCAACGGGGAGGAGGTGGAGAGGGTGGCAAGCTTTAAGTTCCTGGGAGTGCATATAGCAGATGGATCTAACCTGGAGCCAGAACACCTCCTATACCATTAAAAAAGCCCAGCAGAAGATGTTCTTCTTGAGGACCCTGAAACGCAATGGGCTTCCGCAGGAACTTCTGACACGCTTCTACCGCTGCACAATTGAGAGCACCCTGACATACTGCTGCACTGTGTGGCATTCCAGCTGCACAGAAGCAGAAAGAAAGGGCCTGCAGCGGGTTGTCAAGATGGCTGAGAGGATCATTGGCTCCCCCCTACCAAACCTGAGTGAATTATATTCAAGCCGTCTTCTCACACGGGCCACAAACATCAGGCAGGACACCTCACATTCCGGACACTCCCTGTTCACCACCCTCCCCTCAGGCAGAATTAGAACCCCAAGTACACGCACTAATAGACTTCTGAACAGCTTCTTCCCCAGAGCTGTGAACATATTACAGAAATCATACACACATACACCCATACAATCATAAAAACACACACACTCCACCTACCCCGCTCAGTGCAATCGGACTCCAATACTGCTGTGTTTACTGCTTACTGTTTTTTTAGATATTTATTGAGAACAAGGAATGAATGTGTACTGTATGTACCAGACGAATGTGTATGTGTGAGACGTGCTTGGGTGAGAATGTGCTGGTGTTTGTGTACATATACTATAGTTTTATTTTTTTACTTCATGCTGTTTTTGGAGAGGATGGCTCCAACAGAATTTCGTTGTATTGCATACAATGACAATAAAGATCTATCTATCTATTTGGCCAATATTTATAAAAATCCTTTCTTTGTATTGGTCTTAAGTAATATTCTAATTTTCTGAGATACTGAATTTGGGATTTTCCTTAGTTGTCAGTTATAATCATCAAAATAAAAGAAATAAACATTTGAAATATATCAGTCTGTGTGTAATGAATGAATATAATATACAAGTGTCACTTTTTGATGATATTCTAATCATATGACCAGCACCTGTACACTAATGAATGCAGAATCATTCTTGCATTTTGGTTATTCCCTAGTTATTTTTTGTTAATGCCGTTTTTCAGGCTACTTGTCCGTCTGGCAAGTAAAATTTCACTTGCCCCTTCAAAAAATCCACTTGACAAGCGTTAATGTCGAGCCCTGCTTTAAGTCCTGTAAATTGTGAGGTGGGGCCTCACAGTTTTATTTGAATTTTACACTGAATTTTATTTTTATACATCAAAACAATTCCGAAACAGTGAAATAACCATTCATAGACAACAGCATTAGCTCAAGTAAAGGAGAAAAAAAGTACATAAGTAACAAGATAATAAATAAAACATCCATCCATCCATCCATCTTCTTCCGCTTATCCGGGGCCGGGTCGCGGGGGCAGCAGTCTAAGCAGAGATGCCCAGACTTCCCTCTCCCTAGACACTTCCTCCAGCTCTTCCGGGGGGACACCGAGGCGTTCCAAGGCCAGCCGGGAGACATAGTCCCTCCAGCGTGTCCTTGGTCTTCCCCGGGGCCTCCTTCCGGTTGGACATGCCCGAAACACCTTCCCGGGAAGGCGCTCAGGAGGCATCCGGAACAGATTCCCGAGCCACCTCAGCTGTCCCCTCTCGATGTGGAGGAGCAGCGGCTCTATTCCGAGTTCCTCCCGAGTGACTGAGCTTCTCACCCTATCTCTAAGGGAGCGCCCAGCCACCCTGCGGAGAAAGCTCATTTCGGCCGCCTGTATCCGGGATCTTGTCCTTTCGGTCATGACCCAAAGCTCATGACCATAGGTGAGAGTAGGAACGTAGATTGACCGGTAAATCGAGAGCTTCGCCTTACGGCTTAGCTCTTTCTTCACCACGACAGACCGGTACATCGACCGCATTACTGCAGAAGCTGCACCGATCCGTCTGTCAATCTCCCGTTCCATCCTCCCTCACTCGTGAACAAGACCCCTAGATACTTGAACTCCTCCACTTGGGGCAGGAACTCTCCACCAACCTGAAGTGGGCAAGCCACCCTTTTCCGACTGAGGACCACGGATTTGGAGGTGCTGATCCCCATCCCAGCCGCTTCACACTCGGCTGCAAACCGTCCCAGTGCATGCTGAAGGTCCTGGTTAGAAGGGGCCTAATGCCTAATGCATCCAGATATATATATATATATATATATATATATATATATATATATATATATATATATATATATATATATATATATATATATATATATATACATATATATATATATATATACATACTGTCCAGGGATCGGGTCGTCTAGGCCCCCGGCCTCGACTGCTGCCCGATTCACTTTGCACCGGCCCCTTACGGTCCCTCCTGTGAGTGGTGAGCCCACGGGAAGGTGTCCCCACGTCGCTCCTTTGGGAGATTGACAGACGGATCGGTGCAGCTTCTGCAGTAATGCGGTCGATGTACCGGTCTGTCGTGGTGAAGAAAGAGCTAAGCCGTAAGGCGAAGCTCTCGATTTACCGGTCAATCTACGTTCCTACTCTCACCTATGGTCATGAGCTTTGGGTCATGACCGAAAGGACAAGATCCCGGATACAGGCGGCCGAAATGAGCTTTCTCCGCAGGGTGGCTGGGCGCTCCCTTAGAGATAGGGTGAGAAGCTCAGTCACTCGGGAGGAACTCGGAGTAGAGCCGCTGCTCCTCCACATCGAGAGGGGACAGCTGAGGTGGCTCGGGCATCTGTTCCGGATGCCTCCTGAACGCCTTCCCGGGAAGGTGTTTCGGGCATGTCCAACCGGGAGGAGGCCCCGGGGAAGACCAAGGACACGCTGGAGGGACTATGTCTCCCGGCTGGCCTTGGAACGCCTCGGTGTCCCCCCGGAAGAGCTAGAGGAAGTGTCTAGGGAGAGGGAAGTCTGGGCATCTCTGCTTAGACTGCTGCCCCCGCGACCCGGCCCCGGATAAAGCGGAAGAAGATGGATGGATGGATGGATATACATACTGTCCACCTTTGTAAGATGTCTACTTTCAGTTGGAGCGAGGCAGTCAAATATTCCATTTTATAATAGATTCAAGTTTTTCTATCCACTGGGCCATTGTTGGAGAATGTGGCTTCATCCAATTAATTGTTATAGTTTTCCATGCACTTAATTAGAATACATGCAAAATACCTCTTGTTTTTACTACACCAATCCTGGGGTATCCCTTCAAGCAAGAAAAACAGGGGAGTAGACGGCACGTCTATATGCAGAATGTTCATGATCTCAGCCTTTTACCCCTTTGCAAAATGTGGATATTTTCAGACATTCCCAGAATATATGTGTGTGGTCTCCTATCTCCTATCTCTGCTTCTACCACAACCTACGAGAAACATCAAAGAATCAGGTTCACCTTAAAAGGGGCACAATGACTTAGAAACGCATCTAAAGGTTGCGAACGGTACATGCATTGACTTCGGTTGCTGAACAAGTCCAGATGCAATAGAGTCAAGAGTTTCTTGATGTTTTCAATAGGAGTGCACTGAAGCGTTCGTTGTGTTTTTCATGTTGATTCCCACAAAGTTAACTTGAAGATAGTTGCCAGAATGAGGAAATGTGGTGTCTCATAAGAGATTGAGCAAAGATGTGCCTAATCAGGGAACTCTTAACCCTTTTTCCTAAAACGTTCGATTTTGACATCTCAAAAGGCTATATCTTAAAAGTGATAAAAGAAAGAGACTTTCTGTAAATTAGAGAAATATTAAAGATGACCCAAAGTTTATGTAGGGATTACATTTTCCCGTCTAATTTGCATATTAAGACATCATATGGTGGTGGCCATCTTGGATTATAGAATTTTCATGAAAAGTCACATGTTTAAATGATAAAATGCAGCACTTCTTTCCCCCCCAAAATGTCCCTCACCTTCTGTATGCTATATTGCACAATACTGAATGCTCAGGTAAATAGTAAACAAACTGTAAATCATTACTAATAAATGGTAGTGTAACAACAATGAGTTTCGGGGAATAATTAATTCAAATGGTATAAATATTCATGAGTTTATGAATATGGTTCGCTTGTTGTACAGACAATATTAACTTATAACGGAACCTTTAATCATGTAAAAGTAACCTTTATCCAAATTGATTCCTTCATCAATTATCAATCCTACAAACTTCAAGAAATATTAATCTGCTTGATCAGGACAAATAAATATTTCCCATGTTTGTACAATTTCTGAAATAGTAACAAGAAAACCAAGCTTAATTGGTAGCTAAGATCTTACGTCTCATTGACTTCGAGCTTAGTGAGCAAAACAATACAGATTCACTTCAATGAAATTATTGGGTTTTAGTAAAACAACTAAATTATACAAAGCTATGATTCATACAGGGTAATTATGCATATATAGAAAACAAACATATGGTACCAATAGGGAAAAATCAAACTTAAAGAATAATATAAAGGGGAAGAGAATGATGGAAAGAGAGAATTTAACGAGGTAGAGAGAGGGTGAGAGAGAGAGAGAGAGAGAGAGAGAGAGACACAGCTTCAAAGTCCTTTCACCAGAGATCTCAAGGAATTTTAACAATCCTGTGAGCAGGAATAATTCAGACCAAACACTATCATTCTGCGATTTGAGAGTACAGAGATGCAGGATTTTTACAGTTACATCCTAGCTATTTTAATACATCGTATAAAGACATTACATCAACAAAATATATATATTTAAACGTTATTGAGGCAGTTTGGGTCCACATGGTTCAAATCACGTGGGCGTGGGATAAGTCCATGAAACAGTCCTGTGTGTGCGTGTTGGACAGTTCAGTGTCCTGTGAGTCAAACAAAGGGGTGTGTGTGTGTGAGGGTGTAAAGACACGTGAATGTCTTGGGGATACAAAGTTCCAATCTCTTGCGGAGACATAATGGTTCTTTGGGTTGTTAATTAACTTTAGATAGCCGCATAACACACAGACCCTTTGTTTACCCATGATCTGATTAGAAGAGTCACGAGATGCTGATGCGGGAGTTCAAACTGTGTTCATCCTGCCAGCTGGCTGATTGAATCAGTACTGTTACAGTAGAAACAAACCCTGCCTCCACATTGCCCCCTAACTGTCCTATGAATACTTCAACCTCGTCTAACATACCCAGTGGCATTAGACAAAGTCTCCACCACAATACTGTCACAGCGATTGCGGAGAGGCACACGGTCAGAAGACAAAGCTTCATGGCTATCTCCCGCCTCGTTCCACACAACACTAACACGACTGCTAACTTCGCGATGAACACTTCGACCCCGGGAAACATAGTTTCCACCACTGACATTGGGCAAAGGATTCACCGTTTGGGCTTGGTGTTGGGCTATACTTTAACTTTCAGAATCACCGTCATCTTCTGAAGGCAGATATTCCCTTCAGAATCAGGGTCTGCGAATAGAAGACCCAACACTTCAGTGCGGGTAAGCTTTATTGATGCCATTAGAAAATAATAATAATCTAATGCAAATACTCGCTGACGCTGACGATGACAATATTGCTCTGATAAAATGGCTCACTCACACACTAGCTCCGCTTTTGTTTGCACTGATTCAATGCGCTCTTACTCAAAGATTTTGTATAGAAGCATGACGTTTTTCTGAGTCTGGGATGAAGTATGACATGTCTGCCATCTAGTGGAGGGGAGGTTGAACGAAATTTGACACCCTATTTGACAAAATCGGCAGTTTTATTCAGTTTGTCTCTAGTCTTTGCCCAAATGGCTGGCGTCTGGTCTCCTGTGCTGCCTTTGAGGGTTCCAGGCATCATCTCTGCTAAGGTCGTTCAGGAGAGCAGAGGTCATAAGGGCATTTGAAGAGAGGTGGTTTGCAACTCTTTGGGCCGGGCCAGTGATCAAGTTTGACCAAAGGGAAAGGGGGAAGGTTTTTATGGTGCCTAGAGCATTTTGATCATGCCCATCCGTTACAGTGTCATAAAGGCTAGTGTTGACAATGGTTCAGAGCACTGTTCCATGTTAACCCATTCTGTTTCAGCATCATTATTAATCCATGCCACTATTTGGTAACCGGTTTTTATTGACTATTATGTGCACAGCTACCAGATCCCCGGAAGCAATTTCACTCTGAAAAAAAATCACATCCCGAGCAGTTGTTAAAGCTTTAACAAAGTTCTTTACCATTTTTGTTCTACTGAGACTGATCACGTCCAGATTGATCAGGGGGCTTATTTTCTATCTTAATTGTGTGCTCAAGTCTTTAAATCGCTCAATATTACACATCGTATATCCAGTGCTTATCACCCAGAGAGACAGGGGTCAGTTGAAAGGTTCCATCAGACCTTAAAAGCAATGCTTAGGATATACTGCCTCGAGACATGGTCTGAGTGGGACGAAGGAGTTCCTTTGCTTTTATTCTCAATCCGTGAAATGGTGCAGGAGTCTCTGAAGTTCAGCCCATCAGAGCTGGTCTTTAGCCATACTGTGAGAGGACCACTGAAAGAGAATCTTCGGCATTGAGGACTCTAAGAAAACAAACGTGTTAGATTATGTCAGTAATTTCATGATCGGCTTCAGAAAACGTGTGTGCTCTATATCAATGTCCCTACATAAACTTCTGGGCCCTCCGCACTAGCAATGTGTGTGCTATCCCCCCCAACCCCACACCACCACCACCACCCCCTGGTGTGATGCCCATGTGAATAGGATCTAGTTGTATGTTGGTTTTGATACTTTACATGTCTAAATGTTTTGTTTGTTGCTGTGTACCATTAAACTGGCGTTAATTTGCATTTGTCTCTTTTCACCTTAGACCTGACGGTGCTGAAAGAGGAGAGTGAAGTACTCAATGAAATAGAAGAGAAAGATCAATTTAAGAATAATTATTTCATAACTGGAGAAAAACCTTTTAGTTGCTCACAGCCTGAAAAGACTTTGTCACAAAAAAAGGCTAAAAATAAGGGAACTAGAAGTAATTTCACCTGCCAACAGTGTGGAAACAAATTCACTCTAAAAAGAAACCTTAAAATACACATGAGAATTCACACTGGAGAGAAGCCGTTCACCTGCCAACAGTGTGGAAAAAGTTTCCACCGAAAAGAAAACCTTAACAGGCACATGAGAGTTCACACTGGAGAGAAGCCTTACACCTGCCAACAGTGTGGAGAGAGTTTCGCTCTAGGAGCAAGCCTTAAAATACACATGGGAATTCACACTAGAGAGAAGCCTTACACCTGCCAACAGTGTGGAAAGAGTTTCACTCTAGGAGCAAGCCTTAAAATTCACATGAGAATTCACACTGGAGAGAAGCCTTACACCTGCCAACAGTGTGGAAAGAGTTTTTCTAGAAAAGAAACCCTTAACAGGCACATGAGAGTTCACTCTGGGGAGAAACTCTACACTGGAGAGAAGCCGTTCACCTGCCAACAGTGTGGAAAAAGTTTCCACCGAAAAGAAAACCTTAACAGGCACATGCTAATTCACACGGGAAAGAAGCCTTACATCTGCCCTCAGTGTGGAAAGCATTTTGCTGAAAATGGAATCCTTAACAGGCACATGCTAATTCATACTGGAGAGAAGCCTTTCACCTGCCAACAATGTGGAAGAAGTTTCAACCTAAAAGGAACTCTTAAAGCCCACATGCTAATTCACACTGGAGAGAAGCCTTACACCTGCCAACAGTGTGGAAGAAGTTTCAACCTTAAAAGAACCCTTAAAGGCCACATGCTAATTCACACTGGAGAGAAGCCTTTCACCTGCCAACAGTGTGGAAGAAGTTTCAACCTTAAAGGAACCCTTAAAGGCCACATGCTAATTCACACTGGAGAGAAGCCTTTCACCTGCCAACAGTGTGGAAGAAGTTTCAATCTTAAAGGAACCCTTAAAGACCACATGAGAATTCACACTGGAGAGAAGCCTTACACCTGCCAACAGTGTGGAAAGAGTTTTTCTAGAAAAGTAACCCTTAACAGGCACATGAGAGTTCACACTGGAGAGAAGCCGTACACCTGCCAACAGTGTGGAAAGAGTTTCGCTCTAAAACAACATTTTGATTCCCACATGAGAGTTCACACTGGAGAGAAGCCGTACACATGTGGACACTGTGGGAAAAATTTTAGTTATAAAAAATCCCTGAAGTACCACATGAGTATTCATGTATGAGAGAACTGGTTTCATATGTCATCATTGTGGAATTAATTTCACAGACAGGAAACTCCTCATGTTTGAGAGACTGTATAATGCGCTGATTGTTGTTACGGTATTAAATTACCTTATGCTGTGTTCACACCAAATGCAAATAGAGCGTCTGCAGCGAGTGATTTCAATGTTAAGTCAATGTAAAGACACGTTGACGCGGGTCTGGAGGTCCTACGGCGCGATACACGTGAATCAACCATCTTGCACGAGTGGACCAGGAGCCTGCTTGCTCCTGGTCACATGGTAAAGTGACGTGATGTGAAACCCCGCATAAAAATACTACTGTTATTGTGTCACAATTTAGTTTTAAGACTTTTTCAGGTGAGAATGTAGTGGTTTATTTATAAAGAGAGCGCCTATTTAAAGTAAATTTTAAAAGTAATCTTGCGTTTTTGGAGTTGTGAGATCCAGGCGTTCATTAACGGTGAGAGCAGCCTTTCCTCGGCCAGTCCTTCTGATGTTTGCCGCTGGCTCTGATGTCTCTGTAGTGGTTAAACATGAGATATAATTCGTCTTGTGTAGATCTAACAGACGATCTTTAGTGTCATGAATCTATAATTTGTTCCCTGCCAAATCGTTTTGACTGAGGGCAAAGAGAAGGTTCATAACATTATTTTTTAGGCTATTTAAATATACATGCAGTGAAGATAATGTAGGTAGTGCGTTGCCTGAACCACATTTGTGTGGCTATTAATGTGTAGTATATTTTTTTTATGAAAATGAAAGAGGCAGAGTGGTGTTTTATGACATTTCTCCTGGAGCGACTTGAACGCGCGTCTATTTCACTTCAAACGCTCGATTTATATGTGCGTCCAATTCGCTGTGGACACGTGAATGGATTCAAAATGTTCAAGCGTCCAACTAGATGCGGTAGACACGATTGAGACAACTAGATGCAAATTTGACGCTCTATTTACATTTGGTGTGAACGCAGCATAATGCTGCGTTCACACCAAACGCGAATTGAGCGTCAACTTTCACGTCACTTTACCACGTGACAGCAGCGAGCAGGCTCCTGATTGGTTAACGCGGCGTGAATTGACGCCAAAGTTCAGATTTTTCAACTCGGGCGTCAGACGCGAATTCGCTTCAAACGCGTGAATCCACAAAATGCACAAAAAGCACCACTCGCGCGTAACGCGCAAGACGCTCAATTCGCGAGCAATTCGCGTCATTCGCGCGAACTGGACGCGCGAATGAGGCGGATTCGCGTCCTTCGCGACGCGCGTAACGCGCCTTACGCGCCGCGGGACCTCCAGACGCGCGTCAACGCGCCTTTCCATTGACTTAACATTGAAGTCACTCGCGCCTGACGCTCAATTCGCGTTTGGTGTGAACGCAGCATAAGAGGCCTGAATATCCCATTTGTGCCGAAATTTTTCTGAATGGTTTAAAGCATATAGTTGTGTTAATGGTGTCCTATATGAACATTTTCTGCATTTATTTCCCCCAGTTTTTTTGCTTTTTTTTTTTTCCTTTCTTGAAAATCATATTTCAATGTGTGGCAACTATAGTTGCCGGTGGGCAAATATGTTGTATGCACCCCTTCATTGTCAAATTTGAATAGGAGGAGAACACCTACTGACTGTAGTAGGTGAATGTAAACTCATTACTTCTCTGAATTTCAACATTATAATGTAATCATTCCATAAATATTCTGTCTTATACTGTATCCCAAGTTGTACTGGTAGCCATCCCAAAAGAGACAACAAAGGAGTCACATGATATGATTTCCTAGCATTCATTAAAAACCTTGCAGCAGCATTTTGTACCAGCGTCTTTAATTTTGAACCACCTTCTTTATCTGTCGATCAAAAATGAGGGATGAGTCAAAAAGGACTCCCAAGTTCTTTACTTGATCATGCAGGTAGACCTTCCATGGGCCTAAACTATCATTTACCATATTGCTACAAGCTGAGCGACCAAAAATAATGACTTCTGTTTTATTTTTATTCAATTGAACAAGATTTTCAGCCATCCACAACTTTACTTCCTCCAGACACGTAAAAAGTAGGGCATTGGAATTTCGTTGGAGTGTCGTCAGCATATCACTCTTCACTCTCCTCTTTAATAAACTCCATCTTTATGTAGACGTGGATCTCAGTCACATCACCAGGAGGTTTTCTGTGTGTTTGAAAACTCTGTCCTGTTTAAGATGAGAATAATTAACAGAAATAAATACACACAAAATCTCTGAGTGTGTCTCAATCAGCTCTAGTTCAGTAGTTCAGTTAATGGACTTAAATCACCCGATTAGACAAAACACTCAAAACTAACACAACAAATTAATAAAAGAATGCAAATTATAAAATTAGACAGACCCTTAATGTGTTAGTTTAGCTATTTAATGATTTGTAGAAATAGAGATTAACTATTGACTGAATCTCTGAATGTTTTAAAAACGCTGTACCCAATGTTTTGATCTGTTGTGGTATTTATGCAAATGAGCACACCTGTAATTAGATTATGCACCGTTTGTCCATGTTAACAAACAATTGAAAAAAAAAACTTGTAATACATTTTTTGTTTGTCTTGATACAAGTAATCAATTCAGTAATTTTCATGGTGATATCTAAAGGTTACATTTTTTACCCTATTCATGTGAGAAAAATAATGAACAGGCGTATGAAAAGGATATATTTCTTTTTTTTCCTTACTCAGGACATATTGAGTATACAAAATCGGTTGAGTTTGATTCTGTTGCAATTTGTTCACCCTTTTTTCCTAAAGGCTATGTGCTTGCTTCAATAAAAATGAATACAGTTATGATGAAGCTAACTAGTTACTAGCAACCTAGCTATAATGAAGCTAACTAGTTACTAGCTAGCCAGTTATTAGTTATCTAACATTAAAAACATGTTTGTATTTAATGAGAGTCATACGAACCTCAAAGTGTTAACCTGTGACCTCTGACCTTCAACAGCTGTCACAGCTCCTGGTGCAGATGGGATGTGTTGTTGCAGGAACTGATTTGCTATAGGCTACTCCTGACTGGTCGAAATCTCATGCTACTTAGGACAAATGTAATGTACAGAAGTAGCTGCACTGCTTGAAATCAAAATTAAAGTTTTTGAAGCAAAATATAAGTAAAGTCACTCTGATGACAATTTTTATGTGAAATGTGTATATTTACCCCCAATTGTCATGGTATGGAGAACTTTTTTGTTTTTTTTTTTAACTTGAAACCAATTTTATTGGATTCCCTGACCCCAAAAATTTACACTTTGACACCAAATTTGTCATTATAGCGATAATAGAAGCAAAGATGTATATCTTAATATGCACATATGTAGATCACAGAAATCTAGCATGCCCCCAAACCCCCCTAACCTCACATTTGGGATTTCAGTGATTATAAACCTGCCTACATTCCTGGGTATGATTAGGGATGTACAATGTGGTCATGCAGAATAAGCCGTTAATATTTGCAACAATAAACAGCCGATATCCTAATATGGATGCTAATAAGCTACTAGTCAATAGTGAGAATTTTTTTTGTGTGTGTGTGCTCGAAGGAGGTCTTGCCCAGGGTGCAATTCAATGTAGTACCGCCACTGGAAGGGAGAGCATATATTTGTAGATTACTGAGCCCACACAGCGCAAATAGCACACAGCGCAATAAAACGCTCACAGTTCCTCAGACTTCCACTTTTTTTTTTGCCAGCGGAACATTTTTGTACACAGTTGATGCAGAGAATATCAGCAAAACATTGGTTTGCTGCTCTGTACGAATTGTGTACCTGTCTTTAAAAAAAAAACTTAATTTTTTTAATAACTGTTAACATGTTATTTCCCCTTTACGTTGTTCATTACGGTAAAGGTGCCTCTACACTGTTGAATACAAAACGGTGTGTCAGAGGTTTGGCGCGTGTGCATAGCGTCTCTCTGCGTGTAGGTGAGAGTGATGGTTGTGTTGAACTTTACCATGCACTGAATAAAGTTGTGAGAACTATAAACGTCGTGTTTATTTTATTTAACAATAACCTTCCCTGGCCACAGGGCGATTCGTACTATTAAACAGGCCTTTTATGGAATTGCTGGTAAGTTCAAATAATAACTATATAGAAAATAGAAATATGTATTGTCTGTTAATGTTAGACATGGAAATGAAAGACAAACACTTTCACACGGTTTCCCAAATGTTATTTGTGCTCTGGACTGCACACACGTGTGCATAAAGCATCTGTCTGGTCCGCATGAAGCAGACTTCATTAATAGGAAATCATTACACAGCATCAATGTACAGGTAGAGTCCACTGAGATGACATTGTAGGCTACTACTGTAGAACCGATTGTTCTGTACAATAAGCTGTTCATTACACAACCTGATCTCACAGAATTCCGTGATGGGTCCACGGAAGTGATGCCTATGCAAGTCAATGACAGTATACAGATAATTTAATCAGCCAGCATACATTTATTTACATTTCTTTTTTTATTTACGGTGTTCAGACACGTTTTGAACACATATCCTGTGTTTTTATAATACACAAATAGGTAGGTTTAGGGAAGGGATTGGGTTACAACAGGCAGATACAACTGCAGGGATAATTTATTCAAAAAGTACAAAAAGTGTTCCGAGGCCAAACGATTGTTTTGTACGAAGAAAATCCCCAAAAGCGATCAGCTTCGAGTCCAGTCCATCCGCCGAAGATCATAAACACATTTCAAAAGTTGCCGCCGGAAGAAACGTTACGTCAGCTTTGACAGCATTGGCTGTCGTATGTCTCGTGACCGAGCACGTCATGCTCAAGAGTCGGGTGTATTATTTGAATGAGATATATGAATGAGTGTGTGTGTGTTCACAGAGTGGTGGGATCGTCATTTCAGTGATTAAAACATTAAGATCAACTCTGTTCTTTACATGAAGACATCGTGGAATGAGTTAATACTTTTATACTGTTTTTGGTCAGTTTTTGCAATAAATACCTGTGACTGTACTTTTATTTGCCTGTGTTATGTGTTTTATATTGTTGAGCGTGGGTAGGTTTAGTTTGGTTAGTTGCTCAATAATATAAAAGTAGCCTATAAATATCCATAAATGTCTGATCTGACACGCATCCGAGTTTCTCAAAAACTGAATAAAGTTGCCATTTTTAAAAAAACGCCTCGGGTTCGTTTTTTTTTTTTGACGCGGCGCGTTAAAAACTGGCCGACCAATCAGATCGGCGCTTTTGTTCACGTGCCTGGAGCTGCTGAAGTTACAGTAAAACACGACTTGGTGGCGCTCAAGCACAAAACGGTCTAGCCGAGCACACATTGGCGAAGAAGACAATGCAACGAGGAAAGATGAACGTCGAGCTGCTGGTCTCGTTGGTGTCTGAACACAGAGAGTTGTTTGACAAACGCCACAGTGACTACAAAAATATTGAAAAGAGGGAGCTGTTATGAAAGTTATGTGTGTTTCGGCTAACATGTAAATGCTCTTTCTCTTCTTCTTCTTCTGTGTGACAAGGGATGCAGCGAGCGCAGCGCCACCTTGTGTACCGGGCTATTTCTGTTTTTCAATAAGCGCCATCTAATGTCAGGGAGTGAAATTGCACGTTCACTCGGTGCATCGCGAGTGAAAATCGCTTGGGTGTGAACACTCAAGACGCGCCGAAAAACGTCACGATAAACGCGCGCAATATTCGTCCCGGTGTGTACAGGCCTTTAGTCTTTCGATTGGCAGAGGCACTTTCAACAATTTCAACATGAATTTATTATGGAAGGCGATCGGCTGAAACTTTTCTTCATAAAGTTTTAAATATGGATATTTTTCTTACACAAACGCATTGATTCGCTTCAGAAGGCCTTTATTAACACCCCAGAGCCGTGCGGAGCAGTTACTCAATGGACAGATGCACTTTTTATGGACTTCAAAAACAGAGCAACTATTACTGCTATTATAATGCTTGGATTAGCCTGTACTTTTGTAATATAACTCCGATTTTATTTGTCTGAAAGAAGAATGTCATATACACCTAGGATGACTTGAGGGTGAGTAAATCATGGGATAATTTTAATTTTTGGGTGAACTATCCCTTTAATGATTGAAAATCCCTAAAAAAAAAATATATATATATATTGCCAGACATTTTGTTTTTTTGTGTTTTTCTTTTCAGCCTCTCCATATTTCTCGTTCACAAGCTCAAGTTTCTTCTTGTCTTTGGCGTCTGCAATTACAAAATCAAGATGCGGTTTAAAAAACAATTCAATATGACAAAATAAAGCAAAAACAACAGATCTGTTCAGTTACCAGTCATCAAAAGCATTAAAAACAACATGTGTGTGCATATGTATATTCATTCTCAACCAAGATTAATTTAGACACCAGCAAAGATTCGCTCAGTAGATTCAACGTCCAGTAGATTCAGTGTAAGCAAGATTCATTCCGAAGATTCAGTGTAAGCAAGATTCATTCCGAAGATTCAGTGTAAGAAAGATTCATTCAGAAGATTCAGTGTAAGAAAGATTTGTTCAGTAGATTCAACGTCCAGTAGATTCAGTGTAAGCAAGATTCATTCCGAAGATTCAGTGTAAGAAAGATTCATTCAGAAGATTCAGTGTAAGAAAGATTTGTTCAGTAGATTCAGTGTAAGAAAGATTCATTCAGAAGATTCAGTGTAAGAAAGATTTGTTCAGTAGATTCAGTGTAAGAAAGATTCATTCAGAAGATTCAGTGTAAGCAAGATTTGTTCAGTAGATTCAGTGTAAGAAAGATTCATTCAGAAGATTCAGTGTAAGAAAGATTTGTTCAGTAGATTCAGTGTAAGAAAGATTCATTCAGAAGATTCAGTGTAAGAAAGATTTGTTCAGTAGATTCAGTGTAAGCAAGATTCATTCAGAAGATTCAGTGTAAGCAAGATTTGTTCAGTAGATTCAGTGTAAGAAAGATTTGTTCAGAAATGCTCTTTCACAGGCCGGACTCAAATGCTACCGGCTTGTGCTTTAGTCTGTGGAGGCGGGAAAAGCCAACAAACAGTTCAAAACAAAGAGACTTCAGTGAACAAAAGATATGAGTCAGAGTAAGAATGATTTGTTCACTTAAAAGAATCATTCAACACATACAGTTCATTGATTAATTAACCACAAACATGGAGCAGTAATGCTGGCCCTAACACACACACACACACACACACACACACACACACACACTCAGATGATGAACATATCCATATGTAACTGTAAAGGATGCTGATGGTGATAGAGAAGCGTTTAGTGCATGTCTCCTATAGAGCTGCTGCTGCTGTGATGGACTCGCTGCTGAGATCAAGTGTTGTTTACATTTAAACCTCATCATTCTATGCCAGTCCAGCAGCTTCAGTTGATATTTGAAATCATCACAACTGTCCCTGAAGCCTGACCACACGCGCTACAAACTCTACACAACTCCACTCTTTGAGACGTTTCATCAGTTTCTTCAGTCATCATCATGGAGCAGCGTCGCCTCAGAAGATCCAGGACTCGTCCCACACAGCTGAGGGGATTCTGGACGGAGGGCGTCTCTTCCAGTCAAGAGCCCTGTGAGCTTTCACGGCTGGCGGCTGTGAGCAGGTTGGATCACACTTACAGCTGCATCTCTGCCAAAGATCAACGATCCAACAGACTGGAAGAGCAAGTGGACCAGCGCTACCTGAAGAACGCAGCTGTCCTTCCCGACATCCGTCCAGCAGCCTATGCCTCTTCAGTGGACGTGTGTCCGGCTGCCTCGGTCTCTTCAGTGGACGTGTGTCCGGCTGCCTCGGTCTCTTCAGTGGACGTGTGTCCGGCTGCCTCTGCCTCTTCAGTGGACGTGTGTCCGGCTGCCTCTGCCTCTTCAGTGGACGTGTGTCCAGCTCCTCTGTGTCAGCAGGAAGAGTCTGTCTCCATCCACGGCCACAGCATGCAGGGCTACCAGGACATTTACGGCTCTGTGGCCGAGCCCATGATCAAGACTCGCTGTGGTCGGCGCCGTCCCTACAGCCTTGTGCTGGGGCTGAAGATCAAGCAGCGCCTGTGGGAGACTCTCAAGCGCCCTTCACTGCTGGAGACGGAGCAGCCTGATGGACACGTCCTCATCACTGAGAGCTTCTCCACGTCCAGCAGAAGAAGAAGCTCCGCTCCTCGTGTCCATGTGGACATCAGTGAAGAGCCGCTGCCAGAGGAACCGGTGAGGAAGAAGCCCAGACACTGAGACGTCACAGCGGGGCTGCGTATGAACACACTGTATATAGTTATAGAGTACGTTTATACTTTCATGAGTAACTCTCAGTTTTTATAGTCCATTGTTAGCACATGCTGTGTGTTTGCTAGGATGTTTTGGTGTCATTGCACTGATATGAGAGTCAAGATGGCGCCGAGGATGGCCGCAACGTCGCAAGCTCTGCTGAAACATCGTAGTTTTTTGTTTGTTCTGTTTATAGTTTTTGTGTTTTTTGTCTTGGATGCTGTCTGCCTTACTACGTACGACAGACAGACACTTTTGGACATTGGTTCGGCAATCGCACTCCGAAAACCGGACTTTAAATTCTTCAGTGACGAACCGCCGTTTACAAACACAGCAGCGGAGCTCTTTGTCTGGACGGCCCGACCACGCAAACGCGGCCGGAGAAGGGGAAGCAGAGCCGGCGTGCTCATCAGATTAAGACGCCGCGCAAACCGACCCCCACTTCCCAGTATCTTACTGGCAAATGTTCAGTCTCTGGACAATAAACTCTGCGAGCTGAGAGCGCGGATCTCTTTCCAGCGAGACACGAGGGACTGCTGCATTATCTGCCTCACAGAAACTTGGATGTCCGCTGAGATTCCAGATTCGGCCATCGAAACCACGGGGTTCTCCGTGCATCGGATGGACAGAGAAAAAGATCTCTCCGGGAAAAGCAAAGGCGGGGGTGTATGTTTTATGATTAACCGATCCTGGTGTGATCAGAGGAACGTACATTCTATCAAGTCTTTCTGTTCTCCTGATCTGGAACTTCTCATGGTTCTGTGCCGACCATTCTGGCTACCGAGGGAATTCACCGCGGTCATCATCACAGCTGTGTATATTCCCCCGCAAGCCGACACAGACCGGGCACTAAAGGAACTGTATAGGACAGTGAGTGAGCAGGAAACCGCGCATCCTGAGGCCGCGTTTATTGTGACCGGAGACTTTAACAAAGCCAACTTCAAGCGCATCGCACCCAAATACCACCAACATGTTAGCTTCAACACGCGAGGGAACCGCGTCTTAGATCACTGCTACTCCCCCTTCAAGGATGGATACAAATCACTCCCACGCCCACCATTCGGCAAATCAGATCACGCGTCAATCCTCCTTTTGCCCGCATATAGGCAAAGACTCAAACAGGAAGCACCCGCCCTCAGAACCATCCAGTGCTGGTCGGACCAATCAGATTCTATGCTACAGGACTGTTTTGATCACGCGGACTGGGAGATGTTCCGGTCGGCCTCTGATGACGACATCGAGGTTTACGCTGATAGCGTAACGTGTTTCATCAGGAAGTGCGTAGATGACGTTGTTCCGACCAAAACAATTCGGCTGTACCCTAACCAGAAGCCGTGGCTAAACGGGGATGTTCGTGCGGCACTCAATGCGCGGTCCTTCACTTTTAACTCCGGTAACGCGGAGGAGCATAAACAAGCAAGTTATGCCCTCCGGAAAACCATCAGAGCAGCAAAACGGCAGTACAGGGACAAGATTGAAGGACAGTTCAACACCACCGACTCCAGAAGCATGTGGAGGGGAATTAACACCATCACGGACTATAAAGGGAACACAAACTCCACCGTGAAAACCGCTGCCTCTCTCCCGGACGAGCTAAACACCTTCTATGCTCGCTTTGAGGGAACTAACACCGCCCTTGCGGAGAGAGCGCTCGCGGCTGAAGATACAGAGGTTAGTGCACTCTTCGTATCTGTCGCGGATGTAACCCGATCCTTCCGGCGGGTGAACGTCCGTAAAGCTGCGGGTCCAGACGGCATTCCCGGCCGGGTGATCAGAGCGTGCGCGCACCAACTGGCTGGAGTCTTCACGGACATTTTTAACCTGTCCCTCTCCCTGTCTGTGGTCCCCACATGCTTCAAAACGTCCACCATTGTGCCTGTACCTAAGCAGTCAAAAACCACCTGCTTAAACGACTGGCGTCCTGTTGCTCTGACCCCCATCATCAGCAAATGCTTTGAAAGACTAGTCAGAAACCATATCTGCTCTGTTCTCCCCCCCTCACTGGACCCACTGCAGTTTGCATACCGCACAAACCGCTCCACTGACGATGCCATTTCATCCACTATACACACTGCTCTCTCCCACCTGGAAAAGAGGAACACGTATGTGAGAATGCTGTTTGTGGACTACAGCTCAGCATTCAACACCATTGTGCCCTCCATACTTGACGGGAAACTCCGGGCTCTAGGCTTAAACAGCCTGTTATGCAGCTGGATCCTGGACTTCCTGTCAAACAGACGCCAGGTGGTCAGAATGGGCAGTAACATCTCCTCATCACTGACTCTCAACACTGGAGCCCCTCAGGGTTGTGTTCTCAGCCCACTCCTGTACTCTTTGTACACACATGACTGTGTGGCAACCCACAGCTCCAACACCATCATCAAGTTTGCTGACGATACGACGGTGGTAGGTCTTATCACCGACAATGATGAAACGGCCTACAGAGAGGAGGTGCACACTCTGACACGGTGGTGTCAGGAGCACAACCTCTCCCTCAACGTCAGCAAGACCAAGGAGCTGGTGGTCGACTTCAGGAGGAATGAGAGAGAATACCGCCCCATCACCATCGATGGAGCACCGGTGGAGAGAGTCAGCAGCTTCAAGTTCCTCGGTGTCCACATCACAGAGGAACTCTCATGGTCCGTCCACTCCGAGGCCGTTGTGAAGAAGGCTCATCAGCGCCTTTTCTTCCTGCGACGGCTGAGGAGGTTTGGAATGAACCGCCACATCCTCACACGTTTCTACACCTGCACCATAGAGAGCCTGCTGACTGGCTGCATCACCACCTGGTACGGCAACAGTACCGCCCGCAGCCGCAAGGCCCTGCAAAGGGTAGTGCGCACGGCCAGCTGCATCATCGGAGGTGAGCTTCCCTCCCTCCAGGACATTTACGCCAGGCGATGTGTGAAGAGAGCTCAGAGGATCATCAGAGACTCTAGCCACCCGAACCATGGGCTGCTCTCACTGCTGCCATCAGGCAGACGGTACCGCAGCATCAGAACACGCACCAGCCGACTCCAGAACAGCTTCTTCCCACAAGCAATCAGACTACTTAACTCCTGATCCATCAGGATCATAACACACACTGGACAGAATATCACTCCGCACAACCCACTGTAGATACACACACATTATATACACATTTATTTATCATATAGCACCTATTGCACTTTGGATTTCAATTTTTCAATCTGTGAATAATATTTTATACTATACATTGTATATTATTATTATTATTATAGCGTAATGTATATTGTTTAGTGTATGTTTAGTGTATATTGTTTAAAGTATATGTATATTGTAAGTATGTGTATATTGTTTAAAGCTGTGAGAACTAAACTCACATTGTGCAAATTATTTATTGTTTATTGTAGAGTTTACTGTGCTGTGAGTAATTGTGTGCGCATCAGATGTGTAATCTGATGCTGCTTTAAATGTTGTACATGTCATGTCATGACTGCTATGTTGCTCGGAACTGCACCTAAGAATTTCACCTACTGTTGCACTTGTGCATATGTAGAGTGACAAATAAAGTGATTTGATTTGATTTGATTTGATGCGGTTCCTCTGTCGTTTTAAACAGGTTCTAGTGCTTTGCTCTGTGGTTGTCGGGATGTTTCTGGTGGTTTTGTTGTTGACGTGCGTTTGTCAAGGTTTTCTGAGCAGTTGTTGTTTTGTTGCTGTGCGGTTGCTGGACTCTTCTGAGTGTTTCTCCTGCGTTGCTTCATGGTTGTTAGGATGTTTTGTTGGTTGGCTGACATGCAGTCGCTGATAAAGGGTTGAGTTAGGGTAGGTTAGGGTCCCTCACACGGTTTGCAGCTTGACGTGCTGTGAGGGCTTGTGTGCATCAGTGATGCCGAGAGCTACGCCACTGCTACTGCACAACTCCTGCTAGGGTCACCCATAGTGGACAGGTCTCAGCTGAGATGCCAGACCAAGACAAACCACCTGACTCTGGACAGATTGGCCTGATGCTCCTGGCAGAAGATCACAGTCTCGTGAACAACAACGGCAACATCATCTCAATCACCTGAATGGAGGAAACTTCACACTGATCATATATGTGGGAGCCGCAGAAGGACTGAGGGATGCAACTGAACGAGGAAACACAGACTGGTTTAATATTAGTGAAGGTGTGCAACAAATCTGCATTCGTTCTTCAGCGCTCAGCCAATCAAACTTGAGGACTGGTAATAATATGATATAATAGTCATGTGACAGAAGAGGACAAACAGGTGAGTATCAAACGCAGTTCTTCATTTGCAGGTTCTGGAGAACATCAGGAGATGGGGTCAGTGGTGAGTATATCAGCGGTCAGGTAGTAGATGACTTATCTGGAGGTTAACAGAGCTCTCTATGTTGCAGACGGGGTTGGAGAACAGCACTCGAGGACTGGACCATAGAGGGAAACAGCAGAAGACAGAAGACCAATGAAGGAGAGCTCAGGTAAGGAGAGCCGGTTGGCTGGACGGGTAAGTTGTCAGTCATGTGTTGGGTAACAACTATGAGACCAAACAACTGTAGTGATGATGGTGACTGCAGATATAGGGTGAGATAACACGGGTAAGTGCTGGCAGGTGTGGGTGATGGTGGGCATGCAGGACAGGCGGTGAGCAGGGAGGATTCTGGGAAGTGTAGAGCTGAGGAGACAAGCATGGTGAATGGAGCAGGTGACAATAATATAATATACAATAAAATAAAATATAACATAATAATATAATATAATGCACTGTAATTTAATATATAGATGATGAATCAATATAATATAATAAATATAATACAATAACATATAACATAATATATTATAATATAGTGTAATGTAATATAATATAATATAATAAAGATGATGATGCAATATAATATAATAAAGATGATGATGCAATATAATATACAATATTAATATTTACAATATATTGTATATTATATTCAACAAATACTATTCATAACAGTAAACACTGTCACAGTAATCTGAACTTCATAACCCAGAGATTAATAAAACAGAAGCTCTGTAATGTGTTTATTTGAGCTTCAATAATCTAAATCTGCATGCTAAACATAAAAACTAGAGCTGTGAGATTATTAAAATATTTAATTATGCAAAATCACACATGTAGAAAGTGCTGAAATGAATCTTTATTTACTTCTCTTCTTGTCAAGCGCACTTTTTCTTTTTAAGAAACCAAAATATGTAACAAAGTTTTATTAACATTTTTCAAACAAAGCCTTCCTAAAATAAAAAAATGAAATATACCAAAAAACTAAAACTATCAAATGCTTTAGTTTTATTTTTTTCAATCTAAAAAACAATAAAATATCAAAACGTATATGGTTGCAAAAGTGTGAAAATAATAAAATATACATTTTATTCAAGCCATCATTTGTCTGAGTTTCATTTCTTATGTCTGATTATGTTTTAATATATATTTATGCATCAAGACAAAAGGCAATATTGTATTCTGACTGGAGATCAGTTTGAACATCATATGAACCTGCAGCCCATTTCTACGGGTCATGAACAGGTTCAGTCCAAGAGTTTAGAAGAGGAAACATCTAGAACAGCATCACTGACCTGTCATCACTGATGTCAGCGGCTGCTACAGAACAAAACAGCCAATAGATGGACAGAGAAAGACCCTTTACACATCAGCTGACTCACCAGTCAAATACTAATTATTTACTTTTCCAAAAATGTATGTGATTTTTCTTCTTCCCCTGTTAGAGACTGGTTGAATTCTGAATATGGTGATAATGCGGTGTATTCACAATACTGATGTAAATGATAATTATTGATATAGATTGAGTGAGTCCCAGCTCATTCTCACCAGCACGTGTTTTTGCTCAAGCTCATGTTTCTCTTCATTTTCTTTGCAGTTGTAATATTACATTTACATTATGCTGCCGTTCCCCTGAATATACATGTGTGGAAGCATTATAGTGCTGTCAATCAATTAAACATAATCTATTGTGTTGATTTTATTATTGTTTTGGTTGTTTGACCCATAATATCCTGTATTTTAATAAATAAGGTTTTACCTTTTTCTTGATGAAGACACGAGAATGTTTTGATTCCAATTTTCATACCACAAACAAACTACTAGCCTAACTAATGTAAAGTTAAATGTACGAAGGCAAGGCAATGGTGGTGGACAAAATATGAAATGGGAGGAAAATATATGTCAATGCTTTTGTGTTCTCTCACTCATAAATGACTTTAAAAGGTTTGTGAGCGAACACACAGTTTCTTGAGGGAACACAAGCGCACAGACAGAACACAGTCGAGAGGAAGACAATAGTATTCAGTACAAAAACATTCATTTAGCTGAAATATCTGCTGATGGATGCACTGTAACGCAATATTATGATATTTGTTCATAAGCAGATTGTGGAGACGTTTTAATTGTCCATGATTAAAACTTGTAATATCGTACACCCCTATTTTAATTTGCTTTTACAGAAATGTATGCATACAAACAGCATTTGTAATTTAAAAAATTATGTACAACAATAAATAAAATAAATTATTGTCTATTTAATTTAATCAGTATTAGTATTAATCAATATTAATGTTTATACAGTGAAGTTTGCCAGATCTAAATGCATATAGTGATAAGTGAATAAAAGTAATTATCTGAAGAAGAAAAAACTGCAGTGACAGCTTGCACACTGATTTATATATATACTGATTTACAACTTTATGTCCATTTATTTTGTTTGTGGATGTTGACATCAAGATGTGTGAAAGTTGTAAACTATGTGAGCTGAAATTATGAAATATAACCTATTGTTGTGAGTCATGTTAAGACAATGAGAAGATATATTTTAGGAAGTTTAATAATTGATTAAATTTAAGATTTATTTGTATTGAACATTTAGTGGATTAAATATGTCTACATTAGATTCAGAGAGATTTGAAAAAAAAAATTAATGGTTATGTTACATTTTCTTTCTTTTTTTTTGTTGTAATAAGTTTGTGCTGTTGTTGGCCGTTTCACACACACACAAGCTGCCTTACAGAAACGGTAGACTATCGAGGGTCATCAATGGAGACACAATCGTGTCACATTGAAGATTGCACTGGGAATATTAAAGTACAACTATGGGACAAGTTATTTGGGAAGGTTCTGTTTGGGAAGACGTACAAGATTTCTAAAGTAAGCACACGGCTGTTTGCCGGAAAGTTATATTTGACAACGAGTCGTCTTGCTGAAATTGAAGTGGTGGCCCCTTGCCTGGGTTGAAGGCAAATATTGACTTCCCGATTGATGAGGCAGAAGTCAGGAATACTGAAGGCAGGATCGCCTCTGTTGAAGTGGCAGTGTCACGACGCTGTTGAAGATGCCAGGCTGGGCAGGAGGTGTATGATGGGAAGGCTCAGTTCCATCGGTGTCTGCTCTGAAAGAGACTGCAGTATTTGCAGACGGATGAACCGACTGTAAACGCATCTGTGATATTATCTGGTGAATTTGGGGAACAAGAGCTGATGTTGCCAAATTCAGTCATTAAAAAGGCATGTTTATCATGTATATTGTTGAATTGGCCAGAAATGGACAATTACAAGCTACGAATACGAATTCCCAAGAATCTCCGGTCACACGTATTCTCAGAAATGATAAAGGTGTGTTGAAATTAATGAATACGAGTGAATTATGTATGGCTGATTTGCTAACAGAACGATGCAGGAGAGAACATGACAGACATCGTCGGAGAGAAGAAAAGAAGGACAAAAGGACATTCAAAGCTATCCGAAAGGATGGAGTCACTCAAAGCCGGACGAGCTTCCAGACGGAAACAATTGACTAGGTTAATTAGGCAAATGGAGAAAATGAACAAACGTATGCTGAATGATATTAAACAGATGGTGTTTGATAGTGACTTTGAATGCTCATATTGTGAAATGGTTAAGTTACGAGAGAAGTTTGGATCCCTGGACACCCAGGACCATCCAAACTTGCCTCGTAAATAAAATATGTGATTGCTATTTCTCTTTAGATTTTAGAAGTGAGTATATTTTAATTAAGAAATTATTATATTTCTTTGAATTTTAGAAGTGTATCTTTGCTTAAAGGATGAGGTCAAATGCAGGGTAGTCTGTTTACAAGTTAAACTATTTGCAGACATGAGTGAGAGGGTTGGCTGGAGTTAAAGGTGTTAATCAGAGATAAGGCCATGACACGGGCAGGTGTAAAACCACACGATGCTGTGGTTTCTAACAGCTACCCCTAAACTCTGAAGGACCTCACGCCTATACTATATGCATGTACTAAAATATAATCTTATTCTCGGACAAATATATTAAGTGTGTGCAAACTGTCCAGAGATCATGCTTACCATATTAGGAGTTGCTTTGTGATTGTAACCACCCCATGCAAAAGGAGGATAAAAGCAGGGGGCAGAGAGAAGATCGGGCCGTACCCCGGGTGAAGATTTTTACGCTGTTATTTCTTTTTGTTGGAACTTTGTTAATCTTTTGAGTTTATTGTACTTTGTATTATTTTGAAACTTTCATTAAGTAAAAGGGGTAAACCAATGTGGTGAACCTTATTAATCTTTGACCTGACTCAGAGTATTCATTCTTCTATTTTCTTAAATATATGTATATCTATCCATGATGAATCAATAGAATAAATATACACTAAAAAGAATATTAGTAACCTGCCTAGTGCAACGGAACCCGAGACTGAGTGAGCTCAGGACACCGCCGAGGACTCTTTGATACCACTTCTGATCTGCCCGGGAAACAGGTGAGATCGCCCGCTTATTAATACATAAGATAACGGGCTTATTGGGGGTAGAGTAGTAGGGAGTTACAGCGGTATAAAAATACAACAATATGCAAGTTATTGTAATTAAAATTGAGTTGTGTGTTTTGATGGCTGCACAATTTAGAGAAACAATAAAAACTGTAAGTGTATTTTTTTTTAAATAACACAAAGAACAATTATAAAGAATTTTTGGGGGGTTGTTTATAAGTTATACAATTTATCCTATTATAAATAATTGACATTATTGCTGAAAGATTACAATTGTTGTAGTACTATTTTGTTATAAAATATATTATTACATTTGAAACATAATAATAGTAATAATTTTATATAAGTTGTATAAAATAATTTCACACAATAAGTTGTTAACATGCAAGGAATTATAAATACTAAAAAGGTTCAGGACAAAATATTTGAAGAGGAATGTGTAACAGTAATTGAGGAAATTGTTATGATGCATGTTAAGTTAAAAAGTGAGTCCGTGTTTGTACTGTATAATATTTGATATATTTATGTAGCGCGATGATACTTTTAACTGTCGGTATTTATATGTATTTACATATTATATAAATAATTGATTTCCCTAAACAATGCCGTTTTAGTAAGTCTCTCAGTCTTTACTAGTTTCCTAATATTTTCAACACATCCTTGAACAACATGTATTTAAATATGTATTTCACCAATACATTCAACTCTGAATTACTGTCATCTCTTGTATTATTTGTATTTGTGCACTTCTGTGATTGTAGACTGGAGTGTGTGAACGGGACTTTTATTTTGGTGTGACGTCATAAGGCCGCGCCGCGCTCCTCCGTGTGTTGTGATTCGGTTGAAGAAAGGTTTGTGTTTTAAGCGTTTAAAACTATAGAAACCATCTGCAAAGTTTTACAAGCAACGCAGATTGAATGATTTATTATTAAGTGTAACATTGCATTGCTTTATCTAACACTTATTAACGTCGTGTGAGTAAAGTAACAGAATAAACTCACGAGTAACAGAAGCAGCTGTTCTTTTATTAGTGTGTAACGTTAGTGCTAGTTTTGAGTGTTACTGAGACTGAACTAGAGCTGATTGAGACACTCAGAGATTTAATGTGGATTTATTTTTCTTTCTGTTAATTATTCTCGTCTTAAACAGGACAAACACACAGAAAAACTCCTGGAGAAGTGACTGAGATCATTCATAAAGATGGTGTTTATTAAAGAGGAGAGTGAAGAACTGAGGATTGAAAATGTATTCAGTTTGAAAAATGAAGAAACTGAGGAACAAACAGAGAAAGAGGAGAATGGAGACCTGAGGATTGAAAATGTATTCAGTTTGAAACATGAAGAAACTGAGGAACACACAGAGAAAGAGGAGAGAGAAGACATGAAGATTGAAGAAACATTGAGAGTCAAACATGAAGAAACTGAAGAACAAACAGAGAAAGAGGAGAGAGAAGACGTGAAGATTGAAGAAACATTGAGAGTGAAACATGAAGAAACTGAAGAACACACAGGTTGGTTTCATTCTTAAAGCTGAACTCACTCATTTGATATTTTCAAGTCTACACGCTCACAGATCCTCTCATTATAACAAGCAAAGCTTATACTCAATGTAAATAATTAGATTCATTGGTTTGTTGAGGGATTTTCTGTCGATCACTAAAACGGCTGCACTGCTTGCTTTCTGTAGTCTAAACTACATTCACAATTTGAAGAAAAGTTTTGTCATGTTTCTTAAGAGGACCAACGTCCACATATACCGCAAAGTTTCAGGAATGACGAGCGCTTTTAATTGACTGAATCCGCTTTCCTGAAATGGCCTAGACCAGGTAAACCCAGCCCAAACAGGCGATTTGATTTCGCCCTGTACCTCAGGCTGGAAACCTGTACATATTTCTAACCTGCTTCTGTTACAAATTTGCGGGGACCAATCAGAAACCGGCTTATTCACCTGGCGCGCTATTGGCGGGTTTAACACAATGACGGATAGTTCGGTGCACACGTGTAACCGAGTGCAATCTTTAACAGTTCACAGTCGTCTTGTTTCAAGCGCGGAACACACTTCAATCCGAGTTCCCACACGAGCATATCAAGTATTCAGTCCATGTTATCACGAGATTCAAACGATAAATGCCGTTTTGACGCTCTATGTGGCGTGACTGATCACTGATCACAGTTCAAGCGGCCGCGCATGAGCGTGAATGAGATCATCTGTGAACGCGATCGATCTTCTCTTCCTAAAGAATAAACATGAATGACCACCTGAAGGTATGCTGAGCAGGGACGTCACTAGGATCAGAAGACAGGGGGGGGTTTAGCCCCCAGGGTATTTGTAACTTGCGTTTGCAAAATCTTTGCACTCACATCTAGAGCTACACTTATGCCAGCAACCAGTCAAGAAACCAAGATGTTAAAGGGATAGAAACTTCTGTCATCATTTACTCTCCCTCAAGTTGTTCCAAACCTGAATGAGTTTCTTTGTTCTGCTGAACACAAAGGAAGATATTTTGAAGAATGTTTGTAACAAAGCAGAGAGAGCAACCATTGACTACCATAGTATTTTCCCCCTACTATGGTAGTCAATGGTTGCTCTCTCTGCTTGGTTACAAACATTCTTCAAAATATCTTCCTTTGTGTTCAGCAGAACAAAGAAACTCATACAGGGTATGCAGGGAAAGGAAATGCAGCTGAATGTTATTTGCTCTATGAAAGACATTGATAAAGACGAAAACTAAGGACATTTAATCTATAATTTTATTTGCCAAACACACATTACAGTTTTGGTTAGTTACAATTTTTTTGTAATGCCTCGTTTTTATTTTTATTTCAGTTAACGACAACCCACCTAGTTTTCATTTTTCCGTTCGCTTTCGTTAACGATTATAACCTTGGTAACGATGAGACGAGATGAAGTTACTTGCCGTAGCGCTCCGGTCTGCAACGCTGCATCATCTTGATAGCACAACGACTCTTTGTACTTCTGTCCAACTTCAGACTTTTCGGGCAATTTTTTTGTAGCTGGATATAAATAATTTGTTGCGTCTAAACATGAATGAGGATACGGTTATTGATAAATCAAATTGTTATTGTGGTTCTTATTATCATTTAGGGGAGCTTAGGAACATTTTGGGGTAGCTTCAGCCCCCCTAAAATAGGCCTAACGACGTCCCTGATGCTGAGGATATATTACAACTTACTGTCATGTGGTGTAATCGCTAAATCAGTGTTTCAACAGGGGAAAGACGTCAATATAACTGCTTATAAACTAAACAATGTCATGCATCACATTTACCTCAGGCAGTCATTCAGTGTCCACAGAATTTTATTCACTAGAGAAATCAACTCTTTCACTAAATATATGCTCTATATTAGCCGTTATATTCATTATATTCTACTTAACCTGTTAGTGATGTCTTGATTATTTAATGCATGTTAAATAAACCTGTCGTGAAAATGACAGACACTGTGTATAAAATTATATTTCAACAATGAATTGGAGAAAAAACTATTTTATAATGGAGTTAAAGGCCCCGTTTTTCCTGTTTTTTTTTTGAAGCTTTGATTGTGTACAGTGTGCAATATAACGTGTTCATGTTTCGCGTGTAAAAAAAACAGTATTTTTCACACAATTTGCTGATCTGTATACCGCTGTTTTCACTGTCCTAAAAACGGCTGATGAGTTCCTTTATTCTATGAAGTCCCTCCTTCAGAAATACGTAACGAGTTCTGATTGTGCCAGCGGTTCCCGTGTTGGGATTTGACCGCAGCTTAGCGCACGTTGCACGGTTCCTGTGTTGTGATTCGACAGCAGCTTAGCGCACATGGCACGGAAAGGTCACGCCTCTTAATGGGGAGATGTATGCGCTTAATGATCTCTACAGCGTCCCTGTGAAAGCCAAACAAAGGTGATTTGACTCCGGGATGAAAATAACAGCGTCTCGACGACATGGCGACAAACACACTCAAACGCAACACTTCCTCGTCTTCTCCACGCAACACTTCCTCTTCTCCACGTGGGAGAGCAACAAGACCACGCCCCCTTTTTCGCGTATTCTTGTGGGCGGAGGTTAGTCAACAAACGGTTATAGTGACGTAATTAAAGAAGGAAGTACCAGGATGTAGTCCAAGCCGGCCGTTCGCTGTAGGCTTTGAAAGGGAACTTATGTTAAATAAAATATCTCGCTTGGCATTGAACTTTGAGCTTTATAATTTTACAGGTATTATTTATGCTCTAACAGCAACATTACACACTAACTAAAGTTTGAACAGTGGGATCACGAAGAACGGGACCTTTAAGGGTCCTGCACACTGTGCGAATTTTCTAAATCCTCTGTGAATGTTGCTTGTCATACTGTACGAACATGATCCCTGATGTAATACATGTCACACTGTAGGATCTCAGTTGTCATTATGTCAGACTGTACGAACATGATCCCCGATGTAATACATGTCACACTGTAGGATCTCAGTTGTCATTGTGTCAGACTGTACGACAGTCAGACGGGAAAAACGGACGCAAGCAAGAGACTCGTACGGACTGAGTTTTACGTCATCAATCCGTGACACGTTCGGTAACGGTGAGCCGCATTCACAGACACAACGGTAGCGTTCAGCAAACAACAAAAACAAGCGGTGGCATTTTTCATTCACCTGACTCTTTTCGACATGTTCCCTGTTGTGATTTGTTGTCGCATGAAATGCGTCATCAGGTTCTGCGCTCCTATTGGTTCTTGATTTGACGGTCGTCCTAGGAGAAGTCACACTGCAGGATTGCGCCTCAAATCTTCTGACACTGCCAGAATTTTGTCCGAGGTAAAATTTGATCGCAACGGTCATTAATCGGTTGTTGGTGCACACGTCAAACTAAGGATCAAAGACTTCGGATTTTAGCCTAGGATCAGAGAAATCTTTTAGGATTTAAAAAATTGTCTCAGACGGCCAAATCGTGGACAAAATCGCACAGTGTGCACCCGGCTTTAGAAGTTAATGCAAAAACTGCTTAATGTAAGGTTGACTGTTTGCGTACTGTTATTTGAGTATTGATTATTATACCTAAAAATAAATAGCAACTGAGTTAAGGCTAATAGTTTGGGCTCTGTTGTTAACCTTTAATATTAATGTGCAAGTAAGGGCTCCTTATATAATTTACAGAAAATATCTTCACTAAACTTTTTGATATAATTTAATTCATTCATTTTTTTCTTCTTCAGTATACCAATGTTAAATCTAAAAAAATAAATAAAAAGCAATTTTGTAAAACTGCTGTACCGAACTCGTACCGAACCATGATTTCAAAACCAAGATGCGTACCATCAGTTTTGTGTACCGCTACACCCCTACTGTCAGTCTTTTATTTTTTATTTGTGTAATGCGTCACAACACTTCCTTGAGTTCCAGGCGTTTCCGTGTTGTAAATAAAATCATTTTTTAAATATTAAATGTGTCATTCTCTTTCACGCTCAGAAATGTGTCATTTGCATATTAAAATCACAAAAAAAATGTGTTTCTTCACAGGCCACTTGTGCTATTTGTGTGACCAAATCTGCCATGATCAAACCTTCAGTGATGAATTTGAACAAATGCAACACAGATCTTAACTGTTTGCTGAATAAATGCACATTTGTAACCTATGTGACAATTAAATCTGGAAAATTATCATCATTTTCGCCGTTTTATGTTTTGAAGTTCCTAAAAGTTTTACCAGTTATCATGATGTGAATCAGTTGAAAATGATCAACTGATTCACACTGGGACGTTCTAAAACACTTAACATGAAAATGTGAAAAAGCTTAACGTGGCTTAATTAACTAAGACAGTGTTATTAACAAACCACACTTAGTGAACACCATGCTAATACGGCATACTATGTACAGAAAAGCAGATGAGCCCTGAATATGAACACAACACGTTTAATTAAGCATTTTCCTCCCATAATGAAAACGCTTAACGCGGCTTAATGTACACAGTGACATTAAAAGACCAAACTTAGTAAACATTATACTGATAAAGCATACTATACAGAAACATTGGTTTGTGCAGAATTTGATCTTTTAATATCACTTAGTGGGCTACATTATGTGATGTTAAGCTTTTTATTTATAACGGTTTTCTATGGGAGGAAAACGGGGACAGCCAGGGAAATTTTTTTTATTCAAAGAGGATCGTTCTTTGCTTTACGAATTTGCAGGGCAATCTGAATCTTTGGTTTGTCTCATCTGCAAACAAACTGTTGCATTAAAAATATTGTATTGATTTTGTATTGATTTACCGTCTAATGAGATTATCATAGTTGGTGAAATGAAGTCGGTGTGTCACCTACAGGCCTTTTGGGTGAAGTGTAGGTTGGTAGAGAACATGCAAAATTGCCATAACTACACTACCCTTTTTGATAGAATAATCGTGATTAGGATTTGGAGCAAAATAATCGTGATTATCAGTTTAACCATTATCGTGCAGCCCTGATTTGGACTGGAGAAAAGAAAAACATTTTTTGCAGTGTGCTTTTACCTGTGATGATCTAAATAGAGTACTCATTAATTTAAATAAGAATGGAGTTCTAACTCAGTAATATTTCAATTTCACCCTTTAAAACCGAGGTTCTTGAAAGTTTGAAAGATATTGTTGTCAAGTCAACTTTATTTATGTAGCGCTTTTTACAATGCAGATTGTTTCATAAAGGAAAATAATGCTCTGGAGAAAACAGTGATGTCATCCAGCTCAGTTCAATTATCATATAGTGTCAATGCGGGCAGATTAATATATTTGAATATTTAGTGATGTATTACATTTACATAATTTACATCTCAAGCTACTCTACTGTCAGCTCAAGTTTTTGTCAAATCAGACACCCCTTCATTAATGGGATAGTTGATTAAAAAATCACCCTCAAGCCATACATTCGTATTTATATTAAAGAGGTCATGAACTGGCTTTTTTATTTTAGTATACTGTTGTCTGAGGTCAACTTATTCATTATGTTTTTGAATGTAAAAACCACACGCCATAAGTAATAGGCTATTGGTCTTCCCTGGTTTTGAGCCTAGCTCCTGAAACGCTTGTTTTTTTTAAAAAATGGGCGTGCTGCACTGAAGACCTGGAAGTAAATGCCCACTGCTATGATTGGATAACAGTTTTGCATATTATAATGAGCTCAGACACCCCGTCACTACATGTGGGGAATTGTTTTGAAATTGTGTGGAAAAACGGCAACTGGAGTGATTCGCCCACAGGGTTCGCAATGCGTCTTTATCAAACAAACACAATGATTTATCTCTCATCCACCCGCAATTAATTGGGATGTTATTTTTTATTACTTAGCCGGTCTGATCGGTGAATATAATCACAAACTGCATCACTAACACACACACACACAAGTATGAAAACGTCACTGCAGACAAATCAACATGTTCAAAACTTCCGCGATTGAATTTTTTCATCAAAAAAAAAGAGAGTGAACAACGCACATTAAGAAAGGAATGGTTACCAATTTCAGATAGCCCATCGGGCAGGATGGGGATACATTTTGAACATCGGGCTTTTTGCGAGCCTTGGCCCATACATGTTCTAGCCTGTCCCCGAATCTCAGGACAATTAACCAACAACACCTCAAATACAAAGGATACTCAAGCCTGTGACAGTTATGTTGCGGCAATTTTTTAATCAACCTCTGATATAAGAGACAAATCTTAGTAAATGTAATAAAATGGTTTATTCTTTTTCAAAAGAAGAGGCAACGGCCATATAGCCATCCTGAATTTCTGCAGAGCGATGTCTGCCGGACTAAACAATTGAATTTCCCCTGTAACCCTTCCCAAGGTCAGCCTCTTTCTGTAATTTTCCACACATCCTCAAATAACCCCATATGTCTTTCATGCAAACACTTGGACCCTCAAAATTAGATGTACCATGACCCCTAGGGTCATGAGACCCACATTTAGGTGGACGGTGACCTCTAAGGTTATGAGCTGGTCACTTTGCTCCTCCTCCGTGGTTTTTAACAGTCAAGCATAGCAGTAGCACATGCATGATCCTTTGATATATGGATAAATGTGAACAATAAACTCTCATGCATTATGATTAAATGATAATAAACTTTCTTCTACGATTAAACATTTCCACCACAGTTATGCTAGTTAGACACATAATTAGTAGATATCAAACAATCTTTTTCAAACAGTTTTACTCACATAATTGTGTTGCATCATTCCTGTTGGGAATCTTATTCTGTCTGCAAATCCAGTCTTTTTTTTTTTTTTTACAAACTAATCCACAGTGAAATGAAGCAAACAAACGCGCATTGTCTAACCCACGTGAGCTGGATCATCAATAAAAATTAAGTTCAACCATGCATTCCTAATATTGGGATCCAAATGAATCGTATGCGGCATGTTTATTGCTTGGAAGTTCGATCCGGTTTAGCTCCACGTAGGCCTATGTTATTTATCTATTACATGTCATGCACAAATTGGTGGGTGGGGCTACAGAATCAGGCGTGGCGTTTCACTAATCTCTGACGTCACAGGGAAGAACATTCCCAGATCTCTTGTTTGCTGAGCCGGCTGTCAATTAAAGCTTTTCTTTGACTAACAAGGAAGTTTTCAGCTCTGAAACTTACAGGATATTCTTATATTACCATGACCTTTTATAAATCAAAAGCTTTGGGGAAAGTTTATTTCTCAACTCATGACCCCTTTAAAAAATGTCCTGGCTAATCTAAGCATTATAGTGGCAGTAAATGACAGCCCAAAATTTGACCCAAAGAAGAGCATCCATCCATTATAAAAGTAATCCATACGGCTCCAGGGGTTAATAAATGCATTCTGAAGTGAAACGATGGGTTTGTTTTAGAAAAATATCTATATTTAACACGTTATAAAGTAATACAGACTTCCTTCTGTATTCAATTTACGATGGAAATGCAGAATGCAGTCCGCCGGAAGCTAGACAGTGGGAGGGTGACGGTAAGAGTGTCAGGTAATATCTGTGTCTGATAATCGCACAGCCTATAACTGTCATAGTCTGGAAAAAAAGATAGAATGAGCAACCATGTGTAAACAATGACGAACAATTGAAACGCATACCAAGGTAAGAGATCATAGATAATATGAGATATCAAAATAAGATAAGCAAAAAATCTCAAACTTTACTGTCAGTACTGGGCTCACAGATCACTCTGTGTGTGGATGACCATGTCTGTCTGAAGACCCATTTTTGAACCAGGAAAGACGTTGTGACGTCATCACGTTGTACTAGATTGCGTACTTTCTTGCGTTCTCCAGTGTTGCCAAGTCCGCGGTTTTCCTGTGGAATTGGGCTACTTCATCACAGTTGCCGCGGGCTGTTTTTCATGTCCGCGGGTTGAAGCGACCCCAATTATATGATATTTAGCCCCGGGAATGCGAATTTTAGTAGGCAACCATGCCAAAAAAACACATATTTAACCCCCAAATGCGATTTTTACTGGAGATTCCCCCCTGAAACGAGATTGGGCTAGTTTTGAGTAGCAATTGGGCGGGTTTTGTTGTGAAAACCTGGCAACCCTGGTTCTGCCTGCCTGCCTAATGTGCTTTCTCTCACTAACATAGCATATTGTACTGTATTTTAATATGATATTGCTGACTGGCCCAATAAAGCTGTTCTCATTTCTCATCTCAATGTAAGTGATAAGCACATGAGAAGAATGGAAATCAAAAAGGTCAAACTAAACTCTTTAAATTTAAAATTAAAGAGAAGCAGATAACCGTTTGGTCCGTGGCAACACTGTGCTCGTTTGTAGCTTGTAACTTCATTCACGTCTGTGTTGCCAACTCAACTCCTCAGTAAGGAAAATAGCTATTGGCTGTCCTCTAAGACTAAATGACACTATCGCCTCACATGCATATTGACCATGTGCATTGTGCATTTTGATGGACGCTGTAGGAGAGAGAGGAATAAAATAAAAGAACATTTTACATCCCGCGTGCTGAATGTAAGCCAGGGCGGGATCAGCCAGCGGCGGCTTCCAGCACATGCGTGATTCATTTGCAGTCTGGACGTGGAGGGGTGAACATCTCCTGCTCTGACTGCAGCTGGGAGGGGCTGCTGCGCGAGGACTGGCTCGAGGACTGGCTCGAGGACTGGCTCGAGGACTGGCTCGAGGACTGGCTCGAGGACTGGCTCGAGGACTGGCTCGAGGACTGGCTCGAGGACTGGCTCGAGGACTGGCTCGAGGACTGGCTCGAGGACTGGCTCGAGGACTGGCTCGAGGACTGGCTCGAGGACTGGCTCGAGGACTGGCTCGAGGACTGGCTCGAGGACTGGCTCGAGGACTGGCTCGAGGACTGGCTCGAGGACTGGCTCGAGGACTGGCTCGAGGACTGGCTCGAGGACTGGCTCGAGGACTGGCTCGCCTGTGAGTGCTTTGGGATGTTGGCCGCAGCAGCACCCGCTGCTCATTGAGAAGAGTAAGAACGATATGTGCTTTCACTTTAGAAAGTCTCCAATAACTTTAGAAAAAGACGTTAGATTTGTCGCTAGTCGCTTTTTTGAAAATGTGTCGCTAGAGGGGTCTGAATACTCGCTAAATATAGCGACAAAGGCGCTAAGTTGGCAACACTGCAAGCTTCTGAAGGACACGTAAGTCTGAAGTAATGAGTTTGGTATAGGGGTGCAGAGCCAGGGATTGTTCTGTGGGCAAACATCAGTGCCTTGTATTTCATGCTAACGTCTATTGGCAATCAGCACAATTTTATGAGAGGTGTGACGCTCGCTCTTTGGTTTGTTAAAGACCACTCTTTCTGCAGCATACTGGATCAGTTGCAGAATTTTGACAGTGATGCTGGAAATCCTGCCAAGAGAGTATTACAATTGTCCAGTCTGGATAGAACAAGGACTGGTACAAGGAGTTGTGCATGCTCCGACAGGAAGAGCCTGATCCTCCTAACGTTGTATAAGGCAAATCTGATGGACCTGGCAGTTCTAGCATTGGGGTCAGTGAAGTTCAACAGATCAACAATCACAACTCCAAGGTTCATGGCTATTCATTATGCTTGATGAACCTAGTTTCGGGTTGGTCGAGACCATAAGCAGTTCTGTCTTTGCAAGGTTGAGTTGATTCAGCAAGAAATGTCTGTCAGGCAGGCTGAGATGCGAGCAGCTACCGTTGGATCATCTGATTGCAATGAGAGGTAGAGTTGAGTATCATCAGCATAGCAGTGATAGGAAAAAACATGTTTCTGAATGAGAGCTCCTAAGGATGACATGTAGATGTAGAAGAGAAGTGGTCCAAGCACTGAGCCCTGAGGTACCCCAGTATCTAGATGTTGCAACTTAGACACCTCACCCCTCCACGACACCCTGAACGACCCACCTGAGAGGTAACCACTGGTGTGGTTAACAAATAATGTTTTGGTAAACGCATTAAAACATTTAAAATGAGTAATATTTAGAGGTTTAAAGTGCTGGAAAAGTGTCAAGCACTTAAAAAGTGCTTGAATTTAAATCTAGGAACCCTGAAATGAACAATGTAAAAACATTTGACTATTTCCGCCACAATACCATGGTTACAGTTATCGTTGTGTTATTAAATCCATGGTGAATGTTGGTGAAAACTTGCATTTTATACTTCTTATATCATACATATTTCTTATACCTCTTCATGGGCTCAACATTTCATTCAGTAACGTTAAACAGCTTTGCTGAATAATGTTTGTTGATTGCGGGAAAGATAAACGCCTCAATCGGAATAAAAATGCCCAAACCGCAATCGGCTTGGGAGGGGTGGGATAAACCTTTTCAGAACTGATCAAACGAAAATGGTGGGAAAGCATTGTATCATTAATGATAGAAAATGGCAGGAAAAGGAGGAAAAGGCATGAGTTAATCACTTCTCCTGGGTAATATAGATTTTTGATTAAAATAATTTTTAAATTTAAAAAATAAAACAAAAATACGATCTGAAGTGTGCCTTTTGACTGGTTCATGTCTGGTTCATTTGACTAGTGTGATCACTCCATAACGTGCCCTGGACCGTATGTAGAGGTGGCATGGTTTGCTTGTGCGACATAGCTTCAAAATGATATCACGGTATTTCAAGAATATTTGCGATAACGATATTTATGACAATATACTTTTTGTTAAACTTTTAAGTTTTAAACTTTTTATTTCGTAACAAGTTATGAAGATAATGTTGGAGGAATCTCATCTGTAAGCGTTTGTCCCAGGCACTTTCTACTTTAACTGTGCCTGGCAGAAAAATAAATTTTTCTGAGGTGTTTCTTACAGCAACACCAGATCGGTTTAGATAACGACTCATGTAAACTATCCACAGAATCGTTCAATCAGAATGATTTTAATCGGAATGACATAAAAGTGTGCATGTTAACAGGGCTTTTGAAGCGCTCACTCATACACACGTCACTCGCATACAGAGAGCGGAGATCGCGTTGCACATTCAGGAGCACAGAAACTTGTTATCAACGCTGCCCCACGACTTTTAGCAATAAAATAGCTAAGTTATGCCTGGCTCAGACTACAGGAGTTTTAAAATCCTAACCGATTTTGAAATCTGGTTGCAGCACACACTTAAACAGAATCTTTGCAGATTTTCTTCCCTCAAATCTTAAAACATGCTCACACTACAATATTTGAAAATAGTGGCGCATCACACACTACAAGATATTCTTAAGATTATCTTGCCAGATTTAGCACCCCACGTGACGCGGTCTCACGGGGAAGCGCATGTAAACAAAATGGATAGTGTGTCGCGGCAACTTGCTGTATTAATTCTTATTCTTTGTAGCAATAAAAACAAAAGAAAATAAACATACGCGTTAGCTAGGTGTAGCACAGCAATGTACATAGTTAGAAGATTACATCATTTATATTTTTGTGGTATTTAAATATTGTAATTATTTAAAAACAAATTATAATGTGCATAGCTAGATTACATTTATATTTTTGTGGCATTTAAAATATTGCAATTATTTCAAAACAAATTATAATTTAAACTCACAGCATGTCTATTTGCTATTATACATTTCAGGTGTTAAAGGGATAGTTCACCCAAAAATTAATATTTTGTCATAAACAGGTTTGGAACAACATGAGGGTGAGTAAGTAATGACAAAATATTCATTTTTGGGTGAACTATCCCTTTAATTAAGTTTTGTGCATGTGTGATTAACTTTGTGTATATCGTACTGCATATTTTATCTGCAACTACTCATCCAAATCTTCCAACAACCTGAAATAGTTTTGAGGCTGAGCAGGACCCTGAGGTGGCAGGAGCTGATGGTAGTTTTGATGTTGTGGCTGTGTGTATAAAGGGGTTGAGGAGAGCATTTGTGTAGGTGAGTATGTAGCTGGTGGAATGTTTGAGGATGGTGATGGAATGGACTGGTCAGCTTCCTGGACCTCAAACAAAATATTCATAATTTTTTTCTTTGCCCTGGTCTGTATGCTTACATCATTCATTCATTTAAGTTCCACAGCAACTTGATGTCCAAAGGAACTGTAAGGATATGGAGTGGCAAGAACTGAAGTAGCTTGCTGTAACAAATACAGTTTCTGTCGCTCAATAGAATCTGCATCCCCTTTGCGACGTTTCTATCCCGATTTGGGAGTGGAAAAAAGAGGTGGTGAGTTCTTCACCCCTTTGTTGGGTAGAGGCATGTGGTGCTGTGGTTAATGAGATAAAAATTAAAGTAAGAGAAATCACATTATTATTACAGCACAGAAGCGAATCCATATAGAAATAAACATTTCAGAGCATATAGTAGAATATTAATAAATGATTAAATATCTCCATAACATGTAAAAGAATAATAATATGTAAAGAATAACTAATAAAATAAATAATTTGAATAAAGACATTATCATAAACATTGACCATTTTGGATACACCAGTTATGAAAATGTCACTGCTTGATCTGTTTTGTGCAAACTTTAAAATAGGACATCTGGCTGGCCTCCTGAATGACAAAACAACTAATCTGTCATTACTTTTTCAGCATTTTATTAGTCTTTACATTTACAAGTGTTATTTTACCTGGTGCCTCGGATGTATTTATAATGTCCTCATCGCTGGTGGGGTCATCCATGTCCTGCCCGTCAATCAAGTCTTTGACAGACTGATCAAGCTGAAAAACAATTTTATGTCAGTGCAAGAATTTAAAGGATTAGTTCACCCCTAAATGAAAATTTCCTGATAATTAATATGTAATTATGCAAATATCTATATTACTTAAGCACACAATATGCCTGTCCCTAATACTGCTCTGCTTACACTGGGGCGTTGGGCAACATGTTTTTTGAGGAACTCCAAATTCCTCAACAGCCAAGCCTGCTTATGAGTGAGCCTTTATCCCCACTCCCACTTGGTTTAGGTTTGAGAAGCTTGGTGTATTGTGTCCGTAATGTTGTTGCTCTTGTTTTCACCTCCTCCACTGAAAATATACACTGACACTGACATACACTGTGTTTCCTCTCTAAATTCAACTGAACTAATATCATTAAATATTAGTAATATTATTCAAACAAACTGTGCAATTCATCTTTTGTTAGACCTGAATGTAGCAGATGATAATTGACCTAGATCTAATGTTTACATTAGCTAGCTAGTGCGCTAGCAACTTTTTACACTCACCCGGTACGTTCAAATCTGAAGCGATCTCTCTCCAGCTCTTCTCTGTGTCGCTCCGGTTGTGTTATTCTTTTGAGGAGACATTAAATAGACACTCATACTGTTGCCACATCTCCACTATCCGTTCTTCCATCTCCGTTGTCCACCGGACCCGTACAGCTGCTTTCGCGGTTGACATTTTCAAAACTTCCTTCACAACTTACGTCACTCCCGTCTCCTTGTAGACCTGTCTCTCATTGGCTAGTGTGGAAGTACTGACGTAATCATAGTTTTACGCCCGATTTATAATCCTAGATATCAAACATGTTTGATATTATCGGGGCGGCCCCGATGTGTTGCGAGCAGATCGGGAGGTGCAAGATTCGATCTGTGAACGCCTCATATTACCAGATAATCTGCCCCGAACATCGGAACCGATCGAGGTCCTCGACAAGATTTTTTCTCAGATTCTCGGGAGGGGGTAAATCGGGCATAAATCGGCCTAAAACTCCTGTAGTGTGAGCCAGGCATTACTGGATCACTTCATTATATTTCTCAGCAACGATGGGGTTACATCGCTATTTTTAAGTAATACACACATCTTCATTAAGAGAGACGCTGAACAGATGCAGTCACACAGGTACGAATCTCTCTCTCTCTCGATCGATAATTAATAAAAAAAATGCTATAATCCATTCAATCAAATAAATGTAATCTTACCAAGCGGCAACCTCCCGCAGTTTCTCTTGAAGCCAATACGGAAGTGCCTCAAACTGCAATTCATCGACTGGCCGCTAGGGACAGGCTCCAGAAGAGAGCAGAATCTTATTGAGCCCCATGTTAAAATGGCCAACTTTAGAGCAGAATAAAACATGTTTACAGCCTGGTACAAATTGTGCTTTTGGTCTATACGGCTCATTTTGCCCTTCATGACAACTGTGAGGGGGGTGAATTTTTTTATAACTCATTTGTTTACATTATATAAAGCCTTAAAATTCAGCATAATTAAGGGCGTGGCCATTTCGAGTGACAGGTGGTTAGCCATTTATCTGCTGTCTGTTAGTCACGCGTCACTTAAGCTCCGCCCACGTCCCGCCTTTTTGCCCATTTTCTGTTATCCGGGAGTGACGCGCTGCCAAGATGGCTCGTCCCTACTTTGCGCTTCAGAACGGCTCATCAGAATCCTATGGGTGACGTCACGGACACTACGTCCATATTTTTTTACAGTCTATGAATCTTACGCACTACTTTATCTCTGTGTCTGATTCAAAGGAAGCAGAATGCTAGATCTAACAAGCTTTAACTGACGAAAATAACCGTCAATGTTACCCTTCCGGTCAAATATTGTGCTACAAACATCAATAACAGCTTTAAGTTGTCAATGTTTTGTCAGTTGTCAAGAGGGCTGACCTCTTGTCAGCCTCCGATTACGATTTAGTACCTAAAAAGGGAGCTACTTGGTTACATGCTGTTCTTCTAGTATACTTTCAGACAGGTGTTGTTGTTGTGCGCGCTAGGGAACGTAAATACGCCAACTAGGATGGGTTATATATCATACTACCCTATACCCTGCTATTGATGCTTTAAATGTCTAAATTGTTTTATGTCTGTTTCTGCCTTAGATCTCATGGCATTTAAAGAGGCAAGTCATGAACTCAATGAAAGGGAAGAAGAGAAAGACCATTATGATAAACATCATGATTTCATGACTGGAGAAAGATCGACACAGGCTAAAAAGTCTTCCTCACAAAAAAGAGCTCAAAAGACAGGAACTAAAAGTCATTTAACCTGCCCACAGTGTGGAAAGAGTTTCAGAAATAAACAAAACCTTAAAGGCCACATGAGCGTTCACACTGGAGAGAAGCCTTACACCTGTCAACAGTGTGGAAAGAGTTTCAGAAATAAACAAAACCTTAAAGGCCACATGAGAGTTCACACTGGAGAGAAGCCTTACACCTGTCAACAATGTGGAAAGAATTTCACTCAAAAAGAAAACCTTAAAGGCCACATGAGAGTTCACACTGGAGAGAAGCCTTACAGCTGCCAACAGTGTGGAAAGTGTTTCACTCATAAAAGAACCCTTAAGGAACACATGAGAATTCACACTGGAGAGAAGCCTTACACCTGCCAACAGTGTGGAAAGAGTTTCACTCATAAAAGAACCCTTAAGGAACACATGAGAATTCACACTAGAGAGAAGCCTTTCACCTGCCAACAGTGTGGAAAGAGTTTCACTGATAAAGGAACCCTTGTGGAACACATTAAAATTCACACTGGAGAGAAGCCTTACACCTGCCAACAGTGTGGAAAGAGTTTCACTGATAAAGGAACCCTTGAGGAACACATGAGAATTCACACTGGAGAGAAGCCTTACACCTGCCAACAGTGTGGAAAGAGTTTCACTCATAAAGGAACCCTTGAGAAACACGTGAGAATTCACACTGGAGAGAAGCCTTACACCTGCCAACAGTGTGGAAAGAGTTTCACTTATAAAGGAACCCTTAAGGAACACATGAGAATTCACACTGGAGAGAAGCCTTACACCTGCCAACAGTGTGGAAAGAGTTTCACTCATAAAAGAACCCTTAAGGAACACATGAGAATTCACACTGGAGAGAAGCCTTACACCTGCCAACAGTGTGGAAAGAGTTTCACTTATAAAGGAACCCTTAAGGAACACATGAGAATTCACACTGGAGAGAAGCCTTACACCTGCCAACAGTGTGGAAAGAGTTTCACTCATAAAAGAACCCTTAAGGAACACATGAGAATTCACACTGGAGAGAAGCCTTACACCTGCCAACAGTGTGGAAAGAGCTTCACTCAAAAAGGAAACCTTGAGGAACACATGAGAATTCACACTGGAGAGAAGCCTTACACCTGCCAACAGTGTGGAAAGAGCTTCACTCAAAAAAGAAACCTTGAGGAACACATGAGAATTCACACTGGAGAGAAGCCTTACACCTGCCAACAGTGTGGAAAGAGCTTCACTCAAAAAGGGCTTCTTAAAGGACACATGAGAATTCACACAGGAGAGAAGGCTTACAAAACAAAGCAAGATCCATAAAGACATGGATGAGCGAGTTTGGTGTGGAGGAACTTGACTGATCTGCACAACCTCAACACGATAGAACACCTTTGGGATGAATTAGAGCAGAGACTGAGAGCCAGGCCTTCTCTTCCAACATCAGTGCCTGATCTCACAAATGTGCTTCTAGAAGAATGATAAAATAAAATCCCATAAACACACTCCTAAACCTTGTGGAAAGCCTTCCCAGAACAGTTGAAGCTGTTATATCCGCAAATGGCTGGCCAGCGTTAGTTCACCCAAAATGAAATGTCATTTATTCCTCACCCTCATGCCGTTCCACACCCGTAAGACCTCCGTTCATCTTAGGAACACAAATGAAGATATTTTTGTTGAAATCTGAAGGCTCAGTGAGGCCTCCATAGGGAGCACAGAAATTTACACTCTCAAGATCCATTAATGTACTAAACACAATTTAAATCAGTCCATGTGAGTACAGTGGTTCAATATTAATATCATATATATATATATAATTTTTTTTTTTTTTTTAAGAATCTTAAACATAAATAGCCACACAAATGTGGTCAAATGAGGCAAAGCGTACTTTGATTATCTTCACTGCATGCATATTTAAAAACAAAATGAAATATAACATTCAACCTATAAATATGTGGTTCAGGCAATATGCGAATATGTACTCTGATTATCTTCACTGTAATAAAATGAAATATGACAAACACAACTCTCTTTTTGTTAAACGTCAGTTTTAATAATCAATAATGGCCATTATAAAAGTATAAGTAAAAGGTATAGGAAGCTCTCCAATAAGAAATAAAGCAAACCATTCAGTCAAAAGTACAAAGTCAGCACTTTAGTAGGCTATGGTGGTAAAGTTAAATATGCAAGGCAGGTTTATTTATATATCACATTTCATACACAATGGTAAATAAAAATGATTTTAGGGCTGGGCCATATAACCAAAAAATCATATCTGTATTTTTTGGTTGAATGGCGATACATGGTATACATCCCGGTATTTTCTAAGTTTTCCTATTTGGATGCAAAAAAATCAGTATAAAACATTTTTTTAATTGATTTTTTCAGTCCTAAATGGTGATTTCCTAAAAACAATGTTAATATTGAAATCTATAAACCAATACAGTGAATGTAATGTAGGCTATATTATGTGCAAATTGGAGGTTTACAATTAGGCATGTGCCGGTATCAAGTTTTCATGTTGCGATTAATTGCTGAAGCTTTTATCACGGTATACGGTATTATCACGATATTGAAATTTGTTGCAAAAAAAGTGTTGTCATACTATAACAGGTTTAATAACTTTCTTATAACAAAAGAACTGAACATTTAAATACAATAAAGAAATACACAAAAAAGTATAAAGTAAACTTATTTACAGATTAAAGTGCTAAATAATTATAGCTAAATGAACAATAGGTAACACATTACAATAAGGTCTCACTAGTTAATACATTAACATTAACAAAAGCAAATAGCTACATTTATACAGAAGTTATTATTCTTTGATAACGTATAGTTAAGCAACTGTTAGTTAATGTTAGCTCCGGTCCATTAAATAATAGTTACAACTTTTGATTTTAATAATGTGTTATTAAATGGTGAAATTTACATTTAACTAAGATTAATAAATGCTTTAGAAGTATTTTTCATTGTCAGTTTTTTAATGAATTAACTAATGTTAAATAATAGAGCCTTATTGTAAAGTGTGTGACTCAACATCAAAAAATCTGAACATATTCAAACAATATCTAGGGCATGTAGTCCAGATTAAAATATAGCCTTAAGTCTTTAAGTATTAAAGTATTTGGTTATGTGATGAGCACCATAGCGAATACAGAAAATGGTTTTGTTTATGAGGGTTACCGGGGAAACGGCTGTTTCTGCTGTTCCGTCAGCGCCCTCTGCTGTCAGAGAGTGAATGTGCACTTCAGCGCCTCCTTCACTCGCTCCGCCATGTGCTCATGCACGTTGAGTTTGTTTACATCAGTGCGCGTTCCTCTTTGACGAGTTCATTTTAAACGGTTGATGGGTAAAGTATTCTTAAAATGCATTCTAAGAAATCGAAATAATATGTAATAAATAATTATTTACGGTATTTTGAAGTGCCCACGGTAACAATATCGTGCATGTTCATTATTGTGATATATCTACCGTTTACCGGCACATGTCTATTTACAATTAATAATTTTGTTTTTAAATTCACTAAACTAAAAATGAAAATAAAAACAAAAGCATATTAGCCTATATTTATATATTACCACATTTTAATGGTCACTTTCATAATAATATACTTACTTTTAGGTTTAAAATTCCACATATGGCACATTTATTGTCCAACAACAAATATTTTAGAAATATACTTTAGTCAGAATTATTGCATTCCTATTCTATTGCGTTCCATCTGTTTGGCGCGCATGCGCGCAGTGGTGCTAGTTCCCGGAATTTTAGCAGAGATTCACTTGCAGAAGGGGCGTCCTCTCCTGACATAAAGTGGACATATTTGCATGACTTTCTAACATTTACTGATGGAGAATATACCTGTGAAATGTAAGTTATGCACTGAGGAAAGCACCACATTTCAAACGCATTAAACAGAACAAATAGACTATTTATCTGTCTGTCAGCACAAGTATCTCTCAGAGCGTCTGAAAGGGCAAGCTGCTTTAAACTATACGGGTCAACTATATCTAACTATATCCAGTTATTTTGAAGCCCTTAATATAAAGCATGCGTCTTGTTGAGGACAAATTGTATTATGCACTTTCCCTGCATCAGCTCATTCTGCGTACTCTGCTATTTTTCAGATGCGTTCGTATCAATCTACTGTATATCGATATAAACGGTATTGCCTCATTCCATATTGTCTCTAAAACGAAATTTATCAATTTGTGCAAACTCGATATACCGCTCAGCCCTAATGCTTTACATAGAAAAGTTATTAAAATATTGATAATCACAACTTAATAAAAATACCATGTTTAAGAAAGCAAATAACAATAACCAAAGATAAAAACAAGTTTAAATAAAAATAAAAAATCGTTATAAAAATATGATGCATAGATAAGATAAAGTGCAATCAGTCGGACACACAGTGTGTTAGGGGATAACAGTTTCAGACCCAAGACCAGTTATGAAAATTGAAGACCTGGGGCCTCATTTATAAATGTTGCGTACGCACAAAAGAAGGTGTACGCCGCTCTCTAAGCAATAATTGGTATTTATAAAAAGCAAACTTGACGGGAAAATGTGCGGTCCTTCACGCAAGCTCTGACCCAGGCGGACGCACAAAAACGGGTGAAATGAGAAATGGCGACACCGTCGGCAGATGGAAGAAACGTGAAAGTGTGTGAAACTGTAGACCGTTGTGTAAAAGAAATGGCAATACTGCCTCTCATAAATAATATGAAGACTTCACAAATCAAGTCTTACAATTAACAGCCTACACGAAAACCCGTTTGATCGATCTGCAGTGCAAAACAAACAAAATCAAACGAAAAGTACAACAGAAATGCAAATTAACACATATTTGCAAAAAGAAAAGTGAAATATGCTCTGCAATAATTCATCAGCTACGGAATCATGGTATTCATGCATATTCCTTTAGTTTTATTTTTGATAAAATAACGTATGATGTAGGCCTGTCTCAACCATTCAGAAAGCTGCAAGACATTACATTTGCACTGAACTATTTCCCATTTCCACGTAGATTATAACCGACATCTGTAGCTTGTCAGATGCAATTGTTGGGGTAACAGCTTTAGGACCCAGGACCAGTAGTGAGAAATGAAGACCAAGAGTCAGGAGTCAGATTAATTAAAGAAAAGTTTACTGAAGAATAGTTTGCAGTTTCATCAGCAGAAGCCAGCTTCAAGTCTCTCAAGGAGTTCGTAGGCTGCGCTCCCTCTAACAGTCTCCCCACCTCCGCCTAACATACATACAATTTCCTGAACAGTTATACTGTTTTCAAGGTCTAGACACGTCATTACTGCCATGTGGAATGATTCTGATTGGTTCTAACAACATGCACGTATGCAACTTTCCACACGTAAACAGATAGGAGCACATATCACTAAAAGTGCGTAGACTAGTTGTCGCCCAGGCCAAGATTTAGATCGTCATGACCTCGGAGGTCGCAGAATGGCGTCTCCACGTCTCGTATCATCTGCAGAAAAGTCCATCTCCAATAATGATTCTGCAAAGATCATGCAACGCACATACACACAAAAGCTCCAAAGAGTAACAGTTTGCTCAAGGTTGAGAACATCTTAACTAACTATCAACAATTTCTTCTCCAAAACATCCTGATATCACGTTTTAGTACTGAAGTGAAATTATTCTTTTAATAAGAAAGGCACATAAGAGAGGTACAGTTTCTCTGGGTCCCTAAGAAGTCACGTAGACCTGACATCCCATGACCCTAAGGTCACTTTAGGAAGACATATAGCTCAACACATGCAGAGAGGGGTTCTCTTTGCTCCTAGAGTGTTTTACACCCCAAGGACAGTTGCCTGTCAGCACGCCTTGACACAGACATCAGAGAAGTAACTGTAGAATGTGGATACAAAAGCACACAGCAAATATAATACTAAAATCACTCATTAAATATAGAGAGGTGAAAGATTAACTGATTTATCCAATGTAGAAAATAGTTATAACTTGATTATCATTGATTCTTATTTTAATATTGAACATAAAATCATTCTTGAAGGATATGTGTCTGATGAAGAGACAAGTGATGTTTGGCTTGACCCTTGACCCTTCATTCCCCCCTTTTAGACCATATGTGGGGGTCCCATACCGCCACGTCTGGTCTACAAGTGAGGTCACTACGGAAGGTCAAGTGGTGACGCATGTTTCCCTTTAGGGTCACAATTGTCGCTTCACCTCATCACGGACATGCTGGCCACTAAAAAGACCAGTCCCCGTTTTGAGGCTCTTTTACCCCTTCCACTCACAAACAGGGCCCCAATGTTCTTCTTTTCTCAAAACTCCTGATCAACATACTGATAACGTGCTTTCTCTCATTGAGAGGGGAACCGCCAATATAGTACAATAGTATTCATACAATTCTTTAGGGTTTCAGTAAAAGGAAATATAAAATAAAATAACATAAAATAAAATAAATAAAATGAAAGACAAATCCATATTTCATCTCTGGAAGCCGGGCTAAACGAGCACTCACTGGCGCTGCATTTCCATCAAGTTAGAGGTGTGTGATGCCTCCAAAATCTGAACACATTACTGAAATTTGCAAGGTTAAAGTGACCAGAATGATCTCAGCCGACCCTTGAATGCCAATCTTTAAGGTGTTTCCTGGCTCTCAATTATGCGGTATTTGGTGAGCGGTATAGAGGGGCCAATATTAGGGCAGGGGCTGCCGTGTCCAGTCTTGACCTTGGCCCTTACGAAACACAGCTTCCCCTCCCAACAGAGATGCTGCTGGCCTCACAGACATCTGCCTCACCTCTCATACACACCTCACATAAAAAACACCCCCCTTCTTGGAGGTGCCCCAAGAGTGGTGACCCCCATTGGCGTGGGTTGCCCTCTGCTGGCCACAAGAAGGTCTTACCCGTCATCGGGAAATCACCTCATTCTCATTGGTCATCGCAACCGGATCCGATATTTTTCTGGAACCTTTTGGAAAGTGCATTCAAGAGTCATCAGAGCCATCCGGTCTGCTTTCAAATTAGTAAAAACATGGAGACAGGTTAATTATAGCTCCTGATCACACAGTTTTCCTGATACGAGTGTTCTCGTGACATCACACACGCCTAGGACAGACCCTCAGTCACCACTCAGAGACCAAATACAAACTTTAGAAAATATAAAGGAAGAAACAAAATCATACCTGGACAGGCTCATTAAATTCGTGATAATAATATAGAAAAATAAATATTGATTAAGTCTTTGATTATAAATTTAATTTTAGAACCCACCCTTCACGTTTCTACCAATTTAGGCTTCTTCCTAATTTACAATGTCCCACCAACAAGCACATATTCATCCTTACATACTAACTTAACCCCCATTTTCATCATTATCCAAGATATATCACCCGAAGATAGGGATTGTAATTAAAAGTTTTTTTTTTGTTTTTTTTTTCAAAACAAATCTTTTTCAGGTATAAAACTCAATAGTGGCCTGAAATAGACATAAAAATTAAAAAAAAAAAAAAAAAAAAAAAAAAGATAAACCAACAATAAAAGGTAAATAAATAAAAATAAACCATGGAATAATCCATTCAATTTCATTCAGTCTCATATAGCATGTACCCCCTTAATTGCACAACACATTATACATGTCTTTCTCAAAGAATAGAAAATAAAAGAAAACATTCATATCATCCATAACATTCTTTCCACTTAAAACATAAATTTGTTCCTAATTTTTACTCAAGAAACCTTTTGTTAAATGTACTATTTCCAACAGACCCATTTTCACCCATCATAGCCCACATGACCGTTGATGAACATCCATAAAAATAAAAATAAAAGTTAATGTTAAAACCTTTTCATCAAAATGACTTAATTATCAATTCTTATTACACCCAATCAGCTTGTTGTTAGTAAAACATTCAAAATCATTCATCAGGGTTTTCTTTAAAGTACCCTTCTTTAAATTTTCTTGTATTTCTGTTCTCAATGTGTTGTCCATTAAAACTCTTCAGGTGTAAGCTCCAAATGACCAAAATCTTAAACCTCTTAATTCATGTCACTTGGCAGTGATACTTCATCAAATCCTCACTAGCCTTATCTTGCCACTTACACCCAAAAGTGTCATAACTTTACCAAGAACACATTTTCATAATCTCCCATATTACTTTAAATTTGGACTATAAGACTACAAGTCATCATCAATTTCTTTAAAGCCGTTTTAAAATAATTTGTTCATTCATATCTATATTAACTCCATTTAACTTTACAAGTGTTCATAAATTCTATTTCTCACAACATTATTCTTTGGGCTATTTCTCATTATTCCTCTATCAAAAATATGGTCTGCAGATGCCACACAATATGATCATTATTGTTTCTTATCTCTACTGCTCTGCAGAAACCAAAATATTATATTCCTCTTATCTCAATCCCAGTCACACAGAAAGACTTAAAGTCACTTGCTTCTTTAACATTAATTGTGGTTCTATATAAATCAAAATGTCATGAAAAATTAAAATAAAGTAAAAATAAAACTTTTCCTTTTATAAGTTATCTCTTTGGTCGACCTCCGGCCGTTCAGAATTTTGAGGGAGTCTCTGGATAATTTAGATAGTGACTTCAGCCAATTTGTCACTTTGTCTCTGCCGTCAAGTCTATAACCTTCACGTTTACCATTTTTAATCAATTGGCATGATTTAAATTTATGCCCTCAGTTGAATTTAGACAAGGATTTTAACCCATGATGGACGGCAATCTTTAACTTTACAATTCCACTTTAACTAATCCAGAGAGTAATTCAGATCAACATCATAAATGACAAGTCGTCACAACAGACAGAGCTGGATAAGAATCCATTTAAAGCTCGTCCTGTGTTCTGGATCATCTTTTCACCAGATTTCTTCAAAATTATCAGTTTCTCTAAAGGTTGTCGTTTACCTTAACCCAACTGTAATGGTCAAACACTCATTCCAGAGGTTAATGACACCCAATCAGGACAGAACAGTTCTAGGAACAGACACATACAAAACATAAAGTGCAGTCACACCCACACACACATTAAACATGAATTGCTCATTCTCAAATTTTACTTTTAGTGTTAACTCAAATTATTATTTAAACTCAGCTTTTACGTCTGCTCATTATTAATTTGTCTCTACAAAAGTCAGCTGGATTGTTTTGGTTCTGATATCATTTCTTTGTTTTGTTTCAGCTTTCGCAGGGCGATAACAAATTGTACCATCCCTGCTTCCACAAGCAGTCTCTCTCTCTCTCTCTCTCTCTCTGATAACTTTTTCAACAGTCTTCTAAGACTTTAACTTTAATGTTAAATTCATTCTCATTTAAAGTCTGTGTGTAAAAACATCTTATACCTTTTTACACACCATGTTTTCCTACAACATGTCTTATTATTCTCAAGTGATGCCCTGTGCTTTTACTCATCAATATCTTCGATCATCTGTGGCACAGGCTCAAACATCAGCCTTGAGCTGGTTTCCAACATAGAGAGAGACTCTGAGGCATTCAGGACTGGTACTGCATTGTCATAAACTTTTAACTTGTCACTCTAGAACAGCATAAGACTTGGCTAGAGATTACATTTGTTTTGCAATAAACATCAGACATTATCCCTTTAACTCTATCCTTTGCCAGAAATTACATTTTCAAATGATCATAATTTCATATTTGTCTTTTGCCCAAAACAATACATTTAAACTTCAAACATCCAAACTGAGTCGGAGTTACTCTTCTAATTTTAGCCACAGCACCAGAAATGACATGGTGGGCCAGATTCAGATAAGCGAATTGTTTTATTACAGCTCATCATGAGCTTATCTTTTGAAACCAAAACATCAGCTTCTAGGGTTTTTAGCTTTTAACACCAATTATTGTCTCACGAGCAATGTTTTTACCAACATCCAGTCAAATAAACTTATCAGAACTTTTCACGAGTCAGAGGAACAGGAAAATGTATTATACATTTGTATCATTTAAACCCACTATGTTTCTAATTATATATCTTTTCTGCTCACTTTGTATCATCATTGTCTTTAATTTTGCCTCATAATTTATATTAAAATTATCATTGATCTTGCCTTTTAACAGGAATTCCTTACGACTTAAATTTATTGAACTTATTACTTATTTCATTATTTTCAATCTGTGCCCCTCTGTTTAAAATCCCTCCGTGTCCGTGACACATATCTGCAGCTGCTCTGAGAAGAGAGCGCCGGAGGGGAGGGGGCAGATAAGACTCGCTGCTCACACATCTCTTGGCCTTTTTGTTTTGTTTTTCCTGCTTTGTTTCAAAAACAACTTCCAGTCCTTTACTCAGACTACACAGACCAAATCCTACATCATTTCCAATTATTCCTGCCAATTTATCTCACAAAAGTTAACTTAAGATTAACTTTTTCCACTTAGAATTAAAACCTTTGCCCATTTCCTTAATAATTCCTTCAAATTTCTTTGATGTCAGGGCTTCCGAGCAGAGCTGCTTACAGCGTTTGCTCTCTTTTGTCTCAAAATCTTTATCTGGACTGATCATGTCACAAATTGTTAGCCATCATTTTAGTCAAAGTTCATACTCACCTGAAATTATACCAGCGGAGATGGAGGCGGCGATCTTTAACCAACACCGCTGTGGCTTCTGCGTGATGAAACTGCAAAGTACACTTATACGAAAAAGTCACTCATACTGGTCCATGCCAATTTGGGTCATACTTTACATTTTCCTCGGGATCGTTCCTGATGCATCCCTGGCAAACAACCCTGAATCTATTTTTATTTTGTTTAACTAATAACTTAATCCCTAACTGTCTATTTTCCTAAATTCGGGGGCCCCCTGTCTGAGTTGGAAGAGACGGAGCAGGTTTGCGGTGATCACTGAACCATTCAGTGCCGTCTTGCCTCTAGGAGTGGTGTGGTCACCAAAAAGCCCCCCTTAGGCTTTCTCTCCTCTACCTGGACAAGACTCCCCTTATACCCCTTTATTGTTTCTCCAAGCTTTACCTCTTAACTCAAGACGTCTCAGCCGAAACACATTTTACTGGGCTCCTTATTCCCGTCGAAATAAAGCTCTCCCGTTCCCCTTACCCAGTCTCTTCCAGTCAGACAAGTCTAATAATAAAAATATACTACCTTATCTACTTGTTTGCCAGAGGTGTACCAAGGACTGATTGCTCGCGCATCCTCCACCAAAAACTGTTGGGGTAACAGCTTTAGGACCCAGGACCAGTAGTGAGAAATGAAGACCAAGAGTCAGGAGTTAGATTAATTAAAGAAAAATTTACTGAAGAATAGTTTGCAGTTTCATCAGCAGAAGCCAGCTTCAAGTCTCACAAGGAGTTCGTAGGCTGCGCTCCCTCTAACAGTCTCCCCACCTCCGCCCAACATACATACAATTTCCTGAACAGTTATACTGTTTTCAAGGTCTAGACACGTCATTACTGCCATGTGGAATGATTCTGATTGGTTCTAACAACATGCACGTATGCAACTTTCCACACGTAAACAGATAGGAGCACATATCACTAAAAGTGCGTAGACTAGTTGTCGCCCAGGCCAAGATTTAGATCGTCATGACCTCGGAGGTCGCAGAATGGCGTCTCCACGTCTCGTATCATCTGCAGAAAAGTCCATCTCCAATAATGATTCTGCAAAGATCATGCAACGCACATACACACAAAAGCTCCAAAGAGTAACAGTTTGCTCAAGGTTGAGAACATCTTAACTAACTATCAACAATTTCTTCTCCAAAACATCCTGATATCACGTTTTAGTACTGAAGTGAAATTATTCTTTTAATAAGAAAGGCACATAAGAGAGGTACAGTTTCTCTGGGTCCCTAAGAAGTCACGTAGACCTGACATCCCATGACCCTAAGGTCACTTTAGGAAGACATATAGCTCAACACATGCAGAGAGGGGTTCTCTTTGCTCCTAGAGTGTTTTACACCCCAAGGACAGTTGCCTGTCAGCACGCCTTGACACAGACATCAGAGAAGTAACTGTAGAATGTGGATACAAAAGCACACAGCAAATATAATACTAAAATCACTCATTAAATATAGAGAGGTGAAAGATTAACTGATTTATCCAATGTAGAAAATAGTTATAACTTGATTATCATTGATTCTTATTTTAATATTGAACATAAAATCATTCTTGAAGGATATGTGTCTGATGAAGAGACAAGTGATGTTTGGCTTGACCCTTGACCCTTCACAATGAAATGGATGGAAATAAAATGCCCTATCACAATGCGTAATGACACACAATGTGTGATGATCCTGGTTCTTTTCTCTTTCTCTTTTTCTTCCTCTTCCGGTCACACTCATTATTACATTCCCTTACGCACACACATTCACGTTCATTATCTCTATCGTTCTCACCTGTTTCCCACCTTCTCAGAAAGACACATTAGCTGTGTCCCAATTCGGGGGCTGCATCCTTCAAAGGCCGCATTTGAAGGCCGATGCGTCACTGCAGCGCGGCGAAGGCTGTCCCAATTCGAAGGGGCCTTCAAATGCAGCCTGCCGTCCGTGTTGCCAAGTCCGCGTTTTTTCAGCCGAATTAGGCTACTTTTAAGGTGTTGCCGCGGGTGAAAAATTATTTCCGCGGGTTTGTTTCTACCCCATAAGTACGGTTTCGCCGCTCCAACACCCCCAAACGTACAACTCCAGTGGAGAATTCGGCCGCTCGATGGAGAAATCGCATTAGGAGTTTTGGACTACTTTTGTTGCAAAGACCTGGCAACCCTACCCACCGTCCTTCTCCCCGGCCGCGGAGGATAGAACCAACCAGAACAAGTGGATCCTTCGCAGTGTATTCCTCTGCCCATCCCGCGGCCGAGGAATACACTTTTAAATGTAAGTATTTTGTTTTAATTTACTCAAATAACCAACGAAACATTTTAAAAACCGGTGGTCTTTATTTCCGTGTTACCACTGCACGGCTTTATTCGTTTGGTGATCTGATGTAATATTTAGTTTTGTTTTATGGATAAAGTAGCAGACAGCTTTATTAAAATGAAGGCAGCAAATGAGTATTTATTTACCGGGCCGAAAAACTCGGCCAGTGTGGATTGGAGTACGACCCATTTGTAGTATTTCCATAGGTTCTTGTGTAGGTAGGGTATAGGGAGGCTTTATCCTATACAAAGCCCACAACAAAAATAATATAGAATTTGAGTATCTATAAATATGATTTCTGGAGTATTTTGTATGCTACTGATGCATCATATTTTTTAAATTTTCTTAAGATTGCACCCCAGGTAAAAAAAAAAAAAAAAGTATGCAAGTTAATTATTGACAGACATGTTTATTTCCTCTGCCTTAGGATTGAAAGTGTCCTGGGACAGGTGAGGGAGTGGGAAACTTGGCCGTGGGAGACTTTGTCTTCATGAATGAGGTGTTGGGATAACCCCACTGTCCTCATTGCCTCCATCCCTGAGGACACACCAGGGCCAAGTTCAGCAGTGGATGAGCAAGATGAGGAGGAGCAACTCCAGCCAAGAGGAAACGAGACCGAGAGGATGAGCTGATGGAGAGACTGAGGGAGGACATGAAGTTTCAGCGAGAGACAGAGGAGAGCAGGGAGAGAACGGACGGATTGTTTTCTCTTCTTGAGAGATTGTTGAGAACTAAAATTTTGGTTTTGTAAATTAAAATGTGTAAATTAAATATTATCGTTCTACACATTATTTTTGTTATGCAAGTTATAATTTGTAAATGAAATAAATAATTCTGTACATTTAATTTTGTCATGTTAATAAATTTGTAAATGAAACAATAAATTGTTCTATACATTTTTATTTACAGTACTTTTTACAACTATTTACATAAGTTACGTTTAAGATTAGAAAAACAAAATACATTTTAAAATTAACAGTACATAAAACAGATGGAAGAAAATGTTTTTATGTAGTCTTTTATTGAGCTGGGCTGGGAGAGCCTGGTGAAGCCTCTGTCAGCGGGACATCCTCTGGGATCAGTGCATATTTCTGTCTGCCAACAGGTTTGCAGTGCTGATTTATTCGACGGCTGCAATGTAGCTAAGATGTTTTCAGAAAGAGGGAAGAATAAATTAAATTAACTCATCCTCAAATCAAACCATAACATATTTTAACATGCATAACTGTTCTATGAGCTGAACTCTGACTGCAGGACAGCGGCCCTCCAAGACCAACGGTGCCTATCCCTGATCTAGAAGACATATTTATTTAAGTATTTTATTTTTAGATTCTTTTTTAAACGATAACTACTATCAAAATGTAATAATCATGTGTAAAAAGTCAGTTTTTCATAAAACCACAATATTTGCCTCTGAGATGAAGTTGAATAAAAATCTGAGGTACTTCACAATTATCCTCAAATACAGAGTAAATGCATTTCGTTACATTATTAGTAATATTTAGCTGCTGTTGACAGCTGCTGTTGAAGAGAACTGAAATAAACATTTATACTGGACTTTAAAGTTATATTCAACTGCCTAAAAACAAAACCACTAAATATGTAGTAAACTATATAAAATCGTATGTTGGTAACATATTTAGTCAACATTTTATTTTTATCAGTAGATACATTAGATTACTGGAGTAAATGGAAACCCAATACTTGCATTTAAAAGTGTAATCTGGCAATTTCTCTTCAAAAATCTGACGTCGCGGCGCGCAATGAATTCTGGGGTAGGCAAGGCTGCGAAGCATCCATCCAACTATCCTTCATTTCATGGGAAAAGAAGGACGCATTTGCAGGCCGTATTTTGAAGGATCCTTCGAAGGACCTACGAACTGGGACAGTCTTCGTCGCGCCGCGGTTACGCAATCTGTTAAACCTTCCACTGTAAACGAGTCTCGGTGCGTCCTTTGGAGGCCGCGTCGGCCGCGCACTTCAAAGGACACGGCCTTCAAAGGATGCAGCCCTTGAATTGGGACACAGCTTCAGTGTAAGCAAGATTCATTCAGAAGATTCAGTGTAAGCAAGATTCATTCAGAAGATTCAGTGTAAGAAAGATTCATTCAGAAGATTCAGTGTAAGAAAGATTCATTCAGAAGATTCAGTGTAAGCAAGATTCATTCAGAAGATTCAGTGTAAGCAAGATTCATTCAGAAGATTCAGGCTGCGTTCGAAACCGCATACTTCCCTACTATATAGTATGTAAAAAGCAGTAGGCGAGAGAATAGTATGTCCGAATCCATAGTATTCATAAAAGTGTAGGCGAGAACTACCAGGGTTTTGGAGTATTTCTCGCGAGATTCGGACGTGCGTATACTGATATTGCGTTCGAATATGCCTACTTACCTACTATATAGTAGGCGAAAACAGTACGTGAAAGGAGTAGTATGTTCGAAACCTCAGTAATCATAAAAGAGTAGGCGAGAAGTTCCCGGATGGCCTACTGATTCCGCCCAGATTGTGAAGCACCCATCGTCGGATACTTTTCTATCCCTGCCTTCCCATGAGGCCACAGGAAAGGATACGTCAGGCGGAGAAAAGCGAATCAAATGTGAGTATTACAAACCAATCACGGTTCCTTGTGTTAAAATCGCATTTGTTGGACTACTGTAGAGTAACGTTAAACTGTTGAATTGTTGAAAGTCTAAAGACGACAGACAGTATAGTGTAGTTGTGATTGGGCTGTAAAAACACGTTTTATTATGTAATCCAAAGTGGATTTACATAAACGATATACTTAAAGATAAAGATGCTTACTAAATGTTTATTTAACATCTGACAGGAACATTTTCGATAAGTATTGCAGATGACATCACAGCATGAAATAGACATCTGATAAGAGTGATGTGTGTGTGTGCTATAATGTAGAGTTCACTGTGGTCAACACTGCTTACTTTACATGAACGTCAGTAATGTTAATAGATCTACATAAAGTAACTAAACATAAGTTATCTTTTTTATTTGTCCATTATACTGTTGATGAATTGAGGAACATTAACACATCAGCAACTACCTCAACATTTAAGGCTATTGAGCACATAAACTTTTATGCTTTTATCAAGGTGTTGTTTAAGATACAGGTAACATGAAAGTTGTCTGATGTTACAGGGGCAGAAGAGCACGTGTGTGTTTATCTGGTGGAGACTGGAGAGAGGGTGATGAAGGAAGGCTGTCATCAAAGGCTTTGAGTATACTACAGAAATGAATAAAACATACATTTAAATCTTAAGTTGTATTTTATTTTTATTTCAAACAGAGTTATTTAAGCACTTTTCTGATTCTTGATGTCTGTGCATTTGCTGCAGAGCTTCTGTGGATGAGCCTTGCTCAAGGACACACTGGTGGAGATCCAAGCAGAAACCTTCTGCTTATCAGTTCAGTGTTTAGCTCACTACACCACAGAAGTCATAAAGCTACAATACAAATAGCATGTAATTGTAAAAATATTAAATCAAATATGGCAAGAAATGTGATGCGGACAACATGAATTGTAAAGCGTTTTAAGTAGTCATGCTGATGGAGAGCAGGCACACGGATGTTTGGAGCAGACATCAGCAGTCAGATTGTCCCGCACATGTTCTCCACTCGTGCTTCAAGGTTGTGGGGTTCAGAAGGGACAGGAGGGACAGGATGGACGGCTAGGACAGGCGAAGGTGTTCACGGTGGTCCACTGCTTCATCAAGCTGTGTTGAGATGGCAGCAGATGTGGTGTTCACCGTCTGTAAATGCGTGATGGTTTGTTAGAACAATACGTTTGAATAAAGCTTTGTTTCATGGTGACTTATTCATTTGTGATGTTTACTTTTATTCATTCTTTTACTCATTAATTCATGTTTCGTATTGTTGTCAGTAAATAAAATATTTTATTAACTCATGCATTTATTCATCGCTTGACTGAAAATTGGTATTCACATCGGCTGCACTTGTCTAGTGTGTATTCATGCATCGCTATGTCATATGACAACAAGTTGCATTTTGCTTGTTTTACTAAAACAATATAATTTTCAGTAAAAAAAAAAAAAGTAAAATAATTAAGTATTGGTCAGCATTTGTTATTATTATTATTATTGTAAGTGTTTTAGTGGGCTAGCAATGCAATTCATTCTGGGGTAATCTTAATTTTGAATAGTGATAACTTACATTTTAAGAGTATAAAATCAACAGTGTTCTCCCAAGGTGAGATCTTCGAGCAGCTGAAAGAGGTCCTCGTTGCAGACTCCGAGGGAAACCGCACAGGTCGGGCTGTGGAGTTATTGATGCTTTGAGCTGTTACTGCACCTGTCACTCATAGGCCTATCTTTTATTTTATAATTACATGGTTGTATCTTTAACAATCCTAATAATAAAACAAATATCATGGGTTTGCATACATTATATACAAAGAAAAAACAAGATCAAGGTTAGATATCTTTGAATAATTCATCATAATGCAATTAAATTTTATTTCATAAGCTTGAGGAATAAAACGAGTTAAATTTAAAAAGGAAAATATAAAGGAGATTTAGGCCAATTTTGCTTGTGGATGACATGTTTTGCATATAAAATAAAGAAGTTAACAACATATTTAAGAGATCACGATTGTGGGTTTTGGTAAGGATAAAACTGGGTCAGATTAGTAGGGTTAATATCACAAAATAAATGGGCAGCTGTTTCTTCAACAAGCCCACACAATTAGCAAGTTTAATCAATATTAAGATATTTATAGATCGATGAATTAAACCTGTCACTCGTCTTTCAAGTTGTTGCGCTTCAGATAACATCGTAGGTCACATGATAACGTCAACATGGCGCATAAAGTGCGGATCACATTCATACTTAACGAGATCAGGCAATATAGTACCTTCTCTTTTAGACCTCGATAAGTAAGTACTTATTGAAAATGAGTGCTCAACCTACTCAATGAGTATGCGGTTTCGAACGCAGCCTCAGTGTAAGCAAGATTCATTCAGTAGATTCAGTGTAAGCAAGATTCATTCAGAAGATTCAGTGTAAGCAAGATTCATTCAGAAGATTCAGTGTAAGCAAGATTCATTCAGAAGATTCAGTGTAAGCAAGATTCACTCAGTAGATTCAGTGTAAGCAAGATTCATTCTGTGCGAAAGTCTCATTAATAGTGCACAGTATATGACGTCTTTCCTCCCGATCGCGGGGACTTTTATTTTGGCGGAGCGCAGCGCATTCGGTGGAGGACTTCACAACGCTGTGTTCACGCGATCAATCTCACATCCGTTAGCACCTGTGTTCAGTGAGAACGAGCCACGCAGATTCCGTGACAGACGCCAGTTATATGGTCATCTTTAGGTTCCATTTGAGTGTTTAAGTAGTGTGCGTCCAGAGGAAAAACCACACACATGCTGATACACTTCTATGGACATGATACACAGCAACAGATGATACCACTGCATTAGTATTATGTTTGTCTACTGTATGTGAACAGAGAACACTGATAAAGCAACCACTATACCCTGGCTTCCCCTCTGCATATGCTCTGTACCAATAAATCTGTTGAACTGGATTCCTTCTCTGGCTTTGGTGTTCTAACCGGCACACCCGGACCAACTCCACCTCTTTAGCAACAACTAGCACCTTACAGTCCTTAGCCCTCAGCTACATTTGGTCCTTCGAGCCGGATTCGTAGTTGTTCCGGGAACATGCAACAAAGCGGTGAAGCATCCTGGATCCCATCAACCCGACCTAAGCGGCAGTGTAGGCCCCCACAATATCTTGAGGACTATGAGGTTGATCCAGTGAGACGACAGACACATGTCTCACCTCACACAAGTTCGGTACAGCATATGCATGGGCAAGAGGGGTGGAGCTCTCACCATGATGGAGCGGTGACGATGACACCCGCTAGAAGCGTACATGCCTCAAGGTCCCCTCGTCAGGTTCAGTGGGACTTAGACATAAGTGAACATAATGAGTACTTTCCCAGCTACGATACAAGTTCAACTGGCCGACATGTAGAGTGGACAGACACTCCGACACCTTATGCAGAGGAAGGTAATGAGCTGTATGAGATGCGTAGAGAGAACACATCATTATGCCGATCTGAAGAGAACATGCAGAGCAGTCATGTACAGCAGTGGGGTATTCACAGGGAGAGGCGTCCTCCTGTAGCCTCATTTAGGATGCTGCAGAGGGCCCGGCAAGAACCTGCAATAGAACCATGGCCAGTACCACCTCCTCTTCCTATACAGGATGACTTTCTGACTCAAAGAGAAGAGGAGTATGACGACTGGCTACCGCCTCCACCATGGCCCTCTACTGAACCAGTATCAGTGCCTTCAGAGGGTGAAGAGAGACAGATGGTCACCATCATAGATAGGATGATGAACGAACTCCAGCTAATCAGAGATAGTGCTGCCTCTAGCTCAGCTACCAGGAGCCGGTTGTCCTCAACCCCTAAGAGACCACCAGTTAGGAAGTTTCAGTCTTCAACTCCGTGGATGCAGTATTACTCACCCGTCACTAGCACTCCTCCTGTCAAGGAATGGACCGAATCCTGGCCTCCACCTAGACCCTTTCCAAGGCCTCACATGAGTCAGCGTACCCCCTCCAGAGACCTACCATACCAGCCTTCATCAGCTATTGTGCAAGAGAAGGAATACCGTGGGCCAACGCCGAAAATTCCCCTCTTCATCCATAGGGACCCCATGGAGTTCTCCAGACTGAAGCTTGCCCTCACAAACCTCTTGCCAAGGGATGCCACTGAGCTCTTCAAATATCAAGTTCTCGTGGACCATCTGAGGTTGGAGGAGGCTTGCCTTATAGCAGACTCGTACATCAGCTCGCCTATGCCGTACTCAGACACAATGGCCGCATTGGATGAGAAGTTTGGGCAGCCACATCACGTCGCCTTAAAGAGGATTGCTGTTGTTCTGGACTCACCAGAGATAAGGCGGGGAGATACAGCAGCCTTTGAGAGGTTTGCTTTGCATGTTCAGTCGTTAGTGGGCATGTTGAAGACCCTGGGCCCTGACGGAGAAGTTGAGCTAAGATGCGGCTCACACGTTGCACGGCTGCTCACAAAACTTCCGCCCGAGTTAAGAGCAAACTTCCGCCGCCAGATGTTCCATCGGCCTGGCTCTACTCATACCTTGCTTGACTTGGCAGAGTGGCTCCAGTATGAGTCGTGGTGTCAGGGTTATGACATCCCATCCAACACCCGGGTCCAAGGGTCATTGAGCCACAAAGTTGAGAAACGACATGGTAGACTAGCAGCTACTGTTCTACATGGAGCAGAGAGCTCCGCGGAGGGTAGGACCACGAAGCAAGAGGGTCAGAGCTCCTCAGAGTCCAAAAGGAGAGGCAAGATGAAGCCGTACTGCCCATATTGTGAGAGCTCAGAACACTTCCTGAATAGGTGCCCAGCCATTCAGAAGCTCACAAGGGAGGAAGTTATAGCGTGGATCAAGGCAAACAAGAGGTGCTGGAGATGTGGAAGGTCCCATCAAGCTGCACAGTGTGATCTCAGAAGACTCTGTGACCTGTGCCAAGGAAAGCACTTGAGAGTCCTTCATAATGTGAACACCCGTCCAGCAGCAGAGCCACCCAAAGAAGAGAGTTGTTTGATGAACTCCAGTACTGAGGTTCTTTACCTGGACCGGCCATCAGCTTCCACCCGTGTCCTATTAAAGGTTGTGAGAGTGCTTCTTCGGAACAAGGACCGTACTCTTGACACCTACGCGGTATTGGATGATGGATCGGAACGCACAATGCTCCTTCCAGAAGCTATTGACCAGCTTGGATTGCAAGGTAGACAAGAGGATCTTGTCCTTCGCACAATACGACAGGATGTCCAAACGTTGAAGGGATCATCTGTCTCATTCTGCATATCACCCCTTGCACATCCCAGAAGAAGCTTTCGAGTTACAGAGGCGTTCAGTTCACCGCGTCTCAGTCTGGCGGATCATTCATATCCCGTTTCCATGCTGAAGAGGAAGTATAAGCACCTGGCAGGACTACCTATCGAACCTTTCGAGCATGTCAAGCCACTCATATTGATAGGAGCGGATCACCCCCATCTGCTCACTCCAGTCGAGCCAGTGAGGTTGGGCCCTCCAGGAGGACCGGCAGCTATCCATACAAGACTGGGTTGGACGCTCCAGGGGCCCACTCACCTTATCCAGTGGACGGCATGCGCACGACAGTGTCTCCTTACCAGTGTCTCACCGCAGACAACAGAGTTAATGAGGAATGTTGAGAAACTCTGGCAGATGGACGTGCTGCCTTTCCAGAGTGACAAGATGGTGGTGAGATCGAAGCAAGATAACGAGGCAATAGAGCTACTGGAAGCAAAGACAAGGAGGGTAGAGGTCGCTGGAATCCTCAGGTATGCTACTCCATTGCTACGGAAACGGGACATGCCCCTGTTCCAGGCATCCAAAGAGGCCGTTCTACCGAGTTTGAGGAGTACAGAGAAGCGATTATCTAAGGACCCTCAACGTGCTGAAGCTTACTGTGAAGCAATCCGCCAGCTGGTACAATCAGGAGCTGTCAAGAAGCTGGGCCCAGATGAGATTTCGACGACCGCTGAATCGTGGTACATACCTCATCACCTAGTTTGCCATAATGGGAAGAATCGGCTCGTCTTCAACTGTTCCTACCAGTTCCGTGGGCTGAATCTGAATGATGCCCTCCTTCCAGGACCGACATTGGGTGCATCTCTTCTTGGCGTTCTGCTGCGCTTTAGGCAACAAGCTGTGGCAATCAGTGGAGATATTCGGGGTATGTTCCACCAGGTCCAGCTCCTGCCAGAAGACCGGTCACTTCTCAGGTTTGTGTGGAGAGATTTGAGGCGAGAGGATCCCCCTGATACCTTTGAGTGGCAAGTCCTGCCCTTTGGCACCACCTGCTCACCTTGTTGTGCCACCTTTGCTCTTCAACGGCATGTCAGAAATCACAGTGTTCCGGAGGATGGTGTCAGGGACTCGGTAGAAAGCTGTTTCTACGTCGATAACTGTCTTCAGAGCGTGCCAACGGCAGCTGAAGCCACAAGGTTGGTGGATAAACTCCGGGAGATTCTGGCATCAGGTGGGTTCGAGATCCGTCAGTGGGCATGTAACATCCCAAGTGCCATCGAACACCTGCCGAAGGAAGCAAGGTCGGGCAGTATGGAGCGCTGGCTCTCACATGATGACACCGGTCTGTCTGAATCAACTCTCGGACTAAGTTGGCATTGGGAGTCGGACACCTTGGGATATAAGAGCCGCCCGCTGGACTATGGCATACTGACTATGCGCAATGTGTACAAAGTTCTGGCTCGGCAGTATGACCCTCTGGGGTTCATATTACCCTACACAACCCGTGCCAAATTGCTTGTCCAGAGCATGTGGGACATGCACCGCAAATGGGATGACCCACTCCTCCCTCAGGACCTTCAGCAAGCTTGGAAAGAGTGGGAAGCCGAACTGCACCTGTTGCCTCGCATAACCCTACCTCGATCTTATGTTCCAGCTTGCGTGGGTCGAACTGTTGTCTCTAGACAGATCCACATATTCAGCGACGCGTCGGAAAAAGCCTACGGCTCAGTTTCTTACCTGCGGACTGAGGATGCCCAGGGCCAGGTATACTTGTCATTCCTGGCAGCGAGGTCAAGAGTCGCTCCCCGGCGGCGACACTCCGTCCCACGTCTAGAGCTCTGTGGTGCCCTAACAGCAGCCCAACTGGCGAAGATGTTGGAAGGGGAGCTGACCTTGAAGATTGATCGGATAATACTTTGGAGCGATTCAACCACGGTGCTCACCTGGTTACAGTCAGAGTCGTGCCGCTTTAAAGTATTTGTGGGTACCCGTGTAGCTGAAATCCAGGAGCTCACGGAACCAGACGCCTGGCGTTATGTGGACTCCTCATTGAATCCCGCTGACGATGTCACACGGGGTAAGACTTTGGCAGAGCTCGCTTCACCAAATCGCTGGAGCCAAGGGCCCCCCTTCCTCCTCAAAGGATCTGACAACTGGCCATCCCAACCCATTAAGCTGTCTGATTCAGATTTGTCAGAGTACAGGAAGTCAGTCTCTTGTGGTATTGTGACGGACATGGACTGGCCATCCTCTCTACAAGATGGCCAACACACTTGGAAAGATCTGGTGGAGACCATGGGGCATGAGCTTCACGGGGCGGCTGGACAGGGTAGCCCTATGACTGCTTCAGATTATCAGCAAGCAGAAATGATGATCTACAGGAGAATTCAGCGTGACTGTTTTCCGGAGGAGGTTCACCACCTGAAGAAGGGTAAACCAGTCCCTAATAGTAGTCGCCTACTCACCTTGTCCCCTGAGTTAGACCCTAATGAGGCGATCATACGTGTTGGTGGTAGATTGCGTCGGGCTGAAGTTCTCGATCCTGCTTTCAAACATCCAATCGTCTTGGATCCTAGTCATCCAGCCACCAAACTCCTTATACAGGATTACGACACTAGTCTTTGCCACCCTGGACCTGAACGGGTATACGCGGAAATGCGCCGCACCTTCTGGATCCTGCGTGGGAGAGAGGCGATCCGTCAGGTACAACGTCTCTGCAAAGAGTGTAGAAGATGGAAGGCTAAGCCATCCATACCCAGGATGTCAGACTTACCAGTGGCCCGATTACGCCTATATAAGCCGGCCTTCTATTCCACTGGTGTAGACTGTTTTGGGCCTTTCCAGGTGAAGTTGGGACGCCGCTCTGAGAAGAGATGGGGTATTATCTACAAATGTCTCACCACACGAGCGGTGCACCTGGACCTCTTACACAGCTTGGACTCAGACTCCTTTCTCATGAGTCTCAGGAGATTCATTGCCCGTAGAGGTACCCCAGCTGAGCTCTACTCGGACCAGGGCACAAATTTCAAGGCAGGAGAGAAGGAGCTTCGTGAGACATTTGACAGTCTATCCTCAGAGCTTCAGCAACTTCTAGCGAAGCAGAAGATTGCCTTTCACTTCAACCCCCCTGCAGCTCCCCATTTCGGTGGGGCGTGGGAGCGAGAGATAAGATCGGTCAAATTTGCTCTGTATACAGTTGTAGGAGCTCAACCTGTTTCAGAAGAAGTACTCCATACCGTCTTGCTGGAGGTTGAGGCAATGTTGAATACAAAACCGTTGGGATATACCTCCTCTAGCATAGCAGATCTGGATGCAATAACTCCAAACATCCTCTTGATGGGGCGGCTGGATGGTGCTTTACCACAGGTGGTATACAACAAGAGTGAAGGATTGAGCAGGAGAAGATGGAGGCACTGTCAGGGTTTGGCAGACCACTTCTGGTCTAGGTTTATAAGGTACTACTTGCCAACCTTACAGCATCGACAGAAGTGGCATTCCACGACAGTGGATCTCTCGGTTGACTCTGTTGTTCTGTTGATGGACCCACAACTTCCCAGAGCACTTTGGCCAGTCGGCAGAGTGACTAAGGTTCATCAGAGCGCTGATGGTTGTGTCAGGTCAGTGGATGTTCGGATCAAGGACAAGATCTACACCAGACCAGTTGCCCGTCTCATCGCTCTCCCAGCTATCCCAGACTCAGATGAGGAAATGGATTCCGCCGTAGTGCCTACGGAAGAGGATGAGCAGTGAGCCTTTCTTAGGAACAAATCGCATACGATTTGGGGGCGGCTGTGCGAAAGTCTCATTAATAGTGCACAGTATATGACGTCTTTCCTCCCGATCGCGGGGACTTTTATTTTGGCGGAGCGCAGCGCATTCGGTGGAGGACTTCACAACGCTGTGTTCACGCGATCAATCTCACATCCGTTAGCACCTGTGTTCAGTGAGAACGAGCCACGCAGATTCCGTGACAGACGCCAGTTATATGGTCATCTTTAGGTTCCATTTGAGTGTTTAAGTAGTGTGCGTCCAGAGGAAAAACCACACACATGCTGATACACTTCTATGGACATGATACACAGCAACAGATGATACCACTGCATTAGTATTATGTTTGTCTACTGTATGTGAACAGAGAACACTGATAAAGCAACCACTATACCCTGGCTTCCCCTCTGCATATGCTCTGTACCAATAAATCTGTTGAACTGGATTCCTTCTCTGGCTTTGGTGTTCTAACCGGCACACCCGGACCAACTCCACCTCTTTAGCAACAACTAGCACCTTACAGTCCTTAGCCCTCAGCTACACATTCAGTAGATTCAGTGTAAGCAAGATTCATTCAGAAGATTCAGTGTAAGCAAGATTCATTCAGAAGATTCAGTGTAAGCAAGATTCATTCAGTAGATTCAGTGTAAGCAAGATTCATTCAGTAGATTCAGTGTAAGAAAGATTCATTCAGTAGATTCAGTGTAGATTCTCGCTGCTGAGATCAAGTGTTGTTTACATTTAAACCTCATCATTCTATGCCAGTCCAGCAGCTTCAGTTGAGATTTGAAATCATCACAACTGTCCCTGAAGCCTTGAAGCCTGATCACACGCGCTACAAACTCTACACAACTCCACTCTTTGAGACGTTTCATCAGTTTCTTCAGTCATCATCATGGAGCAGCGTCGCCTGAGAACATCCAGGACTCGTCCCACACACCTGAGGGGATTCTGGGCGGAGGGCGTCTCTTCCAGTCAAGGGCCCTGTGAGCTTTCATGGCTGGCGGCTGTGAGCAGGTTGGATCACACTTACAGCGGCATCTCTGCCAAAGCTCAACGATCCAACAGACTGGAAGAGCAAGTGGACCAGCGCTACCTGAAGAACGCAGCTGTCCTTCCCGACGTCCGTCCAGCTGCCTCGGTCTCTTCAGTGAACGTGTGTCCGGCTGCCTCGGTCTCTTCAGTGGACGTGTGTCCGGCTGCCACGGTCTCTTCAGTGGATGTGTGTCCGGCTGCCTCTGCCTCTTCAGTGGACGTGTGTCCGGCTGCCTCGGTCTCTTCAGTGGACGTGTGTCCGGCTGCCTCGGTCTCTTCAGTGGACGTGTGTCCGGCTGCCTCTGTCTCTTCAGTGGACGTGTGTCCGGCTGCCTCGGTCTCTTCAGTGGACGTGTGTCTGGCTGCCTCAGTCTCTTCAGTGGACGTGTGTCCGGCTGCCTCGGTCTCTTCAGTGGATGTGTGTCCGGCTGCCTCTGCCTCTTCAGTGGACGTCCGTCCAGCTGCCTCTGCCTCTTCAGTGGACGTGTGTCCGGCTGCCTCGGTCTCTTCAGTGGACGTGTGTCCGGCTGCCTCGGTCTCTTCAGTGGACGTGTGTCCGGCTGCCTCTGTCTCTTCAGTGGACGTGTGTCCGGCTGCCTCGGTCTCTTCAGTGGACGTGTGTCTGGCTGCCTCAGTCTCTTCAGTGGACGTGTGTCCGGCTGCCTCGGTCTCTTCAGTGGATGTGTGTCCGGCTGCCTCTGCCTCTTCAGTGGACGTCCGTCCAGCTGCCTCTGCCTCTTCAGTGGACGTGTGTCCAGCTTCTCTGTGTCAGCAGGAAGAGTCTGTCTCCATCCACGGCCACAGCATGCAGGGCTACCAGGACATTTACGGCTCTGTGGCCGAGCCCATGATCAAGACTCGCTGTGGTCGGCGCCGTCCCTACAGCCTTGAACTGGGGCTGAAGATCAAGCAGCGCCTGTGGGAGACTCTCAAGCGCCTGTGGGAGACTCTCAAGCGCCCTTCACTGCTGGAGACGGAGCAGCCTGATGGACGCGTCCTCATCACTGAGAGCTTCTCCACGTCCAGCAGAAGAAGAAGCTCCGCTCCTCGTGTCCATGTGGACATCAGTGAAGAGCTGCTGCCAGAGGAACCAGCGAGGAAGAAGCCCAGACACTGAGTCATCACAGCGGGGCTGCGTATGAACACACTGTATATAGTTATAGAGTATGTTTATACTTTCATGAGTAACTCTCAGTTTTTAAAGTCCATTTTTAGCACATGCTGTGTGTTTGCTAGGATGTTTTGGTGTCATTACACTGATATGCGGTTCCTCTGTCGTTTTAAACAGGTTCTAGTGCTTTGCTCTGTGGTTGTCGGGATGTTTCTGGTGGTTTTGTTGTTGACATGCGTTTGTCAAGGTTTTCTGAGCGGCTGTTGTTGTGTTGCTGTGCGGTTGCTGGACTCTTCTGAGTGTTAGGAGGTTTTGTTGGTTGGCTGACATGCGGTGGCTGATAAAGGGTTGAGTTAGGGTAGGTTAGGGTCCCTCACACGGTTTGCAGCTTGACGTGCTGTGAGGGCTTGTGTGCATCAGTGATGCTGAGAGCTACGCCACTGCTACTGCACAACTCCTGCTAGGTTCACCCATAGTGGACAGGTCTCAGCTGAGATGCCAGACCAAGACAAACCACCTGACTCTGGACAGATTGGCCTGATGTTCCTGGCTGAAGATCACAGTCTCGTGAACAACAACGGCAACATCAAACTTGAGGACTGGTAATAATATAATAGTCATGTGACAGAAGAGGACAAACAAGGTGAGTAGCAAACGCAGTTCTTCATTTGCAGGTTCTGGAGAACAGCAAGAGATGGGGTCAGTGGTGAGTATATCAGCGGTCAGGTAGTAGATGATTTATCTGGAGGTTAACAGAGCTCTCTATGTTGCAGACGGGGCTGGAGAACAGCAGGAGATGGGGTCAGTGGTGAGTATATCAGCGGTCAGGTAGTAGATGACTTATCTGGAGGTTAACAGAGCTCTCTATGTTGCAGACGGGGCTGGAGAACAGCAGGAGATGGGGTCAGTGGTGAGTATATCAGCGGTCAGGTAGTAATGACTTATCTGGAGGTTAACAGAGCTCTCTATGTTGCAGACGGGGCTGGAGAACAGCAGGAGATGGGGTCAGTGGTGAGTATATCAGCGGTCAGGTAGTAATGACTTATCTGGAGGTTAACAGAGCTCTCTATGTTGCAGACGGGGCTGGAGAACAGCAGGAGATGGGGTCAGTGGTGAGTATATCAGCGGTCAGGTAGTAGATGACTTATCTGGAGGTTAACAGAGCTCTCTATGCTGCAGACGGGGCTGGAGAACAGCACTCGAGGACTGGACCATAGAGGGAAACAGCAGAAGACAGAAGACCAATGAAGGAGAGCTCAGGTAAGGAGAGCTGGTTGGCTGGACGGGTAAGTTGTCAGTCATGTGTTGGGTAACAACTATGAGACCAAACAACTGTAGTGATGATGGTGACTGCAGATATAGGGTGAGATAACACGGGTAATGCTGGCAGGTGTGGGTGATGGTGGGGATGCAGGACAGGCGGTGAGCAGGGAGGATTCTGGGAAGTGTAGAGCTGAGGAGACAAGCATGGTGAATGGAGCAGGTGACAATAATACAATAAATATAATATAATACAATAAAATATAACATAATAATATAATATAATGCACTGTAATTTAATATATCCTGTAGATGATGAGTCAATATAATACAATAACATATAACATAATACGTAATATATTATAATATAGTGTAATGTAATATAATATAATAAAGATGAGGATGCAATATAATATAATAAAGATGATGATGCAATATAATATACAATACTAATATTTATAATATATTGTATATTATATACAACAAATACTATTAATAACAGTAAACACTGTCACAGTAATCTGAACTTCATAACCCAGAGATGAATAAAACAGAAGCTCTGTAATGTGTTTATTTGTGCTTCAATAATCTAAATCTGCACGCTAAACATAAAAACTAGAGCTGTTAGATTATTAAAATATTTAATTATGCAAAATCACACATGTAGAAAGTGCTGAAATGAATCTTTATTTACTTCTCTTCCTGTTAAGCGCACTTTTTCTTTTTAAGAAACCAAAATATGTAAAAAAGCCTTCCTAAAATAAAAATGGAAAAAAAAAAAAAAAAAAATTATCAAATGCTTTAGTTAAATTTTTTTCAATCTAAAAAACAATCAAATCTCAAAACCTATGTGGTTGCAAAAGTGAAAATAATAAAATATACATTTTATTCAAGCCATCATTTGTCTGAGTTTCATTTCTTATGTCTGATTATGTTTTAATATATATTTATGCATCAAGACAAAAGGCAATATTGTATTCTGATTGGAGATCAGTTTGGACATCATATGGACCTGCAGCCCATTTCTACGGGTTATGAACAGGTTCAGTCCAAGAGTTTAGAAGAGGAAACATCTAGAACAGCATCACTGACCTGTCATCACTGATGTCAGCGGCTGCTACAGAACAAAACAGCCAATAGATGGACAGAGAAAGACCCTTTACACATCAGCTGACTTACATTTATGTAGCAGCCCCTCGGCGTCGACAAACGAGACACAGAGAGTTTCGACGGGTGCTTAATCCTCTTTATTTCGCTCGCTTTGAGCGCCATTAATCATGACCTTGAGAACGTTGTGTTGTAGCACCGTGAAACTACATAAAGAAAATATATACTCAGAAATACAAACATATGTACAAATAACACATTATTTAAAAACAAATACGCATTTGCAGATACTCAAAGGGCAAATAAATGATTACATACATGAGAAATTAACCAGAAGAGCTCGACAAATAACATGTGACATACGAAATTATATCACCTTACAAAATACAACATAAAAACACACAATAAAGACACATACCTCGCTCCGCTTGCCAAAGGGTACTAAAGGAACCAAACATGAAGTGCATCAACTCTTTACAGCGTATATTTCAACTTATAATAAACCCATGTGGGAAACCATGCGATCCTTGTCTGCACCACTCTCCTGCGTTACCGCTTACGTTACCTAGAGAGCGTGCGCGCACACATAACATATTTAAAGTGAAACACACATATTCTTTCGGTCATTTACACTCCCACCAATTATGAGATGATGAAAGAACAGAACAAACTGTGAATGAATCAGAACATGATTTCTGAACATCAATAAGACCCCCTTCAACGGTTTATATACATGTAAAGTCTAAAAGGTTCAGTTTTATAGAACTTAATTACCTGGTCTGATGCAATGGTATCACAAAGCAGTCATTGATTACTCATTTTCAATAAGTACCACCAATTTTTGGATGGGCCTTTCAATGACTGTGGGCTTGGAGTGTTGATTTTGTTTTCGCTCCCCTAATAGCAGCTTGACTCGCCTTACAAAGCCATCACTTCCTTCAATAGTTTCCACCACTCGGCCTAACTGCCACTGACCTCTGGGAAGCATATCGTCTTTGATGATTACAACATCATTCACTTGAAGGTTACGGCGGGGAATATGCCATTTCTGACGTGCTGCAATGTTAAGAAGGTATTCCTTCTTCCAACGACTCCAAAACTGCTCGATTAGATATTGAACTCTGCGCCATCTTTTAGTGGCGTACACATCTTGTTTTACAAACTTTCCAGGAGGTGGAAGAGCAACATCAGACTTCATCATTATCAGATGGTTTGGGGTCAGTGGTTCGAGTGAATTTGGATCATTAATCCCATCTACCGTTAAAGGGCGGCTGTTCACAATGGCCATTGCTTCATAGAACAGCGTTCTAAGTGATGCATCATCAAGCCTGCCTGGGCATAAAACAAGTGTGGCATTGAGTACGTTTCGCACAGTTCGTATCTGGCGCTCCCAGACGCCTCCAGCGTGGCTTGCAGAAGGAGCATTAAAGACGAACTCGCATTGTCTCTCTGCAAGAAAGATCTCCAAGGCATTGGTGTCAATCTCTTTCAGTGATTTTGCGAATTCATTTTTAGCTCCCACAAAGTTAGTGCCGTGGTCACACCGAAGTTTGCGAACTGCTCCTCTGAGGCTAATAAAGCACCTTAGGGCATTGATAAAGGAGTCTGTAGATAGGTCCTCAATCATCTCAATATGGACTGCACGTGATGATAGACAAGTGAATAATAGGCCATATCTCTTAAACTCCTTACGAGCTCTCTTCACAATAAATGGCCCGAAACAGTCCATACCACAGTACGCGAACGGAGCAGAAACCTCAACACGTTCTTTGGGAAGTTCCGCCATACGCTGTTCTTCCGCTGGTCGTCTGAGTTTCCGACATTGCACACACTTGTGTATGAACTTGGCGACTGACTTACTGCCTCCAATGATCCAGAATCCATTCCTTCTCAGCTCCATTTGAGTTTGACTTCGTCCCTGATGACAAACTTTGGTGTGGTAATGTGACAGAATGAGTCTAGTGATGTGGTTACCTTTTGGAAGTATTACCGGATGTTTTAGATCTTGACTAAGAGATGAGTGTTTTAGTCTCCCACCAACCCGAAGGATGCCATTGTCCAAAATAGGATCCAGATGGTACAGTGCACTTGAATTTTGGAGAGCTTCTCCTCTTTCAATTTTTTGCATTTCCTTGGAGAATGCTTCCTGCTGTACAAGCTTGATGACCACCTTAACAGCTCTCTCACGTTCTTCAACTGTCACATGATCACTGTTGCACATCTGTTTGTAGCCCAATCTGTTTATTCTTGCAACCACCCTTAGAAGCATAGACCAAGAAGAGAATCGACTTAAGCGACTGAGGATGTCTGCGCGGTCTCTGACTGTGGTCACAAAGGTTTGGACTGCTTTAACTTCAGGATCACCGACAAGCAGGTTAACAGGCGCGTATGGTGTTACATTTACTTCCTGTTCCCACAGAAATTTTGGTCCTGATAACCACATTGACGTAGAGATGGCAGAAGCATTAAGCCCTCTAGATGCATAATCAGCAGGGTTATCTGTTGTATTTACATAACACCACTGACTAGGATCTGTGATATCTCGTATCAGCTGCACTCGATTTGCGACAAAAACGTGAAACCTACGGGCTTCGTTGTTAATGTATGCTAAAACAACCTGCGAGTCTGTCCAGAAGAACTCTTGGTCAATCTTCATTTCCAGCTGATTTTTCAGCATGACACTCATTCTGGCAGATATGACAGCGGCTGAGAGTTCTAACCTGGGAATGCTTATGACCTTTGTAGGTGCGACCCTGGCTTTAGCCATCACCAGACTGCAGTGGACTTCACTCTTGCCATTTTTGAAGCGGAGGTAGGAACAAGCACCATATCCTACATTACTCGCATCAGAGAAGTGGTGTAACTCTATTCTGACTATGTCACTGAAGGTATGTGGGTGATAACATCTTGGTATTAATACTTCCTTGAGTTTCAGAAGACCGTTTTTCCAATCTACCCATTGAGGTCGCAAGTCATCAGGAAGTTTGTTGTCCCACTCAGTCCCTCTACGACACAGTTCTTGTAGGATACACTTTCCCTGTAGAATGAATGGGGCAACAAACCCAAGTGGGTCGTATAGAGAGGCTATGACAGACAGAATACCACGGCGAGTCAATGGCTGATCCTTCCGGTCGATGCTGAAACTGAATGTGTCATCCTTTGTTGACCACTGAATGCCGAGTAGACGTCCAGCAGGTGTTGCTTCAAAATTGAAGTCAAGAGGCTTTGATGTCGTTTCCCTTTCTGACGGGTTTAAACAATTCAAAACATCTTCCTTATTTGAGTTAAATTTGTGAAGCCGTAAACCTCCATGCTTACACAGCCTTTGGGCTTGAATTAACAGTTCTTTGGCTTCATTGATTGAGGGAACACTGGTTAACCCATCATCTACATAAAAGTTCTTCTCAATGAATGCTGAGGCTGACGGATGATTAACCTTGTGCTGCTGTGCCAGGTACTTCAGGCCGAAATTAGCACACCCAGGTGACGAAGTGGCACCGAAGAGGTGGACTGCCATGCGATATTCTTGAGGCTCTTTCTCCAAGTCTCCACCCTCCCACCATAAGAATCTCAGGTAATTGCGTTCATCAGGTGGGACGAGAAACTGGTGAAACATCTTCTCTATGTCGCAGGTGACTGCAACAGGCTCCTTTCTGAAACGGCACAGCACTCCCACCAAAGAATTGGTGAGATCAGGCCCAGTCAGAAGAGTGTCATTTAGAGATATACCACGAAACTTTGCTGAACAATCGAATACCACCCTTAGCTTGTTTGGTTTCTGAGGGTGGTACACCCCATGATGTGGGGTGTACCACACCGTCTCTCCGTTTGGTATATCTGGAGCTTGTTCTGCATCACCCTTTATGATCATCTCATCCATGAAGGCCTTGTAGTGATCATAGTACTGTTTATTGGACTTGAGCCGTTTTTTTAGGTGTTGTAGTCGAGCAGTTGCCAGCCCTTTGTTGTTTGGTAGTGCTGGACGGCTGCCGCACTTAAAGGGGAGAGGAAGTTCGTAATGTCCATTATCCTTCTGATGAATATTGGCACTGAGGTGCTGTATGAAGCGAACATCCTCTTGTGACACACATTTATCCTCATAAGCTTTGTCATTGAAATCTGACTCAAGAATTTTCAGGATATCGTTGGGTGATGGGAAAGGTATTTCCTTTACTGCAACACGGTGGACAAAGCTCTGATTTCCTTGTCGGTCGAGGTGTGGATTAGACAGGCCTATAATACTCCATCCAAGCACAGTTTTTTGCGCGAATGGTTCGTTTTCACCACCTATAATGGCTTCCAAGGGAGCTAGAGCAGATGGGCAGTCAAATCCAATTAAAAGTCCGACTTCACAGTTCAAAAGTGGTGACAGCTGACTTGCCAAGTGTCTGAGGTGACTCCACTGAAGCGCTGTGTTTTTGGTGGGGATGTATGACTTGTCCACCGGAATGAAGTCTCTTGTGTATGCTTGCTGTAGTGGTATAGAACTTGCAGATTGAAATCCTCTAACTTTAAGCCCACAGACTCTCTTACTGGCAGTGATTGTATCAGCAGCTGTCATGGTGCTTAGTCTAAGTTGCACAGGTTGTGAGACAACATTCAAACTTTCGAGAAGATCTTCCAAGATGAAACTTGAGTCGCTCTGGGTGTCCAGTAAAGCATATGTTAATACTTCTCTTTGGGGTTCGTCCGTTGTAGAGACGAAAACTGGCACAATGCTGGAAGTAGCAGGAGAACATTGAGTAAGTGCGTGAGTCATGACTTTATGAACTTCCTCACTTGCTTGAACATCCGAAGAGGACTCTTTGGGGTCCTTTGAACGAGCTTTATCCCTTTCTTCATGTAAGCAGGTAGGATGACTTCGACCACATGTACCACATGTATGTCTTCTTCTGCAGTCTTTACTCATGTGTCCCTTTCTGAGACATCCGAAACAAAGGTGGGTTTCATGAATGAAGGCTTTCTTTTCTTCAATAGTCTTTCCAGCGAATGTAGGGCATTGAGCAATGTGGTGTTTTTCATCTTTGCAGAAAAGGCACAATGTCTTTGGCTTAGAGCTGTATGTTTCTGGCCTTTTTGAGCTTAAGTCCTTCACCTGCACCTTCGTACTGAGAGCCTTAGCACGCTTGGGGAACCTTTCGTCCGCGTTCTTCTGATTCACAAATAGCATAGAGGTTATAGGGTTACAAACTATTTTTGCCTCCTTTTGCAGAAATTCTGTGAAGCCCTTGAAACTTGGATAGTCACCTGATGTGTCTAGCTCTTCCACCACAATTCGGTTCCACTTTCTCACAATCCATTCTGGGAGTTTCTTTAACAGCTTGTGGTTTTCTTCAGAATCGTTTAGAATGGCTAATCCTTTGACATGGGGAATTGCCTCGACACAACCTTGTAGGAAATCTGTGAAGTCTCGTAATGCCAGTGGGTCATTTGATCCAATTCTGGGCCATCTCATCAGCTTATCTCGAAAGGCTCTTTGGATGACGAACGAGTTCCCATACCTTTCCTGTAACACCTTCCAGGCACCTTGATACGCATCCTCAGAGTTTCTGTAGAAATATCCCTCCACCGCTTTGCGAGCTTCACCAGCAAGGTAGTTCTTCAGATAGAACATTTTTTCACCGGCAGGGAGAGGTTTTCGATCAATGAGGGCCATGAATGACATCTTCCAATCTATGAATTTTAAAGGATCACCAACAAAGACAGTGGGTTCTGGAACTGGCAGTCGATGTGTACTTAGTGAGTTTGCTATTGCCTGAGCTAGATTGGCAGTTTCCTGAGGTGATGTGAATTCATATCCTTCACATGATGCTTGCTGAGGTAGAAACGACTGTGCTTCCGGGTTCAGCTGAGATGTAAGCTCTGTCCTTTGACAGCCAGTGTGAATGTTAGGGCCTTTGTCGTCTTCACGGTGTTGAAGGTTACCTTCCAAATCGTTATACACTTTGACACGAGCTGCTGCTACTTTTACTTCTTTGTCAACTTGTAGCTGTAGTAGCCGATTCCTTTCCTCAACTAGCCTTAACTGCATTTCAGCCTCCTTCTGCTTTATCTCCGCTAACATTTTCGATTCACAAAGCTTCCAGTCATGTTCCATCCTATCAAGCTTAGCTTGTTGATTGTGAATTTCTTGTAGAGCTTTAGCTTGCTCCAGTTTCGCTGCGAATTCTGCCTCTGCATCAGCACGCTTACTTGAAACTTTAGAAGAAGTCTTTGATTGACTATCGGATCCCAGTGATGACTCCGAAACGACTGTGTTCGTTATTGTACATCCAAAGATGGATCCATATTCATCCTTATTCAGCACCTGCCTTACTCTTTCCTTCACAAGCTCTTCGTTGTAATTTTCACTAATTGTTTCGAGTCGTTTATTGACAAGATCAGTGATCTCTGCCGTTAGTGCAGCGCAGGCATCCATACGTTTAACAATGTCTGGAGTAGTAGTGTGGTTACGCAGAATTGGTTCATATCGCTGATAAACTGAATCATGTCTGCCTTGAATGTCTTGCTGTATTTGATCCAGGTCTTCACGTGTACAGAATGTTTTCAAATTTGATCTAGCCCCCCTTGCAGCCTGCTTCCAAGATTCATATATCTTATTGAAAGCCCTTTCCTGTTTCTTTGCTTCGAGCTCATGCATCTCTCGACCTTTCTCTGTTAAACTTCTATCACGTGAGCTTGCTCTGATCTGTCGCGCTGATGGGTTGCTTATTTCTTCAGCTGGAAGTGGCATCTCATCAACTTGTTCCACTCTTTGTTCAGGTGCGTTTTCCATTGTTTCTTCAATGTTGTTAACTTCTTTAAACTGGGCAACTTAAGCTATAGGTGATACCATTTTCATCAGACCTCTAGAATGAAACACTCACAAATATTAGCAATATCTACACAAATGCACAGCAGTGAACACTTTTAACATTCAAATATTTATCTTGTAATAGGTCAGAAATTACAGTGATTACAAACAGTAATAAAATTAACTGTACCTTTTGTGTATGACCTTTTAAATGTCCAAGATAAATCTTCAACAATCAACGTTCAAGTTTAACACGTTTAAAACAAGTTCCCCATTCATTTTTTTTTTTTTTTTTAAACCATCAAGTAAACTTGAATATTTTCTTGATTTGACTTATTCAATTTAAATGTCCCTTGTAGTTTTATCCTTCAATTTAATATTCCAAAAAATATTCTCCTTTTCATCTGAACATGTCAACTTACAGTTCAATAAATGGATGCAGCTCACGTAAGTATTTAACTCACAGCCTCAGCCTCATCTGTAACGTTAGCGATGCCTTGATACACCTTGCGCCATCTCTTTAGGCATTTATGATGACGTCACGATCCGCTGTTCGTGCGCATACGTCTGCAACGCCGTGCAGACCCTCGTGCTGTGTTGTCATGAGCTCTCTCGACCAGGGCAGCGGCAAAGTGACGCGGAATCCAAATAAGCGTCGAGTTTCACTGTAGCAGCCCCTCGGCGTCGACAAACGAGACACAGAGAGTTTCGACGGGTGCTTAATCCTCTTTATTTCGCTCGCTTTGAGCGCCATTAATCATGACCTTGAGAACGTTGTGTTGTAGCACCGTGAAACTACATAAAGAAAATATATACTCAGAAATACAAACATATGTACAAATAACACATTATTTAAAAACAAATACGCATTTGCAGATACTCAAAGGGCAAATAAATGATTACATACATGAGAAATTAACCAGAAGAGCTCGACAAATAACATGTGACATACGAAATTATATCACCTTACAAAATACAACATAAAAACACACAATAAAGACACATACCTCGCTCCGCTTGCCAAAGGGTACTAAAGGAACCAAACATGAAGTGCATCAACTCTTTACAGCGTATATTTCAACTTATAATAAACCCATGTGGGAAACCATGCGATCCTTGTCTGCACCACTCTCCTGCGTTACCGCTTACGTTACCTAGAGAGCGTGCGCGCACACATAACATATTTAAAGTGAAACACACATATTCTTTCGGTCATTTACAATTTACATTACATTTACATTTATGCATTTAGCAGAAGTTATTTATGCATTTAGCAGAAGTTATTTATGCATTTAGCAGAAGTTATTTAGGAAGGTTCTGTTTTGGGAAGACGTACTTACCAGACAAATACTAATTATTTACTTTTCCAAAAATGAATGTGATTTTTTTTCTTCTCCTGTTAGAGACTGGTTGAATTCTGAATATGGTGATAATGCAGTGTATTCACAATACTGATGTAAATGATAATTATTGATATAGATTGAGTGAGTCCCAGCTCATTCTCACCAGCACGTGTTTTTGCTCAAGCTCATGTTTCTCTTCAGTTTCTTTGCAGTTGTAATATTACATTTACATTATGCTGCCGTTCCCCTGAATATACATGTGTGGAAGCATTATAGTGCTGTCAATCAATTAAACATAATCTATTGTGTTGATTTTATTATTGTTTTGGTTGTTTGACCCATAATATCCTGTATTTTAATAAATAAGGTTTTACCTTTTTCTTGATGAAGACACGAGAATGTTTTGATTCCAATTTTCATACCACAAACAAACTACTAGCCTAACTAATGTAAAGTTAAATGTACGAAGGCAAGGCAATGGTGGTGGACAAAATATGAAATGGGAGGAAAATATATGTCAATGCTTTTGCGTTCTCTCACTCGTAAATGACTTTAAAAGGTTTGTGAGCGAACAAAGAGTTTCTTGAGGGAACACAAGCGCACAGACAGAACACAGTCGAGAGGAAGACAATAGTATTCAGTACAAAAACATTCATTTAGCTGAAATATCTGCTGATGGATGCACTGTAACGCAATATTATGATATTTGTTCATAAGCAGATTGTGGAGACGTTTTAATTGTCCATGATTAAAACTTGTAATATCGTACACCCCTATTTTAATTTGCTTTTACAGAAATGTATGCATACAAACAGCATTTGTAATTAAAAAAATTATGTACAACAATAAATAAAATAAATTATTTTCTATTTAATTTAATCAGTATTAGTATTAATCAATATTAATGTTTATACAGTGAAGTTTGCCAAATCTAAATGCATATAGTGATAAGTGAATAAAAGTAATTATCTGAAGAAGAAAAAACTGCAGTGACAGATTGCACAGTGATTTTTATATATACTGATTTACAACTTTATGGATACAGATTTATGGAAATGTATTTTGTTTGTGGATGTTGACATCAAGATGTGATATATAGTTGTAAAATATGTGAGCTAAAATTATGAATTATTATAATCTACTGTTGTGAGTCATGTTAAGACAAGGAGAAGAAAATAACACTATATATATTATAGCTGTTGTTGGTCATGTCATGTGTTTAATGTAAAATATTTGGTATATTTATGTATTCTTTGAGGGAAGAAACATGCTACATAATTTTTTAAAGAGCAGGAAAATATAGATAATTATGATTATTTTATGTTAAGTATAAATATTATTTCCCCCTTTATCTAGAAGGGTGGTGTGAATTTTGAGTGCTATAAACATAAGTCTACATTCAGTTGATGTATAATATAGTAGTGGTGTAACAATATATCGTTCCACTATATACTGCAATAGAAAAATGCATGTATGTGGATCTGTATTGTGTTTAGTTCAACTAAAAGGAAATTGTGTTTTAGTTTTAGTGTCACTGCCAAATTAAAGTACTACATATAATGTTGAATATAATATGCAATGGGGGAATATTAGTTGGTCCTGAAAATACATTTTTGTTGAAATCCGATGGCTCAGTGAATCCTGCATAGCCAGCAATTTCCTCTCTCAAGATCCTAAAAACTAAAATGTTTTTATAACTAAAAACATATTTAAATCAGTTCATGTGAGTACAGTGGTTCAATATTAATATTATAAAGCAACGAGAATAGTTTTGGTGCACCAAAAAACTAAATAACGACTTATATAGTGATGGCCGATTTCAAAACACTGCTTCTGAAGCTTCGGAGCGTTATGGATCAGTGGTTCGGAGCGCCAAAGTCCCGTGATTTCAGCAGTTTGACACACGATCCGAATCATCGACACACTCTGTTCATTAAATGTTGGTTGACTTTTTCTTTTCTTCATAGAATTACTTCAGGCAGTGCCGCAAACAGTGTGAGGCATTTCCCTTGACCAATGAAGTGGAGCTGCAAGTTCTGCCATTTCACGACAACCAAACAACTATGGTACGTTAAATATTAACCCTATGAAAACAAATATGGCAAGTGTGTCTATGTAGGCTTTTACTTATTTGTATAGGTAATGAACCACATTATGTGCCTTAATGAGAGGCTTAAATGTTGTTATATATGTACATTTTTAAATATGTACAAATCATTTTTTTAACATATGCTTTTCTGTTAACAGGGCTGACACAATGAGCGTGTCCCGGTCTTTCAGACATTACATAAACTCAAAGAAAATTCATTAAAAGAAGAGAACACTTACTTGTCTTCTACCATCAACTTTGAAAAGCTGTTACAGATACACTTCTAGGTTAAGACGACATTGGTGCAATAGCCTGTATATCCTATAGGCTAATATGGATGGGGTTTTTTTTAATGTATATTTTGTATCTCCTTTGTGTCTCCTATTTTTGTACTGTATGATGTGTTGCATGGACCCGTGTCTGCAATAAAGTTTATAAGTTTATATATATGTTTTTTAATGATAGTTTGACTTTTTGGGCCTCGATAGCAAGTAGAAGTAGAAAAATCATACTGAGGGACAGGCCATTTTCAACATTTCTGCAACAAAAATGTGATTAAGATCCTTTACAAACAAAAGAAACAGAAATTAATGTATTCTTATATTATGAGACATATTATGGAAACTAAATTATTAAATACTTTATTTGTTTTATGGTTTATTAAGATTTACAGAGCTTTTTTTCCTGAGGGACACAAAATGGCAGGTTTTCGTATAATGACCCAGTAGCTTCCCCAACACTGGCCCTTGAGGTCTGTTTTTTCAGACACACTTGAACAAGCGAATCAATGTCTTCAGGATCACTAGAAAGTTATAGGTAGGAGACATTAAGCAAGGCAGGAGCTAGACTCTGCAGAAAAGTGAATCTCGAGGGCCAGAGTCGAGAACCCTGGTCTAATGTCTGTGATTTTAGGTATAACATTGTCTTATTTGGGGGGGTGGATGGCTTTTCACGAAAGGTGATTTTTTTTCTTCTCTTTGTGTACAGTGTTGGGATGGGTGTAGCTAAATAATGATTTTATCACTGATACTTATCAATACTCTTATTGATTCTACCCTCTATAATTTAGCACAAAAAATACATGAAAACAAGATTAATCAGTTTCTTCATTATTACTTTTATTTGAAGAAATGTCCTGTGTGTCCTGTGAGACACCAGCTACAGATGTCTAGTGGTGATGTGCTTTATTGCTTCAGTTCCTGTAGCTAAACTTGACATCATCCTTCTCTGGCAGCTGAAACAGAGGAGCACCTGCTTTTGCAGGTCTCTTTTGCATTTATTTGATCAAAAATACAGTACAAACTGTAATTTTGTGAATATCATTATAATGTAAAATAGCTGTTTTCTATATTTAAAGGGTTAGTTCACCCAAAAATGTAAATGCTGTCATTAATTCCTCTCCCTCGTGTCGTTCCAAACCCGTAAGACCTTCGTTCATCTTCAGAACACAATGAAGATATTTCTGATGAAATCCCAGAGCTCTCTGACCCCTCCATAGACAGCAATTTAATTAACACTTTCAAGGGCCAGAAATGTCATTAAAACGGTCCATGTGACTCGAGTTGTTCAACCTTCATGTTATGAAGTGATGAGAATACTTATCGTGCGCAAACAAATAAACAAAAATAATGACTTTATTCGACAATGTCTTCTCTTCCCTGTCACTCAAAAATGATTGAGATTTTATATTACATATTTATTATTTAATAATATATTTATCAGTGAGAATATCTAGATGTAGATCTAGATATCTCGATATTTAAATGTAGAGTCTTATAGTCTACATCTAAAAATCCTCAGTTATCATTAGTTCAGTTATTTTCAGGTATTTTTAGACTCCAATTAACTTTATATGTATTTATATATTATATAAATAATTTTTCCCCTAAACAATACCGTTGTAACTTTTAGACAAAGTCTCTCAGTCTTTACTAGTTTCCTAATATTTTCAACACATCATTGAACAACATGTATTTAAATGTGTATGTTACCAATACATTCAACTCTGAATTTCTGTCATCTCTTGTATTGAGAATGAGGAGATACGTCATGGTCGTGGGCGGAGTCTGAGCCCTACACCATTCTGGGATCCCACGCTATCGGTTGCCAGGGGTAACATTGTAAGAGCGATACAGAGATCAGAGCAGGAAAGACGGCTCGAGGAATTATCATCGCGGCGTTTAAGCGGAGAAATTACGAGAAAACTTAGAAGAAATGGAGAAGAAGAGGTCTCTTACAGGGAGAAACTTACTACCAGCGCCAAGCTGAGGTATTTAGAGAAGCTGATAAAAACGGTGACCCATACGAGCTGCCACGGCAGAACTCCGAACTCTTTACCACCCCAGCAAACAACTTGTTCTTGTCTTCCGTGTGTGCCTCCACGACGTATGCGCGAGAATATGACGTAGCGCCAGCGTTCGGGAATCCATAAAATGCACACTTTAGCCTGATTTTGAGAACTACGCCGAGACCTAAAGCACGATCAATGTAGAATTCAACAGCTTAGATACGCGCGTCTTCCTCTGCTTGTAAACAAATCGCTTCTGGGTCATGTGTCCGAACGCCGGATCTGTGTCATATTCTCACGCATGCGTCGTGGAGGCACACACGGAAAGACAAGAACAAGTTGGATAAAGGTGTTATTTAGATTTTTTTTTTGCGCACAAAAACTATTGTCGTCGCATCGTAAAATTATTGTAGAGCCACTGTGGTGAGATGGACTTTGTAACGACGACGTTTTAAGTGCCTTTTATGGGTCTTGGGAGAGTAAATGTACTGAATGCCAATGGAGGCCTATCTGAAGCCTTTCTCAGCATCAGCTTTCAACTAAAATATCTTCATTTGTGTTCCGAATATGAACGGAGGTCTTACTGGTGTCGAACGACATGAGGGTGAGTAATTAATGACAGAATTTTCATTTTTGGGTGAACTAACCCTTTAATATTATGAAGTGATGATAATACTTTTTGTGTAACAACAACAATCTTGTCTCTTCCATATCAGTCTCTTACACTATTCATGTAGTAAGCACAGTGCAGTGCTTCCATGTTCTATGTCAGAACGCTGGCTCATTATTGGCCAGCTCCTGTGTCATCACACGCATGTGTTGTGGTGCTCACATGAACAGCATCGGCCAATGAGCCAGCGTTCTGAAGTAGAACCTGGAAACGCTTACTATGGAAGAGAAGAGATTGTTGAATAAAGTTGTTATTTTTGTTTGTTTTTTGAGCACAGAATGTATTCTCGTCGCTTCATAACATTAAGGCTGAACCACTGGAGTCACATGGACTATTTTAACTATCTATTTATGACGTTATTGCGGAGGAGTCAGAGAGCTCTCGGATAAATATCTTAATTCATGCTCAGAAGATGAACTAAGGTCTTACGTCTTTAGAACAACATGAGGGTGAATAAATAATCACAGAAGTTTTTGGTGAACTAAACTTTTAAACATTGTTCATTTACACATACAGCTAACTACTGATTTTTCCTTCCCGTTTCCTTTTTTCATTCCCGTTATAAGGGCTTATCCCATATAAATATTACATACTGTACCTATAACTGCTTTGCAGACCAACATCTCCCCAAAGGCCATCTTCTGGCCAGAGCCCTTCCAGCACAATTGCTGGGCCAGTGGGGTGGTCAGCATGCAGACCAGGATTCGTTTTGTTTTGGAGGTTGGGCTTGTGCCTCCAATTGTTGCCAGATACTTTGCCTAAATTAAAGCAGTAAAACATTAGTGCATTCACGAGACAGCTATAATGAAACTGTAATGAAAAAGTTCAAAACTTTATTCATTTACATGTATTTATTAATTTAGCAGGGTCTTTTTACCAAAAGCAACTTTTAAAGAGGTATTAAATACTAAATATTTAATGAAACCAAATGTACCATTGCACTGTAGCAGGCCTCCTCCTTCATTTTATTCTCGAATAACTCGAGGTCCAGTTTTGTTTTCAGGGGTAAATGGACACCCTCTGGCAGGTCTACATCCGTAGAGTTTTGCTTAGTCAGTGTCAATAACAACTGCTTGATTACGGCAACCTCTTCTTTAAGGTTTGCAAGCTGGCTTATTATGTGCCGTTCTGTTGCTGTTGAGAGAGAGAAAGAGAGAGAGCGAGAGAGAGATGGACAAACAAGGAGAAAGTGAGACAGTTATTGTGCAACATAATTTGCATTCTTTTGCAACAAATACAACAATATATACTTTTCATGATACATACAAATCTGAAATCAGTGCTTACATGTAATTGGCTGCCTTCTTGAATGAGCTGGTAGTGCTTGTGTTCCTGGTGGTGCTGATGGTCCTGGTGGTCCTGGTGGTGCTGATGGTCCTGGTGGGGCAGGTGGTACTGGGGGAACTGACGGGGCTGGTGAAGATGGTTCAGATGGTGGGGACAGTGGGGATAGTGGGGATGATGGAACCGGTATAGAGCGTTTTTTTGGTGCAATTGTGTCTTCTTCAGAAGAGTTATAGTCAGGGTACCTTGAGTTTGGTCTGTTGTAAATAAAAATAAATAAAATACTACAATCAAAATTTCATCATAATGAAATACCTTATTTATAATTTCACACTGTTCATAGCATAACTTTGTGTTAGCAATTAATGGTGCACTATGTAACTTTTAGTGCTCTAGCAGTTAATAAACAAAACTTGGAAAAACATTGTAGCTACTTCTCTCTACGTCTCAGTCATGCAGGTACTGCACTCGCTCTAAAATCAGAATATAAACACTTAGGCATACCGTAGTGATTAAGACTAAGACAAAACATGGTTTGGAAGATGGATTCATGATGTACTCTCTCAAATTTTTAGAGAAATCTGATGTTAAAATCTGAAATTTCCCACTCTACATTCCTATGTGAACTTACTCCTCCTGTGTAAGTTTTATAATTATTGTGGGAAAAAAATGACACTCACTTCCTTTTCCGATTAAATTTTCCCAGCATGCTGTCATTTTCTGAGTTGAGACAGGAGGATGTCTCTGCCTTTTTAGCCTTCTGTCTTGCTTTCTCATAATCTGCTACAGAACAAGAAATATACACACAGTTTAATGAGGGTGAAATGTGAACTGAACATATGTCAGCATATTTCTAAAAATTAAAACTTCTTAAGGTACCGTTAGATACACATGGTGAAACTAAATATTAAAAGCTTTTACCTAAGTTTGTTAGACTTTCAACAAATGGTCACAAGGTTCAAACAACACATCTATGATTGATGCATTACAGTAAACAGCTGTCTGTGGATTCATTGACTTCTAAATAATATACACAAATGCTTTATATAAACAACAGATTTAAATCTAGCATCATTTTAGTTTTATTGACATAAACACTGATTATTAACCTTTCACATTTCAATTTGAATCAAACATATTTTGTTTTGCTCTATGCATGCAGATCAATGTGAGCAATATGAAATGAATGTGTGACTTTGGAAGCCCTGGTTTACATTCTAATTCATATGGTTTACTTTTCATGTTTTAATGTACTTCTTTCTTTAAAATGCTGTTTACATAGACTTTCAATGGATTGACAAAAATATCAGGGAAGAGTTAAATATAACTTTATTCATGTAGAAGGTGAATAAACTTATGGATTTGGAATGACATAAGAGTAAAAAAATCACTTTAAAAGGGACATAACATGAGAAAGCAAATTCTTTGATCTTTTAAAATGTAAGAGATCATTGTTGTATAAACAAATATTGTTTTAGACCTAAAACATTGCATCATTTTTTTTTTCAAAGGCACATTTTTCATAATCGTATTAAATCTGTCTCATCTTTTCATTTTTTGTTTTTACATTTATCAATAAATTCAGTTCAAATAATAAAACAATCTGTAAAATTAGCCATCAACAAAAGCCATCTACAGCATCTGAGGTGATTTAGGCATATTTACAAACTGATTAATGCAGTTGAAAAGTGGCATGCATTTACAATGCACATCATTTCTTACAATTTCAAAATGTTTATGCTATAGAAATATGACGTTATAAAAAAAAATTCTCCAAAAGGTGGCGCTGTCTAATGAGTGACTCATTGAATCATCGTCACCAATTTCAGCAACGCAATACCTCACTGTAATGTTCTGAAACGCACGTGCAAGTGTTCTGCTGTGGTGTTATGTGGAACTATTTTCGCGGGACAATAAATGTAAGTCACTTAATTAAAATGTACTAATTGTTTGGCCTATTGAACAGCGTTTATTGCACATTTGCAGTCGTTCTGATATGCGTGTAAATAGAGCTATCAACAAAAGCCATCTACAGCATCTGTGGTGATTTAGGCGTATTTACAAACTTTATTAATTAATGTAGGTGAAAAGTAGCATGCATTGACAGTGCACTTACAATTTCAGAATGTTGAACTAATATATATATATATATATATATATATATATATATATATATATATATATATATATATATATATATATATATATATATATATATAAAAATCACAGGCCGTAACCATGTCTTGAACATTGGGGGGAACCATTTTTATTTTTTATAAAGCATAAAGAAACAGAACAGTGAACGAAATTCTGGGTCTAATTCAAGTTGGGAAATAATCCTTTTGGGACTATTTGCAAACAATATGTGCATTAATTTGCATTAAATATATTATTAATCCTGAGATTCTTCACATTAGTGAATAAATACATAGATCTGCTGTAAACATATGAATTCCCCAGTGGTCTGGTGGTAGCGTCTTTGCAAACCATGTCAAAGGTTGCGGGTTCTAATCTACTCTCATGTAGTTTTTTTTCTTCTTCATTAAAATCAAATTTGTTCATCAATGATTGTATATTAAGAACAGGGACATGTTTGTGTGCATTTTGTTTTGTGATATTTTTACAAACTGATTAATGCAGACCTCTATTTGCTTTTAGAACTGGCTACGGACAGTATGCAAAAATCGGGGGCATTAATACTTATTTCTTACTATGCATGGATTTTAGCCAACCATAACATAATCAAATCACTGTTGACTGAAAATTTGTTTACTGTAATCAGGGGTTAAAGCAAAAAAAAAAAAAATCCTAATTTTTTTTTTTAATGTTATGCATCAGTGAATACACCTCAAATGCAACATTTTCTAAACTACTTACTTGTTTTGTAGAGTGAGCGCACTTTGTATGTTTCCCAGTCAGCCCCTGGTTTTTCATGTTGCAGCTGAGCTCTTTTTATATAATTGGGAAATTTATAAGTAGGCCAACAGCAAGCATCCTCAGCAGCCATCCACCTACTGCTTACAACTTCCACCTCTCCGCGTCCCAAGAAATCCACAACATGGAAAAATGGTGAGTTCATCTTATGCATTAAAGAAAAGACAATACAGCATTAATTAGAATTGTTAATATTGTATTACAAATGCAAAGGTGAAAAAGCTGAATTACTTATGTTAAATACTAACTTTTTTGTAAAAACCAGCGTAGTTTGCCATCTTGTGTGATTTATGTACAATTATATAGAATCTGTGTACATTATTGTCAATTAGGTGTCTCTTTGAATTGAAGATTTTTGTATAATTTTTTTGACAGAATCACTTGAGGTCCAATGTGCAGTAGAACTGAATGATTTCATGTAGCACAAATTCACAAACGCAAACAACAAAAAAGGATAAAAAACAAGCAGGCAGAGAGACACTTAAAGTTGACTACAAGCTCTAATATAAATGCAGCAATGGGGTTGCTGCCCATCCCAATCCAAGTGGAAGCAAAACATATTTTGCCTTAATATCAGAGAGCTTGTACAGTTGGACCTCTGCAGCAAGCTCACAAGCTGTGAAGATGCCAATGTCTGGTGAATGAATTGGCTCTGTGTACAGTGGGGCCAGATCCAGAAACCTTCTAAGCAGAAGGAAAGTTTCATCTGTGGTGGTATCAAACAAGATGTTCTCAACCAAGCCAAGTTGTCCATCAATCATCCTCACGCAGTTGTCTCCCATCCTACATTTTATTGTTGCATTTTCAAGTGTGACCCTTTTGTACTGCAGCCTTGATGCACCACCATCTGTCACTGTTGGTCCATTTGAGTGCTTTCCACTGAGTTTGGGTTTATCTGGCTGGTAAGGAGACTTGTTTTGTGTAGAGTGCCTCTCTACAACGCAAGCTATTTGCTGGAGAATGTGTTGTGGCTTTCTGACCTTTCTTTTAAGATGGCCCAGGAAGTTTTCAAAACAAAATGCAGACACACAGTCTAAGGGACCAAACCTTCTCACATCATCTGCCAGATGACACAGAGAGTGGACATTGTAGACCATCTCCTCAACCCCATACAAGGTCCTGAACTGTTCAAGGAAGTACCTAATCAGGTTATCTGCATAATCGCAGTAATGGGCACACAGGGTTGGAGAAAGCATCAGATAAATGCCGATGGACAGTGAAAGGAAGTTGTCGTAAAGTGGAGTTGGGAGGACATCTTTCAGGACTACTGGACCAGTGTACAGGAGAAACTGCCTAAACTCTGTAGCTTTCCAGCGATCCAATTCTGAGAGTGACCTTGGCTTTCGCGCAAACTCAGAAGGTATATACTTTGATATTCCTACAAGTTTTTCTGAGATGGTTTTGATCTTGTGAGAGCTCTGTCTGTATTTTAGGTCACCTTTGGTCCAAAAATTGAGCAACTTCCGTTTCACACCAAGACAAACAACATGCATGTAGTCCAGCACGAATTGTGTGACCATTCCCAAACGTAATGTGCTGAGTATTGAGTGACCCCTGTGATGATTTTCATCACGCAGTTCAGCAAATGACTCATCTGTTCTCTGGGTGGCATGTGTTTCGGGAAACGTCATTTTTCGTCTCACATAGGATCCCTCCTGTGTGCAGCGATCACAACCACTATAGCCTCCATGCCCCTTTGTTTGTTTTACGAATGATCGTGCTGGAGCATCGCAAATAAAGCAGTCCAGGGACAGATGAAACATCCTCTCATCAACAGTGAAACCTTGTTCTAGGGTGGAAACCTCCTCGACAAAGTCTTGAAGATATTGGTTAGGATTGTGTGGTTTGCTTTTCCCGCAAAAGACACCTATAACAAATGGATCCCTTTCAAAAGGAAATTTTCCTAAAATTGGCCAAAGCTGCTTCTGAGAGCTTTTGAACAATGGCAGTCCATCTATGTTCACCTGCATTTTGATAATGTCAGTTTGTGACAGCAGTCCATCTCTGTTTTGGAGCAGATGTTCCAATATTCCAAAATGGACATACTCCCCACCATCAACTGTTTTCACCATATGTGAATGCGATGTTTTCATCAAAGTTCTTATACATTTTGGAAGTGTTGGGATGTGTTTATTTAAAATTTTAAGCAGGCTATCGGCTGCATTTTGAGTCACGCCAGACTCTACAACCCACTGACACAATTCATCTGGCAAGTCATCAAAGTTGTCATGTGTGTCACTGAAAAAATCTTCTTCCTCACTGAAGTTGCTGAGACAGTCAGTGAATCTGTCATTGTCATCAATGTAACTGTCATTGTCAATGTCCATGTTGTCTGTGTTGTTCTCATAGGTCATGTCTTCATCATGTGATGTTTCATAATTTGCTAGAAGAGATTCCTTGGGACTAGCCACTTGGGTGTCACTGTCATTTTTTTGTGGAGTATGGAGCTCATGAAGTATGTTCTGGACACGCCTCCATTTGGTAACAGAACTCCCACCTCCAAATTGTGCCATGTTTCTACAAGAATTGAAGCACAAACATTTACATGAAACGCTTATTTAAGGCTCGACATTAAGCTTGTTTACGTGCTTGTCAAGTAAAAAATTTTTTTTTTTTTTTTTAGTGTTGTAAATAAAATGTATTCTGAAGCAATATTCTCACCAGTGTTCAATCAGCTTTGGCATATTTAAATCTGCATATTTGTGATATGTTTACCTTATATAAAGGGCATTTTTCCCCTAATCTTATTAAATTCATAACGCTTCGAAGCTTCATGATGCCTTGTTTTGAATTCGTCATCACTATATAAGTCGTTATTTAGGGTTTTTTGCGCTCAAAAAATATTCTCGCCGATTCATAAAGTTATTGTAGAACCTGCACTGTAGTGAGATGGACTTTGTAACGACGTCTTTAGTACCTTTTATGGGTCTTGAGAGTGTACCGTGCATTGTGCCAATGGAGGCCTTTCAGAGCCATCAGATTTCAACTCAAATATCTTCATTTCTGTTCCGAAGATGAACGGAGGTCTGACGGGTGTCGAACGACATGAGGGTCAGTAATTAATGACAGAATTTTCATTTTTGGGTGAACTAACCCTTTAAGGTATTACTGATGACTTGCTGTAGACTGTAGATTGATCTACATGCAAATACTAGGAAAGTAAAGTATCTGACAAATAGTAAAAAAATATACTCACAACAAGTTAAGATGATCAGTGCTTTGGCTCTCAAAAGAGCCGTTGAGGTGTATTTAGCAGCTGCTGACACAGAAACAAAGGGTAAAGACAAAAAAAATAACATAAGTAGACGGCATACCTTATGAATTTACGTTTGTTCATTAATGATCATTATGAACACAGCAAATTACTGATGATGATGAAAGATTGTTTTTAGAAGATAAATCTGTTTAATTTAAGGTATTACTCAAGACTTGCTGTAGACTGTAGATTGATGCACATGCAAATACTAGAAAAAGTAAAGTATCTGACAAATAGTCAAAAAATATACTCACAACAAGCTGAAGATGATCAGTGCTTTGGCTCTCAAAGAGCCATTGAGGTGTATTTAGCAGCTGCTGACTGAAAAAAGTGTGGGCTGCTGACAAAAAAAAGTCCATTGACATGAAGTTTTTAATTAATGATTAGATGAGTTGCTTGTGAGCATGGCAAAATCAGAGATGCAGGATATCACTTACAAAAGTCAGATGTAAATTAGCTTACAAAAATTGTTAAAGGTTCTGATGTATGAATATGTACAATAACATCTGAAAATGAACAATAAGGGTTATACTTTAATGACACCGTAAACCACTAAATAAGTTATATTCAGTCTTATTATTATTAACGGGGAGTGGATTTCATTTAAAGGGTTAAGTTAGTTCACCCTGAAATGAAAATAAAGCCTGAATAATTGACTGAATAATACGGTTTCTTTCTCGCAAAACCTGATAGTATGCCTCATGAATACTTTCCATATATGGCGCCCTCATCTCATACATGTACATTAGCCTTTCTGTCGTTCTCTTTCAGTGTAACTTAGCTAGGTTACGTGGGAGAGACGGAGCTCACACGCTTGAACTTGAGTTCACGGCACGCGCTTTAGCTCACGCTCTCGCAGTCAAATCAGAGCAGCATGCCAAATTCCCTTCAGAGTGAAAATATTGTTATTGATAATTGTAAAAGTAACCATTTTAACTAAAGTTACATGGACGGGCATTAAACCAAAGTTTTCTTAATTTGAACAGATATTAGTGCAAATGACGTCACATAGATATAACGACATTAACGGTTATTCACGGGGCTGAAGTGTAGCCAAAACCAGTGTTTTTTGTGAACATTTGAGGTAAAATGAAGGCTAGTCCTTCATAATTTATTGGGTTTTATAGCCTATGTAAAAAAAGGCTGTTTTGTGTGGTTGAAACACGAAAGAAGAAAAACGTAGAAAAACGAACTGTTCCCTCACACCGCTTACTTTTTTAGTAATTCAAGATTTGATCTGTTTTCTACTTTAAATTGTCTTTTTGTATAACTCCAATACAGTTTTAAATGTAATTTAAATAAAATAGTTTAAAAAGTTACTTTACCTCAGGAAACCTCAGTCAGGCGATGAGCAATGAACCATGTCTTCACTGACGGGCGATGTCATCAGGCTGTGCGTGAGATTGCCAGACCCCGGCTTTTATACCCGCTGTTCTTTCGCGGGCTTCGCACGTGAGGTGTAAAGTTGCAAAGTATATTTTTTATTCATTTTTATTAATTTAATTTTAAAAAATCCAAGTCATATTTGTCATGATAGCCTATCTGGCGCAATTCAAAAATAAAATAAAGGGCCTAGAAGTTTCTTTCTGACTGCCATAATGCCATAATTTATTCTTTAAGGCGAGACACGGCAGGTGAAAACATCGTTTTTTTCATGCAGTGGTCAATTTTGAGATTTTGGGCCAGTTTGCTCCCTTAACATGTAAGCTTTCATGTAAAAAAAAAAAAAAAGAACAAGTTATTTAATTAAACAACATTTATTAAATGTATTTATAAATTGTATTAAAGTAGCCTATATTATTTCTTAATAGAGTTAATTTAGTAAATTATTTATTGAATTTTGCAACTTTATAAATGTCATCACTGTCGCTTCTGATCAATTTAATGCATCCTTGATGAATACAAATATTAATTGCTGTTTTTTTTTTATCTTGCCACAAATGTTTGGGATGCACCGAATGTTCAGCAACCGAAATTATTCGGCCGAAAATAGCAAAAAATTGCACTCTCTGTGTTCCGCCGTAAAAATGGAAAAGACCGAATAAATTTAACCGAACAATGACGTTTCTGATGACACGATCAAATATAGCAATCAGCGTGTGTGAGAGAGAGGCACGCACGCTTCTAAATGCAGCGAACATGTCGGAAGTGTGAAAGCATTAAAGTGTCTGAGATAGACGCAGAAATGGCCGTCTGCAGACACTGTCTAAGCACCCTCAAATGCAAGCAAGAGCTCAGTTGATACTGTAATAGGTAATATATTGGCAAATGCTCCAGTGCTTATTTGTGCCTGTAGAACGTCATCCATTACAACGTGTTTCGGCAGCGGCTCGCAAAACCTCTCATGAACAAACAAACAAAGTGTAGACACGAATCGATATTTATGTTGTATTGTTAGCAGCTTCATTGAACTTTCTACTTTATTGTGATGAACTGACATAGCAACAGCGTTTAGTGATCGTAAATGGAGCGGTCTTGGCTCGCTTTCGAGTCTACAGTCTAACAGTCTATATAATCCATTGAATAAAACTATTGTTTTTCATGTTGCAAAAATGATCAATGGCCAATTGCACGCTGCAAAGTATCCGAAGTGACATAGTGAAATAGTAACGCATTAAAGCAGTGTAAGGGCAGACTAATGTCTAACCGTCTCACTATACACTCACTGATGTGGTGGAGCCATTGCTTAGCATCTGCACTTTAATAGAGCACCCTCAGTGATTTCAGAAGCACACTCTGTGATTTGATTATGATACCTTTAGGCATAATAGGTCAAAGACAAGATGGCATAAGATGGCCAAATAAATGTTTTTTTTTGTTTTGTTTTTTTTTACATATTTTTTTATATTTATTTATATATATTTATGTTATATAGTGGCCAAGTGTTTTATTATTATTCGGCCTCGCCCAAGAATTTTCATTTCGGTGCATCCCTATTTTATCATTGTTTCCACAGAAATATGAAGCAGCACAACAATTTTCATCATTGATCATATCATAGCAACAAATGTTTCTTGAGCAGCAAATCATCATATCAGAATGATTTCTAAAGGATCATGTGACACTGAAGACTGGAGTAATGATGCTGAAAATCCATCACAGGATTAAACTACATTTTAAAATATATTCTGCTACGTAATAGCCTATATAGCAATCTTATATTTATAATTGTACATTTTAAATACATATACAATTAATAATAAAGAAGCTCGCCAGGCCCATATGGGTAAGAAAAGAAATCGAGAAAAGGCTTATCTGAAAGTAACCGACATGGCGACTGAGGAAAGCAAAGATAGTGACGAAGTTTCTATGGATTCTGAAGTGCTGCTTGCTACACCGCTTCCGTGCACTCCGTGTAAAAGTCCACCCGAAAAAAAGGGTAAATTGAAGGCCAACATTGATGAGAAAATCGATTCACTTCTTGTGGCTGTTGCGGAACTTACATCGAAGTGTGAAGGCACATTTCAAAGAGTCGAGTCCATGGAAAAAATAATGGAAAATACAGCGTCTTCTATCTCCGCTCTTTCTACCACAGTAAGCAAACTGTTACTAGAGACCACGTCCCACAAGGAGAAGATTTTGAATCTGGAAAAAAATGTTGCCGCGTTGCAGCAAGAAAATAAGCATTTAAAGGAGACGTGTATGGGAATGCAGAATTACAAAAGACGATGGGATCTCAGGATTTACGGGGTAAAAGAAAGTGGTCTTGACAGGGAGAACAACACACGAGATGTTGTAATCAAGATTCTTTCTAAAGTATCTCCAAAGATTGCGCAGAAATTTCCAGATGTGGTGGATTCGGTTCATAGACTGGGACAGAAAATAGGTGATGGTCGCCCTAGGGTGATAATCATACAGTTTGCTATGCGACTCTATCGGGACACAGTGTGGAGAGATGCCAAAGACAACCAATACCTGAAAGACAACGGGCTACACATCAAAGAAGATCTGTCTTCGGAGGAGAGAGCTGCAAGAAAGAAGACATGGCCATTGGTGAAAAGAGCGAGGGAAGAGGGCCGGCTTTCGAGGAGGTTTTGCCTTCATTGAAGGGGTGCGCATTAATGTTCCAGATGTTACCTGAATGATTGGATTCTGACTGCTATCTTGCAAGGAACATGAAAAAAAAAAGAAAAAAAAAAGGGAAAAAATCGGGAACATTGCAAGTTTGAATGTTTCAATGTTTCATGACTTCTCAGTATTCACTCTCTCCAAAGTTTATTCTCACTATTCTATTGTTTATTTAGTTACCTTTTGCAACGGCAGATTTTAAGTTTGGTAAGTTTAAATTTATTTCTTTAAATGTTCGAGGCATTCGCGACGCCATCAAAAGAAAAGCTATATTTCTTTTCGGAAGACATACAGATGCTCAAGTACTTTTTTTTCAAGAGACTCATTCTTGTGACTCTGATGCGAATTTTTGGAAAACCCAATGGGGAGATTCTATTGTTTTTAGCCATGGATCCAATCACTCAGCAGGTGTTGCTATTCTCTTTAACAAATTTAAAGGTAATGTTTTGGAAACTATTCGGTCTGATAATGCAAGATGGATTATAATGTCTATTAGATTGGATAATTCTACTTTAATAATCTGCAATGTCTATGGCTTTAATGTTCGAGTACATAATCTAGAAATGTTTAAGAAAATTTGTGAAATATTAACAAATCTAAAAAAGAAATACAAAGAAGGATATGTAATCATAGGTGGTGACTTCAACGATACTCCAGATGATTCTGTTGACCGTTTTCCGCCTAAAGGCACCAGCTCACGAATCTCAGACTTGTTTTATTTTATAACTGATATGTTACAAGTTACTGATGTATGGAGATATTTAAACCCTAACTGTTGTGATTACACATGGTGTAATTCTTCTCTTTCTTTAAAATCAAGAATAGATTACTGGTTGATACCTCATGATTTAATGCACTATATATCTGAAACAAAAATCACTTGTGCCCCGCTATCGGATCACAAATTGATTTCGATTTCCTTTGATGGGTCTATGAATAAGGGTAATACTATTCGTGGATACTGGAAATTAAACAATAATTTACTATCAGACAAATATTTTGTGAAACAGGTCAAATTGTTAGCAAATATTTTTGAAAAACAGAATTTAAATTGTATACAAAAATGGGAGCTATTTAAATTTAAGGTCAGGGAAATGGCTATGAAAAGAGGCAAAGAGTTAAAGAGAAACAAACTTAGAAAGATTACAGAGATAACAGAAGATCTTAATACTTTAATTAAAAAAAACTTTCTATCAGAAGACGAAAACTCTAAAATGCATAAACTCAGTTTAGAAATAGATAACATGTACATAGAATTAGCCAAAGGTGCTTATGTAAGGTCAAGAGCCAAATGGTTTGAGGAAGGGGAAAAAAATACTAGTTATTTTTTTTCTCTAGAAAAAAGAAATTATGCTAGAAACTCTGTTTCATCATTAAAAATAAATGAAAGAATTTCCAATAACCCTTCAGAGATAACGTCATTTGTTTACTCTTTTTATGAAAAACTCTATACCTCACATAATGATAATGTAAAAATAAGTAATTTCCTACAGACAATCGTAGATTTTGTCCCTGTTATTTCTGATGATTATAGAGACTTATGTGAGGATGATATCTCCAAAGCTGAGATTTCTAAAGCTCTTTTTTCTATGAAAAAAGGCAAATCCCATGGAACAGATGGGTTATCTGTTGAATTTTACTGTGCTTTTTGGGAGCTGATAGAAGATGCTCTATATAATATGTATAAAGAGTGTTTAGAAGATAAAGAAATGAGTATAACAATGAAACAAGGGGTTATTTGCTTAATCCAAAAGCCAGACAAAGATCCTTTACTCATCGATAATTGGAGACCAATTACTTTATTAAATGTTGACTATAAAATTTTAGCTTTAGTGTATGCAACAAGATTAAAAAGTGGTTTAGGTAACAAAATTAGTGAATTTCAAACTGGTTTTATGGCAAAACGTCAATATTAGCTATACTATTAGGCTAATATTAGACCTATTAGATTATAATCAATTTGTTAATTCAGAGGCTCTCATTTTGTTCCTTGACTTTTATAAGGCGTTTGACACCATTGAGCACCCATTTTTGTTACAGGGTTTAAATTCATTTGGATTTGGTAGTAAATTTATTCAAACGATTAAAATGTTTTATGAAGGCATTAATAGTTCAATTATATTACAGGCTAATACTTCCGGAAGGTTTTCTATCAATAGAGGAGTGAGGCAGGGTTGCCCAATTTCCCCCTTTTTGTTTTTGATTGTGGTGGAGCTATTGTCAATCAGTATAGTTAAATCTAATCTTCATGGTATAACATTATTCAATAAAGAGATAAAAATTTCACAATTAGCTGATGATACAACTTTATTTTTGAAAGATAAGAGTCAAATTGATAATGCAATTAATTTAGTTAAAAAAATTTCTGATGCTTCAGGGCTCCATTTAAATCTCACTAAATGTGAAATTCTTCCTGTGCATGATTTGGCTGAACAATCATTGTCAAACATTCCAGTAAAGGACTGTATAAAGTACTTAGGAATTTATATATCAAAAAACATGTCAGTTAGACAGCAGCTTAACTTTAATAAGAAAACAAAATAGATTTTTGATAACTGGTTACGGAGAGATCTGTCTATTTTAGGAAGAGTTCTTTTATCTAAGGCAGAAGGTGTTTCCAGATTTATTTTCCCTGGCCTTTCTTTGTTTGTTCAGGATTCCACTTGTAAAGAAATTAATAAGTTGCTGATAAATTTTTGTTGGAAAAATAAACACCACCATCTTAAAAAATCTGTATTAGCTGGGAAGAAATCTGAAGGAGGATTTGAAATATTGGATTATGTAGATATAAATAATACCTTCAAGATTAATTGGATCAAAAAGTGTATTGGTGATCCGGACTCAATTTGGTTTTTTATTCCCCATAATGTCTTTAAGAAAGTGGGTGGTCTTGATTTTCTTTTAACCTGCAATTTTTCACCTACTAAATTACCCTTAAAATTGTCTAAATTTCATGGGCAAGCTCTCTTGGCTTGGAAACTTTGCTTTGTACATAATTTTTCTCCCCATAGAATGAAAATTTGGAATAACGAATTGATTACAATTAGAGGCAAGAGTATTTTTATGGAGAAATGGTTGGATTATGGAGTAAATTACCTAAGCGATATGTTTGATTCAATTTACAAAATCTATTCTTATGATTCTTTCTTGATTAAGTTTAATTTTCCTGTAAAATACAAAGATTTTATTACAGTAATCAAAGCTATCCCTTCTGGACTTATTCATTTGATGAGCAGCCATCTGTCCTATTATAAAGTTGATAATAAAGACTAAAATATATCCAACTAATATTTTACTATCTAAGTTTATGGATATGGGAAAAGAATGCTCTTTTTGTAATAGTTTTGAAGAATCTTTAAGCCATATGTTTTTTGAGTGTCAAAATGTACAGAAATTTTGGAAAGACTGTTTTTACATTTTTTCTACCAAAACTGGGGTAATAATAACATTGAATGTGAAAGATATTATTTGTTATTATGAACACGAAGATAAAAATATTGACAATTTTGTCAATTTCATTATCCTAAACGGCAAATTCTTTATTCATAAATGTAGATTATCTAAATCTTCCCCTTTATGCAAGGTTTTCTACAACGAACTTATTCTGTTAATGAAGTCTCTTAAAGTCGTGAAAAATGTAAAAGGTACTGCTATTGTCACATACTTTGAATCTGTATTTGGCGTCTTGTGAATGTCTTTGTTATTATTATTATTTTCTTTTTATTATTTTATTTTTCTTTATCTTTGGAATATTTGTATTTGTTGCCTGTTTTTGTATTGTTGTTTAATGGTTCTATAATAAAAAAATAAAAATAAAATAAAAATAAAATAAAAAAATTGTGCACTTCTGTGGCAGCCCCGCAGCCCACCAGTTTCAGAACACCACTTTCAGAACACCACCCACAGAACGGAAGTGAGAGGCAACGAGATAAGCATGGCGGAAAGCACGGTGAGTCGTCTCTAATGTTTTTGCCATCGTATGGTTAATAATTATTTAATTAAGTTAAACATTTATATGCTAGATATTTATTTTGTGATTGCCTTTATCATCTTACTGAAGCTTGAATTTGTTGTCAAGCTTTAACAGGTTTTCTGTGGGTGGTTTATTTTCGGATCGCGTATTGTATTGTATGTGCTTTGCGGTAGAAGTTAGTTTGAAGACGTTAATTATCCATGAATATAAACCGTTTCTTCCACTTTCCTTTGTTATATACTTTGTTTGTGACTTAATGTTACCTTATAGTTGAGCTTTTTTTAATCCCATTTGTCAACGTTGAGATAATTGTGTGGTGATTTAATCTCTTGTAGAGACACATGACGATTCAGAGAGGTAACGCAGTACCTGAGCTGCAGCAGTGCAACAAGTGTTGCAGCAATTACCATTGCCCTTTTTGCTCAGCCAGTGTGTTTAAGCCAGCCAGACTGATACAATTACAAAGTCACATTGAAAGCCACGTCAACAAGGCAGTTGTCTATGGAGGTATGTCTATCTATCTATCTATCTATCTATCTATCTATCTATCTATCTATCTATCTATCTATCTATCTATCTATCTATCTATCTATCTATCTATCTATCTATCTATCATCTAAATATTATTATAATTTATTTTTTTAGGCTTCACTATATACAGATGTGGACTTGGCTGTAGAACAGCAATGCATCACCACTGCCCATACTGTACTACAACAGTCTTAAGAAGAAGAATCCCCACAAGATTCCCTTCAAAGTGGAGGACAAGCTACGCTTTGCAGCAGTGAGGTATGTCTCAAATATAAACACACACGTATATGAGCGTTTATATATCTTTACATATAATACATTTATAAGAAATATTAGTTACATTTTACTTTAATATTCTGTAATTGAAGGAGCTTCCAGTAATCCAGAACATGAAAGAAGCTGTGAAATGGCTCAATTACTCCAAACATCTACTGAAGGGTCCAGTGGAAGAGCCTCTTTTCCTTTCACTGCCTGAAGAGGACAAGGAAAAGGCCCTCAACAACCTAAAGGAACAATCTGAGGACTCCATACAGCCCTTCACATTTCATTTTTTGTTCAGGGATGACATGGAGTTATTTTTGCAGGAATGCAGTGACAAAAGGGGCTTAAGATTGAATGCTTCATTTGACTCATTTTAATTTGGATTTATTCAGCTTTTTTTTTTTTTAATTATGCTCCTGTTTTTTCCCCCTTTCTTTTTTTTTTTGTTTTATTGAGAATTTTTTTTATTTAGAAATGTCAATTGTTATTTTAAAAAATGCATGCTGCTTTTGGATTTGCAGTAAATGTTTATTTTGAGTTTTGCAATTAAAGTGTATTTCATATAAAATGCCCTTAAGTTTCAAGTCTCATGTTTTTACATCATGAACAGGAAATAACTCACATAATGGCAATAGTATCACAAGATTAAAATTATAAAATGTGTTTATTGTACTCGACCTTAATGTATCATTATAACTTATATAAAATAAGACATTTCTTGTGTAATAAAAGCCCGCTACGCTCCAAAACGGTAGGTGGCGCTACTACTTTTTTTTATAAACGTAAGCTCCGCCCCTCACTTCCGTTCTGTGGGTGGTGTTCTGAAAGTGGTGTTCTGAAAGTGGTGGGCTGCGGGGCTGCAGCTGGATACTATTGGTTCTGTGAATGTAGACTGTGAGCGGGACTTTTATTTTGGTGTGGTGGTGTGACGTCATAAGCCCGCGCCGCGCTCCTGCATGTGTTGTGATTCAGCTGAAGAAAGGTTTGTGTTTTAAGCGTTTAAAGTGTTTAAAACTATAGAAACCATCTTCAAAGTTTTACAAGCAACACAGATTTAATGATTTATTATTAAATGTAACATTGCATTGCTTTATCTAGCACTTATTAACGTCGTGTGAGTAAAGTAAAATAATAAACTCATGAGTAACAGAAGCAGCTTCTCATTTCTCGCTCTATCGTGAATCAGTTCATCATATAAACATGAGTTGTGTAATTTGTTTTCTTTTATTAGTTTGTAGTGCTAGTTTTGAGTGTTACTGAGGCTGTTGATACTGAAATAGAGCTGATTGAGACACTCAGAGATTTAATGTGGATTTATTTTTCGTCTTAAACAGGACAAACACACAGAAAAACTCCTGGAGAAGTGACTGAGATCATTAATAAAGATGGTGTTTATTAAAGAGGAGAGTGAAGACATGAAGATTGAAGAAACATTGAGAGTGAAACATGAAGAAACTGAGGAACACACAGAGAAAGAGGAGAGAGAAGACATGAAGATTGAGGAAACATTGAGAGTGAAACATGAAGAAACTGAGGAACAAACAGAGAAAGAGGAGAGAGAAGACGTGAAGATTGAAGAAACATTGAGAGTGAAACATGAAGAAACTGAGGAACAAACAGAGAAAGAGGAGAGAGAAGACGTGAAGATTGAAGAAACATTGAGAGTCAAACATGAAGAAACTGAAGATCACTCAGGTTGGTTTCATTCTCAAAGCTGAACTCACTCATTTGATATTTTCAAGTCTACACGCTCACAGATCCTCTCATTATAACAAGCAAAGCTTATACTCAATGTAAATAATTAGATTCATTGGTTTGTAGAGGGATTTTCTGTCGATCACTATAACGGCTGCACTGCTTGCTTTCTGTAGTCTAAACTACATTCACAATTTGAAGAAAAAAAAAAAGTTTTGTCATGTTTCTTAAGAGGACCAACGTCCACATATACCGCAAAGTTTCAGGAATGACGAGCGCTTTTAATTGACTGAATCCGCTTTCCTGAAATGGCCTAGACCAGGTAAACCCAGCCCAAACTGCAGGCGATTTGATTTCGCCCTGTACCTCAGGCTGGAAACTTGTACATATTTCTAACCTGCTTCTGTTACAAATTTGCGGGGACCAATCAGAAACCGGCTTATTCACCTGGCGCGCTATTGGCGGGTTTAACACAATGACGGATAGTTCGGTGCACGCGTGTAACCGAGTGCAATCTTTAACAGTTCACAGTCGTCTTGTTTCAAGCGCGGAACACACTTCAATCCGAGTTCCCACACGAGCATATCAAGTATTCAGTCCATGTTGTCACGAGATTCAAACGATAAATGCCGTTTTGACGCTTTATGTGGCGTGACTGATCACAGTGCGTGAATGCGATCATCGGTGAACGCGATCGATCTTCTCTTCCTAAAGAATAAACATGAATGACCACCTGAAGGTATGCTGAGCAGGGACGTCACTAGGATCAGAAGACAGGGGGGGGGTTTAGCCCCCAGGGTATTTGTAACTTGTGTTTGCAAAATCTGTGCACTCACATCTAGAGCTACACTTATGTCAACAACCAGTCAAGAAACCAAGATGTTAAAGGGATAGAAACTTCTGTCATCATTTACTCTCCCTCAAGTTGTTCCAAACCTGTATGAGTTTCTTTATTCTGCTGAACACAAAAGAAGATATTTTGAAGAACGTTTGTAACCAAGCAGAGAGAGCAACCATTGACTACCATAGTATTCTTTTCCCCTACTATGGTAGTCAATGGTTGCTCTCTCTGCTTGTTATAAACGTTCTTCAAAATATCTTCTTTTGTGTTCAACAGAACAAAGAAACTCATACAGGTTTGGAACAACTTGAGGGTGAGTAAATGATGACAGAAGTTTCATTTTTTGGTGAACTATACCTTTAACAAGTAAAACGTGACAGACATATCCTCTTCTTCCATTTCTACTCTGTTAAAGAAAAGTTACTGTAATGTTAGCTTTTAGACGCATCAAAGGGGGAATTTCCTTAGGCCAGACTTTGCTCCTGATGAGTTACTATAAGCAATGACTTAAATGCTCTCTGTCTGCTCATGTAAATGTTCTCTCTAAATAAGATAAGTTGTCCACAGAATGCTATTTAATTACACACAACCGCATGTATTCAACCCACTTTTGAGCTACAATACAATTATACAGCAGCTAAACCTAAATTGAGCTAAAGCTATACAATTTTCACACCCTATACTAAATGTACCCTATACAATAGCCTACTCATCTGGATTGAAGCAGCAAACATTCAGTGTAAGTGTAAACACATGACATAACATTATTTCATATTTGAATCACAGCATCGACAACACAAGTGCATTTTACCTCAAACTTGCAACTAGTTAACTTTCTAAAGTAGCAATCGCTTCTCGGGTCGACATTAATAAAGGCATTCTGAAGCGAATCGACACGTTTGTGTAAGAAAAATATTCATATTTAAAACTTTATCACGTAAACTTTCGACCGACTGCCTTCCATAGAAAAGTGTTGAAAGTTGAAAGTGAAACTCAAGATGCGTACGTGACGTCATGACGAGCGGACCTTTCGATCGGCAGAGGAACTTTCAACACTTTTTTCCATAAATTGAACAGGGAAGGCGGTCGGCCGAAAGTTTACTTGATAAAGTTTTAAATATGGATATTTTTCTTACACAAACGCATCGTTTCACTTCAGAAGGCCTTTACATTTACATTTAGTCATTTAGCAGACGCTTTTATCCAAAGCGACTTACAAATGAGAGCAATAGAAGCAGCTAGAACAGTCAAGGGCAACAGTATGCAAGTGCTGTAACAAGTCTCAGTTAATCAAACAGAACACACAGGACAGAACTTTTTTTATTTTTATAAATTAGGCAGAAAATGAATAGTGATAAGTGCTATTCTTGATTGGTCAGGTGCTGCTGGAAGAGATGCGTTTTTAGATGTTTTTTGAAAATGGCTACAGACTCGGCCGCACAAATTGAGATAGGCAGGTCATTCCACCAAGTGGGGGCGGTCCAGGAAAAGGTCCGTGAGTGATTTCATGCCTCTTTTTTCATGCCTCTCAATCTTCCTAATGTTGTATAACGCAAATCTGCAGGACCGGGATGTTGCAGTAATGTGGTCAGTGAATTTTAGCTGATCATCAATCACAACTCCAGGGTTCCTGGCTGTCCTGGACGGAGTTATGGTTGAACCGAGCTGAATGGAGAGATTGTGGTGAAGTGCTGGGGTGGCTGAGACCACAAGCAGTTCTGTCTTTGCAAGGTTGAGTTGCAGGTGATGTTCCTTCATCCAGGCAGAAATGTCTGTTAGGCAGGCAGCGATATGAACACCAACCGTGGGATCATCTGGTTGAAATGAGAAGTAGAGTTGAGTGTCGTCGGCATAGCAGTGATAGGAAAAGTCATGTTTCTGAATGACAGATCCCAGTGATGACATGTAGAAGAAGGAGAAGAGGAGTGGTCCAACACCCCTCTGTTATTAACACCCCAGAGCCGCGTGGAGCAGTTATTTGATGGACAGATGCACTTTTTATGGACTTCAAAAACAGAGCAACTATGAATCAAATTCTAATGCTTGGATTAGCCTGGACTTTTGTAATATAACTCAGATTTGATTCGTCTGAAAGAAAAATGTCATATACACCTAGGATGACTTGGGAGTGAGTAAATTAAGGGCAAATTTTAGGTGAACTATCCCTTTAATAAATGCATTCTGAAGTGAAATGATGGGTTTGTGTAAGAAAAATATCCATATTTAACACGTTATAAAGTAAAACATCTGCCAGACTGCCTTCTGTATTCAATTTACGAAGCAAATGCAGAATGCGGTCCGCCGGAAGCTAGACAGTGGGAGGATGACGGTAAGAGTGTCAGGTAATATCTGTGTCTGATAATTGCATAGCCTATAACTGTCACAGTCCGGAAGAGAGATAGAATGATCAACCATGTTTAAACAATGAGGAACAATTGAAACAAATACCAAGGTAAGAGATCATAGATAATATGAGATATCAAAATAAGATAAGCAAAAATCTCAAACTTTACTGTCAGTACTGGGCTCACAGATCACTCTGTGTGTGGATGACCCATGTCTGTCTGAAGACCCATTTTTGAACCAGGAAAGACCCAGTAATACAGCGGTCTCCAAACTGTTCTGTAGAGTTTAGCTCCAACTCCAAATAAACACACTTGAACCAGCTAATCAGTATCTAACTAGGGCCTAACAAAACACTGATTAGCTGGTTCAGGTGTGTTTATTTGGGGTTGGAGCTAAACTCTGCAGGACAGCGGCCCTCCAGTACCGTGTTTGGAGACCCCTGCAGTAATAAGTCCTGCTCTGCTGCCATCTACGAGCTATAGTGGTAATATAATGTCTTTTTTTATTTTGCTACATCTTAAATTTACATTTAATCATTTAGCAGATAATTTTATCCGAAGTGACTTATAAATGTGGAGAGCAATAGAAGTAATTAACCAACAATAGGGTAACAATATACAAGTGCTGTGATCAGTCCCAGTTAGGACAGCACGTGTAGCAACTTAAAAGAATAAAAAATAAATATGGAATAGCAAGTGCTAATATTAATGGGTCAAATGTTGCAGAAGTGTCTTAAAAATGGCTAAAGACCCAGCAGCGGGGCCTCTTTGGAATGGCACCATACCGTAAAGCATTGTTCACTGCAAGCTTCTGAAGGACCAGGGAACTACACTAACCTTTTCCACTGGTGGCACTTGCGCTACTAACTTTTTCAGTTACTGGCGCAAAACATGATTTGGTCGCACAAATTATTTATAGTAAGCCACTCTGGATAATAATGAACAATAATGAAACCGTATTGCATACAGATTTTTGTATTGCTTTTTATTTTACTTGCCATCTTTTAAACCACATGCCTTCTTGTTTTCTTTAAAGTCCCTGTAAAGGCAATTCTGAGATCTGTTTCTAAACACATTATAAATGTTAGAAATGTATTGCTGAAACACATTACAAAGACTGTGAACTATGAAGTACTGAATTCAGAAGTTAGACCGTTAAACAGTTTTTCACCGTTGCTGTGTTCAGGATTTTCTGGGCGGGGCTAAAACGGTGGCTCGATGACGCACTGGAGCCACCGAGCCTGACTCCTCCCCTAACACGATCATAACTAGAGCACATTCGCATCAGTTCGATCGCGAGTTACTGTTAGTACTGTTAGTTACTATAGTCAACAACTTGCATAACAGCTTACAAAACAAAAACGATGAAGAGGTGGATTAATTTTGTGAACAGCACCCTTGATGGAGAGAGCTGAGGATCATCACCGACACCTGCCTCTGCAGTGACTTTACACCGGATCGTTTTACAAACTTTCACCGGAGACAACTGGGATTCACTGATAATCCGCTGCAGAACCGACTATCCCCCGCCCAGGCCGTCATCCTCCCGTCCCGCCGACATCTGGTGCGTCGTGATCATAGACGCTCGTGATCAGTGAGTGTTGTCTTGTGTGCTACTGCCGCTTTCCCGCGAGTGGGCGTGGTTTCGGCGCCGACAGCGGACACACCCCCAGCGTTTGAGAGCAGAGAATGCTGCTCATTTTTTCAGGTTTTAGATAAGCTATTTTATGTACTTCCCGGATTTTTTTATGATTCAAATTTGGCTGGGTGGTTAATAACACATTTATCTGTGGTGTGAGAAACTCAGAACACATGTTTAGTTTTGACTTTACAGGGACTTTAACATTGGTTGGGATAGATTTACTGCAATAAAAAATACTGTACACAATAAAGTGCAAAATGAATTCAAGGTACACATTTTACATTTTGTCAGTTCTTGCTTTCCCTGGGAATCGAACCCAAGACCTTAGCGTTGCTAGCGCCATGCTCTACTGTTTGAGCTACAGGAAAGCCTAATACTAATAATGAACTGCACTTATAAAGCATTTATTTATCTTTGTTAATGTTAATTTCGACATTTACTAATGCATTATTAAAATCTTGTTAACATAAGTTAATGCACTGTGAACTAACATGAACAGCTGGATTGTATTAACTAACGTTAACAAAGATTAACTAATGCTGAACAGAGGTGTTGTTCATGGTTATTTCATGTTAGTTAATACATTAACTAATGCTAACTAATACAACCTTATTGTAAAGTGTTACCAATCAATGTATATGAGTAATGAAAATGACCTTTTGCATGGGCATGTTGAACCTCAATATGGCCAATGAGGATGTTGGAAGGTCTTCCCTTTTCAATGACTCGAGCATAAACAATTTCTAACTCTTTCGTAGAGACGTTGGTATCGCCGTCTATCATGAATGACAAGTACTGGGTCGAAGAAATTTTGGCACAGGTCTTTTGCTTGAGAGTGTCTGAGATTACTCCAATAAATTCAGCACATGATTTGTGGTTAGCATATGTTGGATTAATGGCCACCCCGTTCTTCTTCAAAAAAATAATTTGCGATTTAAATTTGGTGAAAGGCATTTCCTCTTTGGCTATATTATAAGCTACATTGAACTTGATTATCAATTCAGATTCCTCACTTGCTCGGTTTTCTAAATCTTGACGCTGAAATGCAGTGGGGAGTGCTGCTGCGTAACGGGATATGTACCCGTCTCTACACTTCATACTGTCATTGTGAAGCTTCAATGATTTGTGTTTGAATTGTTTTGATGCAGTTACAAATTTGGACAGGCCTGCAATTGAAGGCCCACAGAATTTACAGTACACACAGTGCATTGCTCCGTCTTGGTACCTTAACCACTGGTATTCTTCGAGCCACTGGTGTCGAAATTCATATGTCCGTTTCGTTTTTCCCGCGTGTGCTTTCCCTGACGAACCTCATCATTCTCACTCACAGGCTCCGTTTGACATGTCGCATCGACATCAAGTGATGGTTCTGTTACACTTGAACTTCCCCTCTTAAAATAGGAGTCAATTGTTCGCTTCATTTCAACACGTACAGATTGTAGGCTATGTTGATATTAGGGGTGTAACGGATCGCAGTTGATCCGTGATCCGTACGGATCACGACCCACGGTTCGGCACGCACGTGACCCGCGGATTTATTGCGCTTTTTTTTAAACTTGTGGATTAATCTGAATTGTTTAGCGATCGCAGACTAAAAGACAGTTTTTCTGCCGATATTGCTTTTTAAGTGATCTCGTTTAAACCTTTAAACTCGATGCGGAGTTTCAGAGAAACACATGTGTTCATGTGAACAGGGCATGTTAATCAGTCAACCGTGGCTAGCGGAGAAGTAGGATAACTTTAAAAGCCTCCTGCATTGTTCAAATCACGTGTATGGGACCATTTTGGCTTCCCCGTAAAATATAATGGATGTATAATGACGGAAGAAGGGTGGTGGACAAAACTCTAAGAGTATGGGCACTGTGGCACGAGAAAGCCGTATGAAAGTGGCGCATACATTGAGCATGGCACCTGCTGATGCCCGTTTCACACATACTCCGTTTGCAGTGGGTATGGGGTGCGTATTTTTTCCGTGCCCGGCTTCGGTCCGTCAGTGCGTTCCAGGAGCGTGTGGCCGTACAACAGCTGTGCTGATCGTTTCCGCACAGAGTCTATTTTTTGATGTGCTGGCGCTGAATTAAAGTGACAGCGCATCCGCATTAAAACAAACATGTATCGATGCGAAAATCTAGTAATTCCACCACAGATGCATATAATATAACGTCTACTCGGTTTTAGAGTCAACACATGGCTTTTTGCCTCGAGTAAAGCAAGGAAAACGGCCTTCAAGTAAACAAGGAGAAATAATGGAGAGCACCTGTCCTTTCTTGGAGGTGGAAAAACAAAGTTCTTTATGACCTGCAGGATTTCTTGTAAAAAAAATTAAAAACGAAAGAAAAGCATAAGTTTTAATTTAAAATGTTTGTTATTTTAACATAGTCTATTGTCTGTTTTGCAATTTGCATGAGCAACGTAATATTTACATCCAAAGTAGGTATTAGGCCATATAAATATAAAGTAATGAATTCAATAAAATGTTGTTTAAGTGTAGTGCGTTTAAACATGATATCTATAAAATAGTGTATAGGCCTACAAAGAGAATTGCAATGCTGACAAGTGTGAGAGGTCTACTCTCTCCCTGAGAATGTTGACATCATAATCTTTAAAAAAAAACAAAAAAAAACCTCAGGCCCATTTTCATGTCTCAGGTTGTTTTTATCCAAATTTGATTTATTCAGATGGTTATTTATTTTATTTTTTTTTAACACCAAAAGTTCCTTGTTAACTTATAAACCATATAGGTTATGTTAACACCAAAAGTTTTCATGTAATAAATGGAAAGCAAATAAAAATAGTCTCCTCCCCCTTTTATTCTGATCCGAAAAATGATCCGATCCGTGACTCATGATCCGAAGTCGATCCGAACCGTGAGTTTTGTGATCCGTTGCACCACTAGTTGATATATATATGCGATTGCTGCGTGTGTCTTAACGAGAGGTATATTTTTTTAAATCAACGTTAGGCTACGCCTCGCCTACACCATTTCGGGAGGGGGCGGGGGTCGCGGGGTTGAAGCCAACTTGATGTGTTGAATGCTCAGAGCACGTTATAAAACGTATTCTTAAAATACACATTTCTGTATTAATAAATGCTCATAGTAAATCATAGCATATTGCCTAAAACATAAGGTAGGTACAAAAATAATCAGTGATACATTTGCGACCCCATAGAAATTAGGGTCGCAATGGCATTTCAAAAGATCACATATGCGACCATTTTGGTGGCAGTGTAGTTCCCTGAGGACATGCAGGTCTGAAGTAATGCATTTAGGTATAGAGGTGCAGAGCCAGTGATTGTTCTGTGGGCAAACATCAGTGCCTTGTGTTTGATGCTAACGGCTATTGGCAATCAGCACAATTTTATGAGAGGTGTGTAGGCCTGTCGCGATAGTCAATAAATCAATTAATCGCACGATTTAAAAAATGAGCTCGATAATTTTTCCAGCCACGATAATTTCCAGCGTCCGTTTTTATATCAAATTTTGCCGAGCGTTACATTATATGATCACGCTCTTATTCATTGTAAAAGCTTCTAAGCGCGATAAGACACAAGAGAATGCGCTGTATGTCAATGTCCTGTCTGTGTGGCTGCGTCTCATGTCAGCTAATCGAGGGACACTGACACACACACACTCTTCGCACAGACAGACTCGCGTCAGTCTCCTGCTCACATCGAGTTCTCTTTTGCTCTTGAACAAACAATAACAACAAGACAGAGAATTTTGAGTATTCTCATATTAGGAGTCTTAAATTAGTTAAATAATGTCTTAAATGAACTTAAAGAGTTGTGAGGAAATGAGATGCGCGGGACAGCGCGTCAGATCCGCGTCATGTTCGTCAGCGGCCGTTCTTAAAGTGACAGGAGCACTGATGATGCCTGTCATTAATGTTCATCAAAGAACAACGGCAACAGTGAAAATTGTAGCTTTAATGATGATTAATCTATATTTAATTTATTATTTATGAAGTTAAGAAAGGTGTTTGATAACTATTACATTTCTGTATATGTCTAACAGGGAAGGCACAGGTAAATACAACATTTATTATAATGGGGTTATGTAAAGATTGTTTTAAGTTCACTTAAATTAAAAGTTTTTTTTTTAAGCCTAATAAATGTTGAAATTGGCAGCTTTCAGTTATACTGTAATGTAACGTCATTAATGTTTCATAGAGACATTAATATCAGTGACACTGGCCTTCATTCATGAAATGCCATTACAACACATATTTAAAATATACTGTCTTTAAATTGTTAAATCGTGATTAATTACAGAAAAAAATGTGATTAAGTAGTAAAACATTTTTTAATCGATTCCCAGCACTACCTAAAACACAATCATCTGTTGTAGTTTTCCCAGCTGTTTATTCAAGTGCATTTTTTTGTTAACAGACTGAGAGTCCATTGCTTTTTTGTTGTGGTTGTTTTGTTCATTTATTATGGATATTTAAAATGCTTTCCGTTTTCAGTGTTAAATAGTCTTTAGAAATAAAGGTTTATTGAACTTTGAAAAGGTGTACCTGCATTATTATGCCATTGTCATTATTTTAGATGAAAATGGTCTCAGAGCGACAATATTATCGTTTATCGCAATAATTTCTTGGCCAATTTATCGTCCAGCAAAATTTATTGTGACAGGCCTAGTAGTGTGACATGCTCGCTCTTCGGCTTGTTAAAGACAACTCTTTCTGCAGCATACTGGATCAGTTGCAGAATTTTGACAGTGATGCTGGAAATCCTGCCAAGAGAGCATTACAAAATCCAGTCTGGATAGAACAAGAACTTGTACAAGGAGTTGTGCATGCTCTGATAGGAAGGGCCTGATCCTCCTAACGTTGTATAAGGCAAATCTGATGGACCTGGCAGTTCTAGCAATGTGGTCTGTGAAGTTCAACTGATCAACAATCACAACTCCAAGGTTCATGGCTGTTCATTACACTTGATGAACCGTGTTTCGGGTTTGTCGAGACCACAAGCAGTTCTGTCTTTGCAAGGTTGAGTTGATTCAGCAAGAAATGTCTGTCAGGCAGGCTGAGATGCGAGCAGCTACCGTTGGATCATCTGATTGGAGTTAGAGGTAGAGTTGAGTGTCATCAGCATAGCAGTGATAGGAAAAAACATGTTTCTGAATGAGAGATTCTTGTAATGACATTTAGATGGAGAAGAGAAGTGGCCCAAGCACTGAGCCCTGAGGCACCCCAGTATCTAGATGTTGCAACTTAGACACCTCACCCCTCCACGACACCCTGAACAACCCACCGGAGAGGTAATCGCTGGTGTGGTTAACAAATAATGTTTTGGTAAACCCATTAAAACATATAAAATTAATAATATTTAGAGGTTTGAAGTGCTGGAAAAGTGTGAAGCACTTAAAAAGTGCTTTTATTTTTAAATCTAGGAACCCTGAAATGAACAATGTAAAAACATTTGACTATTTCCGCCACAATACCATGGTTACAGTTAGCGTTACGTTATTAAATCCATGGTGAATGTTGGTGAAAACTTGCATTTTATACTTCTTATACCTTACATATTTCTTATACCTCTTCATGGGCTCAACATTTCATTCAGTAACATTAAACAGCTTTGCTGAATAATGTTTGATGAATGCGTTAGTTTGCATGAACTTAAAGCTTCTGCCGCTTGTTTCTGCTGCTTCTTTGTCTGTGTTTTGATCCGGAGGTTCTGTACTGATTCAGAAGATGTCATAGCATCCCCTACCGTATACCAGTGAAAACATAGACTGCCGGAAAATTCCGTCAGGCTAGAAAGCATTGTGTCATCAATGATAGAAAATGGCAGGAAAAGGCAGGAGTTAATCACTTCTCCTGGGTAATATATATTTTTGATTAAAAGATTTTTTTAAATTTAAAAAATAAAACAAAAATACGATCTGAAGCGTGCCTTTTGACTGTTTCATGTCTGGTTCATTTGACTAGTGTGATGACTCCATAACGTGCCCTGGCCCGCATGTAGAGGTTCGCTTGTGTGCGTTAGGGGTGGCCGATATAGCCTCAAAATTATATCACGATATTTCAAGAATATTTGCGATAATGATATTTAAAAAAAATATATGGAACAAAGTTTTATTGGTTATTGCAGCTGGTAGGCAGCAGCATTTATTAGTGCAAACAAAATGAAAGGCTTTGTCCATCCTTTTCCAATGAGCTACTGTCATTGATGAGAGAATATTTAATTCGAAGTGTAAATCTATTGTCATAAGATGGTAGCAGCAGCATTAAATGAAAGCAAAGTAGCCTTGGTACAAGTTATTAGTGTTTTCACTGGAAATCTTAAGTAAAACTATAACATAACATTTTAGTTTAACAATAACTAAAGTAATTTATACCATGGCCTGTCTGAATGTTCGATTCTGATTGGCTGGAAGGTGTGCAATAAAATCACTGCATCACGAGTGCGAGAGAGAGAAAACGACAGCAAAATGATCTCGAGACAAATGCTTCCTTTAAGTTTTATCGAGGGTTTAAGAACAGAAAACACAAAGTGCTGTTAGAAACATCACTTAACACAGTTATCTGTGTGTCTCTGCAACATCTGTCAGCGGGGCACGTTTCTCACCCGAGAATATCATCATCCACATGATGATATTGTTTTTTTCAACATTATAATGTGCAACAATATAAAAACACGATAACCATATTCTGACTCGTGTGTAGCCTATATGTAGCCTATGTTCTGCACGATAACTGGCACGCTCTGCTTTAATAATGTTTTTTTCCACTCGTGCTGCTTGAGCTTATAATGCTTGAAAACCTTAAGATATAAAAAATGAAAACCTTAAGATATAACGTAAGCTTGTTGTGTATACCTAATCATGAGTTGTTCAGAAATGGTGACGACAACTTGATGAATAAAAAAAATATATACATGTCTTTCTCCTTTTATCAAAATAACGTAATTTAAATAAACGAATAATCGAATATTCGTTTTTTATGAGCCCAAATATTCGAATACAATATTTTGGAAAAATGCCCATCCCTACTGTTTTCATTAGGTGCGCTTACATGGAGCACTGTAATCGGTTTAAAAGTCCAAACCGAATGAAAATGCTCCAGATAAACACCTCAATCCAGTCCTTCCAGAAAAATGTGGCTTTTTTTTCTGATTGTTGCGGGCAAAAATCCTTGATTATGCGGCACGTTTTTTTTAAAAATGCGATGGAAAATGCGGGATATTTATGCAATTTTATGCTATAAAATTGCGGGAACTTGAAAAACTGCGGTTTGATGAGAGAGAAAAAAAGCACTACATCACAGAAAGTGCTGGGAATATTTAAGTTCTCATCTTGTTTTATTGAAGACCTTCATAAACACACGGCTCAAATTGACAAAACATTGAGTCAAACAAGTTCTGTAGCTTTACAAAAGGAAAATGCTACAACTTGAAAAATGAATAAATAACTTCCTGTTTTACAGAGGTAGCTTTACAAAACAGACATTTGAGTGCTTCCAATGCACAAACTGCAATCTCTTAAAGGGTTAGTTCACCCAAAAATGAAAATTCTGTCATTAATGTCTTCCCCTCATGTCGCTGGACACCCGTCAGACCTCCGTTCATCTTCAGACACAAATGAAGATATTTTAGTTGAAATCCGATGGCTCAGAAAGGCCTCCATTGGCACAATGCACTGTGCACTCTCAAGACCCATAAAAGGTACTAAAGACGTCATTACAAAGTCCATCTCACTACTGTGAAGGTTCTACAATATACAAAAATATCTATGGTTTCTCCACTGGTTTGCAGCTTTCCGATGACGTTACTGTGGGGTAATTACATCACTTCAAAACGTTCCCATGGCAATAGGGGGAAATGGCGGCTCTTGTGTGAAGTAAACAAACATTTTTCAACTTTCTGGTAATATATATTACTTTTTTATATATATATATTACTATATTACTTTTTTGCGATCGCATGATCACGTTTATCTGAGGGACTGTCAATCGGAATAAAAATGCCCAAACCTAATGAAACCGTAATCGGCTTGAGAGGGGTGGGATAAACCTTTCCATGAACCGATCAAATGAAAAATTCCACCATGTAAACAACCTGATCCAATTACTTTGAGTGTGCGTCTTTCTGTAACGTGATATACAGCACACGCCTCCACCACTGAAGAGTGCACACTGCACTCACAGTAGGCTATAATGTTGACTGAAGTGTTAAACTTTTTATTTCGTAATAAGTTATGAAGATAATGTTGGAATAATCTCATCTGTAAGCGTTTGTCCCAGGCACTTTCTACTTCAACTGCGCCTGGCAGAAGAATTCATTTTTCTGAGGTGTTTCTTACAGCAACACCAGATCGGTTTAGATAACGACTCATATAAACTATCCACAGAATCGTTCAATCGGAATGATTTTAATCGGAAATGACATAAAAGTGTGCATGTTAACAGGGCTTTTGAAGCGCACCCTCATACACACGTCACTCGCATACAGAGAGCGGAGATCGCGTTGCACATTCAGGAGCACAGAAACTTGTTATCAACACCGCCCCGTGACTTTTAGCAATAAAATAGCTAAGTTACTGGATCGCTTCATTATATTTCTCAGCAACGATGGGGTTACATCTTCGTTAACCCCTAGGAGTCTGAGCTGTTTTAGGGCCCTTTAGAAGTTTTGACATGCTCTTACATTTGTGTTTTTTTTCAGTTGCTTATAAACGCATCAATGGCAAAAGTGTAATTACACTGTATTCAGCACAAACTGGGCTACCATAATATGTGAGCAATATGTATGTACATGCTTGTATTTTTGAGAGAATAATGTTTATGCATAATTTTTGAAAAATTGTGTTTTGAAAAGATGTTTTCACAAGACCTTTGATTATTGGGTGTTTTTGCATTGAGTTTTTGCTTCAAAATGATGTGAGAATCATTTAGCCTACACATACATTCAGATTAAACAATATATTAATTTACATTTTGTAAAACACTTTTTCTTTACTCAGGCCTTATGCGAGTAGGTGTGAACGAACCATGAATAATGTTGTGATCACTCCTGAGAAACAAAGACCTGCATAATAATGAGCTGCATAATAAATGAGCTTCAGGTAGGCCTGCTAGATTTTAGGTTTACTAGAGAAATACAGTAACAGTAAAAAAAATAGTTTTCTGGGGGGAAAATCTAAATGTTTTTTACTTAAAGCAAGCTAAATTATCTGCCAAAAAAAGAAACAAGATTTCAATCAGAAATGTTTTTGAAAGAAGAGCTAAAAAAAAACTGTAATATTGTGACATTGAACCCAATTCAATATTCAATAAATACAAATAACTGAATAATTGGTAATGATGAATGTTATTATAAGTAAAATATTTGGGATTTAAAACAACATAATGCAATGCAATTATGATTTCAAACAGTATCTGGTGACTTTAGGTTGATTGGGACACTTTTTCCCAGTCATTTCAATGGCAAATATTTTCTGAATCATTTGGAAACGATCAAATACACACAATGCTCAAATATCATTTCGAGCTTCAGTCAGAAACACGTGAAATGCATGAGCCAGCGCTAAGGCTATTGTCTGCTATATTGGTATCAAATATACTAATATATTTATTATACCAGTCTGTTATATTATATCAAATATATTAAAAACATTTATTAAAATTAAGATACAATTTATACAAAACGAAATTCACTGTAAAAAAGGCAATTAATACTCAAATATCATTTCTATCTTCAGTTCATTTATAAGACGCTTGGCTATTGTCTGTTATATTGACTTCTTATAAAATAAGAAGCAACTATATTAAAAACATTGATTAAAATTAAGATTGTGCGTGCGGTCCGTGGGCGTGGCCGCATTAGCGGGTAATGAGGCAGTAATGGGTTGACTGATATCTCTCACTTTTCACACAGATTACATAAACACAGAATATTTGTTTTCAGTTTGATTTACATGATTTTAAAACCTGACATTTTAACGTTTCTTTAGACATTTGTCTCATGTTTGTGTGTCAAGGTTTCACTAAGCTACAGGTCATTTTCTGAAGAGAATCAGATTAGACATCATTGAGAGAGAGGCTGAAGATCACGAATCATGTTTGTTTCCCTTATTTTGCAAAAAGCACAACAATTTGTTTTTATTGTGACTGTACACAAAAAAATAGAAACTTAACAGAATATAATGATGTATAACACTTGCATGAATGATAAAAAAAAACGATAAAAAGTTATTTGAGTCTCTTTGGCACTGATAAGAAAAAAAGAGAGCCAATCTCGCCGGCGCCGACCGCGGACTCAAGGGGGTTAAGTTGTCAATGTTTTGTCAGTTGTCAAGAGGGCTGACCTCTTGTAACCAAGTAGCTCCCTTTTTAGGTACTAAATCATCATCGGAGGCTGACATGCTGCTCTTCTAGTATACTCTCAGACAGGTGTTGTTGTTGTGCGCACTAGAGAACGTAAATGCGCCAACTAGGATGGGTTATATATCATACTACCCTATACCCTGCTATTGATGCTTTAAATGTCTAAATTGTTTTATGTCTGTTTCTGCCCTAGATCTCATGGCATTGAAAGAGGCAAGTCATGAACTCAATGAAACGGAAGAAGAGAAAGACCATTATGATAAACATCATGACTTCATGACTGGAGAAAGTTTGACACAGGCTAAAAAGACTTCCTCACAAAAAAGAGCTCAAAAGACAGGAACTAAAAGTCATTTAACCTGCCCACAGTGTGGAAAGAGTTGCATAAATAAAGGAAACCTTAATGTCCACATGAGAGTTCACACTGGAGAGAAACATTACACCTGCCAACAGTGTGGAAAGAGTTTCAATGAAAAAGGAAACCTTAAAGTCCACATGCGAATTCACACTGGAGAGAAGCCTTACACCTGCCAACAGTGTGGAAAGAGTTTCAGAAATAAAGGAAACCTTAAAGTCCATATGAGAGTTCACACTGTAGAGAAGCCTTACACCTGCCAACAGTGTGGAAAGAGTTTCAGACGTGAAGGAAACCTTAAAGTCCACATGCAAATTCACACTGGAGAGAAGCCTTACACCTGCCAACAGTGTGGAAAGAGTTTCAGAAATACAGGAAACCTTAAAGTCCACATGAGAGTTCACACTGGAGAGAAGCCTCACACCTGCCAACAGTGTGGAAAGAGTTTCACTCATAAAGAAAGCCTTGACAGTCACATGCGAATTCACACTGGAGAGAAGCCTTACACCTGCCAACAGTGTGGAAAGAGTTTCAGACGTGAAGGAAACCTTAAAGTCCACATGAGAATTCACACTGGAGAGAAACCTTACACCTGCCAACAATGTGGAAAGTGTTTCACTCATAAAGAAAGCCTTGACAGTCACATGCGAATTCACACTGGAGAGAAGCCTTACACCTGCCAACAGTGTGGAAAGAGTTTCAGAAATACAGGAAACCTTAAAGTCCACATGAGAGTTCACACTGGAGAGAAGCCTCACACCTGCCAACAGTGTGGAAAGAGTTTCACTCATAAAGAAAGCCTTGACAGTCACATGCGAATTCACACTGGAGAGAAGCCTTACACCTGCCAACAGTGTGGAAAGAGTTTCAGACGTGAAGGAAACCTTAAAGTCCACATGAGAATTCACACTGGAGAGAAACCTTACACCTGCCAACAATGTGGAAAGTGTTTCACTCATAAAGAAAGCCTTGACAGTCACATGCGAATTCACACTGGAGAGAAGCCTTACACCTGCCAACAGTGTGGAAAGAGTTTCAGAAATACAGGAAACCTTAAAGTCCACATGAGAGTTCACACTGGAGAGAAGCCTTACACCTGCCAACAGTGTGAAAAGAGTTTTGCTGAAAAAGGAAGCCTTAACGTCCATATGAGAACTCACACTGGAGAGAAACCTTACACCTGCCAACAGTGTGGAAAGAGTTTCAATGAAAAAGGAAGCCTTAATGTCCACATGAGAGTTCACACTGGAGAGAAGCCTTACACCTGCCAACAGTGTGGAAAGAGTTTCACTCATAAAGAAAGCCTTGACAGTCACATGCAAATTCACACTGGAGAGAAGCCTCACACCTGCACTCTGTGTGGGAATGGCTTCACACGGAAAATAAGCCTTAGGAGACACATGAATATTCACAATGGAGAAAAGCTGTTGACGTGATCAATTTTGAATTTTACAGTGTGGGTCAAATTTAAAGATAACCTTAATGTCGAGGTCAGACTGCACGATTTTCAAACTGGTCGGATCACTGCTCTTTTCACACAGTGGTAGCATTCAGTCTCTGCTCTTTTTGTCCATATCGCCCAGCCCTACCTTGAACATATGCATCAGTGGAAAACATAGAGAAACTTGTTCAATTTCAAAATGGATGTCTTGCTTGTTGAGAACTTGTGACATATGCATTAGTAGAAAAACAACACGCTACACAATTCTTCCTTACAGGGATCTTCTGTCATCTGCGTAATTATGTGTTCAAAATGCTTTCCTCTCTGTCGCTCTCTCAATGTAATCCTCACACTCCTGTGTTCAGGCACACTCTGGCTGAATAATAATACAAATGATTATGAATATTAATACTGAAACTAGTAAAATGTTAGTCTTCAAACTGTTTTACTTGTCATCAGTGTGGAAAGAGTTTCACAGATAGGAAATGATAACTCACACCAGAGAGAAGTTCCCATGTCTTCAGTGTGAGAAGAGTTTCCCATATCAAAGAGACCAGAAACAGCATTTGCAAACTCCTTCTGGAAAGAAACGGCAGTGTTTATCAGTGTGACAAGGTTTAAAGAAGCAGCCATTTCAAAAATCAACTGATTTGTCTGATTTGCCATCACGCTTACAAATACACCTGAAAAGTCATGCAGATCTGAGGCTCTGCCATTTCAAATGGCACCAGAAAATATGTATCTGTATGAAATTAGGGCTATATTAAAGGTGCCCTAGAATTAAAAATAATTGAATTAACCTTGGCATAGTTGAATAACAAGAGTTCAGTACATGGACATCACATACAGCGAGTCTCAAACACCATTGCTTCCTCCTTCATATGTACATCTTGTTTCTAAAAAAAAGCCCCGGAAAAAACGGGCGAATCTTGATAGTCGGGAAGTGAATGTTCGATCAAGGTGATCTGTGGCAGAAAAACCATAAACCTCTAAGACAGCGCATCCTGACGAGCGAGTAGTCTATATTAAGGTAGACCTCTCTTGGACTATCTAATCCCGATAAACTTCTGTTTACGAGTCTGATGAGTCTCAATTAAATCTTGTCCCGTTCTGTGCCCTTCTCAGCATTTCTCGGTGATTCAAAGACAATGACTGCTCAGATCTGAGGGAAGGAAAATCTTCCATTTATTGAACAAAGGATTTCAAATATATATATATATGCCAAAGAAAAGAGGCGTACTATGGATTCAACCAATGGAAAATAATTACATCATATATGTCTCATGGTATAAGAACGTGAGCCACGTTATATCAATATAATGTATACAACACACGTAATAATTATTTCCACCATGAGAACACTGAGATCCTGCAACTCTCCTAACTGTAAAGAATATAGAAACTTTCCACCATTCCACCGTGAGACCCAAAAGGGCCTCCTTATTGAAACCATATGTCTAGGGTCTGAGAGAGAGAGAGAGAGAGAGAGAGAGAGAGAGAGAGAGCTAAGACAAAGGAAAAAAGGCCACACTTATATTCATGTGAAGAGGATTAAAATAATGAGGATAATGTGGGTGATTAACTAAAGGGTTAATGCTGAGATGTACATAAAAACCTATCAGAGTCTTAAATAAAAGGATTAACATCCCGTTAATTTATCTCGTTGTTAGTTTACTATAGGTTAAATATTATTTATTTAGATTTTTATTATTTTATTTTTTCTGAGCCTGTCTAAGTTGAATCTTTAAACCAGTTAAGTGGGAACGGCTTAGGAATTGCCGGTGCATTGAATATTTTTTTTTTTTTTTTTTACTTTACTGTTCTCGTTGTTATGATTGTTCGTACATTGTTCGCTTTGTTTAGGTTATCATGGGAAATGTTATTCAAAGTTATTGAAACAAATAAATGCATAGTCAGGAATATAAAATAATTACACTTAATGTTAGTGGGCTACATAATCTGATTAAAAGGAGCAGAATTATTGCAAAAATGAAACGAGAAAGAATACAGGTAATTTATTGGGCAAGAGACTCATTTACCTCCACAAGAACATGAGAAACTTGGTTTTCAAAACACTTTACGCATCTCATAAATCAGGACGTAGAAGGGGAGTGGCTATCTTGATTTCTAATGCAGTGAATTTTGAATTTAAGTCTGAAATGAAAGATAAAGAGGGAAGATATATTTTAGTTAAAGGCAAATTGGATAATAAAGAAGTAACGTTATTTAATGTATATGCTCCACCAGGAGACAATAAATATTTTATTAAGAAAATATTTGATTTAATAGCCACAGAATCTTACGGAACTCTTATATTTGGTGGGGATTTAAATGTGCAACTTCAGCCTGGACTGGATACAACTAATCCTTCCAAAAAGAAAAACTCAAATTCTAAAATGAATCAAAGAATGATTAAAGAACTGGGGTTGATGGATAAATGGAGAGAATTGCACCCAAGGGAGAACAATTTACATTTTATTCTGCAAGTCATTCTACATACTCAAGAATTGATGATCTATTTATGTATAACTCAGATAGACATAAAATTAGAAATTGTAATATTGGATCTAAGGATGTATCAGACCACTCAGGGGTATGCCTTACTCTACATTTAGATAATCAACTGAAAGAGAAACTTTGGAGACTTAACACAAGTATCTTGAATGATATAGCAATAAAGAAGCACTTAGAGAATGAATTTGAAATGTATCTCCAATGCAATGATAATGGAGAAGTATCTCCAAGTACCCTGTGGGATGCTGCAAAAGCTGTAATTCGAGGCAGAAATATTGCTCTAACTGCTTTTCGTAAAAAAGAGAAACAAAAAAGATTATTAGCTTTACAGGAGGAATTGAAAAAATTATTCGATTAAGATTCGATTAAGAAAAGTCAAACAAGATCAAAATGGGATCTATGATGAGGAAATAGAGAGACAGATAAAATTTGCTAAACAAAGGTATTACGAAACGGGACCTAAAGCAATGAAACTCCTATCCTGGAGGATAAGGAAACAACCGGCAAAAAATACAATTTATAAAATTAGAAACCCTAAAACCCAACAGGAATGTAATCGATTAAAAGATATTCAAAAATCTTTTGAATTATACTACAAAGATTTATATACTCAACAAATTAGGGCCGGTAACCCAACTATAAAATCTTTTTTAGATTCTTTAGATCTTCCATCAATAGGGGAACAACAGAATAAAATATGGCAGGCTGAAATAACAATAGAAGAATTAAATTATGCCATATCAAAGTTAAAGGCAAACAAGGCACCAGGCACAGATATCCGTCTGAATGGTACAAAATATTTAGACCCCAAGTAACACCTACATTGCTTAACTGCTTTAACCATATATTAAGAACAGGTAAAACCCCACAGTCATGGAGAGAAGCTGTAATTTCAATTATTCCAAAGGAAGGAAAAGATAAGAAGGAATGCAATTCATATAGACCGATTTCAGTCCTAAATGTAGACGATAAATGATTTGCTTCAATCTTATCTAAGAGATTATAGGGTATCATCCCTGAGTTGGTGGATCTTGATCAAATTGGCTTTATACAAAATAGGCAAACACAGGATAATATAAGGAGAGCACTGCAAGTAATGAGTCACGTTGTAACAGAAAATATAAGCGCAATGATGATGAGCCTAGATGCTGAGAAAGCATTTGACTCTGTTGGATGGGATTACTTGTATCAAGTATTGGCAAGATTTGGGTTTAATGATAATTTTATTCAATGTATTAAAGCATTATACTCCTCACCAGTAGCTAGGGTAAAAGTTAATGGCCACTTGTCTGAAACAATCCATTTGGAAAGAGGAACACGTCAAGGTTGCCCCTTAAGTCCGGCTCTGTTTGCCCGGTTCATTGAGCCTTTGGCCCAAGCAATAAGAGAGGACTGAGAGATAAAAGGGATCTAGATTAGAGGAAATGAACATAAGATCTGTATGTATGCAGATGATGTCTTATTGTTTCTGACAAACCTTAAGTCTAGCATCCCTAAATTGATGACCTTTTAAAAATCTTTATTCTGGGTATAAAATAAATATCCAAAAAACACAAACCCTTATTTTTAATTATAGGCCTAATTTGCATATAAGAAGACAATATGATTTCAATTGGAAATCTCGGTCAATAAAATATTTGGGTATAACTCTAACAAAAGATATATCAAAACTATTTGAAAGTAATTATGGTCCTCTTAATAAGGAGGTAAAATCTGATATTTCCAAATGGACCCTGCTCCCATTAGATATGAGTCACCGCATAGAAATAGTTAAAATGAACACGCTACCACGGATACTTTATCTCTTTCAATCACTACCTCTGGAAGTATCGCAAAAACAATTTAATGAATGGGATGGTATGATTTCTAGGTTTGTCTGGAATGGTAGAAGACCTAGAATAAGGTACACAATTTTGCAGTTGGCAAAGGAAAAGGGAGGGAGAGCTCTACCATGTCTTCAGGACTATTATTATGCTGCTCAATTAAAACCCTTAGTAAGTTGGTGTACAACAAGCTATGAATCAAGATGGAAAATCCTAGAAGTTTCACAGATGGATACACCTATACAGTCGATACTTGGAAACAAAAATCTAGCTGAAAGGAGCTATAACAGACTGAGTACTTGGACTGTATTTACACTGAGGGTATGGTTTAGAGTACTGAAGAAATAATTAAAATGAAAAAAATGCAATTAGAGGAACAAGCTGGAGTCTTAAATTGGATCGCATTTGATCCAGGTTTTGAACCGGCCAGGGTAGATGAGAGATTTAAACAATGGGTTTGGAGAGGTATCACATCTTACTGTTCAGTCATCTCTAATGGGAAATTACAGAGTTATCAAGCACTTTCAAATACATTCGGATTAGAAAAGCAGGACTTTTATAGATATCTGCAGGTCAGAGATTATTTTAACAAAAAAATTTAAAGTAAATTGACCAAAAATTATAATTTAATTACAATATTCTCAAATGCATACATATTAGAGGATAACAAAAAGCTGAAGAGAGAGAGGTCAAGAGAGCTGCCTGGAACTACGTTCGCTGTGCGTCTCCCAGAAAATAATTGCACACCTCAGAACGTTCATCAGCCAATCAGATTCAAGCATTCAACGGCCCCGTAGTATAAATGTTAATAATAATAATAATAATAATAATAATAGCCTATATAGAACATTAATGAGTCAGCGAAAAACCGTTGAGAAATGCTGCTACTGCCAATCAATCAGTTACTATGGCAACCACAGAATGTCACAGAAGGCACTAAGCCTACTATAAAGACTCTGAGCGCAGTTTCAATCAGTTACTATGGCAACCACGGAATGTCACAGAAGGCACTAAGCCTACTATAAAGACTCTGAGCACAGTTTCAATCAGTTATATGCTGTTTTTGCTTAAGCTTTTCAGGTATTAGCATCATCTTAATTTTCTCGTTATTGTATTGTATTGTCTTGTGCTGATGTGTTTTTCTCTTGTTCTTGTATTTGCGCTGGTGATCGCGGTCAGCTGTGTGTCTGCGGCACGCTCTCTCACGGCCGCTGCTGATACTGTAACTCGCAGTTGCGGCTCTTTCAATGAAGCGACTGAAATTTTTCCGCGTTTTTTGCGTTGTTTCTGTAGTTTTATACTTCTATAAGTGTTAAATACAGGTTAAACACAGGTTTTTGAGTTTTTACCTCAATCAACAGCAGTACTTTTTGTGAATTAACAGGAGCTCATAACTAGTGCGTCTGTTCAGAACGTTGTCACGGCAACCAATCCACTCACTCACTCTCTCTCTCTCTCTCACACACACACACACACACTCACTCTCTTTCTCTCTCTCTCCCTCTCACACACTCACACACACACACACTGTCGAGCCATAGACGTGATCTCCAGTTTTTGGTCTCTTGACTCGGACTTGGAAGTTAAAGGCTCGGGACTTGACTTGAGACAAGATGACTTTGAATGACTTGAGGCCATAACGCCTCAGACAGTGCAACACAGAAAGACAAGAAAAAAAGTCCCACAAAAGCAAAAATTCACCCGAAAGTAGCAGCAGAGAACGCAATGCATTAAATAAGCATAAATGCAACAGCCTTAAAACAGAAAAAGACAACCTTTTACAGATAGTTTTCAGAGCCTGAGAAAAGTTTGACTTGTCACTCCGCCATCTTGACACGCCCCCCACTCTGGGGCTTTAAGCTTGGAACATACTCGTCAAGAACAAAGAAATGTGTTCGTTTTCTCGAGGTGGCAAGAAGAAGAACAAAGTTCGTTCTGGCCAGGACATTCCATACTTCACGAGAAAAGCAGGTGAGAAAAACATCTCCGTTTCTCCGCATTAACCCCGCCCACTTTAAAATTCTAACCAATCATACAATAGTTCTCGGCATTGGCGTCGGAACCATTGTATGTGCGTGGGACAAGACCCACCCACTTTTTACGATCAATGATATTGGACCCACTCACTTTTATCCTCTCTAACATTCAGCACGTCTGTTTACCTACCCCTAATGGATAAACACTTATTATTAAACACATGTTAGATGCTTTATTTCCACTTTTCTAATATTTTCTTCATTTTTATTGAAAATAAATGCCTTTCCGATCTGATGTGTGATGGGAAAAGGGAGAAGATTGAGTTCGGCGAAAGGCGGACTCGAACCGTGGGTCAATTTGTGTCAAAACTAAACGGCGAGCATCTTACCCCTACACTACTGCCACTCTCAATGATACGGCGATTTCCGTAATTGTGTCTTTCCGAACTATACGTTTAGCAAGGACCCACCCACATTTGTTTTGCTTCCGACGCCCATGGTTCTCGGACACCCACAAGAAAAACGTTCTGCTCAGACGATGTGTCGAGAACGAGCTGCGAGAACTCCCTAACCAGGGCTCCGAGAACAAAATGACGTCATCTTGTTCTCGCAGCCCTGGGAGCGAGAACTTTTTTCTCTGTTCTTGCGGAGTATGTTGCAGCCTTTAGTACTGTAGAATTAAAAATAATCAAAGCTATTTGAAAATGAACAAAGACATTTGCTTTACTGTTTCAACCCTCATCTTTCTTACCACAGGGGCCATTTGGATTTCCTAAAGACAGAGGTGTTGATAGTCATCAAGGCCTGTAGGCCTAAACGTGTGTCACACTTTTAGTACCAGGTGTAAGAGACTGTATATGGGAAACAGGTCTATTTAGCTCAAATTAATGAATGCATTGATTAATAGGGAATTAATTAAACGTTATAAAGCGGACCAAATGGGGACATCCTCCGAACGTCTGCCAGCAAACGTTATAAAGCGGACCAAATGGGGACATCCTTCAAATGTCCCCCAGCAAACGTTATAAAGCAGACCAAATGGGGACCTCCTTCAAATGTCGCCAGCAAACGTTATAAAGCAGACCAAATGGGGACGTCCTCCGAACGTCTGCCAGCGAACTTAACAAAGCAGACCAAATGGGGACGTCCTTCAAACGTCCGCCAGCGAACGTTACAAAGCGGACCAAATGGGGACGTCCTTCAAACGTCCGCCAGCGAACGTTACAAAGCGGACCAAATGGGGACGTCCTCCAAACGTCAGACAGCGAACGTTACAAAGTGGACCAAATGGGGACGTCCTCCAAACGTCCAACAGTACAAAGCAAACCAAATGGGGACGTCCTCCAAACGTCCGCCAGCGAACGTTATAAAGCGGACCAAATGGGGACATCGTCCGAACGTCTGCCAACGAACGTTAAAAAGCGGACCAAATGGGGACGTCCTCCGAACGTCTGCCAGCGAACTTAACAAAGCAGACCAAATGGGGACGTCCTTCAAATGTCCGCCAGCGAACGTTATAAAGCGGACCAAATGGGGACGTCCTCCAAACATCTGCCAGCGAACGTTATAAACAAGACCAAATGGGGACGTCCTTCAAACGTCCGCCAGCAAACATTATAAAGCACACCAAATGGGGACATCCTCCGAACCTCTGCCAGCGAACGTTACAAAGCAGACCAAATGGGGCCGTCCTTCAAATGTCCGCCAGCGAACGTCACAAAGCGGACCAAATGGGGACATCGTCCGAACGTCTGCCAGCGAACGTTATAAAGCGGACCAAATGGGGACGTCCTCCGAACGTCTGCCAGCGAACGTTACAAAGCGGACCAAATGGGGACGTCCTCCAGCGAACGTTATAAAGCGGAAAAATGGGGACGTCCTCCGAACGTCCGCCAGCGAACGTCACAAAGCGGACCAAATGGGGACGTCCTCCGAACGTCTGCCAGCGAACGTCACAAAGCGGACCAAATGGGGACGTCCTCCAAACGTCCGCCAGCGAACGTTACAAAGCAGACCAAATGGGGACGTCCTTCAAATGTACGCCAGCAAACGTTATAAAGCGGACAAAATGGGGACGTCCTTCAAACGTCCGCCAGCAAACGTTATAAAGCGGACCAAATGGGGACGTCCTCCAAACATCTGCCAGCGAACGTTATAAACCAGACCAAATGGGGACGTCCTCCAAACATCTGCCAGCAAACGTTATAAAGCACACCAAATGGGGACATCCTCCAAACCTCTGCCAGCGAACGTTACAAAGCAGACCAAATGGGGCCGTCCTTCAAATGTCCGCCAGCGAACGTCACAAAGCGGACCAAATGGGGACGTCCTCCGAACGTCTGCCAGCGAACGTCACAAAGCGGACCAAATTGGGACGTCCTCCAAACGTCCGCCAGCGAACGTTACAAAGCAGACCAAATGGGGACGTCCTCCAAACGTCCGACAGCAAACATTATAAAGCAGACCAAATGGGGACGTCCTTCAAACGTACGCCAGCAAACGTTATAAAGCGGACCAAATGAGGACGTCCTCCGAACATCTGTCAGCGAACGTTATAGACCGGACCAAATGGGGAGGTCCTTCAAATGTCCGCCAGCGAACGTCACAAAGCGGACCAAATGGGGACGTCCTCCGAACGTCTGCCAGCGAACGTCACAAAGCGGACCAAATTGGGACGTCCTCCAAACGTCCGCCAGCGAACGTTACAAAGCAGACCAAATGGGGACGTCCTCCAAACGTCCGACAGCAAACATTATAAAGCAGACCAAATGGGGACGTCCTTCAAACGTACGCCAGCAAACGTTATAAAGCGGACCAAATGGGGACGTCTTTCGAACATCTGTCAGCGAACGTCACAAAGGGGACCAAATTGGGACCAGAGTCCTGCACGGGTCCATTTTTGGAGACCCGCCCCCGCCCGTACCCGCAAAGTTCAGCACCAGATCCGACCCGTCACCCGTGATAATATCAAAATGAAATCCGCACCCGCCCAGACCCGTTAATATTTGGCCCGTTACCCGATCCGTGCCCGCGATAAATCACACACGCTAAAATCATTATAATTAAAGTGCTTTATTTTTTTATCTTGAACCTCTCTCTCACAACATCACAACAGCGTCATAAATGGGCTATGAAACGCTTTGTTTTGCGCCATTCAAGTAGCCTACGAACCTAAATAGGCTATGGAAACGGATAACTAGCCTAGGCTACCTACGCAAATAGACCTGTTAATGAAGAAAAAACGAAAAAATAAAAACCTGAGCCTGTCGCTCACAAACACAAACAGTATATTTTAGGCTTTATTATAGACCTTACTTTCCCTTAAGGTTACTGTGCAGGAAAAGGATATCGTCCACAGTCCCAGGTTTAAGTTGCGTTCTCCGTTCTTGGATAACAAAACCAGCTGTGGAAAAGTCTCTCTCACTCGCTGCACTTGATGCTGGGATGGACAGAACATTCCGCGCAATCATTGCCAGGTTGGGAAATGTTTTCGCATGCTCTTTCCACCACAACAAAACATCGAAAGGATCCCCCTTGGGTGGCTTGAACTCAATATATGCAGAGACCTCGTCCTCGGGCAGCACAGTGTCTTCGCTGGAGTCCTCTACGTCTGACAAACAGTCAACTGTAGAAACCAAACGAACTCTCTTCGCAGCTGGGGCCGCCGACATGCTGCGGCCTGGTAGCTGATGTTCGCGTTTCTCCTCGAGTTCTATTTAAAAGAAATAGATACATGGATGTATATATTTCACTAAATGATTAATTTGCCCATTAAAAATAATTGTTAATTATTAAAGACAAGCAATGGTGGAGGAAGTACTGAATCTCAGGCTACTTAAGTAAAAGTACAAATAACCAGATACATATTTAGTTTAGTAATAAGTAGGCCTACACAATTAAAACCCTACTTAAGTAAAAAGTACCTGATTTAAAATGTACTTTAAGTATTATATTTGCATTACACTCTATTCTCTTAAATGTCTATATTCTAATAATTAGGGCTGTAAAACCGAAATCGCGACACACCCCTATTTGAAGTTAACATTATAGCCTAAATAGAAATAGAAATCACAAAGCCTTTCTTTAAAGGTAATTTCGTTTTGTATTAATTGTATCTTAATTTTAATCAATATTTCATCAACCAATTCCCTGGATTTAACAAATAAGAAGTAAATATAGCAGACAGATGATCGCGACACGGAGGTGCGTGAACTTTAGCTCGTATCATAAATGAACTAAAACTCTAAATATTAGGTAGCCTACTTGTCTCACAAACCTAAGAAATATATCTATAGCCTATTGAAATGTCTACTTTTAAACAGAGCAATTCAAAACAAAATAAAACAGACTGCTCTCTGCTTATGTAATCCGAATTAAATGTGCATTTCTCTCAGGCGCGTTCACTACCGCGAAGATCGCGAGTCAGCATCACATCTTTGCAGCCACTGACACAGAAAACACTTGTTTATTAATAAACAATTAACATGTCTCTTGCTATATTTTACATAATCATAATCATTACTTTTTTACCGGTTCTTTGTGACAGCTTTTAAGTGCTTTATTGGCAGCGCAACCCTAAAATTTTACATAAACGCATCACCACCGCATCAGCACAGAAAACATGGAGATTTTTTTCAATTCCTGTTTTGGCAGGTGGAAAAACCATGGAAAACTGATCAGAAAATGTTTTTTCTTTTTTTCAAATAAGTATTTGTAATTCGTTACATTCCACCACTGAAGACAAGTATAATTAGTTTGTGCTTGAATAGCTTACCTTTCACAATACGCCGTGCTTCGTTATGAACTGCCATAATGTCACCATGGTCTGCCAGCAGTTTCAGGCTTTTCAACTTTGGATGCAAGAACATTGCCAGCTTGTGCAAGAGATGCAGCTCAAATTTCTCTGTTAAAATCTTGAGGCATTTTTCTTTAAGCGATGACAATGTCAGACTGTCGGTAGAAGACGGCTGAAGGTGACGTCTGAGGCGCTCCAACCACACAGCTGTCAAGTGAATGGTCGGAGTTTTGGATGCTTCCAGGGCTTTGGTGGCTTCTTTGAATCGTGCCAAAAAATTCACAATGTCATGCAAAGTCTCCTTGCTCATGCAGTTTAGACGGTGTTCTTCGTCACGTTCCTCCAGAAGAGCATGGATGGCCTCGTACTGGCTGCTAATGGAGTCCAGCATCGTGTGAAGCGAGTTCCATCGCGTCTCCACGGATGCTTTCAGTGTTTTTTGCAGACGATTCTGGAGATGTGACTGCTTAAAATAAGTCACAAGCGACTTAGCGGACTCAATGACACCAGATACCTCTTCGCCAAACAAATCGCCCTCAGCAGGTTTCCCAAGTGTGGTATGCAATACTGTGTTCAGGATATGTGCTGCGCAACTCAATCTCGTGGCTGTGCGGAGGGCCGCAACAATGTTTGCACCTCTGTCAGTTACATACACTAGTTTGGGAAAGAACTCATCCAGTCCAAATTTGCGGAGTGCTTGGACGATGGCTGGCCTGAGGTTGTCAGCTGTTTTCCGTAAATTGCTGTCCCATTCAGCTGTGCAGAGCACTCGCTCCTGCAGTTCCCAATTGCTTTTAATGTAATGTATTGTCACACAGAGATATCCAATTTTTCGGAAATCATCCGTCCACAAATCCAGCGTCACAGCCCCGTTGCTCTCGGTCAATTGTTCCCTCAGCTCCGGAATTATGTCTTGTCTTTTATCCTCGGCATATTTAGTGATCCTACGGGAGACAGTAGTTGGATCGGGCAGAAGCTGACGCGCGTCCACAAGGCCAGCTCGTGCCCCAATGCCAATTAAACCCTGTGCCAGTTCCAAAAATCCATCGCCGCACACAGTCTCAAATGATCTAATGTCTCGGCACACAAATTGCACAGCCAATTGTGTTATTGTCTCCTTGTCTTCCCCTCTTGGAGGTTTGTAGCCTTTGGCAAAGTACCTGTCAATTGTCGCACTGGCAACCCCTGCTGTGCTCCTGCAAGTCTCGACATGCTTCCTAAGAGAAGACGTGCCCAGCTTCCGGCTATCAAATGCCAAAACTTTATGGCATGTTTTGCAAGCCGCAAAGCCGCTTATGATGTTATTTTCCTGATCTCTTATTACACCACACTTTCTCCACACATCCGATTTTGCCTTTAAAGACTCGTTGTCAACAATTTTATATTCTCCGCTCGCCACCTTTACTTTTACTTCATCCATACTCCTGCAACGCTCGCTCCAACTAGGCCACGGGAACGTCGGGAAGCATCAACAAAAGTCTCACTGTCGCAGTGGTGGTGACGTGATGGGTCAAATGTCATATCGTTGTTCCGTATAATGGTAATTTAGACATACAAATATTGCACATATTTTTCATCCGCTCTACTACCCGCCCGCAAGGAGTTAATTATCCGCCCGCATCCCCGCCCGTGAATTTTAGGAATGTCATAATCCACCCGTTTTAGCCACTTTTATGCGGGTACCCGCGGGTACCCGCGGGTACCCGACCCGTTGCAGGACTCTGATTGGGACGTCCTCCAAACGTCCGCCAGCGAACGTTACAAAGCAGACCAAATGGGGACGTCCTTCAAACGTCCGCCAGCGAACGTCACAAAGCGGACCAAATGGGGACGTCCTCCGAACGTCTGCCAGCGAACGTCACAAAGGGGACCAAATGGGGACGTCCTCCAAACGTCAAACAGCGAACATTATAAAGCAGACCAAATGGGGACGTCCTTCAAACGTACGCCAGCAAACGTTATAAAGCGGACAAAATGGGGACGTCCTTCAAACGTCCGCCAGCAAACGTTATAAAGCGGACCAAATGGGGACGTCCTCCAAACATCTGCCAGCGAACGTTATAAACCAGACCAAATGGGGACGTCCTTCAAACGTCCCCCAGCGAACGTTACAAAGTGGACCTAATGGGGACGTCCTCCGAACGTCCGCCAGCGAACGTTACAAAGCGGACCAAATGGGGACGTCCTCCAAACGTCCGCCAGTGAATGTCACAAAGCGGACCAAATGGGGACATCTTCCGAACGTCCGCCAGCGAACATTACAAAGCGGACCAAATGGGGCCGTCCTTCAAATGTCCACCAGCGAACGTCACAAAGCGGACCAAATGGGGACGTCCTCCGAACGTCTGCCAGCGAACGTTACAAAGCGGACCAAATGGGGATGTCCTCCAAACGTCCGCCAGTGAACGTAACAAAGTGGACCAAATGGGGACGTCCTCCAAACGTCCGCCAGTGAATGTCACAAAGCGGACCAAATGGGGACATCCTCCGAACGTCCGCCAGCGAACATTACAAAGCGGACCAAATGGGGCCGTCCTTCAAATGTCCGCCAGCGAACGTCACAAAGCGGACCAAATGGGGACGTCCTCCGACCGTCTGCCAGCGAACGTTACAAAGCGGACCAAATGGGGATGTCCTCCAAACGTCCGCCAGTGAACGTAACAAAGTGGACCAAATGGGGACATCCTCCGAACGTCCGCCAGCGAACGTTACAAAGCGGACCAAAAGGGGGACGTCCTCCAAACGTTCGCCAGTGAACGTTACAAAGCGGACCTAATGGGGACGTCCTCCGAACGTCCGCCAGCGAACGTTACAAAGCGGACCAAATGAGGACATCCTTCGAATGTCTGCCAGCGAACGTTACAAAGCGGACCTACTGCAGACAGACCTTCACAACGTTCGGGGGACGTCCCTTGTTTGCTGGGTAAATTATTCATTTTTAGGTATCACTTTAAAAGCTTTTTACAGTATTTTGGTTTGTACATGATTAAAAATCTTATTTCTGTCTTACATCAAGTTTATTGTCATGTCCTGAGGCACTTCAGTGAATTTATACTTAAATAATTAATAAAATGTGCAGTCTCTTTATATATTTGTTTTTGGTCTTTATGTATTCCCTTTAATGTGAAAAATATTTAAAAAAAAAAAAAAATCAGTATCTTATAAAAGCTGGCCTATAAAGTCCCTCAGTCTCAACTCAACCCCGTCACACCACACATTCTCCACCCATAATAATATAGACTCATATATGAAATCATTGACTGAAAGTGACATCTTTTTTTATTGATATATTTAGCATCAAATTATATAATTATTGGCAGCAGTAATAAAATTAAATGTATTAAATAATAAAAACAAAAAAATATCAAAAACTTCCCACCAGGTGACAATAGAATGTAACTCACCATTAAACAAAACAACAAAAATGAAGAACAAAGATTTCAGTGTGTGTTGTGTTTATATTTTCATTACAGTAAGCTTCAATAATTATGTTATTAACTCAGTGTTTTCTTCAACAGAGACCAAACTCAGACCTGTACACTAAAACATTCAGGAATTACAACCATTCAGTTTTGATGTTACATTTTCAAGCCTACGTTAAAGAGAGTCATGAAAGTGAACAGAGTGAATAATGAAACACATTTACTTACAGCAGATGAGCTCAGTCAAAATGAACTCAAACACTATTTCACAATCATTTGTATTGTGTTTGCTACTTTATAAATTAATCTTTAAATCTACTTTCAGGAAAACACATTAATACAATAATTATTTATAATTTATTCATAATATATTCATAATTATATATATATATATGTATCATTGAAGACTTGACTTTCGATTTCATTACAATTCTGTGAAATATATTTTTAATTGGACTTTAAACCTTTTAGTGATATTTTTTGGTATTAAATGAATTACATTTATACTTGAAATGTTTACTGCTTCTTTTACTAATACTGATTCTTGAAAGATGTATATTTTTTTTTTACATTTTATTTTATAGCTAACACATATTATAACTATTTTCAGACTCACATTTTTACATATTGGTAAAAACACATAATTCGGACACATGTATGAACTCTGCTTTGTGAACTCACACTCTTTTTTAGCATGTTTTTAATCACATTTGTCACAACTTACATTTTTAATACAGGGATTCCCTGACAAAAAATAGGCAGACATTTCTCTGCACACTGTGATTGTAGGCAGCTGCATGTGAGCGGGACTTTTATTTTGGTGTGGTGGTGTATGACGTCATAAGGCTGCGCCGCGCTCCTGCATCTGTTGTGATTCTGCTGAAGAAAGGTTTGTTTTAAGAGTTTAATCTGAGTCAATAGATACCGTTCGGTGTTTTATTTATTTTTACAAGACGATATGAAGTTATTACAATGTACTTATAATTGAATATAGCATTGTAGTGCGTTAACTAACTTTAATGAAGGATATTTTGTGTGATAAATCACATCCTCACCAGTAACAGAAAAGCTGCGTCTCATTTCTCTCCCTCTGTCGTGAATCAGTTCATCATAAACACGAGTTCAGTCTCTGGCGAGTAGTGATGGAGAAACTGAACTTTTCAACACTCCGAGTCAATCAAATACTTTGCTAAATGATTCATTGATTCGATTCACGACTCAAACAGTATAAATGAACAGTATCTTTGCTGCTCAAACAGTGTAAATGAGCGAGAACAGCAAACACTAACATGTGTAATGACAACTTTAACAAACCGCTAATGTTTTCATGAAAATGTAATTATTTAAATATAATCTATCATTAATGTACCAAGTGTAGATCATAAATGCCTCCATAAAATAGTCTGTATAGTTTGTGTTCTTTTATTATGAAGTGCTAGTTTTGAGTGTTTTTTTAGCTGATTGAGACACTCAGATTTAGTTTGGATTCATTTTCCATTCTGTTAATTATTCTCATCTTAAACAGCACAAACACTGAAAAACTCCTGGAGAAGCGACTGAGATCCACATAACACTATTATAAAGATGGAGTTCATTAAAGAGGAGAGTCAAGACGTGAAGATTGAAGAAACATTGAGAGTGAAACATGAAGAAACTGAGGAACAAACAGAGAAAGAGGAGAGTGAAGACATGAAGATTGAAGAAACACTGAGAGTGAAACATGAAGAAACTGAGGGACAAACAGAGAAAGAGGAGAGAGAAGACATGAAGATTGAAGAAACATTGAGAGTGAAACATGAAGAAACTGAGGAACAAACAGAGAAAGAGGAGAGTGAAGACATGAAGATTGAAGAAACACTGAGAGTGAAACATGAAGAAACTGAGGAACAAACAGAGAAAGAGGAGAGAGAAGACGTGAAGATTGAAGAAACATTGAGAGTGAAACATGAAGAAACTGAGGAACAAACAGAGAAAGAGGAGAGTGAAGACGTGAAGATTGAAGAAACATTGAGAGTGAAACATGAAGAAACTGAGGAACAAACAGAGAAAGAGGAGAGTGAAGACGTGAAGATTGAAGAAACATTGAGAGGGAAACATGAAGAAACTGAGGAACAAACAGAGAAAGAGGAGAGTGAAGACGTGAAGATTGAAGAAACATTGAGAGGGAAACAAGAAGAAACTGAGGATCACACAGGTTGGTGTCATTCTCAAAGCTCAACTCATTTGATCCTTATTAAAATCTCCAGCTCTACTTAAAAATATCTCCATTTGCTGCTAAACATTTCATAAAAGATACAAATTTGTATCTAAAATACATTTTCCAAACTACACAAATCGGCTCAATAAAATGTACACTACTTCACACAACACTTGCATTTCCACTGATTGCGGTAGGATATTTCTTTCTCTGCTTTTCAATACAAAAGAAAGCAGATTTCCCCTGAAACTGGTCAAAAGATCATTCATATCCAGGGTGACATCTTCAGGAGCATCCTCTGCTGTGTCCGTGTTGACTTCATTGTCACTAATGTCGACTTCTTACGAAATCTTTGGCGAATTGTAATTTGTTCTTTAAATCATTTGTACGCACATTTCAAGCACAAATGTGTGTATGTGTGTGTGTACGCATACTTAGTGAATGAGATTCACTGTTTCTGTGGACAGAAGACACTATGCTTCTGATATTTACACATTAAATTGTATTCGCTACATATGTTGGTTATTTTTATGTCATCGTTTTGTTTTTCTTTTGTTTTGATCTGCTGTGCTCTTTCTCTTGCATCCGTGAGTGATTTTGTTTGGTCGATTGGGGAGTTGTAACTCCACCTGCCAGTGATAGGTCAACCCAAAGTTATAACAAATATATTCTGCTTGCTCCCTGACAAAAGTAAAGTATGAGATTGAGCTCAGTCTATAATTAACATGATCTCCTGGGCCCGGTTTTTCAAAAGGTTTAATCCGGATAAAATTGATCCGGATTTAGTAATCCTTTTTTTTTGCGATCCGTGATCACGTAATCCACCTTACTTTTGAGCCAGTTTTTCAAAGCAACATCGGATTGGATCAATCTGATCCGGATAGGAACTTTTCAGGATCACCAAATCTGGATAACCAGTGCTCAAACAGGATAGGAAATCACAATGTAGAACTATAGATATGTAAAGAGCAACAAGTAGAATAGCCAGTGTGGGGTCAATATAAGTTTATTTTTATTTGAAATGAAAACACACACATTTAAAAAAAACTAAAAACAAGAAAAACCCCACCCCATCCTCTTCCAGCAGTCTGCTCATCTGAGACCTACAACACAAACACTGTACATTGAGGATATTTATAACAAGTTTCAAATATGACCTGTATTGTCCTGCACAACATCGCTACTAAGCGCAATGTCCCTCTCTGTGCTGACAATGATGCACCTGAGTCTCCAACCCTAACCAACTTCCTGCATTCTGCCAGAACGAGCAAACAGGACGTGCAACAAGGGACGCAATACACTATTTCTGATTTGGATTTGTTTTGGATTTCAAAAATCAATTCTTTGCATTTTTTTGGTTATTCTGTAATCATTGCATGCATCACTAATAAATATTCTAAAAACAAAATATTTTCGATTGTGATGAATATATATATATCAATTAGTGACAGAATAAAATGTATTGTTTTTGGTCCATTTTGACAGCTGTTTGGGGGATTATTTTATGAGGCCAAACTCTTTCTACTTTGTTGTAGGCCTATACTGAAAGGCTGAATACGTTAAAGCCTACCTAATCACTGTAGCCTGACGGATGAACAAATAAAATTAAAACCTTATGAATAAATAGGATATGGTGTAAAATACTGCATGATCCAAATATAGTATTATTTGATTTTTAAAGTTTTCATTACATTTTGGGCATGAAATCCACGCTGAATCCACCCTTCTGATGGGATCAGTTTAATCAGATTTTTTGGATCAAAGTGATCCAAATCCTACAAAAAAGTTCTGAAAAACCCAAACCCAAAGGTTTGATCCGGATCAAAACCAAGATTGGATTATGTGATCTAATCCGATTATGTAATCCGTTTTTTCTTTTGAAAAACCCATTTGCAAGATTTGATCCAATCCGTTATCCAAAATCCTAGTGGATTACTTTTGAAAAACCGGGCTCTGGAGCAATTAAGGGTTTAACTGCCAACTTGACAGTAGGGATGCAGCGATTTACAGATTCGATTATCTCGATTAACCTCGCTTAAAAACATCACGGTTAATTAACCGTAAAGGCTCAAATGTTTCTTTTGTACGGAACGGAACTGTTGCAACTTATGCAAAACAAAAACAAAGTTACACCAGCGGTGCACCAGTTTTAAGTGTTGTGTTTATGGTAACAGTTCAGGGGCCCGTTCTTCGTACCTCGTTTAATACATCCGAGATGATTTGACAGATCCCAGATCTTTTAATCCTGATAACTGATGTCTGGCTAATTTGGTTCTTCAAACGAATTTGCGGATTGGATTTAAATATCTGGATTAAATGATCTAAGATCACTGCGCGTTCTTGTTTTCCCTGAAGAGGGCAGATGCATCGATACTCGAAACCATGATCAGCAATGCAGCGATTGGCTGGCGTCAAGACAGCAACATAATGACATCATATAATTAAAAAAGCCACCTGGCAAAAAACTTGGCAAATTACACAAAAAAACCCCACGAATATCTGGACCTTTATAAGGAAACAGCCAAACGACCAAACCAACATAAAAGTTATAATAGATCAATGATAAGTTTTTTTTGTTTGTTTTTTACATGATTACCAATTATTTATATTCACGATTTTACACAGTATTTGTACACCCTTTACATTTTTATTTCAATGTTGTAATTAAATTTTAATTCAATTTGAAGCAGATTTGTAATGTGACCGTATTAAAGTTTCTTAAGGGTCAAGATCAAATTCTCTGCATCTCCTGCGCTGCATCAAGCCATCCCATAATATCCGTCATCACTTAAATTAATGCACGGCTCAGAGTAACTGTACAACATGTGTGCAAACCTCCAATAAAATTATAAAGTAATTATTTCATCACAAATAAATCGCTCAATCAAGTGGCTGTGTCTACAGTATTATACACAACATTATAATATTATATACATTCTCATATACATATACAATTTAACATTTGTATATTATTATTATTTCAAATGATTATTATTGCCCCGAGTTCACTCTTGTAATAAAGTAGCAGTGGCTGGGACAGATTTTAAGTATCACCTCAAGATGCAATCTAATCCTGTTTACATGAAATCAGCCGCTCAAGCAGGTTTAAGCTTACGGACCTGTTGCTATGACAGCAAGTCCAGGATGAGCGTCGAAGAACCAAACAATCCAAGATCATGCCAAATCGTCAACAATCAAATCCAGCTAACTGAGTTAGCGAGGTACGAAGAACGGGCCCCAGTTTATTCCCCTCATATTGACATGGATATTTACAGAGCAGAGGTCATGTCATGTAGTGTGTGTCGAGAGGCCAGGAGGTTGATATGAAGGCTCAGTACAACAAAGGGGGTAGTTTCCCAGATGCCAGACGTGATTTATTTACAGCATTTCAAAAATTGTGCAGACAAATAAACTTATTTTGACTTATACTTAAGCTAAAACAAAAGCAAAATGCTGTGAGCAGCAAAATCTAGCACTAAACAATGCCAAATAGCATATCAAACTTCATGTCTCACCTCAGACAAACATTCAAACACTTTGCGCAGTATATAGAATGCAACCTCCCCAAACAAATTCAAACAATGGTTTAAATAGTCAAGTTTCCCGCCAAACCCTAGTGGGATAAACCATTGCCACGGGGTGGAACCTTTCTCTGTAACCGTCAATCACAGAATTACACAGCAAAACATTGTCAGCCAAATACTATAAGTACATGTTCAAAATTAATTTCTTACATCCTCTTCTTATAGTACAAACAAACCCAACATATAAACATAAAACAAACATTTACTCACTTCATAGCACTCACATCTCTCCCCGTGTTGGAAAAATGGTATGACCGATCAGACAGCCAGATCTGGTTACGCGCGCTACCAGATCCCGCCTCCAAACTGCCGGTCTTGAAAGATCAGATCTAACATGTGCTATATTATGCAAATTAACCAAATATAGACTATTTACTGACACTAGCTTGCTGTTATCCTTACCCAACATTAACAAACTAAACCATAAATGTTGGTATTATCCCACCAAACATGTACATCACAGCATAAACATGTTCAAACACACAATAAATTTACCATAGCACTAGGCTGGCACACTAGTGATGATGTCATTGTCCAGGTTCATCATCACAGGTCACCTTTCTTTAATTCCAAAGGGAGAGATGGACTTTTGTCTTTATTATTATTTTGTGCTGTATTATTTGGTTCGTGTGTTATTTCTGGTTCAAAAGGTTAACAAAAAAATAACACTTTTAAAATCTAAAGAGTGTTCATGTGATTTTATACATTGTTGTGAAATTTATGAATGCATAATAATCGTGAAACCGTGATTATTTCTTTGACTATAATCGCACCAACAAAATCTATAATCACTGCATTCCTACTTGACAGTTTGTGAGACGTGCCCTAAAGCAAGTAAACTGAGCAATACTGAAAAGGCTTCTCAGATTACATGTAACACATTTCTGTTGCTTGGTGGGTATAAAATGGTTTTAATGGTTCAATTGGTTTTAATGCTTTACATTTATAAATGTTTGGATGTCTGGGGTTAACTATTATCTTTTTTCACCTTAGACTTGATGGCACTGAAACAGGAGAGTGAAGAATGGAATGAAATGGAAGAGGAAGATCAATATAACAATCATCATGATTTCATAACTGGAGAAAACACTTTTAGTTCCTCACAGACTGAAAAGTCCTCACAAAAAATGTCTAAAAAGACAGGGACTAGATGTAATTTAATCTGCAAACAGTGTGGAAAAAGTTTTAGTCAAAAAGGACACTTTAATGATCACATGAGAGTTCACACTGGAGAGAAGCCGTTCACCTGCCAACAGTGTGGAAAGAGTTTCAACCAGAAAGGAGTTCTTAACAGGCACATGAGAACTCACACTGGAGAGAAGCCATTCATATACTTTAATTGTGGAAATACTATTGTTCAATACAGGAATCTTAAAGTACACAAAGGATTTTACACTGGAGAGAAGCCGTTCACCTGCCAACAGTGTGGAAAGAGTTTCACTCATAAAGGAACCCTTAAGGAACACATGAGAATTCACACTGGAGAGAAGCCTTACACCTGCCAACAGTGTGGAAAGAGTTTCACTCATAAAAGAACCCTTAAGAAACACATGAGAATTCACACTGGAGAGAAGCCTTACATCTGCCAACAGTGTGGAAAGAGCTTCACTCAAAAAGGAACCCTTAAGGTACACATGAGAATTCACACTAGAGAGAAGCCTTACACCTGCCAACAGTGTGGAAAGAGTTTCACTCATAAAGGAACCCTTGAGAAACACGTAAGAATTCACACTGGAGAGAAGCCCTACACCTGCCAACAGTGTGGAAAGAGTTTCACTCATAAAGGAAACCTTAAGGAACACATGAGAACTCACACTGGAGAGAAGCCGTTCACCTGCCAACAGTGTGGAAAGAGTTTCAACCAAAAAGGAGTTCTTAACAGGCACATGAGAACTTACACTGGAGAGAAGCCGTTCACATACTTTAATTGTGGAAATACTATTGTTCAATACAGGAATCTTAAAGTCCACAAAGGATTTTACACTCGAGAGAAGCCTTACACATGCCCTCAGTGTGGAAAGAGTTTCTATCAGAAAGGACACTTTAATGATCACATGAGAATTCACACTGGAGAAAAGCCGTTCACCTGCCTACAGTGTGGAAAGAGTTTTAACCAAAAAGGAAAACTTAACAGGCACATGAGAATTCACACTGGAGAGAAACTCTACACATGCCCTCAGTGTGGAAAGAGTTTCAATCAGAACGGACACTTTAATGAACACATGCGAATTCACACTGGAGAGAAGCCGTTCACCTGCAAACATTGTGGAAAAAGTTTTAACCTAAAAGGAATCCTTACCAGGCACATGAGAACTCACACTGGAGAGAAACCGGAAAAGAATTTCGGATATAAAGAAACCTTTGAGTACCACACAAGGATTCATGTATGAGAAAATGGTTTTATGTGTCATCAGTGTGGAATAAGTTTCATTGACAGGAATCATTAGGAATCATGTATTAACTCACACCAGAGAGAATCCTTTTGTTTTCTTTGCTTAGGGGTTAAAAGAAGTTCACAATACCTAAGCAGCTGACTTGGCAAACATCCAAAGTGGCATTTGGATGAGTATATAAATATGTGCTGCACAATTTCCTTTCAATGCTTTACATCAGGGTTCCTCAAACTCAGTCCTGGAGGGCAACTGTCCTGCAGAGTTTAGCTCCAACGCTGATCCAACTGTGATTTTCTAGGCCCTGCCGAAACCTGTAAAATGCTGCCTTCAGAGGACACATTTTAACGTAGGAAGGCATCAAGGCACGTTCAAATCTAATGTTAGTTTCACTTCCTGTCTCCTGAGATACCTTCATCTGATCGATTTTTGAAGGTAGCATAGATGTATCCTTCGCTGCCTTTGATATCCCACAATCCTGTGCGTTACATTCTGTGACAGTTGAGCTGGAAAAAAAAGATGCCATCCAAAAGTTGCGTTTGCTGGTCAGTTTGTATGTAAATGTATGGGGGTTTTTTTACCAACATTTTCCACTTCTGATGTCATTTCTAGTGAGAAATTGTGTTTAGTACTCACCAAAGCTCTCTCTATTGTGCTGTAGATCATTTAAACGGTTACACTGCCTTAGAAGTCTGTCCGAAATCAGTTTTGTGAGGTGCCGTCATGCACAAACACTGCCTGCAGAGTCATTGATCCTGAATACCTTGATTAGCTTGTCAGGTGTGTTTGATCAGGGTTGGAGCTAAACTCTGCAGGACAGTGGCCCTCCAGGACTGAGTTTGAGGAACCCTACTTTAAATGTAAATTCTTTTTCAAAATGAATATATAAACTTGTATGAAAATACCATATGAAAAGTCAATGCACGATCTAAAAGGTATTTTAAGACATGAGTGCAAAAATTTTGTAGAGAAAGTGTCCGTTTCTTTGACAGTTTTTAAAAAACGATTTCTTTTACGTTGAGTCATTTTACGTCACAAGAGGGAGTTGTTTTCCAGCCTCTACATTGGCTCAGTGCAGAGTAGGTTGGGATTCAGTAGGAGCGGTCGTGAGTCAGTGTGTTTTCGGTAGTTTTTGTATATTAATTTATATATTGTCATGGTACATTATTGTGTTTGTGGAGGGTGCACAAACTCCAGCCTGACAGGACATCGAGTCCCCAGGTTTCCTAACAAGACAAAGGATAGTGATATCTTCCGTGCCTGGGTGCGTTTTGTGCTGGGGAAAAGACCGGACTACACTTCTGCATCTGCTTCGAAAAACACGGTGGTGTGTAGCGTTCACTTTAAACTGGAGGATTATCATCCCGGTGATTTGATGAGTTCAACATGGGATGCTGAAGCAAGAACCAAGTAGGACTCTGAGTCAGTCACTGCACATCAAGTCTGGGGGTGACATTCTCCCAGTATGCATCCACTTCTCTGACTTTCCTCAGCTGTGAACATGGCCTCGCATTTTCCACACAACGACCTACGAAACAAAAACTTGTATCAGGAAAATGTTTCTCTCTCTACCTCCCTCCATCCTTCTCCTGCGGTGATGAGAAACCGTTATATCACACAAGGTTGGTGTGGATGGTTATTAACGAGTGTGACATACACCTGATCAAAGCTTATTTCTGATATTAGTATCAATATTACTAGATGACCAATTCTGGCTTTGCTATTGCCTGATACACAATAATAATCTGTACATTATTGTGATCTGAGCACAGTGTTCATATCGTTAGCTAATGTGTATATATTTATAAGCTAACACTGTTCTCTAACTGAGACACCTGCTCTGTTCTCCAGTGTTTCTCTTCACACAACTCAATTTGTCTCTGACCATTGTTCTGCCTAATCCTGGACTGTCCTTGCTCTCTTTGCCGCATAGCAGGCTCATACGAGTATGAATAAACATTTACAATTTTCTCAGCATCTGAAATGTCATTGTGATCTATTATTTTCCTATTTTTTAAAGTGCCCGCTAAGGCAACAAGCATGTTGACAATAACTGAAAGTTTAAGCAACGCGTGTTATCAACTATACCGGAAAGCCTTAAGCAACAAGCATGTCGCCCTTACCCAGCTGACCTAATCAGGTATATTGCCAATCTCGCACCAGCCGTAGTAACACGCATGATGCTAATACCTGAAAAGCTTAAGCAAAAACAGCATATTTCCATGAATGATATGCCGTCTGGAATGAAAGAGGTGAAGATTGAGTTTATTGAGCTTGAGTTTAGGGTTGTATATCAGCAGTCCAGCTTCCAGTTCTTTTGAGTGATGAATGTTGGCTGTAGTCTTTTAGCAAAACTTCATCCATGCAAGTTGTCTTATAATAATCTACTCATAATGTGAAGATGGCTTCTCTTCTGGACTGGTGTTCCTTATGCGTCAGTTGACCACTTGGGCAAACCATCTGTAACTGGTGCTGGTGCACGACCTTGTCCCATAGTTGTGTACATTTTCTTTTTTTCTTTTTTGATTTTTCACATTATAAATAATTACTCTCTTCATGTTGTAGATCCCTTGTTCACATGCTAACAGGTTATAGCAGTATTAGAGAAGGTTGGACACTAGGTGGTACTTTGGGGTAATTTTTAAAAGGCATCTTCTACTTGGGTCCTTCACAGAAGGTGCAGGTGCGCATTGCACCATTCATTCTGTGGTATTCCGCGTTATACAGTAAATTCAGTTTTTATGAATGGAAACCGCAATCCTGTCCACGTTTTCTGAATCGTGGAAATCATATGGCCCTTCATTGTCTACAAGAAGCAGCAGGTTCAACACTACCATTATCGTGATAGGCTAATCAACACCACAGCAACCGCTTGTGCATTTACGCTGAACTTTATTTACGCAGGATAATATAAATCATTAATGGAAAAAATACTATTGTATATTATAGTAAAATTAGTCAATACTATAGTGTTTTTGAACCATATTAAAGTAAACGTACTACAGCAAACTATTAAAAATACTATAGTACAGGGCTGTACGTTAACTTTTTTTGCACATAGCACTGGTGCTACAGAGGTTGAAAGTTTTGTAGCACAGCCCACAAAATTGTAGAATATGTATAAAATGTCTGTTAACATGTCTGAAAAATGCAAAATGTGCTATACAATACAAATATTTAAGAATAAAAATAATAATAACAATTATTATTATTATTATTATATTTTACAGAAAACATAAATCATTAGAAAGTTTTAAGGTTGTATAATAAAATATAAAATTATGATAAAAAATGACTCTAATGTCAAATTTTTGTCTTATTTTATCTTATGTACTCACTGAGAAAGAAAAAAAGTACTGTACACGTCTCTACACCGCGAATCTATCACTGTACTGCAGAATATTATAAAATAATATAATTTCTTCCTCATTCTGTGATGTGAAGCCTGTCAGATTACAAAAGTAGCTTATTTCAAACACTCGATTAAATGTTCTCTTTTGTTGGACAACAGGTTTGTAAACGCTTCTCATTACAAGTTTGGAAAGAGGTTGCTGCTTTTTTCTAATATACACACTCAACTTGATTCTATCGAACCCTGGTGCACTTGTTCGTCTTACGTCATCAAAAATGTGCACGGCGGATGATAGAAAACACTGCAGTAAATATATTGTGTTTTTATTAATTTGGTGCTATTTTTCATGCAAACCGTGCCCCTTTTCGAACTAAAATGCCAATGACTCCATCTCACAGTGCATGCAGAGATAGAGCAGCATTTATTGCGAACCGATCGCCCTGAACAATGCTGCGCTTCATCTGCACATTTATTTATTTAAAAAATGGAAGCGATTTTCATAATTTCTCAAAGACAAATCTCGATTTTGGTTTAATTTCAGTCAATCGTGAAGCCCTAGATTAACCTCACACGAGCACAAAACAAATTCTCCCTTCACTCAAACGAGCTCTGTCTCACATGCTAAACTGTATCGCACGCGTGCTACTGGGGTAAATATATTCATCGCACAGAACTATTTTTTTTTTAGCACGTGCAACATATATGTCGCACTGTACAGCCCTGGGTAGGTTATGGTTAGGTGTCAGGGTTCGGGTTAGTAGAATAATTTGAATTGTAGTTGCCAAGTTACTTATAGTCAGTAGAATGTCTGTTGGGGGACCAACAAAATAAAGTTTTAGTAAATATTAATCAGACAGTCTACAAATACTCTAATGACAGTTAGTTTACATGTAGTTGCAAAGTTACTTATAGTTAGTAGAATGTCTAAAGTGGACTATCAAAATAAAGTGTTACCTAATTTAATCATCACAATATATCTGATATGATCTAATTTTGTCCATCACATTGATCTGACATCGCTAGCTTTCATCTAAATCACTATTGCTAGCACAACGCGCAAGCATTTCGCTAGCCTGTTAACCTGCCATCCATGCTCACGGTCTTTTTTTCTGGCATGCGATTGCGTTGAGTCCATGAAACAAATGTGGTGAGTTGGATCAGTCAACAAACACGGTGAGTCATGTCATCTTCCCCTGTTATTGCCACTTGCTGACACGGGACAAAACACTGTTCTGTTCAAAACATGGTTGAACGTCATGTTTCTCCCAACTCAGTGACGCACCCACTGAGAATCCTGTTAAAAGTGCCCTAGTGACTGGCGATTCTATTATACGGAACGTAAAAATAGAGACACCAGCCGCCATAGTCAGATGTTTGCCAGGAGCCGAAGCCTAGACAAAGCAAATTTAAAAGTGCTGGCTAATGCTAATCATAAATTATTATTATTCACATCGGCATTAATGATGTTCGGAGATCACTAAAATTAACATTTAAAGAAGTGGGTAAATTAGCAAGTATGATGTCAGACACTTAAATTTGCTCTGGCCTGCTTCCTGTTCGCCGGAGTGATGAAATACTTATCAGACTCTCCTCACTCAATGGCTGGTTGTTGAAATGGTGCCCGCAGAATAACATAGGGTTCATAGACAATTGGAAAAGGTTTTGGGGCAGACCTGATCTGTTAAAAAGAGATGGTATTCATCCCTCCTGGGATGGTGCCGCTCTTCTATCTAGTAATTTGGCACATAGTCTTAGAGTTGAACCTTGACTAACTGGGGTCCAGGTTAGGCTTAACTGACCGTCTTAACTGACCGTCTGCTAGCTGTCTCACAGAAGTCGAATAAATCCCAACACAGAGCCTCTTTCTCCTAGATATCATCACATAGAGATTGTAGCTAAGTTTCCATCCACTTTTTCCACTGTTTTATCAACCAAGTGAATATGCATTAAAAAAGTGTGCAATTTGCTGTCTCCAGCCTGTTTCCGGCCAATTGGCCTTTTACCGATAAAATGGTGCGTCATGACACCATCCGTAAAAGAATGCATTGTCATATAAATTTTGCGTAAATCGCAAATTATATTGTATCTTCGCGCCCCAAATATTTGTAAAATGCGGAGTAATGAGAACATTGAAATTCGGCTGTTTACTGCCGATTTACTGTTTATTATGAATAATAGGCAATCCCTCCATTCAAAGTTCACAGGTCCGTACTCTGTGAAAGGGAAACTTAGTGAAACAAACTATGTTAAAGAGATTTGTTTGTGACTCTAAGCCTGATTCCCAATGTAACCTTGTAACCACATCCTTGCCGGTTGCTGTAGCAGTGCAAGTTGCCGATCAAGATGGTAAAAGTGTACAAAACTCTGCTGTAATGGAAGATCTACCTTTCTCTCTCATCTAGAACCTGAGAAGGCCGAGCAGATTATGCACTTAATGCATCATTATTCACCTGTTTTCTGATGTGCCGGGGAGGACCACGGTTCTTGAGCATGACATCAATGTAGGTAAACCGATCAAACAGCTCTCCTACAGAGTTAACCCAACAAAGAGTCAGATAATGAAAGCTGAAGTCGAGTACATGTTACAGCACGGTCTGGCTCATAGTCAGAGCCCGTGGAGCTCACCGTGTTTACTAGTTCCAGAGGCAGACGGTTTTGTACTGACTTTCACAAGGTAAACGCAGTGACTCTTAATTGAAGAATTGTGGGACAGCTTGTCTGACAGAAACTGCATTATGATGTCACTGGCTTTATGATGAAGCCCATGGGGCAGGACATTTGTCATGTATGCAAAATTGTAGTATCCATAAAAAAGATCGGTACAGTAAAATGTTCGGTCATATAGCAACAATCTTTAACGTTAGCCTTGAACATGCAGTCAAGACAGTCGCGGTTTGACGTGGCAGAGAACGCTTGTGTTCACATCATTCAAACCAATGAAAGTTATTTCTTCTGGTTTCTAGAGTTCAATAACATCAAATCACTGCAAATCTTTTCTCTCAGAGACAGATGCAGCTGTAACGCTAAAGGCCCTTTCACACGGACGCATAGCAATAAAGCAAATATTTTGACAGTGGCACTGCATCTGATGAGACAAACCACAACCTTCAGGGAACCAATAGATCCAGAGCAGCGTCTGGCAGTCTGCTTAAGGTGAGCTGTCCTCTTAAAATCAGGCCACTGATTGACATGTTCAAGTATGGGTGTAACGATACACTCCTGTCACGATTCGATATGAATCACGATACCAAACTCACGATACGATATGTATCCCGATATTTTAAGCCAAAATAAAGAAGAGGGATTTTTTATTTTTACTTTTTTATTATTATTAAAATATTATTATTATTATTAGTGTATTATTATGAGGACCCACAAATATTCCCCCATTGCATTATTATACATTATATTCAACATTATTTAGTCGTTTAATGTAATAATGTCACTGAAACTGTAAACTTTATTTTTTTCTCTCACGCATTACTCACGCTTTCAATGCCGGCAGCATCTCTCCCAGTGCTCGCTGTGTCCCGCCTCTCCCGCTATTAATGCACTGTACATATAATATTCATACTATTCAAACTAAATGTGATCTGATGATTTAAATGATGTTTGTGCTTTCACTAAGGAGGCTATGCACATCGTGGTAGATCTGTTCATCATAAACCATCGTTCGTGTCTCTTCAGAAGACTTGGATTTGGATTAGACACTCGATTAGTTCTTTTACGATGCCTTTATGACATTTATTGGATCTTTTAAGTTTGAGAGGAATGACTTTAAATGGAGGGACAGAAATCCCTCCGGTTTCATAAAGAATATCTTCATTTGTGTTTGGAAGTTAATGATGGTGAGTACATGATGACAGAGTTTACATTTGTGGTAGCCTACTTTGTAAATTTGTGTTTGGGTGAATTATACCTTATAAATAGGCCGGCAAGTTGAGCCTTGGATAAAACAACTCTATATTGCAAATCATACCGTTTCCATCATCGATACATATCGTCACATTTTTATATTATGATATATCATTTAACGATATATATCATTACACCTCTAGTATCCGGTTATAGATAAACATCAACCATGCCTGTTGACGCTTGTTTCTTCACAATACCTGCAGAACTTCCGATGATTCGGCTGTGCAGTTCCGCCTGGCCTTGAACATGGGCTGGTTATATGCTAATGTGGGGGGTGTACATATTAATGATCCCGACTGTTGCGTAACAGTCGTGTTATGTTGAGATTCGCCTGTTTTTCTGTGGTGTTTTTCACAAACGAGATTCACATATGAAGGAGGAAGCAATGGTGTTTGAGACTCACAGTATGTGATCTCCATGTACTGAACTCTTATTATTCAACTATGCCAAGGTTTCAATCTAGGGCACCTTTAAAATAAGAATTTTAGGAGTTAATTGAAGTAGTTTTTTTTCCTTTAACTAGTTCCTATAACTTTAACAGACATCCAGTTCAGTTTTTTTCTTTCTTTTCATTATGACAGACATCCATTTCAATTCCATAAAAATAATATCTTTGAATGTCAGGGGTATCCGTGAAAAATAATATCTTTGAATGTCAGGGGTATTCGTGATAGCACCAAAAAGAAATCAATCTTTTTATTCAGTAGACGAACGTTTTTGTTGTTATTTTTTTTTACTAGAGGCTGATTCTGTAGGCAATGATGTGAAGTTTTGGAAAGCACAGTGGGGTGATGTATGTTATTTCTGTCATGCCTCTCAACAATCAGCAGGTGTCGTCATTCTACTTAATCATTTTAAAGGAGGTATAATTGAATCAGTGACTTTAAATGAGGGATGATGGATAATTTTGGTTTTCAAATTAGACAATTCCTTCTTTATAGTTTGCAATTTGTATAACTATAACAATACAGCTCTAGCAAAAATAATGTTTTTACATTATTGAAACTTGAAGCCTTTAAAAACAAAAATACGGAAGCACACTTGATTATTGGAGGCGATTATAATGATGCTCCAGATGATCTTGTAGATAGAAAACCTATAAGATTAATCTCACATTCAAGATTCAAAAGTACTGCATATATCTGTGAACAACTGACAATTATAGACGTTTGGCGTTTTTAAACCCTGACATTAACACATTTACCTGGAGCAATGTTCCAGTCTAGAATTGCTCTATGGCTTATATCTCCCTCTTGTCTGCAGTTTGTGTCAGAATCATCACAGCTATGCCCCATTTTCTGATCAGAATTAATTTCAATCCATTTAGCAGGAACAAAACAACAAAATGGTAATTATATGTGGTTATTGGAAACTAAATAATAATTTATTCAAAGATGATGAGTTTTGTGATTTAGTAAAAAAAAAAAAAAATAGCAAAAAGCATATTTGATAATAATGAAGAGAATTGCTTACAAAGATGGGAATTTTTCAAGTTTAAAATGAGAGAAATAGCAATTAAACAAAGTAATTAAAAATAATAATATAGCCAAAGAAATAAGTATTATGGATAAATTAAACATTTTAATAACTAAGCATAATTTCAGAGGAAGAAGAAACAATAATAAAAAAAGGAAATAGTTCATATGTTTATTGAAATGGCTAAAGGGGCATTTGTAAGGGCTCGAGCGAAATGGCTGGAAGTTGTTTCTTTGCTTTTGTAATGTACTGCTTCGAGAGACACAGGGCGAGGATCCAAATGCAGCTTTACTGAAAGGGTAATCCACAATCATAGTCAAGAGTTCAGGCAAGGTCAAAACACAGGCAGGCCGTCCAAACTAACAAACACAACAGGGCAGGGACACTAGGGGTGGCTGACGCGAAACGTTTCGGTTACTAATGTAACCTCGGTTCCCTAAGAAGAGGGAACGAGTATTGCGTTTTGCTAAAACGCAAGGGGGAATTCCTTTTCCTCGAGATATTGAAGCAAATTTTATCCAAAAATACCTTTTAAACGCAGTGCAGCTGCACAACTCTCAGCAGGAAGCAGCTGCGTGCTGATTGGCTGTGCCGCTGCAACTGCAGCAACCTATAGCGAGACCGTGGGGCAGGACGGACCAATCAGGTCCTTCCAAATTCCCGCCACAAGGGGCAACAGAATTTGCATAGCCAAGGGTATATAAGACCCACTCTCGCAAGGTTAGTCAGGTTAATCGACTGAAGCGACTCCTGAGCAAGTGAGCAAGCACGGCAAGCAAAACGCAATACTCGTTCCCTCTTCTTAGGGAACCGAGGTTACATTAGTAACCGAAACGTTCCCTTACGAGAGTACTCTCGTATTGCGTTTTGCTAAAACGCAAGGGGGACCAATGCAAAACGCCGTGCTTGCTTAATGGCTCTAAGGCCGACGACACCAAACCCAGGCCAACCTAGGTGGGCCCGTAATATGATATCAATAATTCAGAGTGAGCCAGACCTTAGTCGGGCCCTAATGAGAATGAACACGATATTCGTGCAATAATAAGAATAGACCAGACATAGTCGGGTCAGGAATAATGAGTGGCCAGATAAATCGAGCCATAAGGAATATGCTTATGACTTATACAATATCCAACCCAGGCCGGACTTATCGAGCCTTAAGGGGTTAAATCTGTTTACACAGCAAAAAGCCCAGCTTGTAAAGCCGGGACATCTAAATTATAGAATCTGATAAAAGTGGACGGGGAGGCCCAGCCTGCCGCCGCACAGATATCGTTCAGAGAAATGCAAGTAGACCAAGCCCACGAAGAGGCCATGCCTCTAGTAGAATGGGCTTTAATGCCTAAGGGGCAGCTGAGATCTTTAGACTCATAGGCCAGTGAGATAGCATCCACTATCCAACGTGACAAGGTCTGCTTTGTGACCGCGCACCCTCGGGTGCGGCCGCCAAAGCACACAAAGAGCTGTTCAGTTTGCCTATAAGCAGCGGAACGCTCTATGTATATTCTCAGCGCTCTGACGGGACAGAGCAAATTAGCATCTATTTCATCTGACTGTGATGAAAGTGCCGAAAGTGAAATGACCTGTGCTCTGAACGGAGTTGAAAGCACTTTAGGTACATATCCATGTCTTGGTTTGAGGACGACCTTGGAGTCGTTTGGCCCAAATTCCAGACATGAGGCGCTCACAGAGAGCGCGTGCAAATCACCCACTCGCTTAACTGATGCAATCGCTAGCAGAAAAGCAGTCTTTAGTGACAGGAGCTTTAAGCTCACTGAATGCAGAGGCTCAAATGCAGAGCTCTTCATGGCATCCAGGACCGTGGACAGGTCCCATATAGGGACAGAAGGGGGGCGAGGTGGGTGAAGCCTTCTAGCCCCCTTAAGGAAGCGAACAATGAGATCGCTCTTTCCTAGTGACAGTCCGTTCACTTGAATGTGATACGCTGCTATAGCAGCCACATAAACTTTGAGCGTGGAGGGGGAGCGACCCGCGTCCAGAAGCTCTTGTAAAAATGTAAGCACCTCTGACACTGCACAATCATGTGGGGTCAGGCTTCGCGCTTTACACCAGTCTGAAAAGACTGACCATTTGCCTGAATAGAGCCGCCTAGTCGTGGGGGCTCTAGCTTCAGTAATAGTATTCATTACGCTTTCAGAGAGGTTCTCATGTACCCGTTGATGGGCCAAACATGAAGCGCCCATAGGTCGGGACGGGAATGCCAGATCTGCCGTTCCGCCTGCATGAGGAGGTCTCTCCTCAGCGGAATCGGCCACGGAGCTGCATCTGACATCTGACTCAGCAGTGAGAACCAAGGTTGGTTTCTCCAAAGCGGGGCTATTAAAAGCACAGCGCAATTGCTCTCCCTGATCCTCTCTATGACCTGAGGTAACATTGAGACTGGGGGAAAAGCATAAAGAGGAAGGTTGGGCCATTCGTGGGCCAACGCATCCTCGTGCTTGGAGAAATATATTCGGCATTGAGCATTGTCTTGTGAGGCGAAAAGATCCACTTTTGCCTCTCCAAACTTGCCCCAAATTAACTGAATTATATTTGGGTGAAGAGACCACTCTGCAGGGGACACTTTGCCCCTGGACAGCATGTCCGGACCCAAATTCAGAATGTCTGGCACGTGAGTCGCTCTCAGCGAGCTCAGATTGTGCTCTGCCCATATTAGGGCTTCTTCCGCCATTGAGTGCAGATCGACAGATCTCAGACCGCCTTGGCGATTTATATAGGCTACCACCGACCTGCTGTCCGTTCGGATCAGGACATGGTGGTATTTTATGTACGGAAGGAAAGCTCTTAGCGATATCGTGACCGCTTTCATCTCTAGACAGTTTATATGAAGGCTCTTCTCCGAGTCTGACCAGAGACCGGAGATCGGCCTGCCCTCGTGAAGGGCTCCCCAACCTAGGTTGGATGCATCTGTCGAGATAACTTTCCACTTCGTAACAGTGCCCACACTCACGCCCGTCCTGTACCAGGCGGGATTTTTCCAAGGAGCCAGAGCTAACATACAGCTGTGGTCTACCCTGATTCGTAATCGGCCCGAAAGCCATGCGTGAGTTGGAACGCGGCGATTCAGCCAGCGCTGTAGGGGGCGCATGTGTAACAGACCCAGTCTGAGCACTGGCGCCGCCGAGGCCATGAGACCCAACATCCTCTGAAAATATTTGATTCCTTTTGATTCGGTTCCGAACAGAGAGCGCGTGCTGTGACGTCAGCTGCGCGCTCATCTGCAGTGAGTCCAATACTGTTCCCAGAAACGAAACTTTCTGTGTGGGAGACAATAAGCTCTTTGCCACATTGATTCTGAGTCCCAAGCATTCTAAATGGTTGAGAAGCCAAGATCTGTGGTCTAATAACTGTATCTCTGACTGAGCTATTATGAGCCAGTCGTCGAGATAGTTGAGAATTCTCATTCCCCGAAGCCTCAGCGGGGTTAGCGCCGCTTCCATGCACTTTGTAAACATGCGAGGGGCTAGAGATAGACCAAAAGGTAGCACCTTGTATTGGTAAGCTTTCCCCTCGAAGGCGAATCTCAAGAATGGCCTGTGATGGGGGGCTATTTGTATGTGGAAATAGGCGTCCTCTAGATCCACAGTGAAAAACCAATCTCCCGGGCGAATGTGCGCGAGGATTTGTTTCATTCTCAACATTCTGAACGGGCGCTTCATAAGGGCTTTGTTCAAATGTCTGAGGTCTAGGATGGGTCTTAGACCACCGTCCTTTTTTGGAACAAGGAAGTAACGACTGTAAAAGCCCGACTCGCTCTGTGAGGGGTGTACGGCTTCTACCGCTCCCTTTATTAACAGTTTTGATATCTCGGTTCGAAGCACGTGACTTTTGTCGCTTCTCACCGTTGTCTCTTCCACGGCGCGAAAGCGCGGTGGTCTGCGAGCAAACTGTAACGAGTAACCTCGTTCTATTATGTTCAACACCCATTTCGAAATGCCGGGAATGGCCCGCCAGGCCTCGGCCTTCAAAGCCAGGGGCTGAATTAATCTGTGGGGCGAGTCGCTGAGTAACAGGGACTCGGTGGCCTGATAACTTTGCGCTAAGTTGGCGCTTATGAGGGAATTGTTTCCCGCCGCCTGAGTGCAGGGGGCCGGGGGACATAGAGTATTGGTGCTTGTGTACAGGCGAGCGCGCTTGAGTGCGGGCTCGTTGACTGTGAGAGTAATGTTTCCAACCGCCTGAGTGCAGGGGGCTGGGGAACATGGGGGAGTGCTTGAGTGTAGGGGTACATGCTTTAATGCTGGCACACTGCCTACAGAGAAAAAGCTCTTTTTGTGACTCATATGGGTCGCCGTGAAAACGGCGTTTGTGCACAGGCGAGCGCGCTTGCTTGCGGGCTCGTTGGCTGTGAATGTGGCGTTCCCAGACGCCTTGAAGGGAGCCGGGGAACATTTTAGATGAGAGCGAGGCAGTGCACCGGCCAAAGCGAGCACTATCCGCCTTCTCTTCATACCTCTGGCTAGGACGGCTTCGGAGGCTCAGGTTTCAACACATTGCTGGGTCGTGGACCTCGACGCTCCGGCGGTCTGTTGCGGCTCGTAGAGCGGGAACGCTGACCGGGCTTGGAAGCCGCGTGAGGCTGGCGAGCTGAAGGCGGCGCCTTGGTGGGCTGAGCTGGTCCAGCTTTAGCTTGACGGCTTGCGGAGGAGCTGGAACGCTTAGGCAGGAAATGTCGCATTGCCTGCGAAGCCTTCTGTGCGTCCGTGAAGCGCTCCGTGAACCCAACCACGGCGGAACCAAACAATCCTGAAGGCGAAATGGGCGCGTCCAGGAAAGCGGTCTTGTCCGCGTCCTTCATCTCAGTCAAATTAAGCCATAAATGGCGCTCCAACACCGTCAGGTTGGCCATACATCTGCCGATCGCCTGAGCATTAGCCTTGGTGGCGCGCAGGGCCAAGTCAGTGGCGCCGCGCAGATCCTTCAGAGCCTCGTTGTCAGGAACAGACTCGTCCAGGGAACGGAGGAGTTTGGCCTGGAAGACTTGAAGCACCGCCATAGAGTGCAGCGCTGACGCCGCCTGGCCGGCGGAGGCGAATGCTCGACAGGCGAGGCTGGACGTAGTGCGGCAGGCTTTGGAAGGGTGCACAGTCTTTGACTGCCATCCTCTGGTGGAGGGCGGGCAAAGGTGTGCAGCGACGGCTTCCTCGAGGGGAGGAAGGGTTTGATATCCTTTTTTCTGAGCGCCATCGACTACCGAGAGCGCTGGAGAAAAGGAAGATTTGGCGCGAGAAGAAAATGGCGCCTTCCACGATTTTGTTAGCTCCTCGTGGACTTCTGGAAAGAAGGGAGCGGGTCTTTGAGCGGTCGGTTGACGGCGGTTCTCGAAGTACCACTCATCCAGTCGGCTTTTCGTGGGCTCCTCGGGCTGAGACCAGTCAATGCCGAGGTTGTCCACGGCCTTGGTGAGCAAGCGCATAAGCTCAGCGTCAACTGAGGTTATGCCGCCGCTAGCCGTCCGCGTCGAAGTGGCGTGCTCCGAGGCGGCATCCGACCACCCGCTTCCGGATGCAGCAAGGGAAAGGCTGTCATCCTCTTCCTCCTCCGGTCCGCCGAACGAAACAGCAGCAGCCGCCATGCGAGGGGAGCCGTGCTGCTCGTCGACGAACAAGACGGGCGATGGCGAGTCAGAGCGCTCCGGTGGCCTCTGGTCGCGACGTTTCTTCTTCCGTGGCTCTAGAGGCTGGGAGCACGGGACGGGATCCGCGTCGAAGCTGGCGAGCCGAGCCCGAAGGGTCTGCAGCGCCAGTTCGTCGCACTCAGGGCAGCCGCCCAGGTTGAGTGCAGCCTGCGTGTGGTCTCGTCCGAGACATGACACGCAGATGATGTGCCGATCCTCGTCCGCAATGAAACCTCTGCACGAGACGCAGGAACGAGACATTTGGAACAACGTCTCGTGCTCTTTTTGAATGTGTAAAAAACACAGAAGGTATAAAAGGATATAGTGCCGGATGGCGCAGCTGGAAGGCAGGCTGAAGGCGGAGAATCCGACGTCCTCAGGCCGCGTGTTCCGCTGGGTGCGTGTCGATGGCAGGCTTCGATCCGGAGCTCAACGATTGCAAGTCGCTGAAGAAGAATTAATCTGACTAACCTTGCGAGAGTGGGTCTTATATACCCTTGGCTATGCAAATTCTGTTGCCCCTTGTGGCGGGAATTTGGAAGGACCTGATTGGTCCGTCCTGCCCCACGGTCTCGCTATAGGTTGCTGCAGTTGCAGCGGCACAGCCAATCAGCACGCAGCTGCTTCCTGCTGAGAGTTGTGCAGCTGCACTGCGTTTAAAAGGTATTTTTGGATAAAATTTGCTTCAATATCTCGAGGAAAAGGAATTCCCCCTTGCGTTTTAGCAAAACGCAATACTCGTTCCCTCTTCTTAGGGAACCGAGGTTACATTAGTAGCAAAACGCAATACGAGAGTACTCTCGTAAGGGAACTGACGTTTTGGCGCTTTGTGGAGATCCCGAAGCGCAGATGTTTGGAAACACTGCTCCGAACTGTGATTCGAAACACTCATGTCCATGACTATGGCTAAATGAAGCTTCAAGTGTTTCATCAGGCGGCGTCTGTCGAAACTGCGTTTGATTGAAAGGTCACACATCTGTATGAAACTAATTCCCCACAGTTTAAAAGTTAAATTAATCCATTACAACATTAGGAAGATTAGACCCGTCCTATCAGAGCAGGCCACACAACTCTTGGTCCAAGCTCTTGTTCTCTCCAGACTGGACTACTGTAATGCTCTTCTAGCGGGCCTTCCGGCATGTACTATCAAACCCTTGCAACTGATCCAGAACGCAGCGGTGAGGGTGATCTTTAACGAGCCGAAGAGAGCGCAGGTCACACCTCTCTTCATCAATCTCCACTGGCTGCCAATAGCCGCTCGCATCAAATTCAAGACACTGATGCTCGCCTTCAAAGCAACCACTGGCTCTGCACCAATATACCTAAACTCGCTTGTGCAGACTTACACACCCTCCAGGAGCTTACGTTCTGCCGGTGAACGACGCCTTGTGGCGCCATACCAAAGAGGCATGAAATCACTCTCACAGACCTTTTCCTGGACCGCCCCCACCTGGTGGAATGACCTGCCTATCTCAATTCGAGCGAGTCTGTAGCCATTTTCAAAAAACAGCTAAAGACACATCTTTTCCAGCAGCACCTGACCAATCAAGAATAGCACTTATCCTTCTATTCATTTTCTGTCTGTCTAATTTATTTAAAAAAAAAAAAAAAAAAAAATTGTCCTGTGTGTTCTGTGTTAGATTAACTGAGACTTGTTAGAGCACTTGCATACTGTTGCCCTTGACTGTTCTAGTTGCTTCTATTGCTCTCATTTGTAAGTCGCTTTGGATAAAAGCGTCTGCTAAATGACTAAATGTAAATGTAATCTTCACCTCGTGGGTTTTTGTGAGAGGAGAGAGATCTTGTGATAGCAGTGATTTTCCCTCATTTGTATGGAAGTTACTTGCTAAAAAATATTTGTGCATGCCAGCAAGTGTCCCTTGTGAGAGGATCTTTTCAAAGGCTGGAGAAATTATATATTAAAAAAAAGAAGTCGGCCCTTCAACAGCAAAGCAAATCATATTTTTTAATAAAAATGTTATGTAACAAATGTGACACATTGTGGCTTTAGTTATTTTTATTAATAATTTTTATCAATCATTAATCATTTTTCATGACCAAAAAAACCTATAGTTATCCACAATGAGGAGACTCCAGGTTAAAAAACCAAGATCATGTAGTTGTCAGACAGATGTTAAACAGATGTTAATATATATATTTTTTTACATGGATCGTCAAGATTATTTCAGATCAACACATGCAAGTGACCACTAGGTGTCGCCGTAGAGACGGGTGTCGGATCGATTCGAAGCTTCGTAAGGGGTGTACATTTATTAATTTCATACTTGTTTTTATATTAATTTATTGTAATTATTTGTTGTATAATCTTTGTTCACGGACTGTGATGGCTGAATGTTTGTAAATTGTATTCTGTAATAAAAAATAAATAAAAAAAAGATTAAGGATGGTTTGTTTAGTTTGAGCTGCGAGTAGGAAGAATTTGTAATTATTTAATACTAAGTTTCCCCCTTTTCATGCATTTTTTTCTTTATTGTATTAATTACACAAACCAAAATGCCTAACACAATAAAACAGAAACATTGTTCCAATAAAACAATTCATCATCATGAAGCAAACGGTCTGACATTACTGAAGTAAATCAAAATGCTTTAGTTTTTGTCCACTATATGCTCACGATCCCCTTATAATGTATATTCAGCAGAGCTTCCATCTCTCTCTGCTGACTCTCACACACGCTGATGAACTGCACTAGAACCAGCTTTTGCTCTGGTTTGGCCCAATTCTGTCTGTAGTCTACCGGCCCAGTAAAGGGACATCTTGAGTTACCATGAACCTGCTCTCAGTGTGATTACACACACACACACACACGCACAGACACACACGCGCACACACACACACACACACAGACACGTACACACTCTCTGACATCATGGAAAGAGAAACACTCACACACGAGATTAAATCAAAGTCTTCAAAGTTTATTCAGGACACAAGTAACACTTTCAAAAAATATAATTTATTATGATTTATAAGGTGTTTTCTTCATGATTCTTATCACAATGTCAAAAAAATCAGGTTTTACTATGCTTTTGACATTTGGTCCCCACAACAAAAAGAATATCTGGAACACACACAGACAAATATTATACATTTTGTTTTCTCTGCAGTTTCACGTCTAGTATGTATTCCTGTGAGCTGGAATATTGCTTTTGGAAAGCTGAACATCAGTTTATTGGACATGTATCACTGGAGTTTTAATTCTCAGTACATTATCAGTTTATGTGTGTTTATATAATCCTTCAAAATGCTGTTTATCTTAATTTGAGAGAAGATTAAAGACCCCATGAGCTCTTACTCTAAATGCTTCAATTCAGTGTTCAGTCCAAAGTCTGTTTGAAATTATTACACAAGTGTCTTTGTTCCATCTGTAAGATCATGAGAAGGATCATTTAGTTCATGTGGCCATAATTACAGGAAAAATATCATTTATTTATGTGGTTCCTTATCGGAATAAATCCAGATTTAGAAATAATGAACTATTTATTTCTTTGCACAGTCGTTCTTTGTGTGTGTGTGAGTGTGTGTGTGTGTGTGTGTGTGTGTGTGTGTGTGTGTGTGTGTGTGTGTGTGTGTGTGTGTGTGTGTGTGTGTGTGTGTGTGTGTGTTCAGGGTCTGATCTGAAGCTGTTTAACAGCCTAATGTCATTTTTTACATGTGTCAAAAATATCCTTTCCTATTATTGATGAACCACTATTAATGAACAAATTCAGACGTTTCAGTCTAGCAGATGTCCATGAACACATTATCAGAAGTGCAGATTCTTGCACTTTCCCATAACTCAGGATATTTTTGCATGTGAAGGAAAAGCACACATATAATGATTAACTCAGTCCACCGAATGATACGAGCACACATCAGTGGCTCAAGGCTGGAAGATTACGCTGCTGTTTTAACCAATAATCAGAACAAAAGCAGTTGAAGGATGACGAGCATAATTCAGTTTAATATATTTAATTTGACTCCATTAAAGTTGTTGTTCTTTAACCTCTTATTCTTTAACGGTTAAAGTTTTATTCCATATACACTACCAGTCAAAAGTTTGGAAACTACTATTTTGTACTTTACTTGGTGTACTTCTGCTCACCAAGGCTGCATTTATTTGATTCAAAATACAGCAAAAACTGTGTATATTTATATATTGTGAAATATTTTTACAATTTAAAATAACTTTTTTGGTAACACTTTACAATAAGGTTTCATTAGGTAACATTATATTAACTAACATGAACTAACCATGAGCAATACATTTGTTACTGTCAGAGTCAATAAAGAATGGATCCAAAAGCAGAGGTTGACAGGATAACAACAGTCTTTAATGAGAATATAAACAAGGCAGTCTGTCGTTAAGGCACACAGAACTGGTAAAACAAACTGAGAAGGCAGCTGAGATGATCCTGTCTCGAAGAGGTGAGAGATCGGGACACCAGTAGAGGTGGAGGCAGTTCTTGAGAATAAATCACAGTCAGGAACAGAGGACCGCGAAGGTACTCTTGCAGCAAATGCAGAACTCAGACTAAACTTAGGCGCAAGGCTGTATCAGACAAACAAGACCAGGTGAGCACTTCCAAAGCAAATCAGACATGAAGAAAGCAGCAGTCGTAACGCATGGCATGAAACAATGATCCAACAAGAGGCAGTAAGAACAAACACTAGATAAAGGGTAAGCACTCAAACAAAAGTGGGAACAGGTGTCATCGCAAGGCAGCGAGGCGCTGATTGCGATGACTAACAGGTGCAGGTAGACCGAGAGAAGATGAGCCTAACGAGCGAGTGAGAAAGTGTGTGTGTGTGTGTGTCTGAAACAATCAGGAAGGAGAGAGAGTGAAGAAAAGGATAGTGAGAAGCAAAGAGAAAGAACCTGACACATGACAGTACCCCTCACTCAACGAGCGCCCCCAGGCGCTCCCGAGGGAGGAGCCTGACGAGACCGGTAGAAGTCATCAATCAACGAGCGATCCAGGATGTCCCGGGCTGGAATCCACCGCCTCTCCTCAGGACCGTACCCCTCCCAATCCACCAAAAACTGGTGGCCACGCCCCCGGGGACGGATGTCGAGAAGCTTGCGAACTCTATAGATAGAGGCCCCCTCGTCGATAGGAGGAGGAGGAAGGGAGGGACGGGTGGGCGCGCGAATGACAGGCTTAATGCAAGACACATGAAAAACCGGATTAACACGACGCATCTGACGGGACAGCTTGAGTTTAACAGTGACTGGACTGATAACCTTTACCACGGGAAAGGGCCCGACAAACCGAGGCATGAGCTTACGAGACGCCTGTTGAATGGGCAAATTGCGGGTGGAAAGCCACACTTTCTGACCGCAGACATATCTTGGAGATCTAACACGGTGCCGATTGGCGGCTCGACGAGTACGTGCCCTGGATCTCACTCTCCTCCAGGTTCGCCTACATCTCTGAATGAAAGCTTCGACGGACGGAACCGAGGCCAGAGACTCTTGCGCCGAAAAAACAGGGGGTTGGTAACCGAGACAACTCTCAAATGGAGACAAACCAGTAGCGGACGACGGAAGGGAATTGTGAGCATATTCGGCCTATAAAAATTGGCAAATCCCAGAAACCGTTGAAGGGCGACACGAGAATCTGGGACAGGCCAATCAAGCACCGTACGGACCTTGTTAGGGTCCATGCTGATCCCCTCCGTAGAGATCACCGAACCGAGGAACGTAACCGATTGGGCGTGAAAGACGCATTTCTCTGCCTTAATGAATAGACGGTTCTCTAATAAACGCTGCAGGACACGACGAACGTGTTGAACGTGAACCTGGAGGGACGGCGAGAAAATCAGAATGTCATCCAAGTAAACGAATACAAAAACGTTTAACATGTCTCGCAAGACATCATTGACCAAGGCCTGAAAAACCACGGGAGCGTTGACCAGCCCGAAAGGAAGGACGCGATATTCAAAGTGCCCAACAGGAGTGTTAAACGCGGTCTTCCACTCGTCCCCCTCCTTGATAGGCACCAAATGGTAGGCGTTACGCAAGTCTAATTTGGTGAATATCTTTGCGCCCTGTAGGATCTCAAAGGCTGACGACATAGGCAAGGGATATCGGTTCTTGACTGTTATGTCGTTCAGCCCTCGATAGTCGATACAGGGACACAAAGAACCATCCTTCTTCTTTACAAAGAAATCCCCGCACCGGCGGGCGACGAAGAAGGGACAATAATCCCAGCATCGCGGGACTCTGAGAGATACTTCTCCAGAGCCTCTCGCTCAGGCACCGAAAGAGAATACAATCTACCATGAGGAGGCGCGTTACCGGGGAGAAGCTCAATCCCACAGTTATAAGGGCGGTGAGGCGGCAAGGAAACCGCCCGGGAACGAATGAAAACCGCCCGCAGATCATGGTACTCCTCCGGGACTCCAGACAAATCATCAGGCTCCTCCTGGAAGACAGAAACAGAAGACACGGCAGAAACAGCAGAGACCAGACAATTCACATGACAGGACAAATTCCAACTATGAATAGAACCCTTAACCCAGTCAATCTGAGGATTATGCTGGATAAGCCAGGGATGCCCTAAAACAATGGGTGTATAGGGAGACTGAAAAAGATAAAAAGGAATAGTCTCTTGGTGGTTACCGGAGACGATGGAAAGCGGGGAAAGCAGCGGGGAAAGAAACATTGCATGGCTTTGAATAAGAAGAACGAACTCGTCGCCTCTGCTCGAAACATCTATCCAAGCGAATGGCCAGACCGATAAGCTGATCCAGCTGAGACGGCGACCCCCGCGCATAAATCTCCTCCTTAAGGTCCATGTTTAACCCCTCCAGAAAACGAGCGATTAGTGCAGGCTCATTCCACTCACTAGTAGTCGCCAGTGTCCTGAACTCTTTAGCGAAATCGGCCTCAGACCTTCTGCCCTGACGTAGAACAGCAAGAAGACGTGAAGCCTCACAACTGAAGACAGATCTATCAAAAACCTTTATCATCTCGTCCTTAAAGAGCCCGTACCGACTGCAGCACGCCGATTGAACCTCCCAAACAGACGTTCCCCACGTGCAGGTGCACGTCCAGTGAGAAGCGAGAGAACAAATGCAATGCGAGCCTGATCCTCTGCATACGTCTGGGGCTGCAGAGAAAAGACAACCTCACATTGTATGAGAAAGGCTCTGCACTCAGTGGGCTCACCGGCATAACAGGACGGGTTGTTGACTCGCGGTTCTGAGGGCAGCTGTCGGTTGGGTGTCACCGCAGGTTCATGGTGATAGTGGAGAAAACGAGCTGACAGATCTGAAACTTGAGCAGAAAGACTCCTAACTGCTTGATGGGCGGTAGCCAACTCCTCTTCGTGTCTGCCAAGCATCGCTCCTTGGAACACGACAGCCGACCGGACGGGCTCCTCCTCTGCTGGATCCATGGTTGGTTGGATCATTCTGTCAGAGTCAATAAAGAATGGATCCAAAAGCAGAGGTTGACAGGATAACAACAGTCTTTAATGAGAATATAAACAAGGCAGTCTGTCGTTAAGGCACACAGAACTGGTAAAACAAACTGAGAAGGCAGCTGAGATGATCCTGTCTCGAAGAGGAGAGAGATCGGGACACCAGTAGAGGTGGAGGCAGTTCTTGAGAATAAATCACAGTCAGGAACAGAGAACCGCGAAGGTACTCTTGCAGCAAATGCAGAACTCAGACTAAACTTAGGCGCAAGGCTGTATCAGACAAACAAGACCAGGTGAGCACTTCCAAAGCAAATCAGACATGAAGAAAGCAGCAGTCGTAACGCATGACATGAAACAATGATCCAACAAGAGGCAGTAAGAACAAACACTAGATAAAGGGTAAGCACTCAAACAAAAGTGGGAACAGGTGTCATCGCAAGGCAGCGAGGCGCTGATTGCGATGACTAACAGGTGCAGGTCGACAGAGAGAAGATGAGCCTAACGAGCAAGTGAGAAAGTGTGTGTGTGTGTGTGTCTGAAACAATCAGGAAGGAGAGAGAGTGAAGAAAAGGATAGTGAGAAGCAAAGAGAAAGAACCTGACACATGACAGTTACTGTATTTGTTCATCTTTGTTAACGTTAGTTCATGAAAATACAGCTGTTCATGTCATGTTTTGCTGTGTTTTGGTTCATTTTTCTTTAGTTTTCAAAGGCTTGACATTTTGTTGTAATTTTTAATGTACAAAAATTAAGTTGTTTCCACTGTTGAGGGAAAAAATCCAAGTGACACTCAAACAGAAGCATTACAGCTTTTAGATAGACTACTCTACATATGAACCAAAACAGAGCTTTTACAGAAGCACTCTATAAAAACACAATACTTCCAATCTTTATCAAGATAAATGCTTACCATACGCAATAATAAACTCACTGTAACAGTTAACTTCCACCAAATGATACGTACACTCATTTATTTACATTGCTAATGCTGACAACAACTCAAGATGGAAAATTGCAATATTATTAATTTTGTAAATATCTTAAGGTTTTTCCATGGCACGTTTTCCTTTTGCTGCTAGCGCTTTAAAAGACTATTGTCTTTTCTTTGTATTTTCTTCTCTGTGTTCTGTAAAGCTGTGCAACAATGTTCAAAAGGTGATGCACAAATGAACTGAATTGTAAAATATATTGCTTTGGATTAAAGCATCTGCCAAATGTATAAATGTTAAACTGGTTGCACTCTCTGGCAGAACCTGTGATTCTACTGTGGGTTTATTCCTAGAACCTTAAAAGAAAATCAGCCATCTTGGTGGAGTTTGCCGGAGTTCAAGGACATGAAAAGGCGGACAGCGAACACCTGTGAGGCCTTGAGAAGGATCTTGGAAACTTTGGGAAAGTTACAACTTGTGTCAATATAAAAAAAAGATTAGAACCTAACTTGAGCGGTAAATAACAGGGGTATAAAGGCACATGAGAGGCTGTGGGGATGACAGAGCAAGAGCTGGAAACAGACATCAGTGAAGAATGAAGGGTTTAGTGTGTTTACTGCTGCTGTTGGAAACCTTTGTGTTTGTCGTCCAACAGACGGTCAATGGAGACCTCAATGAGAACGAGATCGGTCAACAGCTCAGCTCTGAGGACAGAAGACAGAATCCACCTCAAACAGACACTTTGAGAGCTGAAGCTTCAACTGACAGCCAACAATACTGCCATCTGTGCTTACCTGACATCCATGCAGCCCTGAGAGAACTGACCGCCACGGTCACAGAGCAGAAAGCAAACATCAGAGAACTGACCGCCACGGTCACAGAGCAGAAAGCAAACATCAGAGAGCTGACCGCCACAGACACAGAGCAGAAAGCAAACATCAGAGCTTTAGAGACGCGACTGAGAGATGCTGAACAGGCTGCAGAACAACAGACGATTAGCCTGGAAGAGCTGAAGAAGAAAACTGATGGTACCTCACCAAAACATTCACTCTTTTATCAATGATCCTCAGTGTATATTGTGTAAATTGTGTTATCTATTACAATAATCAGTGTGAATGTGATTTAACAGAATCTTTATTCCTTCACAGAAACTTCAAATATTACTCTGAGTCAAGTGGAGGAGTTGAGACAGGAGAACAGAGGTGAATGTGAGCTTGAGTGATGTTAAATTCAGTGAATACATTCTCAGTGTGATACAGTAATATATCACAATATTGCTTATGTTTTCAACAACAGACAGAGAGATTGCTTTTTCAGCTTCACTGATGGAATCTGGCAGTGGAGATGTTGGTCCTTTTACCACTGAGATCACACTAACCTACAGGAACATCTACACAAACATAGGGAACGCCTACAACCCAATCACAGGTAATTATCAATGAAATGTCATAAATATTAGAGTGTTAGATCAGAGGAATCTTCACATCAGAAATATTAAATACAGCCCCGGATCTTGTCAAAGATATCCGTTTGTCTGGTGTGTGTGCAGCAAACCTGTCAACAGAAAGTCTTGTCTGGTACTTCATGACTCGATTAACAGTTTTCTATCAGCCTGAGAGTTTGACTCAGAGAAGAGCAGGAGCAGGAGACGAAGTGATGATGATAAAAAATAGCAAAGTTGCGTAAGTCTCAATGCTCAGACTTCGTCTGGCCAGTACAATTTCAACAAATGGAAAATGGAAAATCACTGCTTCACAACATCGTCCTGTGACGATACAAACCTTGAAATGGAGACTTTCTCTGATCTCCTACTCATGAAGCAAACATCCCTTCAGACCACAGTCATAAGATTAAACACAAATACAAAATTATTAAGGAATATAAAAACATAAATGAATTATAATAAAATATTAAATTATATAAATTAAATTAAATTATTAAATTAATAATATGAATAAAGTAGAAGGTACATTTCCTGACGAAAATGTGAGTGGTGCTTACAGTGGCAAACAAACACAGTTAACATTTTGCTAGCATTATTAACTACCATTGTTAGCATTATGTTAACATGATTAACATGTTGCTAGCACGATGCTAGCACAATTAGCATGATGATAACACAATTATCATAATGGTAGCATGATGTTAACACAATTAGTTTGATTAGATAGCATAATTAGCATGTTGTTCTAGCACGATGCAAACACAATTAGCATGTTGCTAGCATGATGCTAACACGTTTAGCATGTTGCGAGCATGACGTTAACACAATTAGCATTTTGCTAGCACATTTTGACTTGTTTTTATCATGTTAAAATCCTACGTTAATTGCTATTAGCATGTAACTATTCACTGTTAGCATATGTAGCATGTTGGAAGTGCTGTATGCTAACATGAGTCAAAAGACCCAACCCCTCATGTCTCTATGATGTTGTCATGCAGAGATATCGGTCTTGCTAAACGGTTGCTAGGGTACTCTGTTTGGTTGCTATGGAGTGGCTTGGCAGCTGCCAGTGATGATCCTCCAAAGGCTGCTTGTCAGTATGAATGATATAAACCAACCCCCATGCCTCTGTGACATTCTGATGTGAAGATATCCCTCCGTGGATTTGGGTTGTGTAATGGCAAAAATTAATTCATCGACATCACTAATAAGAGACAAACCATGATCCAATTGTCTTTATAAAGATTTATTTTCCTTGCAAGGAAGAGCCACGGTCAAACGCAGCCGCTCGTTCCTTGTTCCTTGATCCTTGATCCTTGATCAGTATTTTTCCATTTTCCACACAGGGTAAAGGCAAGAAACACAATACACAAATGGTCCCTCTTTGTCTTAAAACTAATTTAAATTATCCGACACCTTTGGTTCAGGAAGGCCTTCAATTTCAGGTGTCCTGCCGCTACCCCCCTGGGTTTCCACAGACACTGGGTCTTTTGAACTAAGAGAGGTGATTTGCATGGCTAAAGCAGATTTTGACTTCTGTGTGAACTCAAACATAAATATTAAATTTTTCCACAACAATTCCCCCTTTTATCATTCTTTGATAACTCACAAGAAAAAATTTAAGAAGTGTAGATACGAATAAAATAAAAAATAGAGGTGGTAATAATAAAACAATAATAATAATAAATTAAAGCTGCAAGCAGCATTTAGCGGGGTTCAAGCCTTTAAGGCCTTTAAGCAGACAAGCATCAAAATACATTAAGTTTTATTTAGCAAGATTTTAAACACTGAAATAATTTAATTGGCTGTGGCGGCAATGTTTTTTGAGATAGGCCAATGTCTTCATAGACATCCATGGGACCTTGGACCAAGACACTGCATACCAATTTTCAAGTCAATCGGACTAGCGGTCGGGTAGTTATAGCCATTTTCATGTTTTTTTCATGTTATAGCGCCACCAAGTGTTCAATCGTCGCGATTATAGCCATTTTAGTAAAATAGGCTCCTCCCACAACAGTCGTTTTCCGCCCCTTAGCGACCGTGAATAGAAATTTAAACTTTTTTTCGATTATTATTGATATTCAGACTCCAGAGAACATTTCTGCACTGATTTGGTTCCGATCAAGCAAGAAACCTAGGACTAGTTTGCAAAAGTAGTTTTTTAACAAAATTCAAAATGGCGGAAAATCTATCATGGCGCAAATGAAATCGGAGATATACATTTTGTTCGTCATGGACTCACCTTTCCATTGATATAAGACACTTGAGTGTACGACATACGCTTTAGGAGTTATGAGCAGTTTCGCGCAATTGATTGCTATAGCGCCACCTATAGGCCAATTTGGCTCATAATTTAATAACCTCTCCTCTATGTTTGTACTACCTATTGGCCAAGTTTCAAGTCTCTAGCCCTTACGGTTTGTGCTGCACGATGTGTTTTACTGCAGAATAATATTATTTTGTGTGTAGTACAATAAAATGAACAGCGGGGGGCAGCAAACGACCACTTATTGGCTTAATATACCATTATTATCAAATGAACTCTGTAATTTTAACCTTTTGTAAAATTTATAGAGGCAAATATTGTCCGATCTGTCTGAAATTTTTCATGCTTGTTTAGAGGCATAGGATACATGTTCTGACTTGTTTTTAAGTAGATCTGAACATTCATTGAATAGAGAGATGGAAAATACAATTTACAGCCAATACAGGCAATTCACCATAGGGAATACATGGTTTTCAAAGCTTTTTAACAGTTTTAGCGCCACCTATGGTCCGATCTCCATGAAACTTTGCATGCTTCTTCAGCATGTTATGTCACATATACATAACAATATTCGTGACGTTTTGAGTTTTCCTTTAAGATTTAAAGGCTATTGAGTGTATTTTGCTACGTCCCTCTTCTAAATGACCCTGTTATAGCCATTTAAATGCAAAAGTTCAACTTTTTTTCGATAATTATTAACCTAGAGAGTCCAGAGAATTGTTCTAGACTTGTTTGGTTCCGATCGGGCAAAAAACCAGGGACTAGTTCGCGAAAGTAGGTTTTTAACATAATTGCAAATATTTAATGAACGATTTGATTGACAGCAATGGTTCTAGAGGCAAAGTTGTTCAATATGAAGAGATCTATCAAATGATATGCATATTTTGTGGATGTGTGCAACACCACGTGATTACAGAGCCATAAAACTCATTAGCGCCAACTAGTGGCCGATTTGTTTCAAAATTCTTACAGACCTCTAGGGCCATGAGTCAAACATGTCCATCGAGTTTCGTTCCGATCGGCCTCCATTAACCTTGTCTAATAGGTGCTCAAATTTAATTGGCTGTGGCGGCCATGATTTTTGAGATACGCCAATATCCTCATAGACATGCATGGTACCTTGGACCGAGACACTGCATACCAATTTTCAAGTCAATCGGACTAGCGCTCGGGTGGTTATAGCCATTTTCATGTTTTTTTCGTGTTATAGCGCCACCAAGTGTTCAATCATCGTTATTTTTTTATCGAGACCAAATACTGAGCCCATACACATGTGTACCAAGTTTGGTGAAGATATCTCATTTTCTTCTTGAGTTATAGCTGTTTTAGTAAAATAGGCTCCTCCCACAACATTCGTTTTCCGCCCCTTAGCGACCGTGAATCGAAATTTCAACTTTTTTTCGATAATTATTGATATTCAGACTCCAGAGAACATTTCTGCACTGGTTTGGTTTCGATCAAGCGAAAAACCTAGGACTAGTTCGCAAAAGTAGTTTTTTGACAAAATTCAAAATGGCGGAAAATCTATCATGGCGCAAATGAAATCGGAGATATACGTTTTGTTCGTCATGGACTCACCTTTCCAATGATATAAGACACTTGAGTCTACGACATACGGTTTAGGAGTTATGAGCAGTTTCGCGCAATTGATTGCTATAGCGCCACCTATAGGCCAATCTGGCTCATAATTTGATAACCTCTCCTCGATTTTTGTACTACCTATTGGCCAAGTTTCAAGTCTCTAGCCCTTACGGTTTGGTCTGCACGATGCGTTTTAGGTCTGAATAATAATAATAATAATAATTAAAGCTGCAAGCAGCATTTAGCGGGGTTCAAGCCTTTAAGGCCTTTAAGCACACAAGCATCAAAATACATTAAGTTTTATTTAGCAAGATTTTAAACACTGAAATAATTTAATTGGCTGTGGCGGCAATGTTTTTTGAGATAGGCCAATGTCCTCATAGACATACATGGGACCTTGGGCCAAGACACTGCATACCAATTTTCAAGTCAATCGGACTAGCGGTCGGGTAGTTATAGCCATTTTCATGTTTTTTTGTGTTATAGCGCCACCAAGTGTTCAATCGTCGCGATTTTTTTATCCTGACCAAAGACTCCGACCATACACATGTGTACCAAGTTTGGTGAAGACATGTCATTTCTTTCTTGAGTTATAGCCATTTTAGTAAAATAGGCTCCTCCCACAACAGTCGTTTTCCGCCCCTTAGCGACCGTGAATAGAAATTTAAACTTTTTTTTGATTATTATTGATATTCAGACTCCAGAGAACATTTCTGCACTGGTTTGGTTCCGATCAAGCAAGAAACCTAGGACTAGTTTGCAAAAGTAGTTTTTTAACCAAATTCAAAATGGCGGAAAATCTATCATGGCGCAAATGAAATCGGAGATAAACATGTTGTTCGTCATGGACTCACCTTTCCAATGATATAAGACACTTGAGTCTACAACATACGGTTTAGGAGTTATGAGCAGTTTCGCGCAATTGATTGATATAGCGCCACCTATAGGCCAATCTGGCTCATAATTTGATAACCTCTCCTCTATGTTTGTACTACCTATTGGCCAAGTTTCAAGTCTCTAGCCCTTACGGTTTGGGCTGCACGATGTGTTTTACTGCAGAATAATATTATTTTGTGTGTAGTACAATAAAATGAACAGCGGGGGGCAGCAAACGACCACTTATTGGCTTAATATACCAGAACTCTGTAATGCTAACATTTTTTAACTTTTATAGAGGCAAATATTGTCCGATCTGTCTGAAATTTTTCATGCTTGTTTAGAGGCATAGGATACATGTACTGACTTGTTTTTAAGTAGATCTGAACATTCATTGAATAGAGAGATGGAAAATACAATTTACAGCCAATACAGGATATTCACCATAGGGAATACATGGTTTTCAAAGCTTTTTAACAGTTTTAGCGCCACCTATGGTCCGATCTCCATGAAACTTTGCATGCTTCTTCAGCATGTTATGTCACATATACATAACAATATTTGTGACGTTTTGAGTTTTCCTTTAAGATTTATAGGCTATTGAGTGTATTTTGCTACATCCCTCTTCTAAATGATCCTTTTATAGCCATCTAAATGCAAAAGTTGAACTTTTTTTGATAATTATTGATCTGGAGAGTCCAGAGAATTGTTCTAGACTGGTTTGGTTCCGATCGGGCAAAAAACCAGGGACTAGTTCGTAAAAGTAGGTTTTTAACATAATTGCAAATATTTATTGAACGATTTGATTGACAGCAATGGTTCTAGAGGCAAAGGTGTTCAATATGAAGAGATCTATTAAATGATATGCATATTTTGTGGATGTGTGCAACACCACGTGATTACAGAGCCATAAAACTCATTAGCGCCAACTAGTGGCCGATTTGTTTCAAAATTCTTACAGACCTCTAGGGCTATGAGTCAAACATGCCCATCGAGTTTCGTTCCGATTGGCCTCCGTTAACCTTGTCTAATAGGTGCTTAAATTTAATTGGCTGTGGCGGCCATGATTTTTGAGATACGCCAATGTCCTCATAGACATACATGGTACCTTGGACCAAGACACTGCATACCAATTTTCAAGTCAATCGGACTAGCGCTCGGCAGGTTATAGCCATTTTCATGTTTTTATCGTGTTATAGCGCCACCAAGTGTTCAATCGTCGCTATTTTTTTATCGAGACCACATACTGTGCCCATACACATGTGTACCAAGTTTGGTGAAGATATCTCATTTTGTTCTTGAGTTATAGCTGTTTTAGTAAAATAGGCTCCTCCCACAACATTCGTTTTCCGCCCCTTAGCGAAAGTGAATCGAAATTTCAACTTTTTTTCGATAATTATTGATACTCAGACTCCATAGAACATTTCTGCACTGGTTTGGTTTCGATCAAGCAAAAAACCTAGGACTAGTTCGCAAAAGTAGTTTTTTGACAAAATTCAAAATGGCGGAAAATCTATCATGGCGCAAATGAAATCGGAGATATACGTTTTGTTCGTCATGGACTCACCTTTCCAATGATATAAGACACTTGAGTCTACGACATACGGTTTAGGAGTTATGAGCAGTTTCGCGCAATTGATTGCTATAGCGCCACCTATAGGCCAATCTGGCTCATAATTTGATAACCTCTCCTCGATTTGTGTACTACCATCTGACAAAGTTTCAAAGTTCCAGCCCTTACGGTTTGGGCTGCACGATGCGTTTTAGCGGAGAATAATAATAATAAATATAGCTGCAAGCAGCAATTATCGGGGTTCAAGCCACTTAAGGCATTTAAGCACATTTGCATAAAAAGTTATTATGTTTTATTTAGCCATCAAATGTAACCTTTAAAATCATAGAGAGAAAATGCCATTTACAGCTAATACCGGTATTTTACCTTTTCAAATATGCTTATTAAATGTTTAACAGTTATAGTCCCACTTGTGGTTTGATCTCTATTTTAAATAATTATTTTGAATAAATGATAAAATGTAAGCAGATATGTGTAGCATGAATTACCATGATATATCACTTTCTAGTATGATTAACCATAGTTAATTATGATTATAGCATCATTTACCATATTTTACCATGATTTACCATAGATTACCATGATTTACTATTATTAGTATTAGCATGATTTAACAACATTGCTAGCATTGATGTGATATGTCAGTACAAATGAAGTGGTAAACCTTAACAAAATGTGATTTTATACAATTCATATATTCAACTTTATTAGTGAGCAGAATGGGCCAATGAGTGGTCCTCTGCTGGTGGTTTTGTGGCAATTGTAGGGAACATGTAATAAACACATTTTCCATGTTAACTCATTTAAACTTTATTTTTGTTGCAGATATATTTGAAATAAATTATTTTGACTAAATGTGATTGTAAATATTGTAATAGTGACTTTATAATGTCTAAATAGGAATAATAGTACATGATAAGTAAATAGTATGACAAAATGACTATTTAAGCCCAGCAGGTGGCAGCAGAGAACCACTCATTGGCTCATTTTCATTTTGTCTGTTTTTCATTTAATGGGCACATTTTCCAAGTTAATGTCTTCAAACGTGCTTAACTCAAATGCACATTTTGTTGGAGATATAGATATTTGAAATTAATGATGGGTAACAAATAGCTTATTCCAGGTTTTCCCCTTTAAAACATATTTTCAGGCATTATTTTAATTGTAATATAATAATTATTGTAAAACATTAATCAAATGAACAAATTAATTGCTAAACATTGACAAAATGTCATTTGCAACATTATTATAATGATTTTATAAAGTTTAAATATGCTTAGTAAGCAGAATGAACCAATGAGTGGTCTTCTGCTGCCATCTGGTGGTAATTTTAGGTAATACGTTTTGAACATAATTGTGAATAAATAAATAACAATTTGATTGACAGTATTGGTTCTTGAGGCAAAGTTGTTCAGTATGAGGAGATCTATCATAATTTCTGCATATTATGTGGATGTTTTTTACCCCACCTGATTACAGAGATGGAAAATACCATTTACAGCCAATACAGGCAATTCACCATAGGGAATACATGGTTTTCAAAGCTTTTTAACAGTTATAGCGCCACCTATGGTCCGATCTCCATGAAACTTTGCATGCTTCTTCAGCATGTTATGTTACATATACATAACAATTTTCGTGAAGTTTTGAGTTTTCCTTTAGGATTTATAGGCTTTTGAGTGTATTTTGCCACGCCCCTCTTCTAAATGACCCTGTTTTAGCCATCCAAATGCAAAAGTTCAACTTTTTTTCAATAATTATTGATCTAGAGAGTCCAGAGAATTTTCCTAGACTGGTTTGGTTCCGATCAATGAAAAATCCAGGGACTAGTTCGCAAAAGTAGGTTTTAAACATAATCACAAATATTTAATGAACGATTTGATTGACAGCAATAGTTCAAGAGGCAAAGTTGTTCAGTATGAGGAGATCTATCAAATGATATGCACATTTTGGGGATGTGTGCAACACCACGTGATCACAGAGCCATAAAACTCGTTAGCGCCAACTAGTGGCCGATTTCTTTCAAAATTCTTACAGACCTCTAGGGCCATAAGTCAAACATACCCATCGAGTTTCGTTCTGATCGGCCTCCATTAACCTTGTCTAATAGGTGCTCAAATTTAATTGGCTGTGGCGGCCATGTTTTTTGAGATACGCCAATGTGCTCATAGACGTACTTGGTACCTTGGACCAAGACACTGCATACCAATTTTCAAGTCAATCGGACTAGCGGTCGGGTGGTTATAGCCCTTTTCATGTTTTTTTCGTGTTATAGCGCCACCAAGTGTTCAATCATCGCATTTTTTTATTGTGACCAAAGATTGAGCCCTTACACATGTGTACCAAGTTTGGTGAAGATATCTCATTGTAATCTTGAGTTATAACCTTTTTAGTAAAATAGGCTCCGCCCTGAACGTCTATTATTACGCCCCTTAATAACCGTGAATCGAAATTATTACTTTTTTTCAATGATTATTGATATTCAGACTCCAGAGAACATTTCTGTACTGGTTTGGTTCCGATCGGGCTAAAATCCAGGGACTAGTTTGCAAAAGTAGTTTTTTAACAAAATTCAAAATGGCGGAAAATCTATCATGGCGGAAATGAAATCGGAGATATACGTTTTGTTCGTCATGGACTCACCTTTCCAATGATATAAGACACTTGAGTCTACGACATACGGTCTAGGAGTTATGAGCAGTTTCGCGCAATTGATTGCTATAGCGCCACCTATAGGCCAATGTGGCTCATAATTTGATAACCTCTCCTCGATTTTTGTACTACCTATTGGCCAAGTTTCAAGTCTCTAGCCCTTACAGTTTGGTCTGCACGATGCGTTTTACGGCTGAATAATAATAATAATAATAAATATAGCTGCGAGCAGCAATTATCGGGGTTCAAGCCAATTAAGGCATTTAAGCACATTTGCATAAAAAGTTATTGTGTTTTATTTAGCCATTAAATGTAACCTTTAAAATCATAGAGAGAAAATGCCCATTTACAGCTAATATGGGTATTTTACATTTTGAAATATGCTTATTAAATGTTTGGTGGTTTTGTAATTTTAAGGAATATGTAATAGGCACATTTTCCATGTTAACTCATTTAAACATTAATTTTGTTGCAGATATATTTGAAATAAATGATTTTGACAAATTGTGATTGTAAATATTGTAATAGTGACTTTATAATGTCTTAATAGGAATTATAGAACATGATAAGTAAATAGTATGACAAAATGACTATTTAAGCCCAGCAGGTGGCAGCAGAGAAGTACTCATTGGCTCATTTTCATTTTAATTGTCTGTTTTTCATTTAATGGGCACATTTTGCAAGTTAATGCCTTCAAATGTGCTAACTCACATGCACATTTTGTTGGAGATATAGATATTTGAAAAAAATTATTGGTAACAAATTGCTTATTCCAGGTTTTCCCCTTAAAAACATATTTTTTAGGTGTTATTTTAATTGTGATATAATATTATTGTAAAAACATACATCAAATGAACAAATTAATTGGTCAACATTGACAAAATATGATTTGTAATGTTATTATAATGATTTTATACAGTTTAAATATGATATATAATTATATTAGTGAGCATAATAAACCAATGAGTGGTCTTCTAATGCCCTCTGGTGGTTTTGTAATTGTAAGGAACATGTAATAGGCACATTTTCCATGTTAACTCATTTAAACGTTAATTTTGTTGCAGATATATTTGAAATAAATTATTTTGACAAAATGTGATTGTAAATATTGTAATAGTGACTTTATAATGTCTAAATAGGAATTATAGAACATGATAAGTAAATAGTATGAAAAAAATGACTATTTAAGCCCAGCAGGTGGCAGCAGAGAACCACTCATTGGCTCATTTTCATTTTAAATGTCTGTTTTTCATTTAATGGGCACATTTTCCAAGTTAATGTCTTCAAACGTGCTTAACTCAAATGCACATTTTGTTGGAGATATAGATATTTGAAATTAATGATGGGTAACAAATAGCTTATTCCAGGTTTTCCCCTTTAAAACATATTTTCAGGCATTATTTTAATTGTAATATAATAATTATTGTAAAACATTAATCAAATGAACAAATTAATTGCTAAACATTGACAAAATGTCATTTGCAACATTATTATAATGATTTTATAAAGTTTAAATATGCTTAGTAAGCAGAATGAACCAATGAGTGGTCTTCTGCTGCCATCTGGTGGTAATTTTAGGTAATACGTTTTGAACATAATTGTGAATAAATAAATAACAATTTGATTGACAGTATTGGTTCTTGAGGCAAAGTTGTTCAGTATGAGGAGATCTATCATAATTTCTGCATATTATGTGGATGTTTTTTACCCCACCTGATTACAGAGATGGAAAATACCATTTACAGCCAATACAGGCAATTCACCATAGGGAATACATGGTTTTCAAAGCTTTTTAACAGTTATAGCGCCACCTATGGTCCGATCTCCATGAAACTTTGCATGCTTCTTCAGCATGTTATGTTACATATACATAACAATTTTCGTGAAGTTTTGAGTTTTCCTTTAGGATTTATAGGCTTTTGAGTGTATTTTGCTACGCCCCTCTTCTAAATGACCCTGTTATAGCCATCCAAATGCAAAAGTTCAACTTTTTTTCAATAATTATTGATCTAGAGAGTCCAGAGAATTGTCCTAGACTGGTTTGGTTCCGATCAATGAAAAATCCAGGGACTAGTTTGCAAAAGTAGGTTTTAAACATAATCACAAATATTTAATGAACGATTTGATTGACAGCAATAGTTCAAGAGGCAAAGTTGTTCAGTATGAGGAGATATATCAAATGATATGCATATTTCGGGGATGTGTGCAACACCACGTGATCACAGAGCCATAAAACTCGTTAGCGCCAACTAGTGGCCGATTTCTTTCAAAATTCTTACAGACCTCCAGGGCCATGAGTTGAACATGCCCATCGAGTTTCGTTCCGATCGGCTTCCGTTAACCTTGTCTAATAGGTGCTCAAATTTAATTGGCTGTGGCGGCCATGTTTTTTGAGATACGCCAATGTCCTCATAGACGTACTTGGTACCTTGGACCAAGACACTGCATACCAATTTTCAAGTCAATCGGACTAGCGGTCGGGTGGTTATAGCCATTTTCATGTTTTTTTCATATTATAGCGCCACCAAGTGTTCAATCATCGCATTTTTTTATTGTGACCAAAGATTGAGCCTTTACACATGTGTACCTAGTTTGGTGAAGATATCTCATTGTAATCTTGAATTATAACCTTTTTAGTAAAATAGGCTCCGCCCTGAACGTCTATTATTACGCCCCTTAATAACCGTGAATCGAAATTATTACTTTTTTTCAATGATTATTGATATTCAGACTCCAGAGAACATTTCTGTACTGGTTTGGTTCCGATCGGGCTAAAATCCAGGGACTAGTTCGCAAAAGTAGTTTTTTGACAAAATTCAAAATGGCGGAAAATCTATCATGGCGCAAATGAAATCGGAGATATACGTTTTGTTCGTCATGGACTCACCTTTCCAATGATATAAGACACTTGAGTCTACGACATACGGTTTAGGAGTTATGAGCAGTTTCGCGCAATTGATTGCTATAGCGCCACCTATAGGCCAATCTGGCTCATAATTTGATAACCTCTCCTCGTTTTGTGTACTACCATCTGACAAAGTTTCAAAGTTCCAGCCCTTACGGTTTGGGCTGCACGATGCGTTTTAGCGGAGAATAATAATAATAATAATAATAATAATAATAAAAATCAGTACAATTACAATAGGGTTTCAGCACTTCGTGCTTGAACCCCTAATTAAGGCCTTTAAGCACACAAGCATCAAAATACATTAAGTTTTATTTAGCAAGATTTTAAACACTGAAATAATTTAATTGGCTGTGGCGGCAATGTTTTTTGAGATAGGCCAATGTCCTCATAGACATACATGGGACCTTGGACCAAGACACTGCATACCAATTTTCAAGTCAATCGGACTAGCGGTCGGGTAGTTATAGCCATTTTCAGTTTTTTTTCGTGTTATAGCGCCACCAAGTGTTCAATCGTCGCTATTTTTTTATCGTGACCAAAGATTCAGACCATACACATGTGTACCAAGTTTGGTGAAGATATCTCATTTTGTTCTTGAGTTATAGCTGTTTTAGTAAAATAGGCTCCTCCCACAACATTCGTTTTCCGCCCCTTAGCGAACGTTAATCGAAATTTCAACTTTTTTTCGATAATTATTGATATTCAGACTCCAGAGAACATTTCTGCACTGGTTTGGTTCTGATCAAGCAAAAAACCTAGGACTAGTTCGCAAAAGTAGTTTTTTGACAAAATTCAAAATGGCGGAAAATCTATCATGGCGCAAATGAAATCGGAGATATACGTTTTGTTCGTCATGGACTCACCTTTCCAATGATATAAGACACTTGAGTCTACACCATACGGTTTAGGAGTTATGAGCAGTTTCGCGCAATTGATTGCTATAGCGCCACCTATAGGCCAATCTGGCTCATAATTTGATAACCTCTCCTCTATGTTTGTACTACCTATTGGCCAAGTTTCAAGTCTCTAGCCCTTACGGTTTGGGCTGCACGATGTGTTTTACTGCAGAATAATATTATTTTGTGTGTAGTACAATAAAATGAACAGCGGGGGGCAGCAAACGACCACTTATTGGCTTAATATACCATTATTATCAAATGAACTCTGTAATTTTAACCTTTTTTAACTTTTATAGAGGCAAATATTATCCGATCTGTCTGAAATGTTTCATGCTTGTTTAGAGGCATAGGATACATGTTCTGACTTGTTTTTAAGTAGATCTGAACATTCATTGAATAGAGAGATGGAAAATACCATTTACAGCCAATACAGGCAATTCACCATAGGGAATACATGGTTTTCAAAGCTTTTTAACAGTTTTAGCGCCACCTATGGTCCGATCTCCATGAAACTTTGCATGCTTCTTCAGCATGTTATGTCACATATACAAAACAATATTCGTGACGTTTTGAGTTTTCCTTTAAGATTTAAAGGCTATTGAGTGTATTTTGCTACGTCCCTCTTCTAAATGATTCTGTTATAGCCATGTAAATGCAAAAGTTCAACTTTTTTTGATAATTATTGATCTAGAGAGTCCAGAGAATTGTCCTAGACTGGTTTGCTTCCGATCGGGCAAAAAACCAGGGACTAGTTTGCAAAAGTAGGTTTTTAACATAATTGCAAATATTTAATAAACGATTTGATTGACAGCAATGGTTCTAGAGGCAAAGGTGTTCAATATGAGGAGATCTATCAAATGATATGCATATTTTGTGGATGTGTGCAACACCACGTGATTACAGAGCCATAAAACTCATTAGAGCCAACTAGTGGCCGATTTGTTTCAAAATTCTTACAGACCTCTAGGGCCATGAGTCAAACATGCCCATCGAGTTTCGTTCCGATTGGCCTCCGTTAACCTTGTCTAATAGGTGCTTAAATTTAATTGGCTGTGGCGGCCATGATTTTTGAGATACGCCAATGTCCTCATAGACATGCATGGTACCTTGGACCAAGACACTGCATACCAATTTTCAAGTCAATCGGACTAGCGCTCGGCAGGTTATAGCCATTTTCATGTTTTTTTCGTGTTATAGCGCCACCAAGTGTTCAATCGTCGCTATTTTTTTATCGAGACCAAATACCGAGCCCATACACATGTCTACCAAGTTTGGTGAAGATATCTCATTTTGTTCTTGAGTTATAGCTGTTTTAGTAAAATAGGCTCCTCCCACAACATTCGTTTTCCGCCCCTTAGCGACCGTGAATCGAAATTTCAACTTTTTTTCGATAATTCTTGATATTCAGACTCCATAGAACATTTCTGCACTGGTTTGGTTTCGATCAAGCGAAAAACCTAGGACTAGTTTGCAAAAGTAGTTTTTTGACAAAATTCAAAATGGCGGAAAATCTATCATGGCGCAAATGAAATCGGAGATATACGTTTTGTTCGTCATGAACTCACCTTTCCAATGATATAAGACACTTGAGTCTACGACATACGGTTTAGGAGTTATGAGCAGTTTCGCGCAATTGATTGCTATAGCGCCACCTATAGGCCAATCTGGCTCATAATTTGATAACCTCTCCTCGATTTTTCTACTATCTATTGGCCAAGTTTCAAGTCTCTAGCCCTTACGGTTTGGGCTGCACGATGCGTTTTACGGCAGAATAATAATAATAATAATAATAATAATAATTAAAGCTGCAAGCAGCATTTAGCGGGGTTCAAGCCTTTAAGGCCTTTAAGCACACAAGCATCAAAAGACATCAAGTTTTATTTAGCAAGATTTTAAACACTGAAATAATAGATGGAAAACTCAAATTACAGGCAATTTAGGCAATTTACCATAGGAAACATATGGTTTTTAACAGTTATAGCGCCACCTATGGTCCATAGGAAAGGCCAATTTCTTTCAAAATTATTACAGACCTCTAGGACCATGAGTCAAACATGCCCATCGAGTTTCGTTCTGATCGGCCTCCATTAACCTTGTCTAATAGGTGCTCAAATTTAATTGGCTGTGGCGGCCATGTTTTTTGAGATACGCCAATATCCTCATAGATATACATGGTACCTTGGACCAAGACACTGCATACCAATTTTCAAGTCAATCGGACTAGCGCTCGGGTGGTTATAGCCATTTTCAAGTTTTTTTCGTGTTATAGCGCCACCAAGTGTTCAATCGTCGTTTTTTTTTATCGAGACCAAAGACTGAGCCCATACACATGTGTACCAAGTTTGGTGAAGATATCTCATTTTCTTCTTGAGTTATAGCTGTTTTAGTAAAATAGGCTCCTCCCACAACATTCGTTTTCCGCCCCTTAGCAACCGTGAATCGAAATTTCAACTTTTTTTCGATAATTATTGATAGTCAGACTCCAGAGAACATTTCTGCACTGGTTTGGTTCCGATCAAGCAAAAAACCTAGGACTAGTTCGCAAAAGTAGTTTTTGGACAAAATTCAAAATGGCGGAAAATCTATCATGGCGCAAATGAAATCGGAGATATACATTTTGTTCGTCATGAACTCACCTTTCCAATGATATAAGACACTTGAGTCTACGACATACGATTTAGGAGTTATGAGCAGTTTCGCGCAATTGATTGCTATAGCGCCACCTATAGGCCAATCTGGCTCATAATTTGATAACCTCTCCTCGATTTGTGTACTACCATCTGACAAAGTTTCAAAGTTCCAGCCCTTACGGTTTGGGCTGCACGATGCGTTTTAGCGGAGAATAATAATAATAATAATAATAATAATAATAATAATTAAAGCTGCGAGCAGCATTTAGCGGGGTTCAAGCCTTTAAGGCCTTTAAGCACACAAGCATCAAAAGACATCAAGTTTTATTTAGCAAGATTTTAAACACTGAAATAATAGATGGAAAACTCAAATTACAGGCAATTTAGGCAATTTACCATAGGAAACATATGGTTTTTAACAGTTATAGCGCCACCTATGGTCCATAGGAAAGGCCAATTTCTTTCAAAATTCTTACAGACCTCTAGGACCATGAGTCAAACATGCCCATCGAGTTTCGTTCTGATCGGCCTCCATTAACCTTGTCTAATAGGTGCTCAAATTTAATTGGCTGTGGCGGCCATGTTTTTTGAGATACGCCAATATCCTCATAGATATACATGGTACCTTGGACCAAGACACTGCATACCAATTTTCAAGTCAATCGGACTAGCGCTCGGGTGGTTATAGCCATTTTCAAGTTTTTTTCGTGTTATAGCGCCACCAAGTGTTCAATCGTCGCTATTTTTTTATCGAGACCAAAGACTGAGCCCATACACATGTGTACCAAGTTTGGTGAAGATATCTCATTTTCTTCTTGAGTTATAGCTGTTTTAGTAAAATAGGCTCCTCCCACAACATTCGTTTTCCGCCCCTTAGCAACCGTGAATCGAAATTTCAACTTTTTTTCGATAATTATTGATATTCAGACTCCAGAGAACATTTCTGGACTGGTTTGGTTCCGATCAAGCAAAAAACCTAGGACTAGTTTGCAAAAGTAGTTTTTTGACAAAATTCAAAATGGCGGAAAATCTATCATGGCGCAAATGAAATCGGAGATATACATTTTGTTCGTCATGGACTCACCTTTCCAATGATATAAGACACTTGAGTCTACGACATACGATTTAGGAGTTATGAGCAGTTTCGCGCAATTGATTGCTATAGCGCCACCTATAGGCCAATCTGGCTCATAATTTGATAACCTCTCCTCGATTTGTGTACTACCATCTGACAAAGTTTCAAAGTTCCAGCCCTTACGGTTTGGGCTGCACGATGCGTTTTAGCGGAGAATAATAATAATAATAATAATAATAATAATAATAATAATAAAAATCAGTACAATTACAATAGGGTTTCAGCACTTCGTGCTTGAACCCCTAATAATAATAATAAAAATCAGTACAATTACAATAGGGTTTCAGCACTTCGTGCTTGAACCCCTAAATATAGCTGCGAGCAGCAATTATCGGGGTTCAAGCCAATTAAGGCATTTAAGCACATTTGCATAAAAAGTTATTGTGTTTTATTTAGCCATTAAATGTAACCTTTAAAATCATAGAGAGAAAATGCCCATTTACAGCTAATATGGGTATTTTACATTTTGAAATATGCTTATTAAATGTTTGGTGGTTTTGTAATTTTAAGGAATATGTAATAGGCACATTTTCCATGTTAACTCATTTAAACATTAATTTTGTTGCAGATATATTTGAAATAAATTATTTTGACAAAATGTGATTGTAAATATTGTAATAGTGACTTTATAATGTCTTAATAGGAATTATAGAACATGATAAGTAAATAGTATGACAAAATGACTATTTAAGCCCAGCAGGTGGCAGCAGAGAAGTACTCATTGGCTCATTTTCATTTTAATTGTCTGTTTTTCATTTAATGGGCACATTTTGCAAGTTAATGCCTTCAAATGTGCTAACTCACATGCACATTTTGTTGGAGATATAGATATTTGAAAAAAATTATTGGTAACAAATTGCTTATTCCAGGTTTTCCCCTTAAAAACATATTTTTTAGGTGTTATTTTAATTGTGATATAATATTATTGTAAAAACATACATCAAATGAACAAATTAATTGGTCAACATTGACAAAATATGATTTGTAATGTTATTATAATGATTTTATACAGTTTAAATATGATATATAATTATATTAGTGAGCATAATAAACCAATGAGTGGTCTTCTAATGCCCTCTGGTGGTTTTGTAATTGTAAGGAACATGTAATAGGCACATTTTCCATGTTAACTCATTTAAACGTTAATTTTGTTGCAGATATATTTGAAATAAATTATTTTGACAAAATGTGATTGTAAATATTGTAATAGTGACTTTATAATGTCTAAATAGGAATTATAGAACATGATAAGTAAATAGTATGAAAAAAATGACTATTTAAGCCCAGCAGGTGGCAGCAGAGAACCACTCATTGGCTCATTTTCATTTTAATGTCTGTTTTTCATTTAATGGGCACATTTTCCAAGTTAATGTCTTCAAACGTGCTTAACTCAAATGCACATTTTGTTGGAGATATAGATATTTGAAATTAATGATGGGTAACAAATAGCTTATTCCAGGTTTTCCCCTTTAAAACATATTTTCAGGCATTATTTTAATTGTAATATAATAATTATTGTAAAACATTAATCAAATGAACAAATTAATTGCTAAACATTGACAAAATGTCATTTGCAACATTATTATAATGATTTTATAAAGTTTAAATATGCTTAGTAAGCAGAATGAACCAATGAGTGGTCTTCTGCTGCCATCTGGTGGTAATTTTAGGTAATACGTTTTGAACATAATTGTGAATAAATAAATAACAATTTGATTGACAGTATTGGTTCTTGAGGCAAAGTTGTTCAGTATGAGGAGATCTATCATAATTTCTGCATATTATGTGGATGTTTTTTACCCCACCTGATTACAGAGATGGAAAATACCATTTACAGCCAATACAGGCAATTCACCATAGGGAATACATGGTTTTCAAAGCTTTTTAACAGTTATAGCGCCACCTATGGTCCGATCTCCATGAAACTTTGCATGCTTCTTCAGCATGTTATGTTACATATACATAACAATTTTCGTGAAGTTTTGAGTTTTCCTTTAGGATTTATAGGCTTTTGAGTGTATTTTGCTACGCCCCTCTTCTAAATGACCCTGTTATAGCCATGCAAATGCAAAAGTTCAACTTTTTTTCAATAATTATTGATCTAGAGAGTCCAGAGAATTGTCCTAGACTGGTTTGGTTCCGATCAATGAAAAATCCAGGGACTAGTTTGCAAAAGTAGGTTTTAAACATAATCACAAATATTTAATGAAAGATTTGATTGACAGCAATAGTTCAAGAGGCAAAGTTGTTCAGTATGAGGAGATATATCAAATGATATGCATATTTCGGGGATGTGTGCAACACCACGTGATCACAGAGCCATAAAACTCGTTAGCGCCAACTAGTGGCCGATTTCTTTCAAAATTCCTACAGACCTCCAGGGCCATGAGTCGAACATGCCCATCGAGTTTCGTTCCGATCGGCCTCCGTTAACCTTGTCTAATAGGTGCTCAAATTTAATTGGCTGTGGCGGCCATGTTTTTTGAGATACGCCAATGTCCTCATAGACGTACTTGGTACCTTGGACCAAGACACTGCATACCAATTTTCAAGTCAATCGGACTAGCGGTCGGGTGGTTATAGCCCTTTTCATGTTTTTTTCATATTATAGCGCCACCAAGTGTTCAATCATCGCATTTTTTTTATTGTGACCAAAGATTGAGCCTTTACACATGTGTACCTAGTTTGGTGAAGATATCTCATTGTAATCTTGAGTTATAACCTTTTTAGTAAAATAGGCTCCGCCCTGAACGTCTATTATTACGCCCCTTAATAACCGTGAATCGAAATTATTACTTTTTTTCAATGATTATTGATATTCAGACTCCAGAGAACATTTCTGCACTGGTTTGGTTCCGATCAAGCAAAAAACCTAGGACTAGTTCGCAAAAGTAGTTTTTTGACAAAATTCAAAATGGCGGAAAATCTATCATGGCGCAAATGAAATCGGAGATATACGTTTTGTTCGTCATGGACTCACCTTTCCAATGATATAAGACACTTGAGTCTACGACATACGGTTTAGGAGTTATGAGCAGTTTCGCGCAATTGATTGCTATAGCGCCACCTATAGGCCAATCTGGCTCATAATTTGATAACCTCTCCTCGTTTTGTGTACTACCATCTGACAAAGTTTCAAAGTTCCAGCCCTTACGGTTTGGGCTGCACGATGCGTTTTAGCGGAGAATAATAATAATAAATATAGCTGCAAGCAGCAATTATCGGGGTTCAAGCCAATTAAGGCATTTAAGCACATTTGCATAAAAAGTTATTGTGTTTTATTTAGCCATTAAATGTAACCTTTAAAATCATAGAGAGAAAATGCCCATTTACAGCTAAAATGGGTATTTTACATTTTGAAATATGCTTATTAAATGTTTGGTGGTTTTGTAATTTTAAGGAATATGTAATAGGCACATTTTCCATGTTAACTCATTTAAACATTAATTTTGTTGCAGATATATTTGAAATAAATTATTTTGACCAAATGTGATTGTAAATATTGTAATAGTGACTTTATAATGTCTAAATAGGAATTATAGAACATGATAAGTAAATAGTATGAAAAAAATGACTATTTAAGCCCAGCAGGTGGCAGCAGAGAAGTACTCATTGGCTCATTTTCATTTTAATTGTCTGTTTTTCATTTAATGGGCACATTTTGCAAGTTAATGCCTTCAAATGTGCTAACTCACATGCACATTTAGTTGGAGATAGAGATATTTGAAATTAATGATGGGTAACAAATAGCTTATTCCAGGTTTTCCCCTTTAAATCATATTTTCAGGCATTATTTTAATTGTAATATAATAATTATTGTAAAACATTAATCAAATGAACAAATTAATTGCTAAACATTGACAAAATGTCATTTGCAACATTATTATAATGATTTTATAAAGTTTAAATATGCTTAGTAAGCAAAATGAACCAATGAGTGGTCTTCTGCTGCCATCTGGTGGTAATTTTAGGTAATACGTTTTGAACATAATTGTGAATAAATAAAAAACAATTTGATTGACAGTATTGGTTCTTGAGGCAAAGTTGTTCAGTATGAGGAGATCTATCATAATTTCTGCATATTATGTGGATGTTTTTTTACCCCACCTGATTACAGAGATGGAAAATACCATTTACAGCCAATACAGGCAATTCACCATAGGGAATACATGGTTTTCAAAGCTTTTTAACAGTTATAGCGCCACCTATGATCCGATCTCCATGAAACTTTGCATGCTTCTTCAGCATGTTATGTCACATATACATAACAATTTTCGTGAAGTTTTGAGTTTTCCTTTAGGATTTATAGGCTTTTGAGTGTATTTTGCTACGCCCCTCTTCTAAATGACCCTGTTATAGCCATCCAAATGCAAAAGTTCAACTTTTTTTCAATGATTATTGATCTAGAGAGTCCAGAGAATTGTCCTAGACTGGTTTGGTTCCGATCAATGAAAAATCCAGGGACTAGTTCGCAAAAGTAGGTTTTAAACATAATTACAAATATTTAATGAAAGATTTGATTGACAGCAATAGTTCAAGAGGCAAAGTTGTTCAGTATGAGGAGATCTATCAAATGTTATGCATATTTTGGGGATGTGTGCAACACCACGTGATCACAGAGCCATAAAACTCGTTAGCGCCAACTAGTGGCCGATTTCTTTCAAAATTCTTACAGACCTCTAAGGCCATGAGTCGAACATGCCCATCGAGTTTCGTTCCGATCGACCTTCGTTAACCTTGTCTAATAGGTGCTCAAATTTAATTGGCTGTGGCGGCCATGTTTTTTGAGATACGCCAATGTGCTCATAGACGTACTTGGTACCTTGGACCAAGACACTGCATACCAATTTTCAAGTCAATCGGACTAGCGGTCGGGTGGTTATAGCCCTTTTCATGTTTTTTTCATATTATAGCGCCACCAAGTGTTCAATCATCGCATTTTTTTTATTGTGACCAAAGATTGAGCCCTTACACATGTGTACCAAGTTTGGTGAAGATATCTCATTGTAATCTTGAGTTATAACCTTTTTAGTAAAATAGGCTCCGCCCTGAACGTCTATTATTACGCCCCTTAATAACCGTGAATCGAAATTATTACTTTTTTTCAATGATTATTGATATTCAGTCTCCAGAGAACATTTCTGTACTGGTTTGGTTCCGATCGGACTAAAATCCAGGGACTAGTTCGCAAAAGTAGTTTTTTGACAAAATTCAAAATGGCGGAAAATCTATCATGGCGGAAATGAAATCGGAGATATACGTTTTGTTCGTCAGGGACTCACCTTTCCAATGATATAAGACACTTGAGTCTACGACATACGGTCTAGGAGTTATGAGCAGTTTCGCGCAATTGATTGCTATAGCGCCACCTATAGGCCAATGTGGCTCATAATTTGATAACCTTTCCTCGATTTTTGTACTACCTATTGGCCAAGTTTCAAGTCTCTAGCCCTTACAGTTTGGTCTGCACGATGCGTTTTACGGCTGAATAATAATAATAATAATAATAATAATAATAATAATTAAAGCTGCGAGCAGCATTTAGCGGGGTTCAAGCCTTTAAGGCCTTTAAGCACACAAGCATCAAAAGACATCAAGTTTTATTTAGCAAGATTTTAAACACTGAAATAATAGATGGAAAACTCAAATTACAGGCAATTTAGGCAATTTACCAAAGGAAACATATGGTTTTTAACAGTTATAGCGCCACCTATGGTCCATAGGAAAGGCCAATTTCTTTCAAAATTCTTACAGACCTCTAGGACCATGCGTCAAACATGCCCATCGAGTTTCATTCTGATCGGCCTCCATTAACCTTGTCTAATAGGTGCTCAAATTTAATTGGCTGTGGCGGCCATGTTTTTTGAGATACGCCAATATCCTCATAGACATGCATGGTACCTTGGACCAAGACACTGCATACCAATTTTCAAGTCAATCGGACTAGCGGTCGGGTGGTTATAGCCATTTTCATGTTTTTTTCGTGTTATAGCGCCACCAAGTGTTCAATCGTCGCTATTTTTTTATCGAGACCAAAGACTCAGACCCTACACATGTGTACCAAGTTTGGTGAAGACATCTCATTTCTTTCTTGAGTTATAGCCATTTTAATAAAATAGGCTCCTCCCACAACAGTCGTTTTCCGCCCCTTAGCGACCGTGAATAGAAATTTAAAAAAATTTCAATTATTATTGATATGTAGACTCCAGAGAACATTTCTGCACTGGTTTGGTTCCGATCAAGCGAAAAACCTAGGAAAAGTTTGCAAAAGTAGTTTTTTGACAAAATTCAAAATGGCGGAAAATCTATCATGGCGCAAATGAAATCGGAGATATACATTTTGTTCGTCATGGACTCACCTTTCCAATGATATAAGACACTTGAGTGTACGACATACGGATTAGGAGTTATGATCAGTTGCGCGCAATTGATTGCTATAGCGCCACCTATAGGCCAATCTGGCTCATAATTTGATAACCTCTTCTCTATGTTTGTACTACCTATTGGCCAAGTTTCAAGTCTCTAGCCCTTACGGTTTGGGCTGCACGATGTGTTTTACTGCAGAATAATATTATTTTGTGTGTAGTACAATAAAATGAACAGCGGGGGGCAGCAAACGACCACTTATTGGCTTAATATACCATTATTATCAAATGAACTCTGTAATTTTAACCTTTTTTAACTTTTATAGAGGCAAATATTGTCAGATCTGTCTGAAAATTTTCATGCTTGTTTAGAGGCATAGGATACATGTTCTGACTTGTTTTTAAGTAGATCTGAACATTCATTGAATAGAGAGATGGAAAATACAATTTACAGCCAATACAGGCAATTCACCATAGGGAATACATGGTTTTCAAAGCTTTTTAACAGTTTTAGCGCCACCTATGGTCCGATCTCCATGAAACTTTGCATGCTTCTTCAGCATGTTATGTCACATATACATAACAATATTCGTGACGTTTTGAGTTTTCCTTTAAGATTTATAGGCTATTGAGTGTATTTTGCTACGTCCCTCTTGATTGATTTTATACAATTCATATATTCAACTTTATTAGTGAGCAGAATGGGCCAATGAGTGGTCCTCTGCTGGTGGTTTTGTGGCAATTGTAGGGAACATGTAATAAACACATTTTCCATGTTAACTCATTTAAACTTTATTTTTGTTGCAGATATATTTGAAATAAATTATTTTGACTAAATGTGATTGTAAATATTGTAATAGTGACTTTATAATGTCTAAATAGGAATAATAGTACATGATAAGTAAATAGTATGACAAAATGACTATTTAAGCCCAGCAGGTGGCAGCAGAGAACCACTCATTGGCTCATTTTCATTTTGTCTGTTTTTCATTTAATGGGCACATTTTCCAAGTTAATGTCTTCAAACGTGCTTAACTCAAATGCACATTTTGTTGGAGATATAGATATTTGAAATTAATGATGGGTAACAAATAGCTTATTCCAGGTTTTCCCCTTTAAAACATATTTTCAGGCATTATTTTAATTGTAATATAATAATTATTGTAAAACATTAATCAAATGAACAAATTAATTGCTAAACATTGACAAAATGTCATTTGCAACATTATTATAATGATTTTATAAAGTTTAAATATGCTTAGTAAGCAGAATGAACCAATGAGTGGTCTTCTGCTGCCATCTGGTGGTAATTTTAGGTAATACGTTTTGAACATAATTGTGAATAAATAAATAACAATTTGATTGACAGTATTGGTTCTTGAGGCAAAGTTGTTCAGTATGAGGAGATCTATCATAATTTCTGCATATTATGTGGATGTTTTTTACCCCACCTGATTACAGAGATGGAAAATACCATTTACAGCCAATACAGGCAATTCACCATAGGGAATACATGGTTTTCAAAGCTTTTTAACAGTTATAGCGCCACCTATGGTCCGATCTCCATGAAACTTTGCATGCTTCTTCAGCATGTTATGTTACATATACATAACAATTTTCGTGAAGTTTTGAGTTTTCCTTTAGGATTTATAGGCTTTTGAGTGTATTTTGCTACGCCCCTCTTCTAAATGACCCTGTTATAGCCATCCAAATGCAAAAGTTCAACTTTTTTTCAATGATTATTGATCTAGAGAGTCCAGAGAATTGTCCTAGACTGGTTTGGTTCCGATCAATGAAAAATCCAGGGACTAGTTCGCAAAAGTAGGTTTTAAACATAATTACAAATATTTAATGAAAGATTTGATTGACAGCAATAGTTCAAGAGGCAAAGTTGTTCAGTATGAGGAGATCTATCAAATGATATGCATATTTTGGGGATGTGTGCAACACCACGTGATCACAGAGCCATAAAACTCGTTAGCGCCAACTAGTGGCCGATTTCTTTCAAAATTCTTACAGACCTCTAAGGCCATGAGTCGAACATGCCCATCGAGTTTCGTTCCGATCGACCTTCGTTAACCTTGTCTAATAGGTGCTCAAATTTAATTGGCTGTGGCGGCCATGTTTTTTGAGATACGCCAATGTCCTCATAGACATACTTGGCACCTTGGACCAAGACACTGCATACCAATTTTCAAGTCAATCGGACTAGCGGTCGGGTGGTTATAGCCCTTTTCATGTTTTTTTCATATTATAGCGCCACCAAGTGTTCAATCATCGCATTTTTTTTATTGTGACCAAAGATTGAGCCCTTACACATGTGTACCAAGTTTGGTGAAGATATCTCATTGTAATCTTGAGTTATAACCTTTTTAGTAAAATAGGCTCCGCCCTGAACGTCTATTATTACGCCCCTTAATAACCGTGAATCGAAATTATTACTTTTTTTCAATGATTATTGATATTCAGACTCCAGAGAACATTTCTGTACTGGTTTGGTTCCGATCGGACTAAAATCCAGGGACTAGTTCGCAAAAGTAGTTTTTTGACAAAATTCAAAATGGCGGAAAATCTATCATGGCGGAAATGAAATCGGAGATATACGTTTTGTTCGTCAGGGACTCACCTTTCCAATGATATAAGACACTTGAGTCTACGACATACGGTCTAGGAGTTATGAGCAGTTTCGCGCAATTGATTGCTATAGCGCCACCTATAGGCCAATGTGGCTCATAATTTGATAACCTTTCCTCGATTTTTGTACTACCTATTGGCCAAGTTTCAAGTCTCTAGCCCTTACAGTTTGGTCTGCACGATGCGTTTTACGGCTGAATAATAATAATAATAATAATAATAATAATAATAAAAATCAGCACAAATACAATAGGGTTTCAGCACTTCGTGCTTGAACCCCTAATAATAAAAATCAGCACAAATACAATAGGGTTTCAGCACTTCGTGCTTGAACCCCTAATAATAATAATAAAAATCAGCACAAATACAATAGGGTTTCAGCACTTCGTGCTTGAACCCCTAAATATAGCTGCAAGCAGCAATTATCGGGGTTCAAGCCACTTAAGGCATTTAAGCACATTTGCATAAAAAGTTATTATGTTTTATTTAGCCATCAAATGTAACCTTTAAAATCATAGAGAGAAAATGCCATTTACAGCTAATACCGGTATTTTACCTTTTCAAATATGCTTATTAAATGTTTAACAGTTATAGTCCCACTTGTGGTTTGATCTCTATTTTAAATAATTATTTTGAATAAATGATAAAATGTAAGCAGATATGTGTAGCATGAATTACCATGATATATCACTTTCTAGTATGATTAACCATAGTTAATTATGATTATAGCATCATTTACCATATTTTACCATGATTTACCATAGATTACCATGATTTACTATTATTAGTATTAGCATGATTTAACAACATTGCTAGCATTGATGTGATATGTCAGTACAAATGAAGTGGTAAACCTTAACAAAATGTGATTTTATACAATTCATATATTCAACTTTATTAGTGAGCAGAATGGGCCAATGAGTGGTCCTCTGCTGGTGGTTTTGTGGCAATTGTAGGGAACATGTAATAAACACATTTTCCATGTTAACTCATTTAAACTTTATTTTTGTTGCAGATATATTTGAAATAAATTATTTTGACTAAATGTGATTGTAAATATTGTAATAGTGACTTTATAATGTCTAAATAGGAATAATAGTACATGATAAGTAAATAGTATGACAAAATGACTATTTAAGCCCAGCAGGTGGCAGCAGAGAACCACTCATTGGCTCATTTTCATTTTGTCTGTTTTTCATTTAATGGGCACATTTTCCAAGTTAATGTCTTCAAACGTGCTTAACTCAAATGCACATTTTGTTGGAGATATAGATATTTGAAATTAATGATGGGTAACAAATAGCTTATTCCAGGTTTTCCCCTTTAAAACATATTTTCAGGCATTATTTTAATTGTAATATAATAATTATTGTAAAACATTAATCAAATGAACAAATTAATTGCTAAACATTGACAAAATGTCATTTGCAACATTATTATAATGATTTTATAAAGTTTAAATATGCTTAGTAAGCAGAATGAACCAATGAGTGGTCTTCTGCTGCCATCTGGTGGTAATTTTAGGTAATACGTTTTGAACATAATTGTGAATAAATAAATAACAATTTGATTGACAGTATTGGTTCTTGAGGCAAAGTTGTTCAGTATGAGGAGATCTATCATAATTTCTGCATATTATGTGGATGTTTTTTACCCCACCTGATTACAGAGATGGAAAATACCATTTACAGCCAATACAGGCAATTCACCATAGGGAATACATGGTTTTCAAAGCTTTTTAACAGTTATAGCGCCACCTATGGTCCGATCTCCATGAAACTTTGCATGCTTCTTCAGCATGTTATGTTACATATACATAACAATTTTCGTGAAGTTTTGAGTTTTCCTTTAGGATTTATAGGCTTTTGAGTGTATTTTGCTACGCCCCTCTTCTAAATGACCCTGTTTTAGCCATCCAAATGCAAAAGTTCAACTTTTTTTCAATAATTATTGATCTAGAGAGTCCAGAGAATTTTCCTAGACTGGTTTGGTTCCGATCAATGAAAAATCCAGGGACTAGTTCGCAAAAGTAGGTTTTAAACATAATCACAAATATTTAATGAACGATTTGATTGACAGCAATAGTTCAAGAGGCAAAGTTGTTCAGTATGAGGAGATCTATCAAATGATATGCACATTTTGGGGATGTGTGCAACACCACGTGATCACAGAGCCATAAAACTCGTTAGCGCCAACTAGTGGCCGATTTCTTTCAAAATTCTTACAGACCTCTAGGGCCATAAGTCAAACATACCCATCGAGTTTCGTTCTGATCGGCCTCCATTAACCTTGTCTAATAGGTGCTCAAATTTAATTGGCTGTGGCGGCCATGTTTTTTGAGATACGCCAATGTGCTCATAGACGTACTTGGTACCTTGGACCAAGACACTGCATACCAATTTTCAAGTCAATCGGACTAGCGGTCGGGTGGTTATAGCCCTTTTCATGTTTTTTTCATATTATAGCGCCACCAAGTGTTCAATCATCGCATTTTTTTTATTGTGACCAAAGATTGAGCCCTTACACATGTGTACCAAGTTTGGTGAAGATATCTCATTGTAATCTTGAGTTATAACCTTTTTAGTAAAATAGGCTCCGCCCTGAACGTCTATTATTACGCCCCTTAATAACCGTGAATCGAAATTATTACTTTTTTTCAATGATTATTGATATTCAGACTCCAGAGAACATTTCTGTACTGGTTTGGTTCCGATCGGGCTAAAATCCAGGGACTAGTTTGCAAAAGTAGTTTTTTAACAAAATTCAAAATGGCGGAAAATCTATCATGGCGGAAATGAAATCGGAGATATACGTTTTGTTCGTCATGGACTCACCTTTCCAATGATATAAGACACTTGAGTCTACGACATACGGTCTAGGAGTTATGAGCAGTTTCGCGCAATTGATTGCTATAGCGCCACCTATAGGCCAATGTGGCTCATAATTTGATAACCTCTCCTCGATTTTTGTACTACCTATTGGCCAAGTTTCAAGTCTCTAGCCCTTACAGTTTGGTCTGCACGATGCGTTTTACGGCTGAATAATAATAATAATAATAATAATAATAATAAATATAGCTGCAAGCAGCAATTATCGGGGTTCAAGCCAATTAAGGCATTTAAGCACATTTGCATAAAAAGTTATTGTGTTTTATTTAGCCATTAAATGTAACCTTTAAAATCATAGAGAGAAAATGCCCATTTACAGCTAAAATGGGTATTTTACATTTTGAAATATGCTTATTAAATGTTTGGTGGTTTTGTAATTTTAAGGAATATGTAATAGGCACATTTTCCATGTTAACTCATTTAAACATTAATTTTGTTGCAGATATATTTGAAATAAATTATTTTGACCAAATGTGATTGTAAATATTGTAATAGTGACTTTATAATGTCTAAATAGGAATTATAGAACATGATAAGTAAATAGTATGAAAAAAATGACTATTTAAGCCCAGCAGGTGGCAGCAGAGAAGTACTCATTGGCTCATTTTCATTTTAATTGTCTGTTTTTCATTTAATGGGCACATTTTGCAAGTTAATGCCTTCAAATGTGCTAACTCACATGCACATTTAGTTGGAGATAGAGATATTTGAAATTAATGATGGGTAACAAATAGCTTATTCCAGGTTTTCCCCTTTAAATCATATTTTCAGGCATTATTTTAATTGTAATATAATAATTATTGTAAAACATTAATCAAATGAACAAATTAATTGCTAAACATTGACAAAATGTCATTTGCAACATTATTATAATGATTTTATAAAGTTTAAATATGCTTAGTAAGCAAAATGAACCAATGAGTGGTCTTCTGCTGCCATCTGGTGGTAATTTTAGGTAATACGTTTTGAACATAATTGTGAATAAATAAAAAACAATTTGATTGACAGTATTGGTTCTTGAGGCAAAGTTGTTCAGTATGAGGAGATCTATCATAATTTCTGCATATTATGTGGATGTTTTTTTACCCCACCTGATTACAGAGATGGAAAATACCATTTACAGCCAATACAGGCAATTCACCATAGGGAATACATGGTTTTCAAAGCTTTTTAACAGTTATAGCGCCACCTATGATCCGATCTCCATGAAACTTTGCATGCTTCTTCAGCATGTTATGTCACATATACATAACAATTTTCGTGAAGTTTTGAGTTTTCCTTTAGGATTTATAGGCTTTTGAGTGTATTTTGCTACTCCCCTCTTCTAAATGACCCTGTTATAGCCATCCAAATGCAAAAGTTCAACTTTTTTTCAATGATTATTGATCTAGAGAGTCCAGAGAATTGTCCTAGACTGGTTTGGTTCCGATCAATGAAAAATCCAGGGACTAGTTCGCAAAAGTAGGTTTTAAACATAATTACAAATATTTAATGAAAGATTTGATTGACAGCAATAGTTCAAGAGGCAAAGTTGTTCAGTATGAGGAGATCTATCAAATGATATGCATATTTTGGGGATGTGTGCAACACCACGTGATCACAGAGCCATAAAACTCGTTAGCGCCAACTAGTGGCCGATTTCTTTCAAAATTCTTACAGACCTCTAAGGCCATGAGTCGAACATGCCCATCGAGTTTCGTTCCGATCGACCTTCGTTAACCTTGTCTAATAGGTGCTCAAATTTAATTGGCTGTGGCGGCCATGTTTTTTGAGATACGCCAATGTCCTCATAGACATACTTGGCACCTTGGACCAAGACACTGCATACCAATTTTCAAGTCAATCGGACTAGCGGTCGGGTGGTTATAGCCCTTTTCATGTTTTTTTCATATTATAGCGCCACCAAGTGTTCAATCATCGCATTTTTTTTATTGTGACCAAAGATTGAGCCCTTACACATGTGTACCAAGTTTGGTGAAGATATCTCATTGTAATCTTGAGTTATAACCTTTTTAGTAAAATAGGCTCCGCCCTGAACGTCTATTATTACGCCCCTTAATAACCGTGAATCGAAATTATTACTTTTTTTCAATGATTATTGATATTCAGACTCCAGAGAACATTTCTGCACTGGTTTGGTTCCGATCAAGCAAAAAACCTAGGACTAGTTCGCAAAAGTAGTTTTTTGACAAAATTCAAAATGGCGGAAAATCTATCATGGCGCAAATGAAATCGGAGATATACGTTTTGTTCGTCATGGACTCACCTTTCCAATGATATAAGACACTTGAGTCTACGACATACGGTTTAGGAGTTATGAGCAGTTTCGCGCAATTGATTGCTATAGCGCCACCTATAGGCCAATCTGGCTCATAATTTGATAACCTCTCCTCGTTTTGTGTACTACCATCTGACAAAGTTTCAAAGTTCCAGCCCTTACGGTTTGGGCTGCACGATGCGTTTTAGCGGAGAATAATAATAATAAATATAGCTGCAAGCAGCAATTATCGGGGTTCAAGCCAATTAAGGCATTTAAGCACATTTGCATAAAAAGTTATTGTGTTTTATTTAGCCATTAAATGTAACCTTTAAAATCATAGAGAGAAAATGCCCATTTACAGCTAAAATGGGTATTTTACATTTTGAAATATGCTTATTAAATGTTTGGTGGTTTTGTAATTTTAAGGAATATGTAATAGGCACATTTTCCATGTTAACTCATTTAAACATTAATTTTGTTGCAGATATATTTGAAATAAATTATTTTGACCAAATGTGATTGTAAATATTGTAATAGTGACTTTATAATGTCTAAATAGGAATTATAGAACATGATAAGTAAATAGTATGAAAAAAATGACTATTTAAGCCCAGCAGGTGGCAGCAGAGAAGTACTCATTGGCTCATTTTCATTTTAATTGTCTGTTTTTCATTTAATGGGCACATTTTGCAAGTTAATGCCTTCAAATGTGCTAACTCACATGCACATTTAGTTGGAGATAGAGATATTTGAAATTAATGATGGGTAACAAATAGCTTATTCCAGGTTTTCCCCTTTAAATCATATTTTCAGGCATTATTTTAATTGTAATATAATAATTATTGTAAAACATTAATCAAATGAACAAATTAATTGCTAAACATTGACAAAATGTCATTTGCAACATTATTATAATGATTTTATAAAGTTTAAATATGCTTAGTAAGCAAAATGAACCAATGAGTGGTCTTCTGCTGCCATCTGGTGGTAATTTTAGGTAATACGTTTTGAACATAATTGTGAATAAATAAAAAACAATTTGATTGACAGTATTGGTTCTTGAGGCAAAGTTGTTCAGTATGAGGAGATCTATCATAATTTCTGCATATTATGTGGATGTTTTTTTACCCCACCTGATTACAGAGATGGAAAATACCATTTACAGCCAATACAGGCAATTCACCATAGGGAATACATGGTTTTCAAAGCTTTTTAACAGTTATAGCGCCACCTATGATCCGATCTCCATGAAACTTTGCATGCTTCTTCAGCATGTTATGTCACATATACATAACAATTTTCGTGAAGTTTTGAGTTTTCCTTTAGGATTTATAGGCTTTTGAGTGTATTTTGCTACGCCCCTCTTCTAAATGACCCTGTTATAGCCATCCAAATGCAAAAGTTCAACTTTTTTTCAATGATTATTGATCTAGAGAGTCCAGAGAATTGTCCTAGACTGGTTTGGTTCCGATCAATGAAAAATCCAGGGACTAGTTCGCAAAAGTAGGTTTTAAACATAATTACAAATATTTAATGAAAGATTTGATTGACAGCAATAGTTCAAGAGGCAAAGTTGTTCAGTATGAGGAGATCTATCAAATGATATGCATATTTTGGGGATGTGTGCAACACCACGTGATCACAGAGCCATAAAACTCGTTAGCGCCAACTAGTGGCCGATTTCTTTCAAAATTCTTACAGACCTCTAAGGCCATGAGTCGAACATGCCCATCGAGTTTCGTTCCGATCGACCTTCGTTAACCTTGTCTAATAGGTGCTCAAATTTAATTGGCTGTGGCGGCCATGTTTTTTGAGATACGCCAATGTCCTCATAGACATACTTGGCACCTTGGACCAAGACACTGCATACCAATTTTCAAGTCAATCGGACTAGCGGTCGGGTGGTTATAGCCCTTTTCATGTTTTTTTCATATTATAGCGCCACCAAGTGTTCAATCATCGCATTTTTTTTATTGTGACCAAAGATTGAGCCCTTACACATGTGTACCAAGTTTGGTGAAGATATCTCATTGTAATCTTGAGTTATAACCTTTTTAGTAAAATAGGCTCCGCCCTGAACGTCTATTATTACGCCCCTTAATAACCGTGAATCGAAATTATTACTTTTTTTCAATGATTATTGATATTCAGTCTCCAGAGAACATTTCTGTACTGGTTTGGTTCCGATCGGACTAAAATCCAGGGACTAGTTCGCAAAAGTAGTTTTTTGACAAAATTCAAAATGGCGGAAAATCTATCATGGCGGAAATGAAATCGGAGATATACGTTTTGTTCGTCAGGGACTCACCTTTCCAATGATATAAGACACTTGAGTCTACGACATACGGTCTAGGAGTTATGAGCAGTTTCGCGCAATTGATTGCTATAGCGCCACCTATAGGCCAATGTGGCTCATAATTTGATAACCTTTCCTCGATTTTTGTACTACCTATTGGCCAAGTTTCAAGTCTCTAGCCCTTACAGTTTGGTCTGCACGATGCGTTTTACGGCTGAATAATAATAATAATAATAATAATAATAATAATAATTAAAGCTGCGAGCAGCATTTAGCGGGGTTCAAGCCTTTAAGGCCTTTAAGCACACAAGCATCAAAAGACATCAAGTTTTATTTAGCAAGATTTTAAACACTGAAATAATAGATGGAAAACTCAAATTACAGGCAATTTAGGCAATTTACCAAAGGAAACATATGGTTTTTAACAGTTATAGCGCCACCTATGGTCCATAGGAAAGGCCAATTTCTTTCAAAATTCTTACAGACCTCTAGGACCATGCGTCAAACATGCCCATCGAGTTTCATTCTGATCGGCCTCCATTAACCTTGTCTAATAGGTGCTCAAATTTAATTGGCTGTGGCGGCCATGTTTTTTGAGATACGCCAATATCCTCATAGACATGCATGGTACCTTGGACCAAGACACTGCATACCAATTTTCAAGTCAATCGGACTAGCGGTCGGGTGGTTATAGCCATTTTCATGTTTTTTTCGTGTTATAGCGCCACCAAGTGTTCAATCGTCGCTATTTTTTTATCGAGACCAAAGACTCAGACCCTACACATGTGTACCAAGTTTGGTGAAGACATCTCATTTCTTTCTTGAGTTATAGCCATTTTAATAAAATAGGCTCCTCCCACAACAGTCGTTTTCCGCCCCTTAGCGACCGTGAATAGAAATTTAAAAAATTTTCAATTATTATTGATATGTAGACTCCAGAGAACATTTCTGCACTGGTTTGGTTCCGATCAAGCGAAAAACCTAGGAAAAGTTTGCAAAAGTAGTTTTTTGACAAAATTCAAAATGGCGGAAAATCTATCATGGCGCAAATGAAATCGGAGATATACATTTTGTTCGTCATGGACTCACCTTTCCAATGATATAAGACACTTGAGTGTACGACATACGGATTAGGAGTTATGATCAGTTGCGCGCAATTGATTGCTATAGCGCCACCTATAGGCCAATCTGGCTCATAATTTGATAACCTCTTCTCTATGTTTGTACTACCTATTGGCCAAGTTTCAAGTCTCTAGCCCTTACGGTTTGGGCTGCACGATGTGTTTTACTGCAGAATAATATTATTTTGTGTGTAGTACAATAAAATGAACAGCGGGGGGCAGCAAACGACCACTTATTGGCTTAATATACCATTATTATCAAATGAACTCTGTAATTTTAACCTTTTTTAACTTTTATAGAGGCAAATATTGTCAGATCTGTCTGAAAATTTTCATGCTTGTTTAGAGGCATAGGATACATGTTCTGACTTGTTTTTAAGTAGATCTGAACATTCATTGAATAGAGAGATGGAAAATACAATTTACAGCCAATACAGGCAATTCACCATAGGGAATACATGGTTTTCAAAGCTTTTTAACAGTTTTAGCGCCACCTATGGTCCGATCTCCATGAAACTTTGCATGCTTCTTCAGCATGTTATGTCACATATACATAACAATATTCGTGACGTTTTGAGTTTTCCTTTAAGATTTATAGGCTATTGAGTGTATTTTGCTACGTCCCTCTTCTAATTGACCCTGTTATAGCCATCTAAATGCAAAAGTTGAACTTTTTTTTGATAATCATTGATCTAGAGAGTCCAGAAAATTGTCCTAGACTGGTTTGGTTCCGATCGGGCAAAAATCCAGGGACTAGTTCGCAAAAGTAGGTTTTTAACATAATTGCAAATATTTAATGAACGATTTGATTGACAGCAATGGTTCTAGAGGCAAAGGTGTTCAATATGAAGAGATCTATCAAATGATATGCATATTTTGTGGATGTGTGCAACACCACGTGATTACAGAGCCATAAAACTCATTAGCACCAACTAGTGGCCGATTTGTTTCAAAATTATTACAGACCTCTAGGGCCATGAGTCAAACATACCCATTGAGTTTCGTTCCGATTGGCCTCCGTTAACCTTGTCTAATAGGTGCTCAAATTTAATTGGCTGTGGCGGCCATGTTTTTTGAGATACGCCAATGTCCTCATAGACATACATGGTACCTTGGACCAAGACACTGCATACCAATTTTCAAGTCAATCGGATTAGCGCTCGGCAGGTTATAGCCATTTTTATGTTTTTTTAATGTTATAGCGCCACCAAGTGTTCAATCGTCGTTATTTTTTTATCGAGACCACATACTCAGCCCATACACATGTGTACCAAGTTTGGTGAAGATGTCTCATTTTGTTCTTGAGTTATAGCTGTTTTAGTAAAATAGGCTCCTCCCACAACATTGGTTTTCCGCCCCTTAGCGACCGTGAATCGAAATTTCAACTTTTTTTCGATAATTATTGATATTCAGACTCCAGAGAACATTTCTGCACTGGTTTGGTTTCGATCAAGCGAAAAACCTAGGACTAGTTCGCAAAAGTAGTTTTTTGACAAAATTCAAAATGGCGGAAAATCTATTATGGCGCAAATGAAATCGGAGATATACATTTTGTCCGTCATGGACTCACCTTTCCAATGATATAAGACACTTGAGTCTACGACATACAGTTTAGGAGTTATGAGCAGTTTTGCGCAATTGATTGCTATAGCGCCACCTATAGGCCAATCTGGCTCATAATTTGATAACCTCTCCTCGATTTTTCTACTATCTATTGGCCAAGTTTCAAGTCTCTAGCCCTTACGGTTTGGGCTGCACGATGCGTTTTACGGCAGAATAATAATAATAATAATAATAATAAAAATCAGTACAATTACAATAGGGTTTCAGCACTTCGTGCTTGAACCCCTAAATATAGCTGCAAGCAGCAATTATCGGGGTTCAAGCCAATTAAGGCATTTAAGCACATTTGCATAAAAAGTTATTGTTTTATTTAGCCATTAAATGTAACCTTTAAAATCATAGAGAGAAAATGCCCATTTACAGCTAAAATGGGTATTTTACATTTTGAAATATGCTTATTAAATGTTTGGTGGTTTTGTAATTTTAAGGAATATGTAATAGGCACATTTTCCATGTTAACTCATTTAAACATTAATTTTGTTGCAGATATATTTGAAATAAATTATTTTGACAAAATGTGATTGTAAATATTGTAATAGTGACTTTATAATGTCTAAATAGGAATTATAGAACATGATAAGTAAATAGTATGAAAAAAATGACTATTTAAGCCCAGCAGGTGGCAGCAGAGAAGTACTCATTGGCTCATTTTCATTTTAATTGTCTGTTTTTCATTTAATGGGCACATTTTGCAAGTTAATGCCTTCAAATGTGCTAACTCACATGCACATTTAGTTGGAGATAGAGATATTTGAAATTAATGATGGGTAACAAATAGCTTATTCCAGGTTTTCCCCTTTAAATCATATTTTCAGGCATTATTTTAATTGTAATATAATAATTATTGTAAAACATTAATCAAATGAACAAATTAATTGCTAAACATTGACAAAATGTCATTTGCAACATTATTATAATGATTTTATAAAGTTTAAATATGCTTAGTAAGCAAAATGAACCAATGAGTGGTCTTCTGCTGCCATCTGGTGGTAATTTTAGGTAATACGTTTTGAACATAATTGTGAATAAATAAATAACAATTTGATTGACAGTATTGGTTCTTGAGGCAAAGTTGTTCAGTATGAGGAGATCTATCATAATTTCTGCATATTATGTGGATGTTTTTTTACCCCACCTGATTACAGAGATGGAAAATACCATTTACAGCCAATACAGGCAATTCACCATAGGGAATACATGGTTTTCAAAGCTTTTTAACAGTTATAGCGCCACCTATGATCCGATCTCCATGAAACTTTGCATGCTTCTTCAGCATGTTATGTCACATATACATAACAATTTTCGTGAAGTTTTGAGTTTTCCTTTAGGATTTATAGGCTTTTGAGTGTATTTTGCTACGCCCCTCTTCTAAATGACCCTGTTATAGCCATCCAAATGCAAAAGTTCAACTTTTTTTCAATGATTATTGATCTAGAGAGTCCAGAGAATTGTCCTAGACTGGTTTGGTTCCGATCAATGAAAAATCCAGGGACTAGTTCGCAAAAGTAGGTTTTAAACATAATTACAAATATTTAATGAAAGATTTGATTGACAGCAATAGTTCAAGAGGCAAAGTTGTTCAGTATGAGGAGATCTATCAAATGATATGCATATTTTGGGGATGTGTGCAACACCACGTGATCACAGAGCCATAAAACTCGTTAGCGCCAACTAGTGGCCGATTTCTTTCAAAATTCTTACAGACCTCTAAGGCCATGAGTCGAACATGCCCATCGAGTTTCGTTCCGATCGACCTTCGTTAACCTTGTCTAATAGGTGCTCAAATTTAATTGGCTGTGGCGGCCATGTTTTTTGAGATACGCCAATGTCCTCATAGACATACTTGGCACCTTGGACCAAGACACTGCATACCAATTTTCAAGTCAATCGGACTAGCGGTCGGGTGGTTATAGCCCTTTTCATGTTTTTTTCATATTATAGCGCCACCAAGTGTTCAATCATCGCATTTTTTTTATTGTGACCAAAGATTGAGCCCTTACACATGTGTACCAAGTTTGGTGAAGATATCTCATTGTAATCTTGAGTTATAACCTTTTTAGTAAAATAGGCTCCGCCCTGAACGTCTATTATTACGCCCCTTAATAACCGTGAATCGAAATTATTACTTTTTTTCAATGATTATTGATATTCAGACTCCAGAGAACATTTCTGTACTGGTTTGGTTCCGATCGGACTAAAATCCAGGGACTAGTTCGCAAAAGTAGTTTTTTGACAAAATTCAAAATGGCGGAAAATCTATCATGGCGGAAATGAAATCGGAGATATACGTTTTGTTCGTCAGGGACTCACCTTTCCAATGATATAAGACACTTGAGTCTACGACATACGGTCTAGGAGTTATGAGCAGTTTCGCGCAATTGATTGCTATAGCGCCACCTATAGGCCAATGTGGCTCATAATTTGATAACCTTTCCTCGATTTTTGTACTACCTATTGGCCAAGTTTCAAGTCTCTAGCCCTTACAGTTTGGTCTGCACGATGCGTTTTACGGCTGAATAATAATAATAATAATAATAATAATAATAATAAAAATCAGCACAAATACAATAGGGTTTCAGCACTTCGTGCTTGAACCCCTAATAATAAAAATCAGCACAAATACAATAGGGTTTCAGCACTTCGTGCTTGAACCCCTAATAATAATAATAAAAATCAGCACAAATACAATAGGGTTTCAGCACTTCGTGCTTGAACCCCTAAATATAGCTGCAAGCAGCAATTATCGGGGTTCAAGCCACTTAAGGCATTTAAGCACATTTGCATAAAAAGTTATTATGTTTTATTTAGCCATCAAATGTAACCTTTAAAATCATAGAGAGAAAATGCCATTTACAGCTAATACCGGTATTTTACCTTTTCAAATATGCTTATTAAATGTTTAACAGTTATAGTCCCACTTGTGGTTTGATCTCTATTTTAAATAATTATTTTGAATAAATGATAAAATGTAAGCAGATATGTGTAGCATGAATTACCATGATATATCACTTTCTAGTATGATTAACCATAGTTAATTATGATTATAGCATCATTTACCATATTTTACCATGATTTACCATAGATTACCATGATTTACTATTATTAGTATTAGCATGATTTAACAACATTGCTAGCATTGATGTGATATGTCAGTACAAATGAAGTGGTAAACCTTAACAAAATGTGATTTTATACAATTCATATATTCAACTTTATTAGTGAGCAGAATGGGCCAATGAGTGGTCCTCTGCTGGTGGTTTTGTGGCAATTGTAGGGAACATGTAATAAACACATTTTCCATGTTAACTCATTTAAACTTTATTTTTGTTGCAGATATATTTGAAATAAATTATTTTGACTAAATGTGATTGTAAATATTGTAATAGTGACTTTATAATGTCTAAATAGGAATAATAGTACATGATAAGTAAATAGTATGACAAAATGACTATTTAAGCCCAGCAGGTGGCAGCAGAGAACCACTCATTGGCTCATTTTCATTTTGTCTGTTTTTCATTTAATGGGCACATTTTCCAAGTTAATGTCTTCAAACGTGCTTAACTCAAATGCACATTTTGTTGGAGATATAGATATTTGAAATTAATGATGGGTAACAAATAGCTTATTCCAGGTTTTCCCCTTTAAAACATATTTTCAGGCATTATTTTAATTGTAATATAATAATTATTGTAAAACATTAATCAAATGAACAAATTAATTGCTAAACATTGACAAAATGTCATTTGCAACATTATTATAATGATTTTATAAAGTTTAAATATGCTTAGTAAGCAGAATGAACCAATGAGTGGTCTTCTGCTGCCATCTGGTGGTAATTTTAGGTAATACGTTTTGAACATAATTGTGAATAAATAAATAACAATTTGATTGACAGTATTGGTTCTTGAGGCAAAGTTGTTCAGTATGAGGAGATCTATCATAATTTCTGCATATTATGTGGATGTTTTTTACCCCACCTGATTACAGAGATGGAAAATACCATTTACAGCCAATACAGGCAATTCACCATAGGGAATACATGGTTTTCAAAGCTTTTTAACAGTTATAGCGCCACCTATGGTCCGATCTCCATGAAACTTTGCATGCTTCTTCAGCATGTTATGTTACATATACATAACAATTTTCGTGAAGTTTTGAGTTTTCCTTTAGGATTTATAGGCTTTTGAGTGTATTTTGCTACGCCCCTCTTCTAAATGACCCTGTTTTAGCCATCCAAATGCAAAAGTTCAACTTTTTTTCAATAATTATTGATCTAGAGAGTCCAGAGAATTTTCCTAGACTGGTTTGGTTCCGATCAATGAAAAATCCAGGGACTAGTTCGCAAAAGTAGGTTTTAAACATAATCACAAATATTTAATGAACGATTTGATTGACAGCAATAGTTCAAGAGGCAAAGTTGTTCAGTATGAGGAGATCTATCAAATGATATGCACATTTTGGGGATGTGTGCAACACCACGTGATCACAGAGCCATAAAACTCGTTAGCGCCAACTAGTGGCCGATTTCTTTCAAAATTCTTACAGACCTCTAGGGCCATAAGTCAAACATACCCATCGAGTTTCGTTCTGATCGGCCTCCATTAACCTTGTCTAATAGGTGCTCAAATTTAATTGGCTGTGGCGGCCATGTTTTTTGAGATACGCCAATGTGCTCATAGACGTACTTGGTACCTTGGACCAAGACACTGCATACCAATTTTCAAGTCAATCGGACTAGCGGTCGGGTGGTTATAGCCCTTTTCATGTTTTTTTCATATTATAGCGCCACCAAGTGTTCAATCATCGCATTTTTTTTATTGTGACCAAAGATTGAGCCCTTACACATGTGTACCAAGTTTGGTGAAGATATCTCATTGTAATCTTGAGTTATAACCTTTTTAGTAAAATAGGCTCCGCCCTGAACGTCTATTATTACGCCCCTTAATAACCGTGAATCGAAATTATTACTTTTTTTCAATGATTATTGATATTCAGACTCCAGAGAACATTTCTGTACTGGTTTGGTTCCGATCGGGCTAAAATCCAGGGACTAGTTTGCAAAAGTAGTTTTTTAACAAAATTCAAAATGGCGGAAAATCTATCATGGCGGAAATGAAATCGGAGATATACGTTTTGTTCGTCATGGACTCACCTTTCCAATGATATAAGACACTTGAGTCTACGACATACGGTCTAGGAGTTATGAGCAGTTTCGCGCAATTGATTGCTATAGCGCCACCTATAGGCCAATGTGGCTCATAATTTGATAACCTCTCCTCGATTTTTGTACTACCTATTGGCCAAGTTTCAAGTCTCTAGCCCTTACAGTTTGGTCTGCACGATGCGTTTTACGGCTGAATAATAATAATAATAATAATAATAATAATAAATATAGCTGCAAGCAGCAATTATCGGGGTTCAAGCCAATTAAGGCATTTAAGCACATTTGCATAAAAAGTTATTGTGTTTTATTTAGCCATTAAATGTAACCTTTAAAATCATAGAGAGAAAATGCCCATTTACAGCTAAAATGGGTATTTTACATTTTGAAATATGCTTATTAAATGTTTGGTGGTTTTGTAATTTTAAGGAATATGTAATAGGCACATTTTCCATGTTAACTCATTTAAACATTAATTTTGTTGCAGATATATTTGAAATAAATTATTTTGACCAAATGTGATTGTAAATATTGTAATAGTGACTTTATAATGTCTAAATAGGAATTATAGAACATGATAAGTAAATAGTATGAAAAAAATGACTATTTAAGCCCAGCAGGTGGCAGCAGAGAAGTACTCATTGGCTCATTTTCATTTTAATTGTCTGTTTTTCATTTAATGGGCACATTTTGCAAGTTAATGCCTTCAAATGTGCTAACTCACATGCACATTTAGTTGGAGATAGAGATATTTGAAATTAATGATGGGTAACAAATAGCTTATTCCAGGTTTTCCCCTTTAAATCATATTTTCAGGCATTATTTTAATTGTAATATAATAATTATTGTAAAACATTAATCAAATGAACAAATTAATTGCTAAACATTGACAAAATGTCATTTGCAACATTATTATAATGATTTTATAAAGTTTAAATATGCTTAGTAAGCAAAATGAACCAATGAGTGGTCTTCTGCTGCCATCTGGTGGTAATTTTAGGTAATACGTTTTGAACATAATTGTGAATAAATAAAAAACAATTTGATTGACAGTATTGGTTCTTGAGGCAAAGTTGTTCAGTATGAGGAGATCTATCATAATTTCTGCATATTATGTGGATGTTTTTTTACCCCACCTGATTACAGAGATGGAAAATACCATTTACAGCCAATACAGGCAATTCACCATAGGGAATACATGGTTTTCAAAGCTTTTTAACAGTTATAGCGCCACCTATGATCCGATCTCCATGAAACTTTGCATGCTTCTTCAGCATGTTATGTCACATATACATAACAATTTTCGTGAAGTTTTGAGTTTTCCTTTAGGATTTATAGGCTTTTGAGTGTATTTTGCTACTCCCCTCTTCTAAATGACCCTGTTATAGCCATCCAAATGCAAAAGTTCAACTTTTTTTCAATGATTATTGATCTAGAGAGTCCAGAGAATTGTCCTAGACTGGTTTGGTTCCGATCAATGAAAAATCCAGGGACTAGTTCGCAAAAGTAGGTTTTAAACATAATTACAAATATTTAATGAAAGATTTGATTGACAGCAATAGTTCAAGAGGCAAAGTTGTTCAGTATGAGGAGATCTATCAAATGATATGCATATTTTGGGGATGTGTGCAACACCACGTGATCACAGAGCCATAAAACTCGTTAGCGCCAACTAGTGGCCGATTTCTTTCAAAATTCTTACAGACCTCTAAGGCCATGAGTCGAACATGCCCATCGAGTTTCGTTCCGATCGACCTTCGTTAACCTTGTCTAATAGGTGCTCAAATTTAATTGGCTGTGGCGGCCATGTTTTTTGAGATACGCCAATGTCCTCATAGACATACTTGGCACCTTGGACCAAGACACTGCATACCAATTTTCAAGTCAATCGGACTAGCGGTCGGGTGGTTATAGCCCTTTTCATGTTTTTTTCATATTATAGCGCCACCAAGTGTTCAATCATCGCATTTTTTTTATTGTGACCAAAGATTGAGCCCTTACACATGTGTACCAAGTTTGGTGAAGATATCTCATTGTAATCTTGAGTTATAACCTTTTTAGTAAAATAGGCTCCGCCCTGAACGTCTATTATTACGCCCCTTAATAACCGTGAATCGAAATTATTACTTTTTTTCAATGATTATTGATATTCAGACTCCAGAGAACATTTCTGTACTGGTTTGGTTCCGATCGGACTAAAATCCAGGGACTAGTTCGCAAAAGTAGTTTTTTGACAAAATTCAAAATGGCGGAAAATCTATCATGGCGGAAATGAAATCGGAGATATACGTTTTGTTCGTCAGGGACTCACCTTTCCAATGATATAAGACACTTGAGTCTACGACATACGGTCTAGGAGTTATGAGCAGTTTCGCGCAATTGATTGCTATAGCGCCACCTATAGGCCAATGTGGCTCATAATTTGATAACCTTTCCTCGATTTTTGTACTACCTATTGGCCAAGTTTCAAGTCTCTAGCCCTTACAGTTTGGTCTGCACGATGCGTTTTACGGCTGAATAATAATAATAATAATAATAATAATTAAAGCTGCGAGCAGCATTTAGCGGGGTTCAAGCCTTTAAGGCATTTAAGCACACAAGCATCAAAAGACATCAAGTTTTATTTAGCAAGATTTTAAACACTGAAATAATTTAATTGGCTGTGGCGGCAATGTTTTTTGAGATAGGCCAATGTCCTCATAGACATACATGGGACCTTGGACCAAGACACTGCATACCAATTTTCAAGTCAATCGGACTAGCGGTCGGGTAGTTATAGCCATTTTCATGTTTTTTTCATGTTATAGCGCCACCAAGTGTTCAATCATCGCGATTTCTTTATCCTGACCAAAGACTGAGCCCATACACATGTGTACCAAGTTTGGTGAAGATATCTAATTTCTTTCTTGATTTATAGCCATTTTAGTAAAATAGGCTCCTCCCACAACAGTCGTTTTCCGCCCCTTAGCGACCGTGAATAGAAATTTAAACTTTTTTTCAATTATTATTGATATTCAGACTCCAGAGAACATTTCTGCACTGGTTTGGTTCCGATCAAGCAAGAAACCTAGGACTAGTTTGCAAAAGTAGTTTTTTGACAAAATTCAAAATGGCGGAAAATGTATCATGGCGCAAATGAAATCGGAGATATACATTGTGATCGTCATGGACTCAGCTTTCCAATGATATAAGACACTTGAGTCTACGACATACGGTTTAGGAGTTATGAGCAGTTTCGCGCAATTGATTGCTATAGCGCCACCTATAGGCCAATCTGGCTCATAATTTGATAACCTCTCCTCTCTGTTTGTACTACCTATTGGCCAAGTTTCAAGTCTCTAGCCCTTACGGTTTGGGCTGCACGATGTGTTTTACTGCAGAATAATATTATTTTGTGTGTAGTACAATAAAATGAACAGCGGGGGGCGGCAAACGACCACTTATTGGCTTAATATACCAGAACTCTGTAATGTTAACATTTTTTTACTTTTATAGAGGCAAATATTGTCCGAACTGTCTGAAATTTTTCATGCTTGTTTAGAGGCATAGGATACATGTTCTGACTTGTTTTTAAGTAGATCTGAGCATTCATTTAATAGAGAGATGGAAAATACCATTTACAGCCAATACAGGCAATTCACCATAGGGAATACATGGTTTTCAAAGCTTTTTAACAGTTTTAGCGCCACCTATGGTCCGATCTCCATGAAACTTGGCATGCTTCTTCAGCATGTTATGTCACATATACATAACAATATTCGTGACGTTTTGAGTTTTCCTTTAAGATTTATAGGCTATTGAGTGTATTTTGCTACGTCCCTCTTCTAAATGATCCTTTTATAGCCATGTAAATGCAAAAGTTGAACTTTTTTTGATAATTATTGATCTAGAGAGTCCATAGAATTGTCCTAGACTGGTTTGGTTCCGATCGGGCAAAAAACCAGGGACTAGTTCGTAAAAGTAGGTTTTTAACATAATTGCAAATATTTAATGAACGATTTGATTGACAGCAATGGTTCTAGAGGCAAAGGTGTTCAATATGAAGAGATCTATCAAATGATATGCATATTTTGTGGATGTGTGCAAAACCACGTGATTACAGAGCCATAAAACTCATTAGCGCCAACTAGTGGCCGATTTGTTTCAAAATTCTTACAGACCTCTAGGGCCATGAGTCAAACATGCCCATCGAGTTTCGTTCCGATTGGCCTCCGTTAACCTTGTCTAATAGGTGCTTAAATTTAATTGGCTGTGGCGGCCATGATTTTTGAGATACGCCAATATCCTCATAGATATACATGGTACCTTGGACCAAGACACTGCATACCAATTTCCAAGTCAATCGGACTAGTGCTCGGCAGGTTATAGCCATTTTCATGTTTTTTTCGTGTTATAGCGCCACCAAGTGTTCAATCGTCGTTATTTTTTTATCGAGACCAAATACTGAGCCCATACACATGTGTACCAAGTTTGGTGAAGATATCTCATTTTGTTCTTGAGTTATAGCTGTTTTAGTAAAATAGGCTCCTCCCACAACATTCGTTTTCCGCCCCTTAGCGAACGTGAATCGAAATTTCAACTTTTTTTCGATAATTATTGATATTCAGACTCCAGAGAACATTTCTGCACTGGTTTGGTTCCGATCAAGCAAAAAACCTAGGACTAGTTCGCAAAAGTAGTTTTTTGACAAAATTCAAAATGGCGGAAAATCTATCATGGCGCAAATGAAATCGGAGATATACGTTTTGTTCGTCATGGACTCACCTTTCCAATGATATAAGACACTTGAGTCTACGACATACGGTTTAGGAGTTATGAGCCGTTTCGAGCAATTGATTGCTATAGCGCCACCTATAGGCCAATCTGGCTCATAATTTGATAACCTCTCCTCGTTTTGTGTACTACCATCTGACAAAGTTTCAAAGTTCCAGCCCTTACGGTTTGGGCTGCACGATGCGTTTTAGCGGAGAATAATAATAATAATAATAATAATAATAATAATAATAATAATAAAAATCAGTACAATTACAATAGGGTTTCAGCACTTCGTGCTTGAACCCCTAATAATAATAAAAATCAGCACAAATACAATAGGGTTTCAGCACTTCGTGCTTGAACCCCTAATAATAAAAATCAGCACAAATACAATAGGGTTTCAGCACTTCGTGCTTGAACCCCTAATAATAATAATAAAAATCAGCACAAATACAATAGGGTTTCAGCACTTCGTGCTTGAACCCCTAAATATAGCTGCAAGCAGCAATTATCGGGGTTCAAGCCACTTAAGGCATTTAAGCACATTTGCATAAAAAGTTATTATGTTTTATTTAGCCATCAAATGTAACCTTTAAAATCATAGAGAGAAAATGCCATTTACAGCTAATACCGGTATTTTACCTTTTCAAATATGCTTATTAAATGTTTAACAGTTATAGTCCCACTTGTGGTTTGATCTCTATTTTAAATAATTATTTTGAATAAATGATAAAATGTAAGCAGATATGTGTAGCATGAATTACCATGATATATCACTTTCTAGTATGATTAACCATAGTTAATTATGATTATAGCATCATTTACCATATTTTACCATGATTTACCATAGATTACCATGATTTACTATTATTAGTATTAGCATGATTTAACAACATTGCTAGCATTGATGTGATATGTCAGTACAAATGAAGTGGTAAACCTTAACAAAATGTGATTTTATACAATTCATATATTCAACTTTATTAGTGAGCAGAATGGGCCAATGAGTGGTCCTCTGCTGGTGGTTTTGTGGCAATTGTAGGGAACATGTAATAAACACATTTTCCATGTTAACTCATTTAAACTTTATTTTTGTTGCAGATATATTTGAAATAAATTATTTTGACTAAATGTGATTGTAAATATTGTAATAGTGACTTTATAATGTCTAAATAGGAATAATAGTACATGATAAGTAAATAGTATGACAAAATGACTATTTAAGCCCAGCAGGTGGCAGCAGAGAACCACTCATTGGCTCATTTTCATTTTGTCTGTTTTTCATTTAATGGGCACATTTTCCAAGTTAATGTCTTCAAACGTGCTTAACTCAAATGCACATTTTGTTGGAGATATAGATATTTGAAATTAATGATGGGTAACAAATAGCTTATTCCAGGTTTTCCCCTTTAAAACATATTTTCAGGCATTATTTTAATTGTAATATAATAATTATTGTAAAACATTAATCAAATGAACAAATTAATTGCTAAACATTGACAAAATGTCATTTGCAACATTATTATAATGATTTTATAAAGTTTAAATATGCTTAGTAAGCAGAATGAACCAATGAGTGGTCTTCTGCTGCCATCTGGTGGTAATTTTAGGTAATACGTTTTGAACATAATTGTGAATAAATAAATAACAATTTGATTGACAGTATTGGTTCTTGAGGCAAAGTTGTTCAGTATGAGGAGATCTATCATAATTTCTGCATATTATGTGGATGTTTTTTACCCCACCTGATTACAGAGATGGAAAATACCATTTACAGCCAATACAGGCAATTCACCATAGGGAATACATGGTTTTCAAAGCTTTTTAACAGTTATAGCGCCACCTATGGTCCGATCTCCATGAAACTTTGCATGCTTCTTCAGCATGTTATGTTACATATACATAACAATTTTCGTGAAGTTTTGAGTTTTCCTTTAGGATTTATAGGCTTTTGAGTGTATTTTGCTACGCCCCTCTTCTAAATGACCCTGTTTTAGCCATCCAAATGCAAAAGTTCAACTTTTTTTCAATAATTATTGATCTAGAGAGTCCAGAGAATTTTCCTAGACTGGTTTGGTTCCGATCAATGAAAAATCCAGGGACTAGTTTGCAAAAGTAGGTTTTAAACATAATCACAAATATTTAATGAACGATTTGATTGACAGCAATAGTTCAAGAGGCAAAGTTGTTCAGTATGAGGAGATCTATCAAATGATATGCACATTTTGGGGATGTGTGCAACACCACGTGATCACAGAGCCATAAAACTCGTTAGCGCCAACTAGTGGCCGATTTCTTTCAAAATTCTTACAGACCTCTAGGGCCATAAGTCAAACATACCCATCGAGTTTCGTTCTGATCGGCCTCCATTAACCTTGTCTAATAGGTGCTCAAATTTAATTGGCTGTGGCGGCCATGTTTTTTGAGATACGCCAATGTGCTCATAGACGTACTTGGTACCTTGGACCAAGACACTGCATACCAATTTTCAAGTCAATCGGACTAGCGGTCGGGTGGTTATAGCCCTTTTCATGTTTTTTTCATATTATAGCGCCACCAAGTGTTCAATCATCGCATTTTTTTTATTGTGACCAAAGATTGAGCCCTTACACATGTGTACCAAGTTTGGTGAAGATATCTCATTGTAATCTTGAGTTATAACCTTTTTAGTAAAATAGGCTCCGCCCTGAACGTCTATTATTACGCCCCTTAATAACCGTGAATCGAAATTATTACTTTTTTTCAATGATTATTGATATTCAGACTCCAGAGAACATTTCTGTACTGGTTTGGTTCCGATCGGGCTAAAATCCAGGGACTAGTTTGCAAAAGTAGTTTTTTAACAAAATTCAAAATGGCGGAAAATCTATCATGGCGGAAATGAAATCGGAGATATACGTTTTGTTCGTCATGGACTCACCTTTCCAATGATATAAGACACTTGAGTCTACGACATACGGTCTAGGAGTTATGAGCAGTTTCGCGCAATTGATTGCTATAGCGCCACCTATAGGCCAATGTGGCTCATAATTTGATAACCTCTCCTCGATTTTTGTACTACCTATTGGCCAAGTTTCAAGTCTCTAGCCCTTACAGTTTGGTCTGCACGATGCGTTTTACGGCTGAATAATAATAATAATAATAATAATAATAATAAATATAGCTGCAAGCAGCAATTATCGGGGTTCAAGCCAATTAAGGCATTTAAGCACATTTGCATAAAAAGTTATTGTGTTTTATTTAGCCATTAAATGTAACCTTTAAAATCATAGAGAGAAAATGCCCATTTACAGCTAAAATGGGTATTTTACATTTTGAAATATGCTTATTAAATGTTTGGTGGTTTTGTAATTTTAAGGAATATGTAATAGGCACATTTTCCATGTTAACTCATTTAAACATTAATTTTGTTGCAGATATATTTGAAATAAATTATTTTGACCAAATGTGATTGTAAATATTGTAATAGTGACTTTATAATGTCTAAATAGGAATTATAGAACATGATAAGTAAATAGTATGAAAAAAATGACTATTTAAGCCCAGCAGGTGGCAGCAGAGAAGTACTCATTGGCTCATTTTCATTTTAATTGTCTGTTTTTCATTTAATGGGCACATTTTGCAAGTTAATGCCTTCAAATGTGCTAACTCGCATGCACATTTAGTTGGAGATAGAGATATTTGAAATTAATGATGGGTAACAAATAGCTTATTCCAGGTTTTCCCCTTTAAATCATATTTTCAGGCATTATTTTAATTGTAATATAATAATTATTGTAAAACATTAATCAAATGAACAAATTAATTGCTAAACATTGACAAAATGTCATTTGCAACATTATTATAATGATTTTATAAAGTTTAAATATGCTTAGTAAGCAAAATGAACCAATGAGTGGTCTTCTGCTGCCATCTGGTGGTAATTTTAGGTAATACGTTTTGAACATAATTGTGAATAAATAAAAAACAATTTGATTGACAGTATTGGTTCTTGAGGCAAAGTTGTTCAGTATGAGGAGATCTATCATAATTTCTGCATATTATGTGGATGTTTTTTTACCCCACCTGATTACAGAGATGGAAAATACCATTTACAGCCAATACAGGCAATTCACCATAGGGAATACATGGTTTTCAAAGCTTTTTAACAGTTATAGCGCCACCTATGATCCGATCTCCATGAAACTTTGCATGCTTCTTCAGCATGTTATGTCACATATACATAACAATTTTCGTGAAGTTTTGAGTTTTCCTTTAGGATTTATAGGCTTTTGAGTGTATTTTGCTACTCCCCTCTTCTAAATGACCCTGTTATAGCCATCCAAATGCAAAAGTTCAACTTTTTTTCAATGATTATTGATCTAGAGAGTCCAGAGAATTGTCCTAGACTGGTTTGGTTCCGATCAATGAAAAATCCAGGGACTAGTTCGCAAAAGTAGGTTTTAAACATAATTACAAATATTTAATGAAAGATTTGATTGACAGCAATAGTTAAAGAGGCAAAGTTGTTCAGTATGAGGAGATCTATCAAATGATATGCATATTTTGGGGATGTGTGCAACACCACGTGATCACAGAGCCATAAAACTCGTTAGCGCCAACTAGTGGCCGATTTCTTTCAAAATTCTTACAGACCTCTAAGGCCATGAGTCGAACATGCCCATCGAGTTTCGTTCCGATCGACCTTCGTTAACCTTGTCTAATAGGTGCTCAAATTTAATTGGCTGTGGCGGCCATGTTTTTTGAGATACGCCAATGTCCTCATAGACATACTTGGCACCTTGGACCAAGACACTGCATACCAATTTTCAAGTCAATCGGACTAGCGGTCGGGTGGTTATAGCCCTTTTCATGTTTTTTTCATATTATAGCGCCACCAAGTGTTCAATCATCGCATTTTTTTTATTGTGACCAAAGATTGAGCCCTTACACATGTGTACCAAGTTTGGTGAAGATATCTCATTGTAATCTTGAGTTATAACCTTTTTAGTAAAATAGGCTCCGCCCTGAACGTCTATTATTACGCCCCTTAATAACCGTGAATCGAAATTATTACTTTTTTTCAATGATTATTGATATTCAGACTCCAGAGAACATTTCTGTACTGGTTTGGTTCCGATCGGACTAAAATCCAGGGACTAGTTCGCAAAAGTAGTTTTTTGACAAAATTCAAAATGGCGGAAAATCTATCATGGCGGAAATGAAATCGGAGATATACGTTTTGTTCGTCATGGACTCACCTTTCCAATGATATAAGACACTTGAGTCTACGACATACGGTCTAGGAGTTATGAGCAGTTTCGCGCAATTGATTGCTATAGCGCCACCTATAGGCCAATGTGGCTCATAATTTGATAACCTTTCCTCGATTTTTGTACTACCTATTGGCCAAGTTTCAAGTCTCTAGCCCTTACAGTTTGGTCTGCACGATGCGTTTTACGGCTGAATAATAATAATAATAATAATTAAAGCTGCAAGCAGCATTTAGCGGGGTTCAAGCCTTTAAGGCCTTTAAGCACACAAGCATCAAAATACATTAAGTTTTATTTAGCAAGATTTTAAACACTGAAATAATTTAATTGGCTGTGGCGGCAATGTTTTTTGAGATAGGCCAATGTCCTCATAGACATACATGGGACCTTGGGCCAAGACACTGCATACCAATTTTCAAGTCAATCGGACTAGCGGTCGGGTAGTTATAGCCGTTTTCATGTTTTTTTTGTGTTATAGCGCCACCAAGTGTTCAATCGTCGCTATTTTTTTTTCGTGACCAAAGACTCAGACCATACACATGTGTACCAAGTTTGGTGAAGACATCTCATTTCTTTCTTGAGTTATAGCCATTTTAGTAAAATAGGCTCCTCCCACAACAGTCGTTTTCCGCCCCTTAGCGACCGTGAATAGAAATTTAAACTTTTTTTCGATTATTATTGATATTCAGACTCCAGAGAACATTTCTGCATTGGTTTGGTTCCGATCAAGCAAGAAACCTAGGACTAGTTTGCAAAAGTAGTTTTTTAACAAAATTCAAAATGGCGGAAAATCTATCATGGCGCAAATGAAATCGGAGATATACGTTTTGTTCGTCATGGACTCACCTTTCCAATGATATAAGACACTTGAGTCTACGACATACGGTTTAGGAGTTATGAGCAGTTTCGCGCAATTGATTGCTATAGCGCCACCTATAGGCCAATCTGGCTCATAATTTGATAACCTCTCCTCTATGTTTGTACTACCTATTGGCCAAGTTTCAAGTCTCTAGCCCTTACGGTTTGGGCTGCACGATGTGTTTTACTGCAGAATAATATTATTTTGTGTGTAGTACAATAAAATGAACAGCGGGGGGCAGCAAACAACCACTTATTTGCTTAATATACCAGAACTCTGTAATTTTAACATTTTTTAACTTTTATAGAGGCAAATATTGTCCGATCTGTCTGAAATTTTTCATGCTTGTTTAGAGGCATAGGATACATGTTCTGACTTGTTTTTAAGTAGATCTGAACATTCATTGAATAGAGAGATGGAAAATACCATTTACAGCCAATACAGGCAATTCACCATAGGGAATACATGGTTTTCAAAGCTTTTTAACAGTTTTAGCGCCACCTATGGTCCGATCTCCATGAAACTTTGCATGCTTCTTCAGCATGTTATGTCACATATACATAACAATATTTGTGACGTTTTGAGTTTTCCTTTAAGATTTATAGGCTATTGAGTGTATTTTGCTACATCCCTCTTCTAAATAATCCTTTTATAGCCATCTAAATGCAAAAGTTCAACTTTTTTTCGATAATTATTAACCTAGAGAGTCCAGAGATTTGTTCTAGACTTGTTTGGTTCCGATCGGGCAAAAAACCAGGGACTAGTTCGCGAAAGTAGGTTTTTAACATAATTGCAAATATTTAATGAACGATTTGATTGACAGCAATGGTTCTAGAGGCAAAGTTGTTCAATATGAAGAGATCTATCAAATGATATGTATATTTTGTGGATGTGTGCAACACCACGTGATTACAGAGCCATAAAACTCATTAGCGCCAACTAGTGGCCGATTTGTTTCAAAATTCTTACAGACCTCTAGGGCCATGAGTCAAACATACCCATCGAGTTTCGTTCCGATTGGCCTCCGTTAACCTTGTCTAATAGGTGCTCAAATTTAATTGGCTGTGGCGGCCATGTTTTTTGAGATACGCCAATATCCTCATAGATATAGATGGCACCTTGGACCAAGACACTGCATACCAATTTTCAAGTCAATCGGACTAGCGCTCGGGTGGTTATAGCCATTTTCATGTTTTTTTGGTGTTATAGCGCCACCAAGTGATCAATCATCGCTATTTTTTTATCGAGACCAAAAACTGAGCCCATACACATGTCTACCAAGTTTGGTGAAGATATCTCATTTTGTTCTTGAGTTATAGCTGTTTTAGTAAAATAGGCTCCTCCCACAACAGTCGTTTTCCGCCCCTTAGCGACCGTGAATCGAAATTTCAACTTTTTTTCGATAATTATTGATATTCAGACTCCAGAGAACATTTCTGCACTGGTTTGGTTCCGATCAAGCGAAAAACCTAGGACTAGTTCGCAAAAGTAGTTTTTTGACAAAATTCAAAATGGCGGAAAATCTATCATGGCGCAAATGAAATCGGAGATATACGTTATGTTCGTCATGGACTCACCTTTCCAATGATATAAGCCACTTGAGTCTACGACATACGGTTTAGGAGTTATGAGCAGTTTCGCGCAATTGATTGCTATAGCGCCACCTATAGGCCAATCTGGCTCATAATTTGATAACCTCTCCTCGATTTTTGTACTACCTATTGGCCAAGTTTCAAGTCTCTAGCCCTTACGGTTTGGGCTGCACGATGCGTTTTAGGTCTGAATAATAATAATAATAATAATAATAATTAAAGCTGCAAGCAGCATTTAGCGGGGTTCAAGCCTTTAAGGCCTTTAAGCACACAAGCATCAAAATACATTAAGTTTTATTTAGCAAGATTTTAAACACTGAAATAATTTAATTGGCTGTGGCGGCAATGTTTTTTGAGATAGGCCAATGTCCTCATAGACATACATGGGACCTTGGGCCAAGACACTGCATACCAATTTTCAAGTCAATCGGACTAGCGGTCGGGTAGTTATAGCCGTTTTCATGTTTTTTTTGTGTTATAGCGCCACCAAGTGTTCAATCGTCGCTATTTTTTTTTCGTGACCAAAGACTCAGACCATACACATGTGTACCAAGTTTGGTGAAGACATCTCATTTCTTTCTTGAGTTATAGCCATTTTAGTAAAATAGGCTCCTCCCACAACAGTCGTTTTCCGCCCCTTAGCGACCGTGAATAGAAATTTAAACTTTTTTTCGATTATTATTGATATTCAGACTCCAGAGAACATTTCTGCACTGGTTTGGTTCCGATCAAGCAAGAAACCTAGGACTAGTTTGCAAAAGTAGTTTTTTAACAAAATTCAAAATGGCGGAAAATCTATCATGGCGCAAATGAAATCGGAGATATACGTTTTGTTCGTCATGGACTCACCTTTCCAATGATATAAGACACTTGAGTCTACGACATACGGTTTAGGAGTTATGAGCAGTTTCGCGCAATTGATTGCTATAGCGCCACCTATAGGCCAATCTGGCTCATAATTTGATAACCTCTCCTCTATGTTTGTACTACCTATTGGCCAAGTTTCAAGTCTCTAGCCCTTACGGTTTGGGCTGCACGATGTGTTTTACTGCAGAATAATATTATTTTGTGTGTAGTACAATAAAATGAACAGCGGGGGGCAGCAAACAACCACTTATTTGCTTAATATACCAGAACTCTGTAATTTTAACATTTTTTAACTTTTATAGAGGCAAATATTGTCCGATCTGTCTGAAATTTTTCATGCTTGTTTAGAGGCATAGGATACATGTTCTGACTTGTTTTTAAGTAGATCTGAACATTCATTGAATAGAGAGATGGAAAATACCATTTACAGCCAATACAGGCAATTCACCATAGGGAATACATGGTTTTCAAAGCTTTTTAACAGTTTTAGCGCCACCTATGGTCCGATCTCCATGAAACTTTGCATGCTTCTTCAGCATGTTATGTCACATATACATAACAATATTTGTGACGTTTTGAGTTTTCCTTTAAGATTTATAGGCTATTGAGTGTATTTTGCTACATCCCTCTTCTAAATAATCCTTTTATAGCCATCTAAATGCAAAAGTTCAACTTTTTTTCGATAATTATTAACCTAGAGAGTCCAGAGATTTGTTCTAGACTTGTTTGGTTCCGATCGGGCAAAAAACCAGGGACTAGTTCGCGAAAGTAGGTTTTTAACATAATTGCAAATATTTAATGAACGATTTGATTGACAGCAATGGTTCTAGAGGCAAAGTTGTTCAATATGAAGAGATCTATCAAATGATATGTATATTTTGTGGATGTGTGCAACACCACGTGATTACAGAGCCATAAAACTCATTAGCGCCAACTAGTGGCCGATTTGTTTCAAAATTCTTACAGACCTCTAGGGCCATGAGTCAAACATACCCATCGAGTTTCGTTCCGATTGGCCTCCGTTAACCTTGTCTAATAGGTGCTCAAATTTAATTGGCTGTGGCGGCCATGTTTTTTGAGATACGCCAATATCCTCATAGATATAGATGGCACCTTGGACCAAGACACTGCATACCAATTTTCAAGTCAATCGGACTAGCGCTCGGGTGGTTATAGCCATTTTCATGTTTTTTTGGTGTTATAGCGCCACCAAGTGATCAATCATCGCTATTTTTTTTATCGAGACCAAAAACTGAGCCCATACACATGTCTACCAAGTTTGGTGAAGATATCTCATTTTGTTCTTGAGTTATAGCTGTTTTAGTAAAATAGGCTCCTCCCACAACAGTCGTTTTCCGCCCCTTAGCGACCGTGAATCGAAATTTCAACTTTTTTTCGATAATTATTGATATTCAGACTCCAGAGAACATTTCTGCACTGGTTTGGTTCCGATCAAGCGAAAAACCTAGGACTAGTTCGCAAAAGTAGTTTTTTGACAAAATTCAAAATGGCGGAAAATCTATCATGGCGCAAATGAAATCGGAGATATACGTTATGTTCGTCATGGACTCACCTTTCCAATGATATAAGCCACTTGAGTCTACGACATACGGTTTAGGAGTTATGAGCAGTTTCGCGCAATTGATTGCTATAGCGCCACCTATAGGCCAATCTGGCTCATAATTTGATAACCTCTCCTCGATTTTTGTACTACCTATTGGCCAAGTTTCAAGTCTCTAGCCCTTACGGTTTGGGCTGCACGATGCGTTTTAGGTCTGAATAATAATAATAATAATAATTAAAGCTGCGAGCAGCATTTAGCGGGGTTCAAGCCTTTAAGGCCTTTAAGGCGAGACACGGCAGGTGAAAACATCGTTTTTTCATGCAGTGGTCAATTTTGAGATTTTGGGCCATTTTGCTCCCTTAACATGTAAGCTTTCATGTCAAAATAAAAAAAATGTCAACATTATACATTAAGGTGGTTATTTCATTATATTTTGTCACCGTGCGCCTTTAGATTTCTACCCGAAATCATCAAAAGTTATTCTAGCGCGATCTCTCGTGCCGTCTCCATTCACAGAAACGTGTCATGCTTGGTATCATTGTAAAGCTCTCAGTCTCACACACAGCGCTGGCTCATCCAAATATGGACATTTCCTTTGTAGAACTAACCAACCGCGAAAGTTTGCAGCCGAAAACCACATCTGATTGGTCGATGTGTATTTCTCACGCGCTGCCGCTTGCTTGTGTATTCTCCACCTGAGAGAAAGTGCAGACAACGCTGAAATCGGCTCATAAACGCTCACAGAAAAGACCAAGTAGCTAGAGCTAGTAAAAAGAAAGTAAACAACAACAGATTAGACTACGAAACCCCGTCAGAATTAGATTAAATAGTTATAGATGGACCAATACAACAAACAGGGACAGTTCATCTGCAGTTTTTGTGACTGGTTTGTTAAGGTAGTTCTCTTAAGGTAGTTTTCTAATAGCTATTGCAATTAATAATTTATTCATTTATCAATTTCCACGTGTTTTAAATATTATACACTACTGATATTAATTAACTGAATATATATTTTGTTTGTAGGTTGGGGGTTTTATAGAAATGTATGCAGTTATACAGTATAAAACTTTAAAGGCCGTTTTCTCAAAATGAGTTTTTCCTCACACTCAGAGTCAGATATATCCACTTCAGTAGTACCTTCAAGCACCAACTTTTGCAGTCTTATACTGAACTATATTCTGAAGGCTTTTACAGAGGGATTTGTTGATATATCATTCCTATCCTGAGTTATAGGTACTTTAACTCCAAAAAACATGGCGAAAATTGATTTTTTTAAGGCTATTGTCAGTATTCTCTAATTTACTAAAGCACAAAATAAGATATCCAGAATCCCCTCTGTAAAAGCCCTCTAATCTAACATGTCAACAAATAGAACCAAGAATTTTAAACATGGTCCTTTCCAATTTCCAGATTTTGTTTTTGGAAAAGTATGCAAATAACCGTATATTTAAGTATATAAGGCCTCATTTGCATATTAAAACATTAATTTACACAAAACTTGTAATACATTTTTTTCTTATGTTTATGCCAGTAATAAACTGGAGAAGTTTTACAGTGATATCTTGTAATTTAAAAAAATTCCCTATTCACCTGTAGTGTCTCGCCTTAAGCACACAAGCATCAAAAGACATCAAGTTTTATTTAGCAAGATTTTAAACACTGAAATAATTTAATTGGCTGTGGCGGCAATGTTTTTTGAGATAGGCCAATGTCCTCATAGACATACATGGGACCTTGGACCAAGACACTGCATACCAATTTTCAAGTCAATCGGACTAGCGGTCGGGTAGTTATAGCCATTTTCATGTTTTTTTCATGTTATAGCGCCACCAAGTGTTCAATCATCGCGATTTCTTTATCCTGACCAAAGACTGAGCCCATACACATGTGTACCAAGTGTGGTGAAGATATCTCATTTCTTTCTTGATTTATAGCCATTTTAGTAAAATAGGCTCCTCCCACAACAGTCGTTTTCCGCCCCTTAGCGACCGTGAATAGAAATTTCAACTTTTTTTCAATTATTATTGATATTCAGACTCCAGAGAACATTTCTGCACTGGTTTGGTTCCGATCAAGCAAGAAACCTAGGACTAGTTTGCAAAAGTAGTTTTTTAACAAAATTCAAAATGGCGGAAAATGTATCATGGCGCAAATGAAATCGGAGATATACATTTTGTTTGTCATGGACTCACCTTTCCAATGATATAAGACACTTGAGTCTACGACATACGGTTTAGGAGTTATGAGCAGTTTCGCGCAATTGATTGCTATAGCGCCACCTATAGGCCAATCTGGCTCATAATTTGATAACCTCTCCTCTCTGTTTGTACTACCTATTGGCCAAGTTTCAAGTCTCTAGCCCTTACGGTTTGGGCTGCACGATGTGTTTTACTGCAGAATAATATTATTTTGTGTGTAGTACAATAAAATGAACAGCGGGGGGCGGCAAACGACCACTTATTGGCTTAATATACCAGAACTCTGTAATGTTAACATTTTTTTACTTTTATAGAGGCAAATATTGTCCGAACTGTCTGAAATTTTTCATGCTTGTTTAGAGGCATAGGATACATGTTCTGACTTGTTTTTAAGTAGATCTGAACATTCATTTAATAGAGAGATGGAAAATACAATTTTCAGCCAATACAGGCAATTCACCATAGGGAATGCATGGTTTTCAAAGCTTTTTAACAGTTTTAGCGCCACCTATGGTCCGATCTCCATGAAACTTTGCATGCTTCTTCAGCATGTTATGTCACATATACAAAACAATATTTGTGACGTTTTGAGTTTTCCTTTAAGATTTATAGGCTATTGAGTGTATTTTGCTACATCCCTCTTCTAAATGATCCTTTTATAGCCATGTAAATGCAAAAGTTGAACTTTTTTTGATAATTATTGATCTAGAGAGTCCATAGAATTGTCCTAGACTGGTTTGGTTCCGATCGGGCAAAAAACCAGGGACTAGTTCGTAAAAGTAGGTTTTTAACATAATTGCAAATATTTAATGAACGATTTGATTGACAGCAATGGTTCTAGAGGCAAAGGTGTTCAATATGAAGAGATCTATCAAATGATATGCATATTTTGTGGATGTGTGCAACACCACGTGATTACAGAGCCATAAAACTCATTAGCACCAACTAGTGGCCGATTTGTTTCAAAATTCTTACAGACCTCTAGGGCCATGAGTCAAACATGCCCATCGAGTTTCGTTCCGATTGGCCTCCGTTAACCTTGTCTAATAGGTGCTTAAATGTAATTGGCTGTGGCGGCCATGATTTTTGAGATACGCCAATGTCCTCATAGACATACATGGTACCTTGGACCAAGACACTGCATACCAATTTCCAAGTCAATCGGACTAGTGCTCGGCAGGTTATAGCCATTTTCATGTTTTTTTCGTGTTATAGCGCCACCAAGTGTTCAATCGTCGTTGTTTTTTTATCGAGACCAAATACTGAGCCTATACACATGTGTACCAAGTTTGGTGAAGATATCTCATTTTGTTCTTGAGTTATAGCTGTTTTAGTAAAATAGGCTCCTCCCACAACATTCGTTTTCCGCCCCTTAGCGAACGTGAATCGAAATTTAAACTTTTTTTCGATAATTATTGATATTCAGACTCCAGAGAACATTTCTGCACTGGTTTGGTTCCGATCAAGCAAAAAACCTAGGACTAGTTCGCAAAAGTAGTTTTTTAACAAAATTCAAAATGGCGGAAAATCTATCATGGCGCAAATGAAATCGGAGATATACGTTTTGTTCGTCATGGACTCACCTTTCCAATGATATAAGACACTTGAGTCTACGACATACGGTTTAGGAGTTATGAGCAGTTTTGCGCAATTGATTGCTATAGCGCCACCTATAGGCCAATCTGGCTCATAATTTGATAACCTCTCCTCTATGTTTGTACTACCTATTGGCCAAGTTTCAAGTCTCTAGCCCTTACGGTTTGGGCTGCACGATGTGTTTTACGAAACCTTACAATTACAATAGGGTTTCAGCATTTCATGCTTGAACCCCTAATAAGAATGAAGGCTTTTTGCCAGTTATAGCGCCACCTATGGTCCGATCTCCATGAAACTCTGCATGCTTCCTCACCATGTTCTGACACATATGCTCATCAATTTTGGTGGAGTTCTGAGTTTTCATTTGGGATTTATAGGCTTTTTAGTGTATTTTTTCACAACCCTTTTCTAAATGACCCTGTTACAGCCACCCAAATGCAAAAGTTCAACTTTTTTTCAATAATTATTGATCTAGAGAGTCCAGAGAATTGTCCTAGACTGGTTTGGTTCCGATCGGGCAAAAAACCAGAGACTAATTTGCAAAAGTAGGTTTTGGACAAAATTCGACATAGCAGAAAATGTTCCCTGCCTAAATCAGAATCGGATATAGCCATTTTGTCCGCCTTGAGCCAAGGATTCCAACGATATAAGACACTTGATCCTGGGACAAACAGTCTAAGAGTTATGAGCAATTTTGAACTTTTGGTTGCTGTAGCGCCACCTATGGGCCATTCGGGGTCATACTCTGATAGGTTGTCCCCAAACTGAGGCCTACCATCTGGCCAGGTTTCATGTCTCTAGGCCTTACGGTTTGGCCTGCACGATGCGTTTTACGAAACCTTACAATTACAATAGGGTTTCAGCATTTCATGCTTGAACCCCTAATAAGAATGAAGGCTTTTTGCCAGTTATAGCGCCACCTATGGTCCGATCTCCATGAAACTCTGCATGCTTCCTCACCATGTTCTGACACATATGCTCATCAATTTTGGTGGAGTTCTGAGTTTTCATTTGGGATTTATAGGCTTTTTAGTGTATTTTTTCACAACCCTTTTCTAAATGACCCTGTTACAGCCACCCAAATGCAAAAGTTCAACTTTTTTTCAATAATTATTGATCTAGAGAGTCCAGAGAATTGTCCTAGACTGGTTTGGTTCCGATCGGGCAAAAAACCAGAGACTAGTTTGCAAAAGTAGGTTTTGGACAAAATTCGACATAGCAGAAAATGTTCCCTGCCTAAATCAGAATCGGAGATAGCCATTTTGTCCGCCTTGAGCCAAGGATTCCAACGATATAAGACACTTGATCCTGGGACAAACAGTCTAAGAGTTATGAGCAATTTTGAACTTTTGGTTGCTGTAGCGCCACCTATGGGCCATTCGGGGTCATACTCTGATAGGTTGTCCCCAAACTGAGGCCTACCATCTGGCCAGGTTTCATGTCTCTAGGCCTTACGGTTTGGCCTGCACGATGCGTTTTACGAAACCTTACAATTACAATAGGGTTTCAGCATTTCATGCTTGAACCCCTAATAAGAATGAAGGCTTTTTGCCAGTTATAGCGCCACCTATGGTCCGATCTCCATGAAACTCTGCATGCTTCCTCACCATGTTCTGACACATATGCTCATCAATTTTGGTGGAGTTCTGAGTTTTCATTTGGGATTTATAGGCTTTTTAGTGTATTTTTTCACAACCCTTTTCTAAATGACCCTGTTACAGCCACCCAAATGCAAAAGTTCAACTTTTTTTCAATAATTATTGATCTAGAGAGTCCAGAGAATTGTCCTAGACTGGTTTGGTTCCGATCGGGCAAAAAACCAGAGACTAATTTGCAAAAGTAGGTTTTGGACAAAATTCGACATAGCAGAAAATGTTCCCTGCCTAAATCAGAATCGGATATAGCCATTTTGTCCGCCTTGAGCCAAGGATTCCAACGATATAAGACACTTGATCCTGGGACAAACAGTCTAAGAGTTATGAGCAATTTTGAACTTTTGGTTGCTGTAGCGCCACCTATGGGCCATTCGGGGTCATACTCTGATAGGTTGTCCCCAAACTGAGGCCTACCATCTGGCCAGGTTTCATGTCTCTAGGCCTTACGGTTTGGCCTGCACGATGCGTTTTACGAAACCTTACAATTACAATAGGGTTTCAGCATTTCATGCTTGAACCCCTAATAAGAATGAAGGCTTTTTGCCAGTTATAGCGCCACCTATGGTCCGATCTCCATGAAACTCTGCATGCTTCCTCACCATGTTCTGACACATATGCTCATCAATTTTGGTGGAGTTCTGAGTTTTCATTTGGGATTTATAGGCTTTTTAGTGTATTTTTTCACAACCCTTTTCTAAATGACCCTGTTACAGCCACCCAAATGCAAAAGTTCAACTTTTTTTCAATAATTATTGATCTAGAGAGTCCAGAGAATTGTCCTAGACTGGTTTGGTTCCGATCGGGCAAAAAACCAGAGACTAGTTTGCAAAAGTAGGTTTTGGACAAAATTCGACATAGCAGAAAATGTTCCCTGCCTAAATCAGAATCGGAGATAGCCATTTTGTCCGCCTTGAGCCAAGGATTCCAACGATATAAGACACTTGATCCTGGGACAAACAGTCTAAGAGTTATGAGCAATTTTGAACTTTTGGTTGCTGTAGCGCCACCTATGGGCCATTCGGGGTCATACTCTGATAGGTTGTCCCCAAACTGAGGCCTACCATCTGGCCAGGTTTCATGTCTCTAGGCCTTACGGTTTGGCCTGCACGATGCGTTTTACGAAACCTTACAATTACAATAGGGTTTCAGCATTTCATGCTTGAACCCCTAATAAGAATGAAGGCTTTTTGCCAGTTATAGCGCCACCTATGGTCCGATCTCCATGAAACTCTGCATGCTTCCTCACCATGTTCTGACACATATGCTCATCAATTTTGGTGGAGTTCTGAGTTTTCATTTGGGATTTATAGGCTTTTTAGTGTATTTTTTCACAACCCTTTTCTAAATGACCCTGTTACAGCCACCCAAATGCAAAAGTTCAACTTTTTTTCAATAATTATTGATCTAGAGAGTCCAGAGAATTGTCCTAGACTGGTTTGGTTCCGATCGGGCAAAAAACCAGAGACTAGTTTGCAAAAGTAGGTTTTGGACAAAATTCGACATAGCAGAAAATGTTCCCTGCCTAAATCAAAATCGGAGATAGCCATTTTGTCCGCCTTGAGCCAAGGATTCCAACGATATAAGACACTTGATCCTGGGACAAACAGTCTAAGAGTTATGAGCAATTTTGAACTTTTGGTTGCTGTAGCGCCACCTATGGGCCATTCGGGGTCATACTCTGATAGGTTGTCCCCAAACTGAGGCCTACCATCTGGCCAGGTTTCATGTCTCTAGGCCTTACGGTTTGGCCTGCACGATGCGTTTTACGAAACCTTACAATTACAATAGGGTTTCAGCATTTCATGCTTGAACCCCTAATAAGAATGAAGGCTTTTTGCCAGTTATAGCGCCACCTATGGTCCGATCTCCATGAAACTCTGCATGCTTCCTCACCATGTTCTGACACATATGCTCATCAATTTTGGTGGAGTTCTGAGATTTCATTTGGGATTTATAGGCTTTTTAGTGTATTTTGCCACACCCCTTTTCTAAATGACCCTGTTACAGCCACCCAAATGCAAAAGTTCAACTTTTTTTCGATAATTATTGATCTAGAGAGTCCAGAGAATTGTCCTAGACTGGTTTGGTTCCGATCGGGCAAAAAACCAGGGACTAGTTCGCAAAAGTAGGTTTTGGACAAAATTCGACATAGCAGAAAATGTTGCCTGCTTAAATCAAAATCTGAGATAGCCATTTTGTCCGCCTTGAGCCAAGGATTCCAACGATATAAGACACTTGATCCTGGGACAAACAGTCTAAGAGTTATGAGCAATTTTGAACTTTTGGTTGCTGTAGCGCCACCTATGGGCCATTCGGGGTCATACTCTGATAGGTTGTCCCCAAACTGAGGCCTACCATCTGGCCAGGTTTCATGTCTCTAGGCCTTACGGTTTGGCCTGCACGATGCGTTTTACGAAACCTTACAATTACAATAGGGTTTCAGCATTTCATGCTTGAACCCCTAATAAGAATGAAGGCTTTTTGCCAGTTATAGCGCCACCTATGGTCCGATCTCCATGAAACTCTGCATGCTTCCTCATCATGTTCTGACACATATGCTCATCAATTTTGGTGGAGTTCTGAGATTTCATTTGGGATTTATAGGCTTTTTAGTGTATTTTGCCACACCCCTTTTCTAAATGACCCTGTTACAGCCACCCAAATGCAAAAGTTCAACTTTTTTTCGATAATTATTGATCTAGAGAGTCCAGAGAATTGTCCTAGACTGGTTTGGTTCCGATCGGGCAAAAAACCAGGGACTAGTTCGCAAAAGTAGGTTTTGGACAAAATTCGACATAGCAGAAAATGTTCCCTGCCTAAATCAAAATCGGAGATAGCCATTTTGTCCGCCTTGAGCCAAGGATTCCATCGATATAAGACACTTGATCCTGGGACAAACAGTCTAAGAGTTATGAGCAATTTTGAACTTTTGGTTGCTGTAGCGCCACCTATGGGCCATTCGGGGTCATACTCTGATAGGTTGTCCCCAAACTGAGGCCTACCTTCTGGCCAGGTTTCATGTCTCTAGGCCTTACGGTTTGGCCTGCACGATGCGTTTTACAAAACCTTACAATTACAATAGGGTTTCAGCATTTCATGCTTGAACCCCTAATAAGAATGAAGGCTTTTTGCCAGTTATAGCGCCACCTATGGTCCGATCTCCATGGAACTCTGCATGCTTCCTCATCATGTTCTGACACATATGCTCATCAATTTTGGTGGAGTTCTGAGATTTCATTTGGGATTTATAGGCTTTTTAGTGTATTTTGCCACACCCCTTTTCTAAATGACCCTGTTACAGCCACCCAAATGCAAAAGTTCAACTTTTTTTCGATAATTATTGATCTAGAGAGTCCAGAGAATTGTCCTAGACTGGTTTGGTTCCGATCGGGCAAAAAACCAGGGACTAGTTTGCAAAAGTAGGTTTTGGACAAAATTCGACATAGCAGAAAATGTTCCCTGCTTAAATCAAAATCTGAGATAGCCATTTTGTCCGCCTTGAGCCAAGGATTCCAACGTTATAAGACACTTGATCCTGGGACAAACAGTCTAAGAGTTATGAGCAATTTTGAACTTTTGGTTGCTGTAGCGCCACCTATGGGCCATTCGGGGTCATACTCTGATAGGTTGTCCCCAAACTGAGGCCTACCATCTGGCCAGGTTTCATGTCTCTAGGCCTTACGGTTTGGCCTGCACGATGCGTTTTACGAAACCTTACAATTACAATAGGGTTTCAGCATTTCATGCTTGAACCCCTAATAAGAATGAAGGCTTTTTGCCAGTTATAGCGCCACCTATGGTCCGATCTCCATGAAACTCTGCATTCTTCCTCATCATGTTCTGACACATATGCTCATCAATTTTGGTGGAGTTCTGAGATTTCATTTGGGATTTATAGGCTTTTTAGTGTATTTTGCCACACCCCTTTTCTAAATGACCCTGTTACAGCCACCCAAATGCAAAAGTTCAACTTTTTTTCGATAATTATTGATCTAGAGAGTCCAGAGAATTGTCCTAGACTGGTTTGGTTCCGATCGGGCAAAAAACCAGGGACTAGATCGCAAAAGTAGGTTTTGGACAAAATTCGACATAGCAGAAAATGTTCCCTGCTTAAATCAAAATCTGAGATAGCCATTTTGTCCGCCTTGAGCCAAGGATTCCATCGATATAAGACACTTGATCCTGGGACAAACAGTCTAAGAGTTATGAGCAATTTTGAACTTTTGGTTGCTGTAGCGCCACCTATGGGCCATTCGGGGTCATACTCTGATAGGTTGTCCCCAAACTGAGGCCTACCTTCTATAGAAATGTATGCAGTTATACAGTATAAAACTTTAAAGGCCGTTTTCTCAAAATGAGTTTTTCCTCACACTCAGAGTCAGATATATCCACTTCAGTAGTACCTTCAAGCACCAACTTTTGCAGTCTTATACTGAACTATATTCTGAAGGCTTTTACAGAGGGATTTGTTGATATATCATTCCTATCCTGAGTTATAGGTACTTTAACTCCAAAAAACATGGCGAAAATTGATTTTTTAAGGCTATTCTCTAGTCAGTATTCTCTAATTTACTAAAGCACAAAATAAGATATCCAGAATCCCCTCTGTAAAAGCCCTCTCATCTAACATGTCAACAAATAGAACCAAGAATTTTAAACATGGTCCTTTCCAATTTCCAGATTTTGTTTTTGGAAAAGTATGCAAATAACCGTATATTTAAGTATATAAGGCCTCATTTGCATATTAAAACATTAATTTACACAAAACTTGTAATACATTTTTTTCTTATGTTTATGCCAGTAATAAACTGGAGAAGTTTTACAGTGATATCTTGTAATTTAAAAAAATTCCCTATTCACCTGTAGTGTCTCGCCTTAAGCACACAAGCATCAAAAGACATCAAGTTTTATTTAGCAAGATTTTAAACACTGAAATAATTTAATTGGCTGTGGCGGCAATGTTTTTTGAGATAGGCCAATGTCCTCATAGACATACATGGGACCTTGGACCAAGACACTGCATACCAATTTTCAAGTCAATCGGACTAGCGGTCGGGTAGTTATAGCCATTTTCATGTTTTTTTCATGTTATAGCGCCACCAAGTGTTCAATCATCGCGATTTCTTTATCCTGACCAAAGACTGAGCCCATACACATGTGTACCAAGTGTGGTGAAGATATCTCATTTCTTTCTTGATTTATAGCCATTTTAGTAAAATAGGCTCCTCCCACAACAGTCGTTTTCCGCCCCTTAGCGACCGTGAATAGAAATTTCAACTTTTTTTCAATTATTATTGATATTCAGACTCCAGAGAACATTTCTGCACTGGTTTGGTTCCGATCAAGCAAGAAACCTAGGACTAGTTTGCAAAAGTAGTTTTTTAACAAAATTCAAAATGGCGGAAAATGTATCATGGCGCAAATGAAATCGGAGATATACATTTTGTTTGTCATGGACTCACCTTTCCAATGATATAAGACACTTGAGTCTACGACATACGGTTTAGGAGTTATGAGCAGTTTCGCGCAATTGATTGCTATAGCGCCACCTATAGGCCAATCTGGCTCATAATTTGATAACCTCTCCTCTCTGTTTGTACTACCTATTGGCCAAGTTTCAAGTCTCTAGCCCTTACGGTTTGGGCTGCACGATGTGTTTTACTGCAGAATAATATTATTTTGTGTGTAGTACAATAAAATGAACAGCGGGGGGCGGCAAACGACCACTTATTGGCTTAATATACCAGAACGCTGTAATGTTAACATTTTTTTACTTTTATAGAGGCAAATATTGTCCGAACTGTCTGAAATTTTTCATGCTTGTTTAGAGGCATAGGATACATGTTCTGACTTGTTTTTAAGTAGATCTGAACATTCATTTAATAGAGAGATGGAAAATACAATTTTCAGCCAATACAGGCAATTCACCATAGGGAATGCATGGTTTTCAAAGCTTTTTAACAGTTTTAGCGCCACCTATGGTCCGATCTCCATGAAACTTTGCATGCTTCTTCAGCATGTTATGTCACATATACATAACAATATTTGTGACGTTTTGAGTTTTCCTTTAAGATTTATAGGCTATTGAGTGTATTATGCTACATCCCTCTTCTAAATGATCCTTTTATAGCCATGTAAATGCAAAAGTTGAACTTTTTTTGATAATTATTGATCTAGAGAGTCCATAGAATTGTCCTAGACTGGTTTGGTTCCGATCGGGCAAAAAACCAGGGACTAGTTCGTAAAAGTAGGTTTTTAACATAATTGCAAATATTTAATGAACGATTTGATTGACAGCAATGGTTCTAGAGGCAAAGGTGTTCAATATGAAGAGATCTATCAAATGATATGCATATTTTGTGGATGTGTGCAACACCACGTGATTACAGAGCCATAAAACTCATTAGCACCAACTAGTGGCCGATTTGTTTCAAAATTCTTACAGACCTCTAGGGCCATGAGTCAAACATGCCCATCGAGTTTCGTTCCGATTGGCCTCCGTTAACCTTGTCTAATAGGTGCTTAAATGTAATTGGCTGTGGCGGCCATGATTTTTGAGATACGCCAATGTCCTCATAGACATACATGGTACCTTGGACCAAGACACTGCATACCAATTTCCAAGTCAATCGGACTAGTGCTCGGCAGGTTATAGCCATTTTCATGTTTTTTTCGTGTTATAGCGCCACCAAGTGTTCAATCGTCGTTATTTTTTTATCGAGACCAAATACTGAGCCTATACACATGTGTACCAAGTTTGGTGAAGATCTCTCATTTTGTTCTTGAGTTATAGCTGTTTTAGTAAAATAGGCTCCTCCCACAACATTCGTTTTCCGCCCCTTAGCGAACGTGAATCGAAATTTAAACTTTTTTTCGATAATTATTGATATTCAGACTCCAGAGAACATTTCTGCACTGGTTTGGTTCCGATCAAGCAAAAAACCTAGGACTAGTTCGCAAAAGTAGTTTTTTAACAAAATTCAAAATGGCGGAAAATCTATCATGGCGCAAATGAAATCGGAGATATACGTTTTGTTCGTCATGGACTCACCTTTCCAATGATATAAGACACTTGAGTCTACGACATACGGTTTAGGAGTTATGAGCAGTTTTGCGCAATTGATTGCTATAGCGCCACCTATAGGCCAATCTGGCTCATAATTTGATAACCTCTCCTCTATGTTTGTACTACCTATTGGCCAGGTTTCATGTCTCTAGGCCTTACGGTTTGGCCTGCACGATGCGTTTTACGAAACCTTACAATTACAATAGGGTTTCAGCATTTCATGCTTGAACCCCTAATAAGAATGAAGGCTTTTTGCCAGTTATAGCGCCACCTATGGTCCGATCTCCATGGAACTCTGCATGCTTCCTCATCATGTTCTGACACATATGCTCATCAATTTTGGTGGAGTTCTGAGATTTCATTTGGGATTTATAGGCTTTTTAGTGTATTTTTTCACAACCCTTTTCTAAATGACCCTGTTACAGCCACCCAAATGCAAAAGTTCAACTTTTTTTCAATAATTATTGATCTAGAGAGTCCAGAGAATTGTCCTAGACTGGTTTGGTTCCGATCGGGCAAAAAACCAGAGACTAATTTGCAAAAGTAGGTTTTGGACAAAATTCGACATAGCAGAAAATGTTCCCTGCCTAAATCAGAATCGGATATAGCCATTTTGTCCGCCTTGAGCCAAGGATTCCAACGATATAAGACACTTGATCCTGGGACAAACAGTCTAAGAGTTATGAGCAATTTTGAACTTTTGGTTGCTGTAGCGCCACCTATGGGCCATTCGGGGTCATACTCTGATAGGTTGTCCCCAAACTGAGGCCTACCATCTGGCCAGGTTTCATGTCTCTAGGCCTTACGGTTTGGCCTGCACGATGCGTTTTACGAAACCTTACAATTACAATAGGGTTTCAGCATTTCATGCTTGAACCCCTAATAAGAATGAAGGCTTTTTGCCAGTTATAGCGCCACCTATGGTCCGATCTCCATGAAACTCTGCATGCTTCCTCACCATGTTCTGACACATATGCTCATCAATTTTGGTGGAGTTCTGAGTTTTCATTTGGGATTTATAGGCTTTTTAGTGTATTTTTTCACAACCCTTTTCTAAATGACCCTGTTACAGCCACCCAAATGCAAAAATTCAACTTTTTTTCAATAATTATTGATCTAGAGAGTCCAGAGAATTGTCCTAGACTGGTTTGGTTCCGATCGGGCAAAAAACCAGAGACTAGTTTGCAAAAGTAGGTTTTGGACAAAATTCGACATAGCAGAAAATGTTCCCTGCCTAAATCAGAATCGGAGATAGCCATTTTGTCCGCCTTGAGCCAAGGATTCCAACGATATAAGACACTTGATCCTGGGACAAACAGTCTAAGAGTTATGAGCAATTTTGAACTTTTGGTTGCTGTAGCGCCACCTATGGGCCATTCGGGGTCATACTCTGATAGGTTGTCCCCAAACTGAGGCCTACCATCTGGCCAGGTTTCATGTCTCTAGGCCTTACGGTTTGGCCTGCACGATGCGTTTTACGAAACCTTACAATTACAATAGGGTTTCAGCATTTCATGCTTGAACCCCTAATAAGAATGAAGGCTTTTTGCCAGTTATAGCGCCACCTATGGTCCGATCTCCATGAAACTCTGCATGCTTCCTCACCATGTTCTGACACATATGCTCATCAATTTTGGTGGAGTTCTGAGTTTTCATTTGGGATTTATAGGCTTTTTAGTGTATTTTTTCACAACCCTTTTCTAAATGACCCTGTTACAGCCACCCAAATGCAAAAGTTCAACTTTTTTTCAATAATTATTGATCTAGAGAGTCCAGAGAATTGTCCTAGACTGGTTTGGTTCCGATCGGGCAAAAAACCAGAGACTAGTTTGCAAAAGTAGGTTTTGGACAAAATTCGACATAGCAGAAAATGTTCCCTGCCTAAATCAAAATCGGAGATAGCCATTTTGTCCGCCTTGAGCCAAGGATTCCAACGATATAAGACACTTGATCCTGGGACAAACAGTCTAAGAGTTATGAGCAATTTTGAACTTTTGGTTGCTGTAGCGCCACCTATGGGCCATTCGGGGTCATACTCTGATAGGTTGTCCCCAAACTGAGGCCTACCATCTGGCCAGGTTTCATGTCTCTAGGCCTTACGGTTTGGCCTGCACGATGCGTTTTACGAAACCTTACAATTACAATAGGGTTTCAGCATTTCATGCTTGAACCCCTAATAAGAATGAAGGCTTTTTGCCAGTTATAGCGCCACCTATGGTCCGATCTCCATGAAACTCTGCATGCTTCCTCACCATGTTCTGACACATATGCTCATCAATTTTGGTGGAGTTCTGAGTTTTCATTTGGGATTTATAGGCTTTTTAGTGTATTTTTTCACAACCCTTTTCTAAATGACCCTGTTACAGCCACCCAAATGCAAAAGTTCAACTTTTTTTCAATAATTATTGATCTAGAGAGTCCAGAGAATTGTCCTAGACTGGTTTGGTTCCGATCGGGCAAAAAACCAGAGACTAGTTTGCAAAAGTAGGTTTTGGACAAAATTCGACATAGCAGAAAATGTTCCCTGCCTAAATCAAAATCGGAGATAGCCATTTTGTCCGCCTTGAGCCAAGGATTCCAACGATATAAGACACTTGATCCTGGGACAAACAGTCTAAGAGTTATGAGCAATTTTGAACTTTTGGTTGCTGTAGCGCCACCTATGGGCCATTCTGGGTCATACTCTGATAGGTTGTCCCCAAACTGAGGCCTACCATCTGGCCAGGTTTCATGTCTCTAGGCCTTACGGTTTGGCCTGCACGATGCGTTTTACGAAACCTTACAATTACAATAGGGTTTCAGCATTTCATGCTTGAACCCCTAATAAGAATGACGGCTTTTTGCCAGTTATAGCGCCACCTATGGTCCGATCTCCATGAAACTCTGCATTCTTCCTCATCATGTTCTGACACATATGCTCATCAATTTTGGTGGAGTTCTGAGATTTCATTTGGGATTTATAGGCTTTTTAGTGTATTTTGCCACACCCCTTTTCTAAATGACCCTGTTACAGCCACCCAAATGCAAAAGTTCAACTTTTTTTCGATAATTATTGATCTAGAGAGTCCAGAGAATTGTCCTAGACTGGTTTGGTTCCGATCGGGCAAAAAACCAGGGACTAGATCGCAAAAGTAGGTTTTGGACAAAATTCGACATAGCAGAAAATGTTCCCTGCTTAAATCAAAATCTGAGATAGCCATTTTGTCCGCCTTGAGCCAAGGATTCCATCGATATAAGACACTTGATCCTGGGACAAACAGTCTAAGAGTTATGAGCAATTTTGAACTTTTGGTTGCTGTAGCGCCACCTATGGGCCATTCGGGGTCATACTCTGATAGGTTGTCCCCAAACTGAGGCCTACCTTCTATAGAAATGTATGCAGTTATACAGTATAAAACTTTAAAGGCCGTTTTCTCAAAATGAGTTTTTCCTCACACTCAGAGTCAGATATATCCACTTCAGTAGTACCTTCAAGCACCAACTTTTGCAGTCTTATACTGAACTATATTCTGAAGGCTTTTACAGAGGGATTTGTTGATATATCATTCCTATCCTGAGTTATAGGTACTTTAACTCCAAAAAACATGGCGAAAATTGATTTTTTAAGGCTATTCTCTAGTCAGTATTCTCTAATTTACTAAAGCACAAAATAAGATATCCAGAATCCCCTCTGTAAAAGCCCTCTCATCTAACATGTCAACAAATAGAACCAAGAATTTTAAACATGGTCCTTTCCAATTTCCAGATTTTGTTTTTGGAAAAGTATGCAAATAACCGTATATTTAAGTATATAAGGCCTCATTTGCATATTAAAACATTAATTTACACAAAACTTGTAATACATTTTTTTCTTATGTTTATGCCAGTAATAAACTGGAGAAGTTTTACAGTGATATCTTGTAATTTAAAAAAATTCCCTATTCACCTGTAGTGTCTCGCCTTAAGCACACAAGCATCAAAAGACATCAAGTTTTATTTAGCAAGATTTTAAACACTGAAATAATTTAATTGGCTGTGGCGGCAATGTTTTTTGAGATAGGCCAATGTCCTCATAGACATACATGGGACCTTGGACCAAGACACTGCATACCAATTTTCAAGTCAATCGGACTAGCGGTCGGGTAGTTATAGCCATTTTCATGTTTTTTTCATGTTATAGCGCCACCAAGTGTTCAATCATCGCGATTTCTTTATCCTGACCAAAGACTGAGCCCATACACATGTGTACCAAGTGTGGTGAAGATATCTCATTTCTTTCTTGATTTATAGCCATTTTAGTAAAATAGGCTCCTCCCACAACAGTCGTTTTCCGCCCCTTAGCGACCGTGAATAGAAATTTCAACTTTTTTTCAATTATTATTGATATTCAGACTCCAGAGAACATTTCTGCACTGGTTTGGTTCCGATCAAGCAAGAAACCTAGGACTAGTTTGCAAAAGTAGTTTTTTAACAAAATTCAAAATGGCGGAAAATGTATCATGGCGCAAATGAAATCGGAGATATACATTTTGTTTGTCATGGACTCACCTTTCCAATGATATAAGACACTTGAGTCTACGACATACGGTTTAGGAGTTATGAGCAGTTTCGCGCAATTGATTGCTATAGCGCCACCTATAGGCCAATCTGGCTCATAATTTGATAACCTCTCCTCTCTGTTTGTACTACCTATTGGCCAAGTTTCAAGTCTCTAGCCCTTACGGTTTGGGCTGCACGATGTGTTTTACTGCAGAATAATATTATTTTGTGTGTAGTACAATAAAATGAACAGCGGGGGGCGGCAAACGACCACTTATTGGCTTAATATACCAGAACTCTGTAATGTTAACATTTTTTTACTTTTATAGAGGCAAATATTGTCCGAACTGTCTGAAATTTTTCATGCTTGTTTAGAGGCATAGGATACATGTTCTGACTTGTTTTTAAGTAGATCTGAACATTCATTTAATAGAGAGATGGAAAATACAATTTTCAGCCAATACAGGCAATTCACCATAGGGAATGCATGGTTTTCAAAGCTTTTTAACAGTTTTAGCGCCACCTATGGTCCGATCTCCATGAAACTTTGCATGCTTCTTCAGCATGTTATGTCACATATACATAACAATATTTGTGACGTTTTGAGTTTTCCTTTAAGATTTATAGGCTATTGAGTGTATTTTGCTACATCCCTCTTCTAAATGATCCTTTTATAGCCATGTAAATGCAAAAGTTGAACTTTTTTTGATAATTATTGATCTAGAGAGTCCATAGAATTGTCCTAGACTGGTTTGGTTCCGATCGGGCAAAAAACCAGGGACTAGTTCGTAAAAGTAGGTTTTTAACATAATTGCAAATATTTAATGAACGATTTGATTGACAGCAATGGTTCTAGAGGCAAAGGTGTTCAATATGAAGAGATCTATCAAATGATATGCATATTTTGTGGATGTGTGCAACACCACGTGATTACAGAGCCATAAAACTCATTAGCACCAACTAGTGGCCGATTTGTTTCAAAATTCTTACAGACCTCTAGGGCCATGAGTCAAACATGCCCATCGAGTTTCGTTCCGATTGGCCTCCGTTAACCTTGTCTAATAGGTGCTTAAATGTAATTGGCTGTGGCGGCCATGATTTTTGAGATACGCCAATGTCCTCATAGACATACATGGTACCTTGGACCAAGACACTGCATACCAATTTCCAAGTCAATCGGACTAGTGCTCGGCAGGTTATAGCCATTTTCATGTTTTTTTCGTGTTATAGCGCCACCAAGTGTTCAATCGTCGTTATTTTTTTATCGAGACCAAATACTGAGCCTATACACATGTGTACCAAGTTTGGTGAAGATATCTCATTTTGTTCTTGAGTTATAGCTGTTTTAGTAAAATAGGCTCCTCCCACAACATTCGTTTTCCGCCCCTTAGCGAACGTGAATCGAAATTTAAACTTTTTTTCGATAATTATTGATATTCAGACTCCAGAGAACATTTCTGCACTGGTTTGGTTCCGATCAAGCAAAAAACCTAGGACTAGTTTGCAAAAGTAGTTTTTTAACAAAATTCAAAATGGCGGAAAATCTATCATGGCGCAAATGAAATCGGAGATATACGTTTTGTTCGTCATGGACTCACCTTTCCAATGATATAAGACACTTGAGTCTACGACATACGGTTTAGGAGTTATGAGCAGTTTTGCGCAATTGATTGCTATAGCGCCACCTATAGGCCAATCTGGCTCATAATTTGATAACCTCTCCTCTATGTTTGTACTACCTATTGGCCAGGTTTCATGTCTCTAGGCCTTACGGTTTGGCCTGCACGATGCGTTTTACGAAACCTTACAATTACAATAGGGTTTCAGCATTTCATGCTTGAACCCCTAATAAGAATGAAGGCTTTTTGCCAGTTATAGCGCCACCTATGGTCCGATCTCCATGGAACTCTGCATGCTTCCTCATCATGTTCTGACACATATGCTCATCAATTTTGGTGGAGTTCTGAGATTTCATTTGGGATTTATAGGCTTTTTAGTGTATTTTTTCACAACCCTTTTCTAAATGACCCTGTTACAGCCACCCAAATGCAAAAGTTCAACTTTTTTTCAATAATTATTGATCTAGAGAGTCCAGAGAATTGTCCTAGACTGGTTTGGTTCCGATCGGGCAAAAAACCAGAGACTAATTTGCAAAAGTAGGTTTTGGACAAAATTCGACATAGCAGAAAATGTTCCCTGCCTAAATCAGAATCGGATATAGCCATTTTGTCCGCCTTGAGCCAAGGATTCCAACGATATAAGACACTTGATCCTGGGACAAACAGTCTAAGAGTTATGAGCAATTTTGAACTTTTGGTTGCTGTAGCGCCACCTATGGGCCATTCGGGGTCATACTCTGATAGGTTGTCCCCAAACTGAGGCCTACCATCTGGCCAGGTTTCATGTCTCTAGGCCTTACGGTTTGGCCTGCACGATGCGTTTTACGAAACCTTACAATTACAATAGGGTTTCAGCATTTCATGCTTGAACCCCTAATAAGAATGAAGGCTTTTTGCCAGTTATAGCGCCACCTATGGTCCGATCTCCATGAAACTCTGCATGCTTCCTCACCATGTTCTGACACATATGCTCATCAATTTTGGTGGAGTTCTGAGTTTTCATTTGGGATTTATAGGCTTTTTAGTGTATTTTTTCACAACCCTTTTCTAAATGACCCTGTTACAGCCACCCAAATGCAAAAATTCAACTTTTTTTCAATAATTATTGATCTAGAGAGTCCAGAGAATTGTCCTAGACTGGTTTGGTTCCGATCGGGCAAAAAACCAGAGACTAGTTTGCAAAAGTAGGTTTTGGACAAAATTCGACATAGCAGAAAATGTTCCCTGCCTAAATCAGAATCGGAGATAGCCATTTTGTCCGCCTTGAGCCAAGGATTCCAACGATATAAGACACTTGATCCTGGGACAAACAGTCTAAGAGTTATGAGCAATTTTGAACTTTTGGTTGCTGTAGCGCCACCTATGGGCCATTCTGGGTCATACTCTGATAGGTTGTCCCCAAACTGAGGCCTACCATCTGGCCAGGTTTCATGTCTCTAGGCCTTACGGTTTGGCCTGCACGATGCGTTTTACGAAACCTTACAATTACAATAGGGTTTCAGCATTTCATGCTTGAACCCCTAATAAGAATGAAGGCTTTTTGCCAGTTATAGCGCCACCTATGGTCCGATCTCCATGAAACTCTGCATGCTTCCTCACCATGTTCTGACACATATGCTCATCAATTTTGGTGGAGTTCTGAGTTTTCATTTGGGATTTATAGGCTTTTTAGTGTATTTTTTCACAACCCTTTTCTAAATGACCCTGTTACAGCCACCCAAATGCAAAAGTTCAACTTTTTTTCAATAATTATTGATCTAGAGAGTCCAGAGAATTGTCCTAGACTGGTTTGGTTCCGATCGGGCAAAAAACCAGAGACTAGTTTGCAAAAGTAGGTTTTGGACAAAATTCGACATAGCAGAAAATGTTCCCTGCCTAAATCAAAATCGGAGATAGCCATTTTGTCCGCCTTGAGCCAAGGATTCCAACGATATAAGACACTTGATCCTGGGACAAACAGTCTAAGAGTTATGAGCAATTTTGAACTTTTGGTTGCTGTAGCGCCACCTATGGGCCATTCGGGGTCATACTCTGATAGGTTGTCCCCAAACTGAGGCCTACCATCTGGCCAGGTTTCATGTCTCTAGGCCTTACGGTTTGGCCTGCACGATGCGTTTTACGAAACCTTACAATTACAATAGGGTTTCAGCATTTCATGCTTGAACCCCTAATAAGAATGAAGGCTTTTTGCCAGTTATAGCGCCACCTATGGTCCGATCTCCATGAAACTCTGCATGCTTCCTCACCATGTTCTGACACATATGCTCATCAATTTTGGTGGAGTTCTGAGTTTTCATTTGGGATTTATAGGCTTTTTAGTGTATTTTTTCACAACCCTTTTCTAAATGACCCTGTTACAGCCACCCAAATGCAAAAGTTCAACTTTTTTTTCAATAATTATTGATCTAGAGAGTCCAGAGAATTGTCCTAGACTGGTTTGGTTCCGATCGGGCAAAAAACCAGAGACTAGTTTGCAAAAGTAGGTTTTGGACAAAATTCGACATAGCAGAAAATGTTCCCTGCCTAAATCAAAATCGGAGATAGCCATTTTGTCCGCCTTGAGCCAAGGATTCCAACGATATAAGACACTTGATCCTGGGACAAACAGTCTAAGAGTTATGAGCAATTTTGAACTTTTGGTTGCTGTAGCGCCACCTATGGGCCATTCGGGGTCATACTCTGATAGGTTGTCCCCAAACTGAGGCCTACCATCTGGCCAGGTTTCATGTCTCTAGGCCTTACGGTTTGGCCTGCACGATGCGTTTTACGAAACCTTACAATTACAATAGGGTTTCAGCATTTCATGCTTGAACCCCTAATAAGAATGAAGGCTTTTTGCCAGTTATAGCGCCACCTATGGTCCGATCTCCATGAAACTCTGCATGCTTCCTCACCATGTTCTGACACATATGCTCATCAATTTTGGTGGAGTTCTGAGTTTTCATTTGGGATTTATAGGCTTTTTAGTGTATTTTTTCACAACCCTTTTCTAAATGACCCTGTTACAGCCACCCAAATGCAAAAGTTCAACTTTTTTTTCAATAATTATTGATCTAGAGAGTCCAGAGAATTGTCCTAGACTGGTTTGGTTCCGATCGGGCAAAAAACCAGAGACTAGTTTGCAAAAGTAGGTTTTGGACAAAATTCGACATAGCAGAAAATGTTCCCTGCCTAAATCAAAATCGGAGATAGCCATTTTGTCCGCCTTGAGCCAAGGATTCCAACGATATAAGACACTTGATCCTGGGACAAACAGTCTAAGAGTTATGAGCAATTTTGAACTTTTGGTTGCTGTAGCGCCACCTATGGGCCATTCGGGGTCATACTCTGATAGGTTGTCCCCAAACTGAGGCCTACCATCTGGCCAGGTTTCATGTCTCTAGGCCTTACGGTTTGGCCTGCACGATGCGTTTTACGAAACCTTACAATTACAATAGGGTTTCAGCATTTCATGCTTGAACCCCTAATAAGAATGAAGGCTTTTTGCCAGTTATAGCGCCACCTATGGTCCGATCTCCATGAAACTCTGCATGCTTCCTCACCATGTTCTGACACATATGCTCATCAATTTTGGTGGAGTTCTGAGTTTTCATTTGGGATTTATAGGCTTTTTAGTGTATTTTTTCACAACCCTTTTCTAAATGACCCTGTTACAGCCACCCAAATGCAAAAGTTCAACTTTTTTTCAATAATTATTGATCTAGAGAGTCCAGAGAATTGTCCTAGACTGGTTTGGTTCCGATCGGGCAAAAAACCAGAGACTAGTTTGCAAAAGTAGGTTTTGGACAAAATTCGACATAGCAGAAAATGTTCCCTGCCTAAATCAAAATCGGAGATAGCCATTTTGTCCGCCTTGAGCCAAGGATTCCAACGATATAAGACACTTGATCCTGGGACAAACAGTCTAAGAGTTATGAGCAATTTTGAACTTTTGGTTGCTGTAGCGCCACCTATGGGCCATTCTGGGTCATACTCTGATAGGTTGTCCCCAAACTGAGGCCTACCATCTGGCCAGGTTTCATGTCTCTAGGCCTTACGGTTTGGCCTGCACGATGCGTTTTACGAAACCTTACAATTACAATAGGGTTTCAGCATTTCATGCTTGAACCCCTAATAAGAATGAAGGCTTTTTGCCAGTTATAGCGCCACCTATGGTCCGATCTCCATGAAACTCTGCATGCTTCCTCACCATGTTCTGACACATATGCTCATCAATTTTGGTGGAGTTCTGAGTTTTCATTTGGGATTTATAGGCTTTTTAGTGTATTTTTTCACAACCCTTTTCTAAATGACCCTGTTACAGCCACCCAAATGCAAAAGTTCAACTTTTTTTCAATAATTATTGATCTAGAGAGTCCAGAGAATTGTCCTAGACTGGTTTGGTTCCGATCGGGCAAAAAACCAGAGACTAGTTTGCAAAAGTAGGTTTTGGACAAAATTCGACATAGCAGAAAATGTTCCCTGCCTAAATCAAAATCGGAGATAGCCATTTTGTCCGCCTTGAGCCAAGGATTCCAACGATATAAGACACTTGATCCTGGGACAAACAGTCTAAGAGTTATGAGCAATTTTGAACTTTTGGTTGCTGTAGCGCCACCTATGGGCCATTCTGGGTCATACTCTGATAGGTTGTCCCCAAACTGAGGCCTACCATCTGGCCAGGTTTCATGTCTCTAGGCCTTACGGTTTGGCCTGCACGATGCGTTTTACGAAACCTTACAATTACAATAGGGTTTCAGCATTTCATGCTTGAACCCCTAATAAGAATGAAGGCTTTTTGCCAGTTATAGCGCCACCTATGGTCCGATCTCCATGAAACTCTGCATGCTTCCTCACCATGTTCTGACACATATGCTCATCAATTTTGGTGGAGTTCTGAGTTTTCATTTGGGATTTATAGGCTTTTTAGTGTATTTTTTCACAACCCTTTTCTAAATGACCCTGTTACAGCCACCCAAATGCAAAAGTTCAACTTTTTTTCAATAATTATTGATCTAGAGAGTCCAGAGAATTGTCCTAGACTGGTTTGGTTCCGATCGGGCAAAAAACCAGAGACTAGTTTGCAAAAGTAGGTTTTGGACAAAATTCGACATAGCAGAAAATGTTCCCTGCCTAAATCAAAATCGGAGATAGCCATTTTGTCCGCCTTGAGCCAAGGATTCCAACGATATAAGACACTTGATCCTGGGACAAACAGTCTAAGAGTTATGAGCAATTTTGAACTTTTGGTTGCTGTAGCGCCACCTATGGGCCATTCGGGGTCATACTCTGATAGGTTGTCCCCAAACTGAGGCCTACCATCTGGCCAGGTTTCATGTCTCTAGGCCTTACGGTTTGGCCTGCACGATGCGTTTTACGAAACCTTACAATTACAATAGGGTTTCAGCATTTCATGCTTGAACCCCTAATAAGAATGAAGGCTTTTTGCCAGTTATAGCGCCACCTATGGTCCGATCTCCATGAAACTCTGCATGCTTCCTCACCATGTTCTGACACATATGCTCATCAATTTTGGTGGAGTTCTGAGTTTTCATTTGGGATTTATAGGCTTTTTAGTGTATTTTTTCACAACCCTTTTCTAAATGACCCTGTTACAGCCACCCAAATGCAAAAGTTCAACTTTTTTTTCAATAATTATTGATCTAGAGAGTCCAGAGAATTGTCCTAGACTGGTTTGGTTCCGATCGGGCAAAAAACCAGAGACTAGTTTGCAAAAGTAGGTTTTGGACAAAATTCGACATAGCAGAAAATGTTCCCTGCCTAAATCAAAATCGGAGATAGCCATTTTGTCCGCCTTGAGCCAAGGATTCCAACGATATAAGACACTTGATCCTGGGACAAACAGTCTAAGAGTTATGAGCAATTTTGAACTTTTGGTTGCTGTAGCGCCACCTATGGGCCATTCGGGGTCATACTCTGATAGGTTGTCCCCAAACTGAGGCCTACCATCTGGCCAGGTTTCATGTCTCTAGGCCTTACGGTTTGGCCTGCACGATGCGTTTTACGAAACCTTACAATTACAATAGGGTTTCAGCATTTCATGCTTGAACCCCTAATAAGAATGAAGGCTTTTTGCCAGTTATAGCGCCACCTATGGTCCGATCTCCATGAAACTCTGCATGCTTCCTCACCATGTTCTGACACATATGCTCATCAATTTTGGTGGAGTTCTGAGTTTTCATTTGGGATTTATAGGCTTTTTAGTGTATTTTTTCACAACCCTTTTCTAAATGACCCTGTTACAGCCACCCAAATGCAAAAGTTCAACTTTTTTTCAATAATTATTGATCTAGAGAGTCCAGAGAATTGTCCTAGACTGGTTTGGTTCCGATCGGGCAAAAAACCAGAGACTAGTTTGCAAAAGTAGGTTTTGGACAAAATTCGACATAGCAGAAAATGTTCCCTGCCTAAATCAAAATCGGAGATAGCCATTTTGTCCGCCTTGAGCCAAGGATTCCAACGATATAAGACACTTGATCCTGGGACAAACAGTCTAAGAGTTATGAGCAATTTTGAACTTTTGGTTGCTGTAGCGCCACCTATGGGCCATTCTGGGTCATACTCTGATAGGTTGTCCCCAAACTGAGGCCTACCATCTGGCCAGGTTTCATGTCTCTAGGCCTTACGGTTTGGCCTGCACGATGCGTTTTACGAAACCTTACAATTACAATAGGGTTTCAGCATTTCATGCTTGAACCCCTAATAAGAATGAAGGCTTTTTGCCAGTTATAGCGCCACCTATGGTCCGATCTCCATGAAACTCTGCATGCTTCCTCACCATGTTCTGACACATATGCTCATCAATTTTGGTGGAGTTCTGAGTTTTCATTTGGGATTTATAGGCTTTTTAGTGTATTTTTTCACAACCCTTTTCTAAATGACCCTGTTACAGCCACCCAAATGCAAAAGTTCAACTTTTTTTCAATAATTATTGATCTAGAGAGTCCAGAGAATTATCCTAGACTGGTTTGGTTCCGATCGGGCAAAAAACCAGAGACTAGTTTGCAAAAGTAGGTTTTGGACAAAATTCGACATAGCAGAAAATGTTCCCTGCCTAAATCAAAATCGGAGATAGCCATTTTGTCCGCCTTGAGCCAAGGATTCCAACGATATAAGACACTTGATCCTGGGACAAACAGTCTAAGAGTTATGAGCAATTTTGAACTTTTGGTTGCTGTAGCGCCACCTATGGGCCATTCGGGGTCATACTCTGATAGGTTGTCCCCAAACTGAGGCCTACCATCTGGCCAGGTTTCATGTCTCTAGGCCTTACGGTTTGGCCTGCACGATGCGTTTTACGAAACCTTACAATTACAATAGGGTTTCAGCATTTCATGCTTGAACCCCTAATAAGAATGAAGGCTTTTTGCCAGTTATAGCGCCACCTATGGTCCGATCTCCATGAAACTCTGCATGCTTCCTCACCATGTTCTGACACATATGCTCATCAATTTTGGTGGAGTTCTGAGTTTTCATTTGGGATTTATAGGCTTTTTAGTGTATTTTTTCACAACCCTTTTCTAAATGACCCTGTTACAGCCACCCAAATGCAAAAGTTCAACTTTTTTTCAATAATTATTGATCTAGAGAGTCCAGAGAATTGTCCTAGACTGGTTTGGTTCCGATCGGGCAAAAAACCAGAGACTAGTTTGCAAAAGTAGGTTTTGGACAAAATTCGACATAGCAGAAAATGTTCCCTGCCTAAATCAGAATCGGATATAGCCATTTTGTCCGCCTTGAGCCAAGGATTCCAACGATATAAGACACTTGATCCTGGGACAAACAGTCTAAGAGTTATGAGCAATTTTGAACTTTTGGTTGCTGTAGCGCCACCTATGGGCCATTCTGGGTCATACTCTGATAGGTTGTCCCCAAACTGAGGCCTACCATCTGGCCAGGTTTCATGTCTCTAGGCCTTACGGTTTGGCCTGCACGATGCGTTTTACGAAACCTTACAATTACAATAGGGTTTCAGCATTTCATGCTTGAACCCCTAATAAGAATGAAGGCTTTTTGCCAGTTATAGCGCCACCTATGGTCCGATCTCCATGAAACTCTGCATGCTTCCTCACCATGTTCTGACACATATGCTCATCAATTTTGGTGGAGTTCTGAGTTTTCATTTGGGATTTATAGGCTTTTTAGTGTATTTTTTCACAACCCTTTTCTAAATGACCCTGTTACAGCCACCCAAATGCAAAAGTTCAACTTTTTTTCAATAATTATTGATCTAGAGAGTCCAGAGAATTGTCCTAGACTGGTTTGGTTCCGATCGGGCAAAAAACCAGAGACTAGTTTGCAAAAGTAGGTTTTGGACAAAATTCGACATAGCAGAAAATGTTCCCTGCCTAAATCAAAATCGGAGATAGCCATTTTGTCCGCCTTGAGCCAAGGATTCCAACGATATAAGACACTTGATCCTGGGACAAACAGTCTAAGAGTTATGAGCAATTTTGAACTTTTGGTTGCTGTAGCGCCACCTATGGGCCATTCGGGGTCATACTCTGATAGGTTGTCCCCAAACTGAGGCCTACCATCTGGCCAGGTTTCATGTCTCTAGGCCTTACGGTTTGGCCTGCACGATGCGTTTTACGAAACCTTACAATTACAATAGGGTTTCAGCATTTCATGCTTGAACCCCTAATAAGAATGAAGGCTTTTTGCCAGTTATAGCGCCACCTATGGTCCGATCTCCATGAAACTCTGCATGCTTCCTCACCATGTTCTGACACATATGCTCATCAATTTTGGTGGAGTTCTGAGTTTTCATTTGGGATTTATAGGCTTTTTAGTGTATTTTTTCACAACCCTTTTCTAAATGACCCTGTTACAGCCACCCAAATGCAAAAGTTCAACTTTTTTTTCAATAATTATTGATCTAGAGAGTCCAGAGAATTGTCCTAGACTGGTTTGGTTCCGATCGGGCAAAAAACCAGAGACTAGTTTGCAAAAGTAGGTTTTGGACAAAATTCGACATAGCAGAAAATGTTCCCTGCCTAAATCAAAATCGGAGATAGCCATTTTGTCCGCCTTGAGCCAAGGATTCCAACGATATAAGACACTTGATCCTGGGACAAACAGTCTAAGAGTTATGAGCAATTTTGAACTTTTGGTTGCTGTAGCGCCACCTATGGGCCATTCGGGGTCATACTCTGATAGGTTGTCCCCAAACTGAGGCCTACCATCTGGCCAGGTTTCATGTCTCTAGGCCTTACGGTTTGGCCTGCACGATGCGTTTTACGAAACCTTACAATTACAATAGGGTTTCAGCATTTCATGCTTGAACCCCTAATAAGAATGAAGGCTTTTTGCCAGTTATAGCGCCACCTATGGTCCGATCTCCATGAAACTCTGCATGCTTCCTCACCATGTTCTGACACATATGCTCATCAATTTTGGTGGAGTTCTGAGTTTTCATTTGGGATTTATAGGCTTTTTAGTGTATTTTTTCACAACCCTTTTCTAAATGACCCTGTTACAGCCACCCAAATGCAAAAGTTCAACTTTTTTTCAATAATTATTGATCTAGAGAGTCCAGAGAATTGTCCTAGACTGGTTTGGTTCCGATCGGGCAAAAAACCAGAGACTAGTTTGCAAAAGTAGGTTTTGGACAAAATTCGACATAGCAGAAAATGTTCCCTGCCTAAATCAAAATCGGAGATAGCCATTTTGTCCGCCTTGAGCCAAGGATTCCAACGATATAAGACACTTGATCCTGGGACAAACAGTCTAAGAGTTATGAGCAATTTTGAACTTTTGGTTGCTGTAGCGCCACCTATGGGCCATTCTGGGTCATACTCTGATAGGTTGTCCCCAAACTGAGGCCTACCATCTGGCCAGGTTTCATGTCTCTAGGCCTTACGGTTTGGCCTGCACGATGCGTTTTACGAAACCTTACAATTACAATAGGGTTTCAGCATTTCATGCTTGAACCCCTAATAAGAATGAAGGCTTTTTGCCAGTTATAGCGCCACCTATGGTCCGATCTCCATGAAACTCTGCATGCTTCCTCACCATGTTCTGACACATATGCTCATCAATTTTGGTGGAGTTCTGAGTTTTCATTTGGGATTTATAGGCTTTTTAGTGTATTTTTTCACAACCCTTTTCTAAATGACCCTGTTACAGCCACCCAAATGCAAAAGTTCAACTTTTTTTCAATAATTATTGATCTAGAGAGTCCAGAGAATTATCCTAGACTGGTTTGGTTCCGATCGGGCAAAAAACCAGAGACTAGTTTGCAAAAGTAGGTTTTGGACAAAATTCGACATAGCAGAAAATGTTCCCTGCCTAAATCAAAATCGGAGATAGCCATTTTGTCCGCCTTGAGCCAAGGATTCCAACGATATAAGACACTTGATCCTGGGACAAACAGTCTAAGAGTTATGAGCAATTTTGAACTTTTGGTTGCTGTAGCGCCACCTATGGGCCATTCGGGGTCATACTCTGATAGGTTGTCCCCAAACTGAGGCCTACCATCTGGCCAGGTTTCATGTCTCTAGGCCTTACGGTTTGGCCTGCACGATGCGTTTTACGAAACCTTAAAATTACAATAGGGTTTCAGCATTTCATGCTTGAACCCCTAATAAGAATGAAGGCTTTTTGCCAGTTATAGCGCCACCTATGGTCCGATCTCCATGAAACTCTGCATGCTTCCTCACCATGTTCTGACACATATGCTCATCAATTTTGGTGGAGTTCTGAGTTTTCATTTGGGATTTATAGGCTTTTTAGTGTATTTTTTCACAACCCTTTTCTAAATGACCCTGTTACAGCCACCCAAATGCAAAAGTTCAACTTTTTTTCAATAATTATTGATCTAGAGAGTCCAGAGAATTGTCCTAGACTGGTTTGGTTCCGATCGGGCAAAAAACCAGAGACTAGTTTGCAAAAGTAGGTTTTGGACAAAATTCGACATAGCAGAAAATGTTCCCTGCCTAAATCAGAATCGGATATAGCCATTTTGTCCGCCTTGAGCCAAGGATTCCAACGATATAAGACACTTGATCCTGGGACAAACAGTCTAAGAGTTATGAGCAATTTTGAACTTTTGGTTGCTGTAGCGCCACCTATGGGCCATTCGGGGTCATACTCTGATAGGTTGTCCCCAAACTGAGGCCTACCATCTGGCCAGGTTTCATGTCTCTAGGCCTTACGGTTTGGCCTGCACGATGCGTTTTACGAAACCTTACAATTACAATAGGGTTTCAGCATTTCATGCTTGAACCCCTAATAAGAATGAAGGCTTTTTGCCAGTTATAGCGCCACCTATGGTCCGATCTCCATGAAACTCTGCATGCTTCCTCACCATGTTCTGACACATATGCTCATCAATTTTGGTGGAGTTCTGAGTTTTCATTTGGGATTTATAGGCTTTTTAGTGTATTTTTTCACAACCCTTTTCTAAATGACCCTGTTACAGCCACCCAAATGCAAAAATTCAACTTTTTTTCAATAATTATTGATCTAGAGAGTCCAGAGAATTGTCCTAGACTGGTTTGGTTCCGATCGGGCAAAAAACCAGAGACTAGTTTGCAAAAGTAGGTTTTGGACAAAATTCGACATAGCAGAAAATGTTCCCTGCCTAAATCAGAATCGGAGATAGCCATTTTGTCCGCCTTGAGCCAAGGATTCCAACGATATAAGACACTTGATCCTGGGACAAACAGTCTAAGAGTTATGAGCAATTTTGAACTTTTGGTTGCTGTAGCGCCACCTATGGGCCATTCTGGGTCATACTCTGATAGGTTGTCCCCAAACTGAGGCCTACCATCTGGCCAGGTTTCATGTCTCTAGGCCTTACGGTTTGGCCTGCACGATGCGTTTTACGAAACCTTACAATTACAATAGGGTTTCAGCATTTCATGCTTGAACCCCTAATAAGAATGAAGGCTTTTTGCCAGTTATAGCGCCACCTATGGTCCGATCTCCATGAAACTCTGCATGCTTCCTCACCATGTTCTGACACATATGCTCATCAATTTTGGTGGAGTTCTGAGTTTTCATTTGGGATTTATAGGCTTTTTAGTGTATTTTTTCACAACCCTTTTCTAAATGACCCTGTTACAGCCACCCAAATGCAAAAGTTCAACTTTTTTTCAATAATTATTGATCTAGAGAGTCCAGAGAATTGTCCTAGACTGGTTTGGTTCCGATCGGGCAAAAAACCAGAGACTAGTTTGCAAAAGTAGGTTTTGGACAAAATTCGACATAGCAGAAAATGTTCCCTGCCTAAATCAAAATCGGAGATAGCCATTTTGTCCGCCTTGAGCCAAGGATTCCAACGATATAAGACACTTGATCCTGGGACAAACAGTCTAAGAGTTATGAGCAATTTTGAACTTTTGGTTGCTGTAGCGCCACCTATGGGCCATTCTGGGTCATACTCTGATAGGTTGTCCCCAAACTGAGGCCTACCATCTGGCCAGGTTTCATGTCTCTAGGCCTTACGGTTTGGCCTGCACGATGCGTTTTACGAAACCTTACAATTACAATAGGGTTTCAGCATTTCATGCTTGAACCCCTAATAAGAATGAAGGCTTTTTGCCAGTTATAGCGCCACCTATGGTCCGATCTCCATGAAACTCTGCATGCTTCCTCACCATGTTCTGACACATATGCTCATCAATTTTGGTGGAGTTCTGAGTTTTCATTTGGGATTTATAGGCTTTTTAGTGTATTTTTTCACAACCCTTTTCTAAATGACCCTGTTACAGCCACCCAAATGCAAAAGTTCAACTTTTTTTCAATAATTATTGATCTAGAGAGTCCAGAGAATTGTCCTAGACTGGTTTGGTTCCGATCGGGCAAAAAACCAGAGACTAGTTTGCAAAAGTAGGTTTTGGACAAAATTCGACATAGCAGAAAATGTTCCCTGCCTAAATCAAAATCGGAGATAGCCATTTTGTCCGCCTTGAGCCAAGGATTCCAACGATATAAGACACTTGATCCTGGGACAAACAGTCTAAGAGTTATGAGCAATTTTGAACTTTTGGTTGCTGTAGCGCCACCTATGGGCCATTCGGGGTCATACTCTGATAGGTTGTCCCCAAACTGAGGCCTACCATCTGGCCAGGTTTCATGTCTCTAGGCCTTACGGTTTGGCCTGCACGATGCGTTTTACGAAACCTTACAATTACAATAGGGTTTCAGCATTTCATGCTTGAACCCCTAATAAGAATGAAGGCTTTTTGCCAGTTATAGCGCCACCTATGGTCCGATCTCCATGAAACTCTGCATGCTTCCTCACCATGTTCTGACACATATGCTCATCAATTTTGGTGGAGTTCTGAGTTTTCATTTGGGATTTATAGGCTTTTTAGTGTATTTTTTCACAACCCTTTTCTAAATGACCCTGTTACAGCCACCCAAATGCAAAAGTTCAACTTTTTTTTCAATAATTATTGATCTAGAGAGTCCAGAGAATTGTCCTAGACTGGTTTGGTTCCGATCGGGCAAAAAACCAGAGACTAGTTTGCAAAAGTAGGTTTTGGACAAAATTCGACATAGCAGAAAATGTTCCCTGCCTAAATCAAAATCGGAGATAGCCATTTTGTCCGCCTTGAGCCAAGGATTCCAACGATATAAGACACTTGATCCTGGGACAAACAGTCTAAGAGTTATGAGCAATTTTGAACTTTTGGTTGCTGTAGCGCCACCTATGGGCCATTCGGGGTCATACTCTGATAGGTTGTCCCCAAACTGAGGCCTACCATCTGGCCAGGTTTCATGTCTCTAGGCCTTACGGTTTGGCCTGCACGATGCGTTTTACGAAACCTTACAATTACAATAGGGTTTCAGCATTTCATGCTTGAACCCCTAATAAGAATGAAGGCTTTTTGCCAGTTATAGCGCCACCTATGGTCCGATCTCCATGAAACTCTGCATGCTTCCTCACCATGTTCTGACACATATGCTCATCAATTTTGGTGGAGTTCTGAGTTTTCATTTGGGATTTATAGGCTTTTTAGTGTATTTTTTCACAACCCTTTTCTAAATGACCCTGTTACAGCCACCCAAATGCAAAAGTTCAACTTTTTTTCAATAATTATTGATCTAGAGAGTCCAGAGAATTGTCCTAGACTGGTTTGGTTCCGATCGGGCAAAAAACCAGAGACTAGTTTGCAAAAGTAGGTTTTGGACAAAATTCGACATAGCAGAAAATGTTCCCTGCCTAAATCAAAATCGGAGATAGCCATTTTGTCCGCCTTGAGCCAAGGATTCCAACGATATAAGACACTTGATCCTGGGACAAACAGTCTAAGAGTTATGAGCAATTTTGAACTTTTGGTTGCTGTAGCGCCACCTATGGGCCATTCTGGGTCATACTCTGATAGGTTGTCCCCAAACTGAGGCCTACCATCTGGCCAGGTTTCATGTCTCTAGGCCTTACGGTTTGGCCTGCACGATGCGTTTTACGAAACCTTACAATTACAATAGGGTTTCAGCATTTCATGCTTGAACCCCTAATAAGAATGAAGGCTTTTTGCCAGTTATAGCGCCACCTATGGTCCGATCTCCATGAAACTCTGCATGCTTCCTCACCATGTTCTGACACATATGCTCATCAATTTTGGTGGAGTTCTGAGTTTTCATTTGGGATTTATAGGCTTTTTAGTGTATTTTTTCACAACCCTTTTCTAAATGACCCTGTTACAGCCACCCAAATGCAAAAGTTCAACTTTTTTTCAATAATTATTGATCTAGAGAGTCCAGAGAATTGTCCTAGACTGGTTTGGTTCCGATCGGGCAAAAAACCAGAGACTAGTTTGCAAAAGTAGGTTTTGGACAAAATTCGACATAGCAGAAAATGTTCCCTGCCTAAATCAAAATCGGAGATAGCCATTTTGTCCGCCTTGAGCCAAGGATTCCAACGATATAAGACACTTGATCCTGGGACAAACAGTCTAAGAGTTATGAGCAATTTTGAACTTTTGGTTGCTGTAGCGCCACCTATGGGCCATTCTGGGTCATACTCTGATAGGTTGTCCCCAAACTGAGGCCTACCATCTGGCCAGGTTTCATGTCTCTAGGCCTTACGGTTTGGCCTGCACGATGCGTTTTACGAAACCTTACAATTACAATAGGGTTTCAGCATTTCATGCTTGAACCCCTAATAAGAATGAAGGCTTTTTGCCAGTTATAGCGCCACCTATGGTCCGATCTCCATGAAACTCTGCATGCTTCCTCACCATGTTCTGACACATATGCTCATCAATTTTGGTGGAGTTCTGAGTTTTCATTTGGGATTTATAGGCTTTTTAGTGTATTTTTTCACAACCCTTTTCTAAATGACCCTGTTACAGCCACCCAAATGCAAAAGTTCAACTTTTTTTCAATAATTATTGATCTAGAGAGTCCAGAGAATTGTCCTAGACTGGTTTGGTTCCGATCGGGCAAAAAACCAGAGACTAGTTTGCAAAAGTAGGTTTTGGACAAAATTCGACATAGCAGAAAATGTTCCCTGCCTAAATCAAAATCGGAGATAGCCATTTTGTCCGCCTTGAGCCAAGGATTCCAACGATATAAGACACTTGATCCTGGGACAAACAGTCTAAGAGTTATGAGCAATTTTGAACTTTTGGTTGCTGTAGCGCCACCTATGGGCCATTCGGGGTCATACTCTGATAGGTTGTCCCCAAACTGAGGCCTACCATCTGGCCAGGTTTCATGTCTCTAGGCCTTACGGTTTGGCCTGCACGATGCGTTTTACGAAACCTTACAATTACAATAGGGTTTCAGCATTTCATGCTTGAACCCCTAATAAGAATGAAGGCTTTTTGCCAGTTATAGCGCCACCTATGGTCCGATCTCCATGAAACTCTGCATGCTTCCTCACCATGTTCTGACACATATGCTCATCAATTTTGGTGGAGTTCTGAGTTTTCATTTGGGATTTATAGGCTTTTTAGTGTATTTTTTCACAACCCTTTTCTAAATGACCCTGTTACAGCCACCCAAATGCAAAAGTTCAACTTTTTTTTCAATAATTATTGATCTAGAGAGTCCAGAGAATTGTCCTAGACTGGTTTGGTTCCGATCGGGCAAAAAACCAGAGACTAGTTTGCAAAAGTAGGTTTTGGACAAAATTCGACATAGCAGAAAATGTTCCCTGCCTAAATCAAAATCGGAGATAGCCATTTTGTCCGCCTTGAGCCAAGGATTCCAACGATATAAGACACTTGATCCTGGGACAAACAGTCTAAGAGTTATGAGCAATTTTGAACTTTTGGTTGCTGTAGCGCCACCTATGGGCCATTCGGGGTCATACTCTGATAGGTTGTCCCCAAACTGAGGCCTACCATCTGGCCAGGTTTCATGTCTCTAGGCCTTACGGTTTGGCCTGCACGATGCGTTTTACGAAACCTTACAATTACAATAGGGTTTCAGCATTTCATGCTTGAACCCCTAATAAGAATGAAGGCTTTTTGCCAGTTATAGCGCCACCTATGGTCCGATCTCCATGAAACTCTGCATGCTTCCTCACCATGTTCTGACACATATGCTCATCAATTTTGGTGGAGTTCTGAGTTTTCATTTGGGATTTATAGGCTTTTTAGTGTATTTTTTCACAACCCTTTTCTAAATGACCCTGTTACAGCCACCCAAATGCAAAAGTTCAACTTTTTTTCAATAATTATTGATCTAGAGAGTCCAGAGAATTGTCCTAGACTGGTTTGGTTCCGATCGGGCAAAAAACCAGAGACTAGTTTGCAAAAGTAGGTTTTGGACAAAATTCGACATAGCAGAAAATGTTCCCTGCCTAAATCAAAATCGGAGATAGCCATTTTGTCCGCCTTGAGCCAAGGATTCCAACGATATAAGACACTTGATCCTGGGACAAACAGTCTAAGAGTTATGAGCAATTTTGAACTTTTGGTTGCTGTAGCGCCACCTATGGGCCATTCTGGGTCATACTCTGATAGGTTGTCCCCAAACTGAGGCCTACCATCTGGCCAGGTTTCATGTCTCTAGGCCTTACGGTTTGGCCTGCACGATGCGTTTTACGAAACCTTACAATTACAATAGGGTTTCAGCATTTCATGCTTGAACCCCTAATAAGAATGAAGGCTTTTTGCCAGTTATAGCGCCACCTATGGTCCGATCTCCATGAAACTCTGCATGCTTCCTCACCATGTTCTGACACATATGCTCATCAATTTTGGTGGAGTTCTGAGTTTTCATTTGGGATTTATAGGCTTTTTAGTGTATTTTTTCACAACCCTTTTCTAAATGACCCTGTTACAGCCACCCAAATGCAAAAGTTCAACTTTTTTTCAATAATTATTGATCTAGAGAGTCCAGAGAATTGTCCTAGACTGGTTTGGTTCCGATCGGGCAAAAAACCAGAGACTAGTTTGCAAAAGTAGGTTTTGGACAAAATTCGACATAGCAGAAAATGTTCCCTGCCTAAATCAAAATCGGAGATAGCCATTTTGTCCGCCTTGAGCCAAGGATTCCAACGATATAAGACACTTGATCCTGGGACAAACAGTCTAAGAGTTATGAGCAATTTTGAACTTTTGGTTGCTGTAGCGCCACCTATGGGCCATTCTGGGTCATACTCTGATAGGTTGTCCCCAAACTGAGGCCTACCATCTGGCCAGGTTTCATGTCTCTAGGCCTTACGGTTTGGCCTGCACGATGCGTTTTACGAAACCTTACAATTACAATAGGGTTTCAGCATTTCATGCTTGAACCCCTAATAAGAATGAAGGCTTTTTGCCAGTTATAGCGCCACCTATGGTCCGATCTCCATGAAACTCTGCATGCTTCCTCACCATGTTCTGACACATATGCTCATCAATTTTGGTGGAGTTCTGAGTTTTCATTTGGGATTTATAGGCTTTTTAGTGTATTTTTTCACAACCCTTTTCTAAATGACCCTGTTACAGCCACCCAAATGCAAAAGTTCAACTTTTTTTCAATAATTATTGATCTAGAGAGTCCAGAGAATTGTCCTAGACTGGTTTGGTTCCGATCGGGCAAAAAACCAGAGACTAGTTTGCAAAAGTAGGTTTTGGACAAAATTCGACATAGCAGAAAATGTTCCCTGCCTAAATCAAAATCGGAGATAGCCATTTTGTCCGCCTTGAGCCAAGGATTCCAACGATATAAGACACTTGATCCTGGGACAAACAGTCTAAGAGTTATGAGCAATTTTGAACTTTTGGTTGCTGTAGCGCCACCTATGGGCCATTCGGGGTCATACTCTGATAGGTTGTCCCCAAACTGAGGCCTACCATCTGGCCAGGTTTCATGTCTCTAGGCCTTACGGTTTGGCCTGCACGATGCGTTTTACGAAACCTTACAATTACAATAGGGTTTCAGCATTTCATGCTTGAACCCCTAATAAGAATGAAGGCTTTTTGCCAGTTATAGCGCCACCTATGGTCCGATCTCCATGAAACTCTGCATGCTTCCTCACCATGTTCTGACACATATGCTCATCAATTTTGGTGGAGTTCTGAGTTTTCATTTGGGATTTATAGGCTTTTTAGTGTATTTTTTCACAACCCTTTTCTAAATGACCCTGTTACAGCCACCCAAATGCAAAAGTTCAACTTTTTTTTCAATAATTATTGATCTAGAGAGTCCAGAGAATTGTCCTAGACTGGTTTGGTTCCGATCGGGCAAAAAACCAGAGACTAGTTTGCAAAAGTAGGTTTTGGACAAAATTCGACATAGCAGAAAATGTTCCCTGCCTAAATCAAAATCGGAGATAGCCATTTTGTCCGCCTTGAGCCAAGGATTCCAACGATATAAGACACTTGATCCTGGGACAAACAGTCTAAGAGTTATGAGCAATTTTGAACTTTTGGTTGCTGTAGCGCCACCTATGGGCCATTCGGGGTCATACTCTGATAGGTTGTCCCCAAACTGAGGCCTACCATCTGGCCAGGTTTCATGTCTCTAGGCCTTACGGTTTGGCCTGCACGATGCGTTTTACGAAACCTTACAATTACAATAGGGTTTCAGCATTTCATGCTTGAACCCCTAATAAGAATGAAGGCTTTTTGCCAGTTATAGCGCCACCTATGGTCCGATCTCCATGAAACTCTGCATGCTTCCTCACCATGTTCTGACACATATGCTCATCAATTTTGGTGGAGTTCTGAGTTTTCATTTGGGATTTATAGGCTTTTTAGTGTATTTTTTCACAACCCTTTTCTAAATGACCCTGTTACAGCCACCCAAATGCAAAAGTTCAACTTTTTTTCAATAATTATTGATCTAGAGAGTCCAGAGAATTGTCCTAGACTGGTTTGGTTCCGATCGGGCAAAAAACCAGAGACTAGTTTGCAAAAGTAGGTTTTGGACAAAATTCGACATAGCAGAAAATGTTCCCTGCCTAAATCAAAATCGGAGATAGCCATTTTGTCCGCCTTGAGCCAAGGATTCCAACGATATAAGACACTTGATCCTGGGACAAACAGTCTAAGAGTTATGAGCAATTTTGAACTTTTGGTTGCTGTAGCGCCACCTATGGGCCATTCTGGGTCATACTCTGATAGGTTGTCCCCAAACTGAGGCCTACCATCTGGCCAGGTTTCATGTCTCTAGGCCTTACGGTTTGGCCTGCACGATGCGTTTTACGAAACCTTACAATTACAATAGGGTTTCAGCATTTCATGCTTGAACCCCTAATAAGAATGAAGGCTTTTTGCCAGTTATAGCGCCACCTATGGTCCGATCTCCATGAAACTCTGCATGCTTCCTCACCATGTTCTGACACATATGCTCATCAATTTTGGTGGAGTTCTGAGTTTTCATTTGGGATTTATAGGCTTTTTAGTGTATTTTTTCACAACCCTTTTCTAAATGACCCTGTTACAGCCACCCAAATGCAAAAGTTCAACTTTTTTTCAATAATTATTGATCTAGAGAGTCCAGAGAATTGTCCTAGACTGGTTTGGTTCCGATCGGGCAAAAAACCAGAGACTAGTTTGCAAAAGTAGGTTTTGGACAAAATTCGACATAGCAGAAAATGTTCCCTGCCTAAATCAAAATCGGAGATAGCCATTTTGTCCGCCTTGAGCCAAGGATTCCAACGATATAAGACACTTGATCCTGGGACAAACAGTCTAAGAGTTATGAGCAATTTTGAACTTTTGGTTGCTGTAGCGCCACCTATGGGCCATTCGGGGTCATACTCTGATAGGTTGTCCCCAAACTGAGGCCTACCATCTGGCCAGGTTTCATGTCTCTAGGCCTTACGGTTTGGCCTGCACGATGCGTTTTACGAAACCTTACAATTACAATAGGGTTTCAGCATTTCATGCTTGAACCCCTAATAAGAATGAAGGCTTTTTGCCAGTTATAGCGCCACCTATGGTCCGATCTCCATGAAACTCTGCATGCTTCCTCACCATGTTCTGACACATATGCTCATCAATTTTGGTGGAGTTCTGAGTTTTCATTTGGGATTTATAGGCTTTTTAGTGTATTTTTTCACAACCCTTTTCTAAATGACCCTGTTACAGCCACCCAAATGCAAAAGTTCAACTTTTTTTTCAATAATTATTGATCTAGAGAGTCCAGAGAATTGTCCTAGACTGGTTTGGTTCCGATCGGGCAAAAAACCAGAGACTAGTTTGCAAAAGTAGGTTTTGGACAAAATTCGACATAGCAGAAAATGTTCCCTGCCTAAATCAAAATCGGAGATAGCCATTTTGTCCGCCTTGAGCCAAGGATTCCAACGATATAAGACACTTGATCCTGGGACAAACAGTCTAAGAGTTATGAGCAATTTTGAACTTTTGGTTGCTGTAGCGCCACCTATGGGCCATTCGGGGTCATACTCTGATAGGTTGTCCCCAAACTGAGGCCTACCATCTGGCCAGGTTTCATGTCTCTAGGCCTTACGGTTTGGCCTGCACGATGCGTTTTACGAAACCTTACAATTACAATAGGGTTTCAGCATTTCATGCTTGAACCCCTAATAAGAATGAAGGCTTTTTGCCAGTTATAGCGCCACCTATGGTCCGATCTCCATGAAACTCTGCATGCTTCCTCACCATGTTCTGACACATATGCTCATCAATTTTGGTGGAGTTCTGAGTTTTCATTTGGGATTTATAGGCTTTTTAGTGTATTTTTTCACAACCCTTTTCTAAATGACCCTGTTACAGCCACCCAAATGCAAAAGTTCAACTTTTTTTCAATAATTATTGATCTAGAGAGTCCAGAGAATTGTCCTAGACTGGTTTGGTTCCGATCGGGCAAAAAACCAGAGACTAGTTTGCAAAAGTAGGTTTTGGACAAAATTCGACATAGCAGAAAATGTTCCCTGCCTAAATCAAAATCGGAGATAGCCATTTTGTCCGCCTTGAGCCAAGGATTCCAACGATATAAGACACTTGATCCTGGGACAAACAGTCTAAGAGTTATGAGCAATTTTGAACTTTTGGTTGCTGTAGCGCCACCTATGGGCCATTCTGGGTCATACTCTGATAGGTTGTCCCCAAACTGAGGCCTACCATCTGGCCAGGTTTCATGTCTCTAGGCCTTACGGTTTGGCCTGCACGATGCGTTTTACGAAACCTTACAATTACAATAGGGTTTCAGCATTTCATGCTTGAACCCCTAATAAGAATGAAGGCTTTTTGCCAGTTATAGCGCCACCTATGGTCCGATCTCCATGAAACTCTGCATGCTTCCTCACCATGTTCTGACACATATGCTCATCAATTTTGGTGGAGTTCTGAGTTTTCATTTGGGATTTATAGGCTTTTTAGTGTATTTTTTCACAACCCTTTTCTAAATGACCCTGTTACAGCCACCCAAATGCAAAAGTTCAACTTTTTTTCAATAATTATTGATCTAGAGAGTCCAGAGAATTGTCCTAGACTGGTTTGGTTCCGATCGGGCAAAAAACCAGAGACTAGTTTGCAAAAGTAGGTTTTGGACAAAATTCGACATAGCAGAAAATGTTCCCTGCCTAAATCAAAATCGGAGATAGCCATTTTGTCCGCCTTGAGCCAAGGATTCCAACGATATAAGACACTTGATCCTGGGACAAACAGTCTAAGAGTTATGAGCAATTTTGAACTTTTGGTTGCTGTAGCGCCACCTATGGGCCATTCTGGGTCATACTCTGATAGGTTGTCCCCAAACTGAGGCCTACCATCTGGCCAGGTTTCATGTCTCTAGGCCTTACGGTTTGGCCTGCACGATGCGTTTTACGAAACCTTACAATTACAATAGGGTTTCAGCATTTCATGCTTGAACCCCTAATAAGAATGAAGGCTTTTTGCCAGTTATAGCGCCACCTATGGTCCGATCTCCATGAAACTCTGCATGCTTCCTCACCATGTTCTGACACATATGCTCATCAATTTTGGTGGAGTTCTGAGTTTTCATTTGGGATTTATAGGCTTTTTAGTGTATTTTTTCACAACCCTTTTCTAAATGACCCTGTTACAGCCACCCAAATGCAAAAGTTCAACTTTTTTTCAATAATTATTGATCTAGAGAGTCCAGAGAATTGTCCTAGACTGGTTTGGTTCCGATCGGGCAAAAAACCAGAGACTAGTTTGCAAAAGTAGGTTTTGGACAAAATTCGACATAGCAGAAAATGTTCCCTGCCTAAATCAAAATCGGAGATAGCCATTTTGTCCGCCTTGAGCCAAGGATTCCAACGATATAAGACACTTGATCCTGGGACAAACAGTCTAAGAGTTATGAGCAATTTTGAACTTTTGGTTGCTGTAGCGCCACCTATGGGCCATTCGGGGTCATACTCTGATAGGTTGTCCCCAAACTGAGGCCTACCATCTGGCCAGGTTTCATGTCTCTAGGCCTTACGGTTTGGCCTGCACGATGCGTTTTACGAAACCTTACAATTACAATAGGGTTTCAGCATTTCATGCTTGAACCCCTAATAAGAATGAAGGCTTTTTGCCAGTTATAGCGCCACCTATGGTCCGATCTCCATGAAACTCTGCATGCTTCCTCACCATGTTCTGACACATATGCTCATCAATTTTGGTGGAGTTCTGAGTTTTCATTTGGGATTTATAGGCTTTTTAGTGTATTTTTTCACAACCCTTTTCTAAATGACCCTGTTACAGCCACCCAAATGCAAAAGTTCAACTTTTTTTTCAATAATTATTGATCTAGAGAGTCCAGAGAATTGTCCTAGACTGGTTTGGTTCCGATCGGGCAAAAAACCAGAGACTAGTTTGCAAAAGTAGGTTTTGGACAAAATTCGACATAGCAGAAAATGTTCCCTGCCTAAATCAAAATCGGAGATAGCCATTTTGTCCGCCTTGAGCCAAGGATTCCAACGATATAAGACACTTGATCCTGGGACAAACAGTCTAAGAGTTATGAGCAATTTTGAACTTTTGGTTGCTGTAGCGCCACCTATGGGCCATTCGGGGTCATACTCTGATAGGTTGTCCCCAAACTGAGGCCTACCATCTGGCCAGGTTTCATGTCTCTAGGCCTTACGGTTTGGCCTGCACGATGCGTTTTACGAAACCTTACAATTACAATAGGGTTTCAGCATTTCATGCTTGAACCCCTAATAAGAATGAAGGCTTTTTGCCAGTTATAGCGCCACCTATGGTCCGATCTCCATGAAACTCTGCATGCTTCCTCACCATGTTCTGACACATATGCTCATCAATTTTGGTGGAGTTCTGAGTTTTCATTTGGGATTTATAGGCTTTTTAGTGTATTTTTTCACAACCCTTTTCTAAATGACCCTGTTACAGCCACCCAAATGCAAAAGTTCAACTTTTTTTCAATAATTATTGATCTAGAGAGTCCAGAGAATTGTCCTAGACTGGTTTGGTTCCGATCGGGCAAAAAACCAGAGACTAGTTTGCAAAAGTAGGTTTTGGACAAAATTCGACATAGCAGAAAATGTTCCCTGCCTAAATCAAAATCGGAGATAGCCATTTTGTCCGCCTTGAGCCAAGGATTCCAACGATATAAGACACTTGATCCTGGGACAAACAGTCTAAGAGTTATGAGCAATTTTGAACTTTTGGTTGCTGTAGCGCCACCTATGGGCCATTCGGGGTCATACTCTGATAGGTTGTCCCCAAACTGAGGCCTACCATCTGGCCAGGTTTCATGTCTCTAGGCCTTACGGTTTGGCCTGCACGATGCGTTTTACGAAACCTTACAATTACAATAGGGTTTCAGCATTTCATGCTTGAACCCCTAATAAGAATGAAGGCTTTTTGCCAGTTATAGCGCCACCTATGGTCCGATCTCCATGAAACTCTGCATGCTTCCTCACCATGTTCTGACACATATGCTCATCAATTTTGGTGGAGTTCTGAGTTTTCATTTGGGATTTATAGGCTTTTTAGTGTATTTTTTCACAACCCTTTTCTAAATGACCCTGTTACAGCCACCCAAATGCAAAAGTTCAACTTTTTTTTCAATAATTATTGATCTAGAGAGTCCAGAGAATTGTCCTAGACTGGTTTGGTTCCGATCGGGCAAAAAACCAGAGACTAGTTTGCAAAAGTAGGTTTTGGACAAAATTCGACATAGCAGAAAATGTTCCCTGCCTAAATCAAAATCGGAGATAGCCATTTTGTCCGCCTTGAGCCAAGGATTCCAACGATATAAGACACTTGATCCTGGGACAAACAGTCTAAGAGTTATGAGCAATTTTGAACTTTTGGTTGCTGTAGCGCCACCTATGGGCCATTCGGGGTCATACTCTGATAGGTTGTCCCCAAACTGAGGCCTACCATCTGGCCAGGTTTCATGTCTCTAGGCCTTACGGTTTGGCCTGCACGATGCGTTTTACGAAACCTTACAATTACAATAGGGTTTCAGCATTTCATGCTTGAACCCCTAATAAGAATGAAGGCTTTTTGCCAGTTATAGCGCCACCTATGGTCCGATCTCCATGAAACTCTGCATGCTTCCTCACCATGTTCTGACACATATGCTCATCAATTTTGGTGGAGTTCTGAGTTTTCATTTGGGATTTATAGGCTTTTTAGTGTATTTTTTCACAACCCTTTTCTAAATGACCCTGTTACAGCCACCCAAATGCAAAAGTTCAACTTTTTTTCAATAATTATTGATCTAGAGAGTCCAGAGAATTGTCCTAGACTGGTTTGGTTCCGATCGGGCAAAAAACCAGAGACTAGTTTGCAAAAGTAGGTTTTGGACAAAATTCGACATAGCAGAAAATGTTCCCTGCCTAAATCAAAATCGGAGATAGCCATTTTGTCCGCCTTGAGCCAAGGATTCCAACGATATAAGACACTTGATCCTGGGACAAACAGTCTAAGAGTTATGAGCAATTTTGAACTTTTGGTTGCTGTAGCGCCACCTATGGGCCATTCGGGGTCATACTCTGATAGGTTGTCCCCAAACTGAGGCCTACCATCTGGCCAGGTTTCATGTCTCTAGGCCTTACGGTTTGGCCTGCACGATGCGTTTTACGAAACCTTACAATTACAATAGGGTTTCAGCATTTCATGCTTGAACCCCTAATAAGAATGAAGGCTTTTTGCCAGTTATAGCGCCACCTATGGTCCGATCTCCATGAAACTCTGCATGCTTCCTCACCATGTTCTGACACATATGCTCATCAATTTTGGTGGAGTTCTGAGTTTTCATTTGGGATTTATAGGCTTTTTAGTGTATTTTTTCACAACCCTTTTCTAAATGACCCTGTTACAGCCACCCAAATGCAAAAGTTCAACTTTTTTTCAATAATTATTGATCTAGAGAGTCCAGAGAATTGTCCTAGACTGGTTTGGTTCCGATCGGGCAAAAAACCAGAGACTAGTTTGCAAAAGTAGGTTTTGGACAAAATTCGACATAGCAGAAAATGTTCCCTGCCTAAATCAAAATCGGAGATAGCCATTTTGTCCGCCTTGAGCCAAGGATTCCAACGATATAAGACACTTGATCCTGGGACAAACAGTCTAAGAGTTATGAGCAATTTTGAACTTTTGGTTGCTGTAGCGCCACCTATGGGCCATTCTGGGTCATACTCTGATAGGTTGTCCCCAAACTGAGGCCTACCATCTGGCCAGGTTTCATGTCTCTAGGCCTTACGGTTTGGCCTGCACGATGCGTTTTACGAAACCTTACAATTACAATAGGGTTTCAGCATTTCATGCTTGAACCCCTAATAAGAATGAAGGCTTTTTGCCAGTTATAGCGCCACCTATGGTCCGATCTCCATGAAACTCTGCATGCTTCCTCACCATGTTCTGACACATATGCTCATCAATTTTGGTGGAGTTCTGAGTTTTCATTTGGGATTTATAGGCTTTTTAGTGTATTTTTTCACAACCCTTTTCTAAATGACCCTGTTACAGCCACCCAAATGCAAAAGTTCAACTTTTTTTCAATAATTATTGATCTAGAGAGTCCAGAGAATTGTCCTAGACTGGTTTGGTTCCGATCGGGCAAAAAACCAGAGACTAGTTTGCAAAAGTAGGTTTTGGACAAAATTCGACATAGCAGAAAATGTTCCCTGCCTAAATCAAAATCGGAGATAGCCATTTTGTCCGCCTTGAGCCAAGGATTCCAACGATATAAGACACTTGATCCTGGGACAAACAGTCTAAGAGTTATGAGCAATTTTGAACTTTTGGTTGCTGTAGCGCCACCTATGGGCCATTCTGGGTCATACTCTGATAGGTTGTCCCCAAACTGAGGCCTACCATCTGGCCAGGTTTCATGTCTCTAGGCCTTACGGTTTGGCCTGCACGATGCGTTTTACGAAACCTTACAATTACAATAGGGTTTCAGCATTTCATGCTTGAACCCCTAATAAGAATGAAGGCTTTTTGCCAGTTATAGCGCCACCTATGGTCCGATCTCCATGAAACTCTGCATGCTTCCTCACCATGTTCTGACACATATGCTCATCAATTTTGGTGGAGTTCTGAGTTTTCATTTGGGATTTATAGGCTTTTTAGTGTATTTTTTCACAACCCTTTTCTAAATGACCCTGTTACAGCCACCCAAATGCAAAAGTTCAACTTTTTTTCAATAATTATTGATCTAGAGAGTCCAGAGAATTGTCCTAGACTGGTTTGGTTCCGATCGGGCAAAAAACCAGAGACTAGTTTGCAAAAGTAGGTTTTGGACAAAATTCGACATAGCAGAAAATGTTCCCTGCCTAAATCAAAATCGGAGATAGCCATTTTGTCCGCCTTGAGCCAAGGATTCCAACGATATAAGACACTTGATCCTGGGACAAACAGTCTAAGAGTTATGAGCAATTTTGAACTTTTGGTTGCTGTAGCGCCACCTATGGGCCATTCGGGGTCATACTCTGATAGGTTGTCCCCAAACTGAGGCCTACCATCTGGCCAGGTTTCATGTCTCTAGGCCTTACGGTTTGGCCTGCACGATGCGTTTTACGAAACCTTACAATTACAATAGGGTTTCAGCATTTCATGCTTGAACCCCTAATAATAAAAATCAGCACAAATACAATAGGTGTTCAGCACTTCGTGCTTGAACCCCTAAAAATCAGCACAAATACAATAGGTGTTCAGCACTTCGTGCTTGAACCCCTAATAATAATTAAAGCTGCAAGCAGCATTTAGCGGGGTTCAAGCCTTTAAGCACACAAGCATCAAAATACATTAAGTTTTATTTAGCAAGATTTTAAACACTGAAATAATTTTATTGGCTGTGGCGGCAATGTTTTTTGAGATAGGCCAATGTCCTCATAGACATACATGGGACCTTGGGCCAAGACACTGCATACCAATTTTCAAGTCAATCGGACTAGCGGTCGGGTAGTTATAGCCATTTTCATGTTTTTTTTGTGTTATAGCGCCACCAAGTGTTCAATCGTCGCGATTTTTTTATCGTGACCAAAGACTCAGACCATACAGATGTGTACCAAGTTTGGTGAAGACATCTCATTTATTTCTTGAGTTATAGCCATTTTAGTAAAATAGGCTCCTCCCACAACAGTCATTTTATACCCCTTAGCGACCGTGAATAGAAATTTAAACTTTTTTTCGATTATTATTGATATGCAGACTCCAGAGAACATTTCTGCACTGGTTTGGTTCCGATCAAGCAAGAAACCTAGGACTAGTTTGCAAAAGTAGTTTTTTAACAAAATTCAAAATGGCGGAAAATCTATCATGGCGCAAATGAAATCGGAGATATACATTTTGTTCGTCATGGACTCACCTTTCCAATGATATAAGACACTTGAGTGTACGACATACGGTTTAGGAGTTATGAGCAGTTTCGCGCAATTGATTGCTATAGCGCCACCTATAGGCCAATCTGGCTCATAATTTGATAACCTCTCCTCTATGTTTGTACTACCTATTGGCCAAGTTTCAAGTCTCTAGCCCTTACGGTTTGGGCTGCACGATGTGTTTTACTGCAGAATAATATTATTTTGTGTGTAGTACAATAAAATGAACAGCGGGGGGCAGCAAACGACCACTTATTGGCTTAATATACCATTATTATCAAATGAACTCTGTAATTTTAACATTTTTTAACTTTTATAGAGGCAAATATTGTCCGATCTGTCTGAAATTTTTCATGCTTGTTTAGAGGCATAGGATACATGTTCTGACTTGTTTTTAAGTAGATCTGAACATTCATTGAATAGAGAGATGGAAAATACAATTTACAGCCAATACAGGCAATTCACCATAGGGAATACATGGTTTTCAAAGCTTTTTAACAGTTTTAGCGCCACCTATGGTCCGATCTCCATGAAACTTTGCATGCTTCTTCAGCATGTTATGTCACATATACAAAACAATATTCGTGACGTTTTGAGTTTTCCTTTAAGATTTAAAGGCTATTGAGTGTATTTTGCTACGTCCCTCTTTTAAATGACCCCGTTATAGCCATCCAAATGCAAAAGTTCAACTTTTTTTCGATAATTATTAACCTAGAGAGTCCAGAGAATTATTCTAGACTTGTTTGGTTCCGATCGGGCAAAAAACCAGGGACTAGTTCGCGAAAGTAGGTTTTTAACATAATTGCAAATATTTAATGAACGATTTGATTGACAGCAATGGTTCTAGAAACAAAGTTGTTCAATATGAAGAGATCTATCAAATGATATGCATATTTTGTGGATGTGTGCAACACCACGTGATTACAGAGCCATAAAACTCATTAGGGCCAATTAGTGGCCGATTTGTTTCAAAATTCTTACAGACCTCTAGGGCCATGAGTCAAACATGCCCATCGAGTTTCGTTCTGATCGGCCTCCATTAACCTTGTCTAATAGGTGCTCAAATTTAATTGGCTGTGGCGGCCATGTTTTTTGAGATACGCCAATGTCCTCATAGATATACATGGTACCTTGGACCAAGACACTGCATACCAATTTTCAAGTCAATCGGACTAGCGCTCGGGTGGTTATAGCCATTTTCATGTTTTTTTCGTGTTATAGCGCCACCAAGTGTTCAATCATCGCTATTTTTTTATCGAGACCTAAGACTGAGCCCATACACATGTGTACCAAGTTTGGTGAAGATATCTCATTTTGTTCTTGAGTTATAGCTGTTTTAGTAAAATAGGCTCCTCCCACAACATTCGTTTTCCGCCCCTTAGCGATGGTGAATCGAAATTTCAACTTTTTTTCGATAATTATTGATATTCAGACTCCAGAGAACATTTCTGCACTGGTTTGGTTCTGATCAAGCAAAAAACCTAGGACTAGTTCGCAAAAGTAGTTTTTTGACAAAATTCAAAATGGCGGAAAATCTATTATGGCGCAAATGAAATCGGAGATATACGTTTTGTTCGTCATGAACTCACCTTTCCAATGATATAAGACACTTGAGTCTACGACATACGGTTTAGGAGTTATGAGCAGTTTCGCGCAATTGATTGCTATAGCGCCACCTATAGGCCAATCTGGCTCATAATTTGATAACCTCTCCTCGTTTTGTGTACTACCATCTGACAAAGTTTCAAAGTTCCAGCCCTTACGGTTTGGGCTGCACGATGCGTTTTAGCGGAGAATAATAATAATAATAATAATAATTAAAGCTGCAAGCAGCATTTAGCGGGGTTCAAGCCTTTAAGGCCTTTAAGCACACAAGCATCAAAATACATTAAGTTTTATTTAGCAAGATTTTAAACACTGAAATAATTTAATTGGCTGTGGCGGCAATGTTTTTTGAGATAGGCCAATGTCCTCATAGACATACATGGGACCTTGGGCCAAGACACTGCATACCAATTTTCAAGTCAATCGGACTAGCGGTCGGGTAGTTATAGCCGTTTTCATGTTTTTTTTGTGTTATAGCGCCACCAAGTGTTCAATCGTCGCTATTTTTTTTTCGTGACCAAAGACTCAGACCATACACATGTGTACCAAGTTTGGTGAAGACATCTCATTTCTTTCTTGAGTTATAGCCATTTTAGTAAAATAGGCTCCTCCCACAACAGTCGTTTTCCGCCCCTTAGCGACCGTGAATAGAAATTTAAACTTTTTTTCGATTATTATTGATATTCAGACTCCAGAGAACATTTCTGCACTGGTTTGGTTCCGATCAAGCAAGAAACCTAGGACTAGTTTGCAAAAGTAGTTTTTTAACAAAATTCAAAATGGCGGAAAATCTATCATGGCGCAAATGAAATCGGAGATATACGTTTTGTTCGTCATGGACTCACCTTTCCAATGATATAAGACACTTGAGTCTACGACATACGGTTTAGGAGTTATGAGCAGTTTCGCGCAATTGATTGCTATAGCGCCACCTATAGGCCAATCTGGCTCATAATTTGATAACCTCTCCTCTATGTTTGTACTACCTATTGGCCAAGTTTCAAGTCTCTAGCCCTTACGGTTTGGGCTGCACGATGTGTTTTACTGCAGAATAATATTATTTTGTGTGTAGTACAATAAAATGAACAGCGGGGGGCAGCAAACAACCACTTATTTGCTTAATATACCAGAACTCTGTAATTTTAACATTTTTTAACTTTTATAGAGGCAAATATTGTCCGATCTGTCTGAAATTTTTCATGCTTGTTTAGAGGCATAGGATACATGTTCTGACTTGTTTTTAAGTAGATCTGAACATTCATTGAATAGAGAGATGGAAAATACCATTTACAGCCAATACAGGCAATTCACCATAGGGAATACATGGTTTTCAAAGCTTTTTAACAGTTTTAGCGCCACCTATGGTCCGATCTCCATGAAACTTTGCATGCTTCTTCAGCATGTTATGTCACATATACATAACAATATTTGTGACGTTTTGAGTTTTCCTTTAAGATTTATAGGCTATTGAGTGTATTTTGCTACATCCCTCTTCTAAATAATCCTTTTATAGCCATCTAAATGCAAAAGTTCAACTTTTTTTCGATAATTATTAACCTAGAGAGTCCAGAGATTTGTTCTAGACTTGTTTGGTTCCGATCGGGCAAAAAACCAGGGACTAGTTCGCGAAAGTAGGTTTTTAACATAATTGCAAATATTTAATGAACGATTTGATTGACAGCAATGGTTCTAGAGGCAAAGTTGTTCAATATGAAGAGATCTATCAAATGATATGTATATTTTGTGGATGTGTGCAACACCACGTGATTACAGAGCCATAAAACTCATTAGCGCCAACTAGTGGCCGATTTGTTTCAAAATTCTTACAGACCTCTAGGGCCATGAGTCAAACATACCCATCGAGTTTCGTTCCGATTGGCCTCCGTTAACCTTGTCTAATAGGTGCTCAAATTTAATTGGCTGTGGCGGCCATGTTTTTTGAGATACGCCAATATCCTCATAGATATAGATGGCACCTTGGACCAAGACACTGCATACCAATTTTCAAGTCAATCGGACTAGCGCTCGGGTGGTTATAGCCATTTTCATGTTTTTTTGGTGTTATAGCGCCACCAAGTGATCAATCATCGCTATTTTTTTATCGAGACCAAAAACTGAGCCCATACACATGTCTACCAAGTTTGGTGAAGATATCTCATTTTGTTCTTGAGTTATAGCTGTTTTAGTAAAATAGGCTCCTCCCACAACAGTCGTTTTCCGCCCCTTAGCGACCGTGAATCGAAATTTCAACTTTTTTTCGATAATTATTGATATTCAGACTCCAGAGAACATTTCTGCACTGGTTTGGTTCCGATCAAGCGAAAAACCTAGGACTAGTTCGCAAAAGTAGTTTTTTGACAAAATTCAAAATGGCGGAAAATCTATCATGGCGCAAATGAAATCGGAGATATACGTTATGTTCGTCATGGACTCACCTTTCCAATGATATAAGCCACTTGAGTCTACGACATACGGTTTAGGAGTTATGAGCAGTTTCGCGCAATTGATTGCTATAGCGCCACCTATAGGCCAATCTGGCTCATAATTTGATAACCTCTCCTCGATTTTTGTACTACCTATTGGCCAAGTTTCAAGTCTCTAGCCCTTACGGTTTGGGCTGCACGATGCGTTTTAGGTCTGAATAATAATAATAATAATAATAATAATTAAAGCTGCAAGCAGCATTTAGCGGGGTTCAAGCCTTTAAGGCCTTTAAGCACACAAGCATCAAAATACATTAAGTTTTATTTAGCAAGATTTTAAACACTGAAATAATTTAATTGGCTGTGGCGGCAATGTTTTTTGAGATAGGCCAATGTCCTCATAGACATACATGGGACCTTGGGCCAAGACACTGCATACCAATTTTCAAGTCAATCGGACTAGCGGTCGGGTAGTTATAGCCGTTTTCATGTTTTTTTTGTGTTATAGCGCCACCAAGTGTTCAATCGTCGCTATTTTTTTTTCGTGACCAAAGACTCAGACCATACACATGTGTACCAAGTTTGGTGAAGACATCTCATTTCTTTCTTGAGTTATAGCCATTTTAGTAAAATAGGCTCCTCCCACAACAGTCGTTTTCCGCCCCTTAGCGACCGTGAATAGAAATTTAAACTTTTTTTCGATTATTATTGATATTCAGACTCCAGAGAACATTTCTGCACTGGTTTGGTTCCGATCAAGCAAGAAACCTAGGACTAGTTTGCAAAAGTAGTTTTTTAACAAAATTCAAAATGGCGGAAAATCTATCATGGCGCAAATGAAATCGGAGATATACGTTTTGTTCGTCATGGACTCACCTTTCCAATGATATAAGACACTTGAGTCTACGACATACGGTTTAGGAGTTATGAGCAGTTTCGCGCAATTGATTGCTATAGCGCCACCTATAGGCCAATCTGGCTCATAATTTGATAACCTCTCCTCTATGTTTGTACTACCTATTGGCCAAGTTTCAAGTCTCTAGCCCTTACGGTTTGGGCTGCACGATGTGTTTTACTGCAGAATAATATTATTTTGTGTGTAGTACAATAAAATGAACAGCGGGGGGCAGCAAACAACCACTTATTTGCTTAATATACCAGAACTCTGTAATTTTAACATTTTTTAACTTTTATAGAGGCAAATATTGTCCGATCTGTCTGAAATTTTTCATGCTTGTTTAGAGGCATAGGATACATGTTCTGACTTGTTTTTAAGTAGATCTGAACATTCATTGAATAGAGAGATGGAAAATACCATTTACAGCCAATACAGGCAATTCACCATAGGGAATACATGGTTTTCAAAGCTTTTTAACAGTTTTAGCGCCACCTATGGTCCGATCTCCATGAAACTTTGCATGCTTCTTCAGCATGTTATGTCACATATACATAACAATATTTGTGACGTTTTGAGTTTTCCTTTAAGATTTATAGGCTATTGAGTGTATTTTGCTACATCCCTCTTCTAAATAATCCTTTTATAGCCATCTAAATGCAAAAGTTCAACTTTTTTTCGATAATTATTAACCTAGAGAGTCCAGAGATTTGTTCTAGACTTGTTTGGTTCCGATCGGGCAAAAAACCAGGGACTAGTTCGCGAAAGTAGGTTTTTAACATAATTGCAAATATTTAATGAACGATTTGATTGACAGCAATGGTTCTAGAGGCAAAGTTGTTCAATATGAAGAGATCTATCAAATGATATGTATATTTTGTGGATGTGTGCAACACCACGTGATTACAGAGCCATAAAACTCATTAGCGCCAACTAGTGGCCGATTTGTTTCAAAATTCTTACAGACCTCTAGGGCCATGAGTCAAACATACCCATCGAGTTTCGTTCCGATTGGCCTCCGTTAACCTTGTCTAATAGGTGCTCAAATTTAATTGGCTGTGGCGGCCATGTTTTTTGAGATACGCCAATATCCTCATAGATATAGATGGCACCTTGGACCAAGACACTGCATACCAATTTTCAAGTCAATCGGACTAGCGCTCGGGTGGTTATAGCCATTTTCATGTTTTTTTGGTGTTATAGCGCCACCAAGTGATCAATCATCGCTATTTTTTTATCGAGACCAAAAACTGAGCCCATACACATGTCTACCAAGTTTGGTGAAGATATCTCATTTTGTTCTTGAGTTATAGCTGTTTTAGTAAAATAGGCTCCTCCCACAACAGTCGTTTTCCGCCCCTTAGCGACCGTGAATCGAAATTTCAACTTTTTTTCGATAATTATTGATATTCAGACTCCAGAGAACATTTCTGCACTGGTTTGGTTCCGATCAAGCGAAAAACCTAGGACTAGTTCGCAAAAGTAGTTTTTTGACAAAATTCAAAATGGCGGAAAATCTATCATGGCGCAAATGAAATCGGAGATATACGTTATGTTCGTCATGGACTCACCTTTCCAATGATATAAGCCACTTGAGTCTACGACATACGGTTTAGGAGTTATGAGCAGTTTCGCGCAATTGATTGCTATAGCGCCACCTATAGGCCAATCTGGCTCATAATTTGATAACCTCTCCTCGATTTTTGTACTACCTATTGGCCAAGTTTCAAGTCTCTAGCCCTTACGGTTTGGGCTGCACGATGCGTTTTAGGTCTGAATAATAATAATAATAATAATAATAATTAAAGCTGCAAGCAGCATTTAGCGGGGTTCAAGCCTTTAAGGCCTTTAAGCACACAAGCATCAAAATACATTAAGTTTTATTTAGCAAGATTTTAAACACTGAAATAATTTAATTGGTTGTGGCGGCAATGTTTTTTGAGATAGGCCAATGTCCTCATAGACATACATGGGACCTTGGGCCAAGACACTGCATACCAATTTTCAAGTCAATCGGACTAGCGGTCGGGTAGTTATAGCCATTTTTATGTTTTTTTGTGTTATAGCGCCACCAAGTGTTCAATCGTCGCGATTTTTTTATCGTGACCAAAGACTCAGACCATACACATGTGTACCAAGTTTGGTGAAGACATCTTATTTTGTTCTTGAGTTATAGCTGTTTTAGTAAAATAGGCTCCTCCCACAACAGTCGTTTTCCGCCCCTTAGCGACCGTGAATCGAAATTTCAACTTTTTTTTGATAATTATTGATATTCAGACTCCAGAGAACATTTCTGCACTGGTTTGGTTCCGATCAAGCGAAAAACCTAGGACTAGTTCGCAAAAGTAGTTTTTTGACAAAATTCAAAATGGCGGAAAATCTATCATGGCGCAAATGAAATCGGAGATATAAGTTTTGTTCGTCATGGACTCACCTTTCCAATGATATAAGACACTTGAGTCTACGACATACGGTTTAGGAGTTATGAGCAGTTTCGCGCAATTGATTGCTATAGCGCCACCTATAGGCCAATCTGGCTCATAATTTGATAACCTCTCCTCTATGTTTGTACTACCTATTGGCCAAGTTTCAAGTCTCTAGCCCTTACGGTTTGGGCTGCACGATGTGTTTTACTGCAGAATAATATTATTTTGTGTGTAGTACAATAAAATGAACAGCGGGGGGCAGCAAACGACCACTTATTGGCTTAATATACCATTATTATCAAATGAACTCTGTAATTTTAACATTTTTTAACTTTTATAGAGGCAAATATTGTCCGATCTGTCTGAAATTTGTCATGCTTGTTTAGAGGCATAGGATACATGTTCTGACTTGTTTTTAAGTAGATCTGATCATTCATTGAATAGAGAGATGGAAAATACAATTTACAGCCAATACAGGCAATTCACCATAGGGAATACATGGTTTTCAAAGCTTTTTAACAGTTTTAGCGCCACCTATGGTCCGATCTCCATGAAACTTTGCATGCTTCTTCAGCATGTTATGTCACATATACATAACAATATTTGTGATGTTTTGAGTTTTCCTTTAAGATTTATAGGCTATTGAGTGTATTTTGCTACATCCCTCTTCTAAATAATCCTTTTATAGCCATCTAAATGCAAAAGTTCAACTTTTTTTCAATAATTATTAACCTAGAGAGTCCAGAGATTTGTCCTAGACTTGTTTGGTTCCGATCGGGCAAAAAACCAGGGACTAGTTCGCGAAAGTAGGTTTTTAACATAATTGCAAATATTTAATGAACTATTTGATTGACAGCAATGGTTCTAGAGGCAAAGTTGTTCAATATGAAGAGATCTATCAAATGATATGCATATTTTGTGGATGTGTGCAACACCACGTGATTACAGAGCCATAAAACTCATTAGCGCCAACTAGTGGCCGATTTGTTTCAAAATTCTTACAGACCTCTAGGGCCATGAGTCAAATATGCCCATCGAGTTTCGTTCTGATTGGCCTCCATTAACCTTGTCTAATAGGTGCTCAAATTTAATTGACTGTGGCGGCCATGTTTTTTGAGATACGCCAATATCCTCATAGATATACATGGTACCTTGGACCAAGACACTGCATACCAATTTTCAAGTCAATCGGACTAGCGCTCGGGTGGTTATAGCCATTTTCATGTTTTTTTCGTGTTATAGCGCCACCAAGTGTTCAATCGTCGCTATTTTTTTATCGAGACCGAATACCCAGCCCATACACATGTCTACCAAGTTTGGTGAAGATATCTCATTTTGTTCTTGAGTTATAGCCATTTTAGTAAAATAGGCTCCTCCCACAACCTTCGTTTTCCGCCCCTTAGCGACCGTGAATCGAAATTTCAACTTTTTTTCGATAATTATTGATATTCAGACTCCAGAGAACATTTCTGCACTGGTTTGGTTTCGATCAAGCGAAAAACCTAGGACTAGTTTGCAAAAGTAGTTTTTTGACAAAATTCAAAATGGCGGAAAATCTATCATGGCGCAAATGAAATCGGAGATATACGTTTTGTTCGTCATGGACTCACCTTTCCAATGATATAAGACACTTGAGTCTACGACATACGGTTTAGGAGTTATGAGCAGTTTCGCGCAATTGATTGCTATAGCGCCACCTATAGGCCAATCTGGCTCATAATTTGATAACCTCTCCTCGATTTTTGTACTACCTATTGGCCAAGTTTCAAGTCTCTAGCTCTTACGGTTTGGGCTGCACGATGCGTTTTACGGCAGAATAATAATAATAATAATAATAATAATAATAATAAATATAGCTGCAAGCAGCAATTATCGGGGTTCAAGCCACTTAAGGCATTTAAGCACATTTGCATAAAAAGTTATTATGTTTTATTTAGCCATCAAATGTAACCTTTAAAATCATAGAGAGAAAATGCCATTTACAGCTAATACCGGTATTTTACCTTTTCAAATATGCTTATTAAATGTTTAACAGTTATAGTCCCACTTGTGGTTTGATCTCTATTTTAAATAATTATTTTGAATAAATGATAAAATGTAAGCAGATATGTGTAGCATGAATTACCATGATATATCACTTTCTAGTATGATTAACCATAGTTAATTATGATTATAGCATCATTTACCATATTTTACCATGATTTACCATAGATTACCATGATTTACTATTATTAGTATTAGCATGATTTAACAACATTGCTAGCATTGATGTGATATGTCAGTACAAATGAAGTGGTAAACCTTAACAAAATGTGATTTTATACAATTCATATATTCAACTTTATTAGTGAGCAGAATGGGCCAATGAGTGGTCCTCTGCTGGTGGTTTTGTGGCAATTGTAGGGAACATGTAATAAACACATTTTCCATGTTAACTCATTTAAACTTTATTTTTGTTGCAGATATATTTGAAATAAATTATTTTGACTAAATGTGATTGTAAATATTGTAATAGTGACTTTATAATGTCTAAATAGGAATAATAGTACATGATAAGTAAATAGTATGACAAAATGACTATTTAAGCCCAGCAGGTGGCAGCAGAGAACCACTCATTGGCTCATTTTCATTTTGTCTGTTTTTCATTTAATGGGCACATTTTCCAAGTTAATGTCTTCAAACGTGCTTAACTCAAATGCACATTTTGTTGGAGATATAGATATTTGAAATTAATGATGGGTAACAAATAGCTTATTCCAGGTTTTCCCCTTTAAAACATATTTTCAGGCATTATTTTAATTGTAATATAATAATTATTGTAAAACATTAATCAAATGAACAAATTAATTGCTAAACATTGACAAAATGTCATTTGCAACATTATTATAATGATTTTATAAAGTTTAAATATGCTTAGTAAGCAGAATGAACCAATGAGTGGTCTTCTGCTGCCATCTGGTGGTAATTTTAGGTAATACGTTTTGAACATAATTGTGAATAAATAAATAACAATTTGATTGACAGTATTGGTTCTTGAGGCAAAGTTGTTCAGTATGAGGAGATCTATCATAATTTCTGCATATTATGTGGATGTTTTTTACCCCACCTGATTACAGAGATGGAAAATACCATTTACAGCCAATACAGGCAATTCACCATAGGGAATACATGGTTTTCAAAGCTTTTTAACAGTTATAGCGCCACCTATGGTCCGATCTCCATGAAACTTTGCATGCTTCTTCAGCATGTTATGTTACATATACATAACAATTTTCGTGAAGTTTTGAGTTTTCCTTTAGGATTTATAGGCTTTTGAGTGTATTTTGCTACACCCCTCTTCTAAATGACCCTGTTTTAGCCATCCAAATGCAAAAGTTCAACTTTTTTTCAATAATTATTGATCTAGAGAGTCCAGAGAATTTTCCTAGACTGGTTTGGTTCCGATCAATGAAAAATCCAGGGACTAGTTTGCAAAAGTAGGTTTTAAACATAATCACAAATATTTAATGAACGATTTGATTGACAGCAATAGTTCAAGAGGCAAAGTTGTTCAGTATGAGGAGATCTATCAAATGATATGCACATTTTGGGGATGTGTGCAACACCACGTGATCACAGAGCCATAAAACTCGTTAGCGCCAACTAGTGGCCGATTTCTTTCAAAATTCTTACAGACCTCTAGGGCCATAAGTCAAACATACCCATCGAGTTTCGTTCTGATCGGCCTCCATTAACCTTGTCTAATAGGTGCTCAAATTTAATTGGCTGTGGCGGCCATGTTTTTTGAGATACGCCAATGTCCTCATAGACATACTTGGCACCTTGGACCAAGACACTGCATACCAATTTTCAAGTCAATCGGACTAGCGGTCGGGTGGTTATAGCCCTTTTCATGTTTTTTTCATATTATAGCGCCACCAAGTGTTCAATCATCGCATTTTTTTTATTGTGACCAAAGATTGAGCCCTTACACATGTGTACCAAGTTTGGTGAAGATATCTCATTGTAATCTTGAGTTATAACTTTTTTAGTAAAATAGGCTCCGCCCTGAACGTCTATTATTACGCCCCTTAATAACCGTGAATCGAAATTATTACTTTTTTTCAATGATTATTGATATTCAGACTCCAGAGAACATTTCTGTACTGGTTTGGTTCCGATCGGACTAAAATCCAGGGACTAGTTCGCAAAAGTAGTTTTTTGACAAAATTCAAAATGGCGGAAAATCTATCATGGCGGAAATGAAATCGGAGATATACGTTTTGTTCGTCAGGGACTCACCTTTCCAATGATATAAGACACTTGAGTCTACGACATACGGTCTAGGAGTTATGAGCAGTTTCGCGCAATTGATTGCTATAGCGCCACCTATAGGCCAATGTGGCTCATAATTTGATAACCTTTCCTCGATTTTTGTACTACCTATTGGCCAAGTTTCAAGTCTCTAGCCCTTACAGTTTGGTCTGCACGATGCGTTTTACGGCTGAATAATAATAATAATAATAATAATAATAATAAATATAGCTGCAAGCAGCAATTATCGGGGTTCAAGCCAATTAAGGCATTTAAGCACATTTGCATAAAAAGTTATTGTGTTTTATTTAGCCATTAAATGTAACCTTTAAAATCATAGAGAGAAAATGCCCATTTACAGCTAAAATGGGTATTTTACATTTTGAAATATGCTTATTAAATGTTTGGTGGTTTTGTAATTTTAAGGAATATGTAATAGGCACATTTTCCATGTTAACTCATTTAAACATTAATTTTGTTGCAGATATATTTGAAATAAATTATTTTGACAAAATGTGATTGTAAATATTGTAATAGTGACTTTATAATGTCTAAATAGGAATTATAGAACATGATAAGTAAATAGTATGAAAAAAATGACTATTTAAGCCCAGCAGGTGGCAGCAGAGAAGTACTCATTGGCTCATTTTCATTTTAATTGTCTGTTTTTCATTTAATGGGCACATTTTGCAAGTTAATGCCTTCAAATGTGCTAACTCACATGCACATTTAGTTGGAGATAGAGATATTTGAAATTAATGATGGGTAACAAATAGCTTATTCCAGGTTTTCCCCTTTAAATCATATTTTCAGGCATTATTTTAATTGTAATATAATAATTATTGTAAAACATTAATCAAATGAACAAATTAATTGCTAAACATTGACAAAATGTCATTTGCAACATTATTATAATGATTTTATAAAGTTTAAATATGCTTAGTAAGCAAAATGAACCAATGAGTGGTCTTCTGCTGCCATCTGGTGGTAATTTTAGGTAATACGTTTTGAACATAATTGTGAATAAATAAAAAACAATTTGATTGACAGTATTGGTTCTTGAGGCAAAGTTGTTCAGTATGAGGAGATCTATCATAATTTCTGCATATTATGTGGATGTTTTTTTACCCCACCTGATTACAGAGATGGAAACTACCATTTACAGCCAATACAGGCAATTCACCATAGGGAATACATGGTTTTCAAAGCTTTTTAACAGTTATAGCGCCACCTATGATCCGATCTCCATGAAACTTTGCATGCTTCTTCAGCATGTTATGTCACATATACATAACAATTTTCGTGAAGTTTTGAGTTTTCCTTTAGGATTTATAGGCTTTTGAGTGTATTTTGCTACGCCCCTCTTCTAAATGACCCTGTTATAGCCATCCAAATGCAAAAGTTCATTTTTTTTTCAATGATTATTGATCTAGAGAGTCCAGAGAATTGTCCTAGACTGGTTTGGTTCCGATCAATGAAAAATCCAGGGACTAGTTCGCAAAAGTAGGTTTTAAACATAATTACAAATATTTAATGAAAGATTTGATTGACAGCAATAGTTCAAGAGGCAAAGTTGTTCAGTATGAGGAGATCTATCAAATGATATGCATATTTTGGGGATGTGTGCAACACCACGTGATCACAGAGCCATAAAACTCGTTAGCGCCAACTAGTGGCCGATTTCTTTCAAAATTCTTACAGACCTCTAAGGCCATGAGTCGAACATGCCCATCGAGTTTCGTTCCGATCGACCTTCGTTAACCTTGTCTAATAGGTGCTCAAATTTAATTGGCTGTGGCGGCCATGTTTTTTGAGATACACCAATGTCCTCATAGACATACTTGGCACCTTGGACCAAGACACTGCATACCAATTTTCAAGTCAATCGGACTAGCGGTCGGGTGGTTATAGCCCTTTTCATGTTTTTTTCATATTATAGCGCCACCAAGTGTTCAATCATCGCATTTTTTTTATTGTGACCAAAGATTGAGCCCTTACACATGTGTACCAAGTTTGGTGAAGATATCTCATTGTAATCTTGAGTTATAACCTTTTTAGTAAAATAGGCTCCGCCCTGAACGTCTATTATTACGCCCCTTAATAACCGTGAATCGAAATTATTACTTTTTTTCAATGATTATTGATATTCAGAATCCAGAGAACATTTCTGTACTGGTTTGGTTCCGATCGGACTAAAATCCAGGGACTAGTTCGCAAAAGTAGTTTTTTGACATAATTCAAAATGGCGGAAAATCTATCATGGCGGAAATGAAATCGGAGATATACGTTTTGTTCGTCAGGGACTCACCTTTCCAATGATATAAGACACTTGAGTCTACGACATACGGTCTAGGAGTTATGAGCAGTTTCGCGCAATTGATTGCTATAGCGCCACCTATAGGCCAATGTGGCTCATAATTTGATAACCTTTCCTCGATTTTTGTACTACCTATTGGCCAAGTTTCAAGTCTCTAGCCCTTACAGTTTGGTCTGCACGATGCGTTTTACGGCTGAATAATAATAATAATAATAATAATTAAAGCTGCAAGCAGCATTTAGCGGGGTTCAAGCCTTTAAGGCCTTTAAGCACACAAGCATCAAAATACATTAAGTTTTATTTAGCAAGATTTTAAACACTGAAATAATTTAATTGGCTATGGCGGCAATGTTTTTTGAGATAGGCCAATGTCCTCATAGACATACATGGGACCTTGGGCCAAGACACTGCATACCAATTTTCAAGTCAATCGGACTAGCGGTCGGGTAGTTATAGCCATTTTCATGTTTTTTTTTGTGTTATAGCGCCACCAAGTGTTCAATCGTCGCTATTTTTTTATCGAGACCAAAGACTGAGCCCATACACATGTGTACCAAGTTTGGTGAAGATATCTCATTTTCTTCTTGAGTTATAGCTGTTTTAGTAAAATAGGCTCCTCCCACAACATTCGTTTTCCGCCCCTTAGCGACCGTGAATCGAAATTTCAACTTTTTTTCGATAATTATTGATATTCAGACTCCAGAGAACATTTCTGCACTGGTTTGGTTCCGATCAAGCGAAAAACCTAGGACTAGTTTGCAAAAGTAGTTTTTTGACATAATTCAAAATGGCGGAAAATCTATCATGGCGCAAATGAAATCGGAGATATACGTTATGTTCGTCATGGACTCACCTTTCCAATGATATAAGACACTTGAGTCTACGATATACGGTTTAGGAGTTATGAGCAGTTTTGCGCAATTGATTGCTATAGCGCCACCTATAGGCCAATCTGGCTCATAATTTGATAACCTCTCCTCTATGTTTGTACTACCTATTGGCCAAGTTTCAAGTCTCTAGCCCTTACGGTTTGGGCTGCACGATGTGTTTTACTGCAGAATAATATTATTTTGTGTGTAGTACAATAAAATGAACAGCGGGGGGCAGCAAACGACCACTTATTGGCTTAATATACCATTATTATCAAATGAACTCTGTAATTTTAACCTTTTTTAACTTTTATAGAGGCAAATATTGTCCGATCTGTCTGAAATTTTTCATGCTTGTTTAGAGGCATAGGATACATGTTCTGACTTGTTTTTAAGTAGCTCTGAACATTCATTGAATAGAGAGATGGAAAATACAATTTACAGCCAATACAGGCAATTCACCATAGGGAATACATGGTTTTCAAAGCTTTTTAACAGTTTTAGTGCCACCTATGGTCCGATCTCCATGAAACTTTGCATGCTTTTTCAGCATGCTATGTCACATATACATAACAATTTTCGTGAAGTTTTGAGTTTTCCTTTAAGATTTATAGGCTATTGAGTGTATTTTGCTACGTCCCTCTTCTAAATGATTCTGTTATAGCCATGTAAATGCAAAAGTTGAACTTTTTTTGATAATTATTGATCTAGAGAGTCCAGAGAATTGTCCTAGACTGGTTTGCTTCCGATCGGGCAAAAAACCAGGGACTAGTTTGCAAAAGTAGGTTTTTAACATAATTGCAAATATTTAATAAACGATTTGATTGACAGCAATGGTTCTAGAGGCAAAGGTGTTCAATATGAGGAGATCTATCAAATGATATGCATATTTTGTGGATGTGTGCAACACCACGTGATTACAGAGCCATAAAACTCATTAGAGCCAACTAGTGGCCGATTTGTTTCAAAATTCTTACAGACCTCTAGGGCCATGAGTCAAACATGCCCATCGAGTTTCGTTCCGATTGGCCTCCGTTAACCTTGTCTAATAGGTGCTTAAATTTAATTGGCTGTGGCGGCCATGATTTTTGAGATACGCCAATGTCCTCATAGACATGCATGGTACCTTGGACCAAGACACTGCATACCAATTTTCAAGTCAATCGGACTAGCGCTCGGCAGGTTATAGCCATTTTCATGTTTTTTTCGTGTTATAGCGCCACCAAGTGTTCAATCGTCGCTATTTTTTTATCGAGACCAAATACCGAGCCCATACACATGTCTACCAAGTTTGGTGAAGATATCTCATTTTGTTCTTGAGTTATAGCTGTTTTAGTAAAATAGGCTCCTCCCACAACATTCGTTTTCCGCCCCTTAGCGACCGTGAATCGAAATTTCAACTTTTTTTCGATAATTCTTGATATTCAGACTCCATAGAACATTTCTGCACTGGTTTGGTTTCGATCAAGCGAAAAACCTAGGACTAGTTTGCAAAAGTAGTTTTTTGACAAAATTCAAAATGGCGGAAAATCTATCATGGCGCAAATGAAATCGGAGATATACGTTTTGTTCGTCATAAACTCACCTTTCCAATGATATAAGACACTTGAGTCTACGACATACGGTTTAGGAGTTATGAGCAGTTTCGCGCAATTGATTGCTATAGCGCCACCTATAGGCCAATCTGGCTCATAATTTGATAACCTCTCCTCGATTTTTCTACTATCTATTGGCCAAGTTTCAAGTCTCTAGCCCTTACGGTTTGGGCTGCACGATGCGTTTTACGGCAGAATAATAATAATAATAATAATAATAATAATAATAATAAAAATCAGTACAATTACAATAGGGTTTCAGCACTTCGTGCTTGAACCCCTAATTAAAGCTGCGAGCAGCATTTAGCGGGGTTCAAGCCTTTAAGGCCTTTAAGCACACAAGCATCAAAAGACATCAAGTTTTATTTAGCAAGATTTTAAACACTGAAATAATTTAATTGGCTGTGGCGGCAATGTTTTTTGAGATAGGCCAATGTCCTCATAGACATACATGGGACCTTGGACCAAGACACTGCATACCAATTTTCAAGTCAATCGGACTAGCGGTTGGGTAGTTATAGCCATTTTCATGTTTTTTTCATGTTATAGCGCCACCAAGTGTTCAATCATCGCGATTTCTTTATCCTGACCAAAGACTGAGCCCATACACATGTGTACCAAGTTTGGTGAAGATATCTCATTTCTTTCTTGATTTATAGCCATTTTAGTAAAATAGGCTCCTCCCACAACAGTCGTTTTCCGCCCCTTAGCGACCGTGAATAGAAATTTAAACTTTTTTTCAATTATTATTGATATTCAGACTCCAGAGAACATTTCTGCACTGGTTTGGTTCCGATCAAGCAAGAAACCTAGGACTAGTTTGCAAAAGTAGTTTTTTAACAAAATTCAAAATGGCGGAAAATGTATCATGGCGCAAATGAAATCGGAGATATACATTTTGTTTGTCATGGACTCACCTTCCCAATGATATAAGACACTTGAGTCTACGACATAAGGTTTAGGAGTTAAGAGCAGTTTCGCGCAATTGATTGCTATAGCGCCACCTATAGGCCAATCTGGCTCATAATTTGATAACCTCTCCTCTCTGTTTCTACTACCTATTGGCCAAGTTTCAAGTCTCTAGCCCTTACGGTTTGGGCTGCACGATGTGTTTTACTGCAGAATAATATTATTTTGTGTGTAGTACAATAAAATGAACAGCGGGGGGCAGCAAACAACCACTTATTGGCTTAATATACCACAACTCTGTAATGTTAACATTTTTTAACTTTTATAGAGGCAAATATTGTCCGAACTGTCTGAAATTTTTCATGCTTGTTTAGAGGCATAGGATACATGTTCTGACTTGTTTTTAAGTAGATCTGAACATTCATTGAATAGAGAGATGGAAAATACCATTTACAGCCAATACAGGCAATTCACCATAGGGAATACATGGTTTTCAAAGCTTTTTAACAGTTTTAGCGCCACCTATGGTCCGATCTCCATGAAACTTTGCATGCTTCTTCAGCATGTTATGTCACATATACATAACAATATTCGTGACGTTTTGAGTTTTCCTTTAAGATTTATAGGCTATTGAGTGTATTTTGCTACGTCCCTCTTCTAAATGATCCTTTTAATAGCCATGTAAATGCAAAAGTTGAACTTTTTTTTGATAATTATTGATCTAGAGAGTCCATAGAATTGTCCTAGACTGGTTTGGTTCCGATCGGGCAAAAAACCAGGGACTAGTTCGTAAAAGTAGGTTTTTAACATAATTGCAAATATTTAATGAACGATTTGATTGACAGCAATGGTTCTAGAGGCAAAGGTGTTCAATATGAAGAGATCTATCAAATGATATGCATATTTTGTGGATGTGTGCAACACCACGTGCTTACAGAGCCATAAAACTCATTAGCGCCAACTAGTGGCCGATTTGTTTCAAAATTCTTACAGACCTCTAGGGCCATGAGTCAAACATGCCCATCGAGTTTCGTTCCGATTGGCCTCCGTTAACCTTGTCTAATAGGTGCTTAAATTTAATTGGCTGTGGCGGCCATGATTTTTGAGATACGCCAATGTCCTCATAGACATACATGGGACCTTGGACCAAGACACTGCATACCAATTTTCAAGTCAATCGGACTAGCGCTCGGCAGGTTATAGCCATTTTCATGTTTTTTTCGTGTTATAGCGCCACCAAGTGTTCAATCGTCGTTATTTTTTTATCGAGACCAAATACTGAGCCCATACACATGTGTACCATGTTTGGTGAAGATTTCTCATTTTGTTCTTGAGTTATAGCTGTTTTAGTAAAATAGGCTCCTCCCACAACATTCGTTTTCCGCCCCTTAGCGAACGTGAATCGAAATTTCAACTTTTTTTCGATAATTATTGATATTCAGATTCCAGAGAACATTTCTGCACTGGTTTGGTTCCGATCAAGCAAAAAACCTAGGACTAGTTCGCAAAAGTAGTTTTTTGACAAAATTCAAAATGGCGGAAAATCTATCATGGCGCAAATGAAATCGGAGATATACGTTTTGTTCGTCATGGACTCACCTTTCCAATGATATAAGACACTTGAGTCTACGACATACGGTTTAGGAGTTATGAGCAGTTTCGCGCAATTGATTGCTATAGCGCCACCTATAGGCCAATCTGGCTCATAATTTGATAACCTCTCCTCGTTTTGTGTACTACCATCTGACAAAGTTTCAAAGTTCCAGCCCTTACGGTTTGGGCTGCACGATGCGTTTTAGCGGAGAATAATAATAATAATAATAATAATTAAAGCTGCAAGCAGCATTTAGCGGGGTTCAAGCCTTTAAGGCCTTTAAGCACACAAGCATCAAAATACATTAAGTTTTATTTAGCAAGATTTTAAACACTGAAATAATTTAATTGGCTGTGGCGGCAATGTTTTTTGAGATAGGCCAATGTCCTCATAGACATACATGGGACCTTGGGCCAAGACACTGCATACCAATTTTCAAGTCAATCGGACTAGCGGTCGGGTAGTTATAGCCGTTTTCATGTTTTTTTTGTGTTATAGCGCCACCAAGTGTTCAATCGTCGCGATTTTTTTTTCGTGACCAAAGACTCAGACCATACACAAGTGTACCAAGTTTGGTGAAGACATCTCATTTCTTTCTTGAGTTATAGCCATTTTAGTAAAATAGGCTCCTCCCACAACAGTCGTTTTCCGCCCCTTAGCGACCGTGAATAGAAATTTAAACTTTGTTTCGATTATTATTGATATTCAGACTCCAGAGAACATTTCTGCACTGGTTTGGTTCCGATCAAGCAAGAAACCTAGGACTAGTTTGCAAAAGTAGTTTTTTAACAAAATTCAAAATGGCGGAAAATCTATCATGGCGCAAATGAAATCGGAGATATACGTTTTGTTCGTCATGGACTCACCTTTCCAATGATATAAGACACTTGAGTCTACGACATACGGTTTAGGAGTTATGAGCAGTTTCGCGCAATTGATTGCTATAGCGCCACCTATAGGCCAATTTGGCTCATAATTTGATAACCTCTCCTCTATGTTTGTACTACCTATTGGCCAAGTTTCAAGTCTCTAGCCCTTACGGTTTGGGCTGCACGATGTGTTTTGCTGCAGAATAATATTATTTTGTGTGTAGTACAATAAAATGAACAGCGGGGGGCAGCAAACAACCACTTATTTGCTTAATATACCAGAACTCTGTAATTTTAACATTTTTTAACTTTTATATAGGCAAATATTGTCCGATCTGTCTGAAATTTTTCATGCTTGTTTAGAGGCATAGGATACATGTTCTGACTTGTTTTTAAGTAGATCTGAACATTCATTGAATAGAGAGATGGAAAATACAATTTACAGCCAATGCAGGCAATTCACCATAGGGAATACATGGTTTTCAAAGCTTTTTAACAGTTTTAGCGCCACCTATGGTCCGATCTCCATGAAACTTTGCATGCTTCTTCAGCATGTTATGTCACATATACATAACAATATTTGTGACGTTTTGAGTTTTCCTTTAAGATTTATAGGCTATTGAGTGTATTTTGCTACATCCCTCTTCTAAATAATCCTTTTATAGCCATCTAAATGCAAAAGTTCAACTTTTTTTCGATAATTATTAACCTAGAGAGTCCAGAGATTTGTTCTAGACTTGTTTGGTTCCGATCGGGCAAAAAACCAGGGACTAGTTCGCGAAAGTAGGTTTTTAACATAATTGCAAATATTTAATGAACGATTTGATTGACAGCAATGGTTCTAGAGGCAAAGTTGTTCAATATGAAGAGATCTATCAAATGATATGTATATTTTGTGGATGTGTGCAACACCACGTGATTACAGAGCCATAAAACTCATTAGCGCCAACTAGTGGCCGATTTGTTTCAAAATTCTTACAGACCTCTAGGGCCATGAGTCAAACATGCCCATCGAGTTTCGTTCTGATTGGCCTCCATTAACCTTGTCTAATAGGTGCTCAAATTTAATTGGCTGTGGCGGCCATGTTTTTTGAGATACGCCAATATCCTCATAGATATACATGGCACCTTGGACCAAGACACTGCATACCAATTTTCAAGTCAATCGGACTAGCGCTCGGGTGGTTATAGCCATTTTCATGTTTTTTTTGTGTTATAGCGCCACCAAGTGTTCAATCATCGCTATTTTTTTATCGAGACCAAAAACTGAGCCCATACACATGTCTACCAAGTTTGGTGAAGATATCTCATTTTGTTCTTGAGTTATAGCTGTTTTAGTAAAATAGGCTCCTCCCACAACAGTCGTTTTCCGCCCCTTAGCGACCGTGAATCGAAATTTCAACTTTTTTTCGATAATTATTGATATTCAGACTCCAGAGAACATTTCTGCACTGGTTTGGTTCCAATCAAGCAAGAAACCTAGGACTAGTTTACAAAAGTCGTTTTTTAACAAAATTCAAAATGGCGGAAAATCTATCATGGCGCAAATGAAATCGGAGATATACGTTTTGTTCGTCATGGACTCACCTTTCCAATGATATAAGACACTTGAGTCTACGACATACGGTTTAGGAGTTATGAGCAGTTTCGCGCAATTGATTGCTATAGCGCCACCTATAGGCCAATCTGGCTCATAATTTGATAACCTCTCCTCGATTTTTGTACTACCTATTGGCCAAGTTTCAAGTCTCTAGCCCTTACGGTTTGGTCTGCACGATGCGTTTTAGGTCTGAATAATAATAATAATAATAATAATAAAAATCAGCACAAATACAATAGGTGTTCAGCACTTCGTGCTTGAACCCCTAATAAAAATCAGTACAATTACAATAGGGTTTCAGCACTTCGTGCTTGAACCCCTAATAAAAATCAGCACAAATACAATAGGGTTTCAGCACTTCGTGCTTGAACCCCTAAAAATCAGTACAATTACAATAGGGTTTCAGCACTTCGTGCTTGAACCCCTAAAAATCAGCACAAATACAATAGGTGTTCAGCACTTCGTGCTTGAACCCCTAAAAATCAGCACAAATACAATAGGTGTTCAGCACTTCGTGCTTGAACCCCTAATAAAAATCAGTACAATTACAATAGGGTTTCAGCACTTCGTGCTTGAACCCCTAATAATAAAAATCAGCACAAATACAATAGGGGTTCAGCACTTCGTGCTTGAACCCCTAATAAATATAGCTGCAAGCAGCAATTATCGGGGTTCAAGCCAATTAAGGCATTTAAGCACATTTGCATAAAAAGTTATTGTGTTTTATTTAGCCATTAAATGTAACCTTTAAAATCATAGAGAGAAAATGCCCATTTACAGCTAAAATGGGTATTTTACATTTTGAAATATGCTTATTAAATGTTTGGTGGTTTTGTAATTTTAAGGAATATGTAATAGGCACATTTTCCATGTTAACTCATTTAAACATTAATTTTGTTGCAGATATATTTGAAATAAATTATTTTGACAAAATGTGATTGTAAATATTGTAATAGTGACTTTATAATGTCTAAATAGGAATTATAGAACATGATAAGTAAATAGTATGAAAAAAATGACTATTTAAGCCCAGCAGGTGGCAGCAGAGAAGTACTCATTGGCTCATTTTCATTTTAATTGTCTGTTTTTCATTTAATGGGCACATTTTGCAAGTTAATGCCTTCAAATGTGCTAACTCACATGCACATTTAGTTGGAGATAGAGATATTTGAAATTAATGATGGGTAACAAATAGCTTATTCCAGGTTTTCCCCTTTAAATCATATTTTCAGGCATTATTTTAATTGTAATATAATAATTATTGTAAAACATTAATCAAATGAACAAATTAATTGCTAAACATTGACAAAATGTCATTTGCAACATTATTATAATGATTTTATAAAGTTTAAATATGCTTAGTAAGCAAAATGAACCAATGAGTGGTCTTCTGCTGCCATCTGGTGGTAATTTTAGGTAATACGTTTTGAACATAATTGTGAATAAATAAAAAACAATTTGATTGACAGTATTGGTTCTTGAGGCAAAGTTGTTCAGTATGAGGAGATCTATCATAATTTCTGCATATTATGTGGATGTTTTTTTACCCCACCTGATTACAGAGATGGAAAATACCATTTACAGCCAATACAGGCAATTCACCATAGGGAATACATGGTTTTCAAAGCTTTTTAACAGTTATAGCGCCACCTATGATCCGATCTCCATGAAACTTTGCATGCTTCTTCAGCATGTTATGTCACATATACATAACAATTTTCGTGAAGTTTTGAGTTTTCCTTTAGGATTTATAGGCTTTTGAGTGTATTTTGCTACGCCCCTCTTCTAAATGACCCTGTTTTAGCCATCCAAATGCAAAAGTTCAACTTTTTTTCAATGATTATTGATCTAGAGAGTCCAGAGAATTGTCCTAGACTGGTTTGGTTCCGATCAATGAAAAATCCAGGGACTAGTTCGCAAAAGTAGGTTTTAAACATAATTACAAATATTTAATGAAAGATTTGATTGACAGCAATAGTTCAAGAGGCAAAGTTGTTCAGTATGAGGAGATCTATCAAATGATATGCATATTTTGGGGATGTGTGCAACACCACGTGATCACAGAGCCATAAAACTCGTTAGCGCCAACTAGTGGCCGATTTCTTTCAAAATTCTTACAGACCTCTAAGGCCATGAGTCGAACATGCCCATCGAGTTTCGTTCCGATCGACCTTCGTTAACCTTGTCTAATAGGTGCTCAAATTTAATTGGCTGTGGCGGCCATGTTTTTTGAGATACGCCAATGTCCTCATAGACATACTTGGCACCTTGGACCAAGACACTGCATACCAATTTTCAAGTCAATCGGACTAGCGGTCGGGTGGTTATAGCCATTTTCATGTTTTTTTCATATTATAGCGCCACCAAGTGTTCAATCATCGCATTTTTTTTATTGTGACCAAAGATTGAGCCCTTACACATGTGTACCAAGTTTGGTGAAGATATCTCATTGTAATCTTGAGTTATAACCTTTTTAGTAAAATAGGCTCCGCCCTGAACGTCTATTATTACGCCCCTTAATAACCGTGAATCGAAATTATTACTTTTTTTCAATGATTATTGATATTCAGACTCCAGAGAACATTTCTGTACTGGTTTGGTTCCGATCGGACTAAAATCCAGGGACTAGTTCGCAAAAGTAGTTTTTTGACAAAATTCAAAATGGCGGAAAATCTATCATGGCGCAAATGAAATCGGAGATATACGTTTTGTTCGTCAGGGACTCACCTTTCCAATGATATAAGACACTTGAGTCTACGACATACGGTCTAGGAGTTATGAGCAGTTTCGCGCAATTGATTGCTATAGCGCCACCTATAGGCCAATGTGGCTCATAATTTGATAACCTTTCCTCGATTTTTGTACTACCTATTGGCCAAGTTTCAAGTCTCTAGCCCTTACAGTTTGGTCTGCACGATGCGTTTTACGGCTGAATAATAATAATAATAATAATAATAAATATAGCTGCAAGCAGCAATTATCGGGGTTCAAGCCAATTAAGGCATTTAAGCACATTTGCATAAAAAGTTATTGTGTTTTATTTAGCCATTTAATGTAACCTTTAAAATCATAGAGAGAAAATGCCCATTTACAGCTAAAATGGGTATTTTACATTTTGAAATATGCTTATTAAATGTTTGGTGGTTTTGTAATTTTAAGGAATATGTAATAGGCACATTTTCCATGTTAACTCATTTAAACATTAATTTTGTTGCAGATATATTTGAAATAAATTATTTTGACCAAATGTGATTGTAAATATTGTAATAGTGACTTTATAATGTCTAAATAGGAATTATAGAACATGATAAGTAAATAGTATGAAAAAAATGACTATTTAAGCCCAGCAGGTGGCAGCAGAGAAGTACTCATTGGCTCATTTTCATTTTAATTGTCTGTTTTTCATTTAATGGGCACATTTTGCAAGTTAATGCCTTCAAATGTGCTAACTCACATGCACATTTAGTTGGAGATAGAGATATTTGAAATTAATGATGGGTAACAAATAGCTTATTCCAGGTTTTCCCCTTTAAATCATATTTTCAGGCATTATTTTAATTGTAATATAATAATTATTGTAAAACATTAATCAAATGAACAAATTAATTGCTAAACATTGACAAAATGTCATTTGCAACATTATTATAATGATTTTATAAAGTTTAAATATGCTTAGTAAGCAAAATGAACCAATGAGTGGTCTTCTGCTGCCATCTGGTGGTAATTTTAGGTAATACGTTTTGAACATAATTGTGAATAAATAAAAAACAATTTGATTGACAGTATTGGTTCTTGAGGCAAAGTTGTTCAGTATGAGGAGATCTATCATAATTTCTGCATATTATGTGGATGTTTTTTTACCCCACCTGATTACAGAGATGGAAAATACCATTTACAGCCAATACAGGCAATTCACCATAGGGAATACATGGTTTTCAAAGCTTTTTAACAGTTATAGCGCCACCTATGATCCGATCTCCATGAAACTTTGCATGCTTCTTCAGCATGTTATGTCACATATACATAACAATTTTCGTGAAGTTTTGAGTTTTCCTTTAGGATTTATAGGCTTTTGAGTGTATTTTGCTACGCCCCTCTTCTAAATGACCCTGTTATAGCCATCCAAATGCAAAAGTTCAACTTTTTTTCAATGATTATTGATCTAGAGAGTCCAGAGAATTGTCCTAGACTGGTTTGGTTCCGATCAATGAAAAATCCAGGGACTAGTTCGCAAAAGTAGGTTTTAAACATAATTACAAATATTTAATGAAAGATTTGATTGACAGCAATAGTTCAAGAGGCAAAGTTGTTCAGTATGAGGAGATCTATCAAATGATATGCATATTTTGGGGATGTGTGCAACACCACGTGATCACAGAGCCATAAAACTCGTTAGCGCCAACTAGTGGCCGATTTCTTTCAAAATTCTTACAGACCTCTAAGGCCATGAGTCGAACATGCCCATCGAGTTTCGTTCCGATCGACCTTCGTTAACCTTGTCTAATAGGTGCTCAAATTTAATTGGCTGTGGCGGCCATGTTTTTTGAGATACGCCAATGTCCTCATAGACATACTTGGCACCTTGGACCAAGACACTGCATACCAATTTTCAAGTCAATCGGACTAGCGGTCGGGTGGTTATAGCCCTTTTCATGTTTTTTTCATATTATAGCGCCACCAAGTGTTCAATCATCGCATTTTTTTATTGTGACCAAAGATTGAGCCCTTACACATGTGTACCAAGTTTGGTGAAGATATCTCATTGTAATCTTGAGTTATAACCTTTTTAGTAAAATAGGCTCCGCCCTGAACGTCTATTATTACGCCCCTTAATAACCGTGAATCGAAATTATTACTTTTTTTCAATGATTATTGATATTCAGACTCCAGAGAACATTTCTGTACTGGTTTGGTTCCGATCGGACTAAAATCCAGGGACTAGTTCGCAAAAGTAGTTTTTTGACAAAATTCAAAATGGCGGAAAATCTATCATGGCGGAAATGAAATCGGAGATATACGTTTTGTTCGTCAGGGACTCACCTTTCCAATGATATAAGACACTTGAGTCTACGACATACGGTCTAGGAGTTATGAGCAGTTTCGCGCAATTGATTGCTATAGCGCCACCTATAGGCCAATGTGGCTCATAATTTGATAACCTTTCCTCGATTTTTGTACTACCTATTGGCCAAGTTTCAAGTCTCTAGCCCTTACAGTTTGGTCTGCACGATGCGTTTTACGGCTGAATAATAATAATAATAATAATAATTAAAGCTGCAAGCAGCATTTAGCGGGGTTCAAGCCTTTAAGGCCTTTAAGCACACAAGCATCAAAATACATTAAGTTTTATTTAGCAAGATTTTAAACACTGAAATAATTTAATTGGCTGTGGCGGCAATGTTTTTTGAGATAGGCCAATGTCCTCATAGACATACATGGGACCTTGGGCCAAGACACTGCATACCAATTTTCAAGTCAATCGGACTAGCGGTCGGGTAGTTATAGCCGTTTTCATGTTTTTTTTGTGTTATAGCGCCACCAAGTGTTCAATCGTCGCTATTTTTTTTTCGTGACCAAAGACTCAGACCATACACATGTGTACCAAGTTTGGTGAAGACATCTCATTTCTTTCTTGAGTTATAGCCATTTTAGTAAAATAGGCTCCTCCCACAACAGTCGTTTTCCGCCCCTTAGCGACCGTGAATAGAAATTTAAACTTTTTTTCGATTATTATTGATATTCAGACTCCAGAGAACATTTCTGCACTGGTTTGGTTCCGATCAAGCAAGAAACCTAGGACTAGTTTGCAAAAGTAGTTTTTTAACAAAATTCAAAATGGCGGAAAATCTATCATGGCGCAAATGAAATCGGAGATATACGTTTTGTTCGTCATGGACTCACCTTTCCAATGATATAAGACACTTGAGTCTACGACATACGGTTTAGGAGTTATGAGCAGTTTCGCGCAATTGATTGCTATAGCGCCACCTATAGGCCAATCTGGCTCATAATTTGATAACCTCTCCTCTATGTTTGTACTACCTATTGGCCAAGTTTCAAGTCTCTAGCCCTTACGGTTTGGGCTGCACGATGTGTTTTACTGCAGAATAATATTATTTTGTGTGTAGTACAATAAAATGAACAGCGGGGGGCAGCAAACAACCACTTATTTGCTTAATATACCAGAACTCTGTAATTTTAACATTTTTTAACTTTTATAGAGGCAAATATTGTCCGATCTGTCTGAAATTTTTCATGCTTGTTTAGAGGCATAGGATACATGTTCTGACTTGTTTTTAAGTAGATCTGAACATTCATTGAATAGAGAGATGGAAAATACCATTTACAGCCAATACAGGCAATTCACCATAGGGAATACATGGTTTTCAAAGCTTTTTAACAGTTTTAGCGCCACCTATGGTCCGATCTCCATGAAACTTTGCATGCTTCTTCAGCATGTTATGTCACATATACATAACAATATTTGTGACGTTTTGAGTTTTCCTTTAAGATTTATAGGCTATTGAGTGTATTTTGCTACATCCCTCTTCTAAATAATCCTTTTATAGCCATCTAAATGCAAAAGTTCAACTTTTTTTCGATAATTATTAACCTAGAGAGTCCAGAGATTTGTTCTAGACTTGTTTGGTTCCGATCGGGCAAAAAACCAGGGACTAGTTCGCGAAAGTAGGTTTTTAACATAATTGCAAATATTTAATGAACGATTTGATTGACAGCAATGGTTCTAGAGGCAAAGTTGTTCAATATGAAGAGATCTATCAAATGATATGTATATTTTGTGGATGTGTGCAACACCACGTGATTACAGAGCCATAAAACTCATTAGCGCCAACTAGTGGCCGATTTGTTTCAAAATTCTTACAGACCTCTAGGGCCATGAGTCAAACATACCCATCGAGTTTCGTTCCGATTGGCCTCCGTTAACCTTGTCTAATAGGTGCTCAAATTTAATTGGCTGTGGCGGCCATGTTTTTTGAGATACGCCAATATCCTCATAGATATAGATGGCACCTTGGACCAAGACACTGCATACCAATTTTCAAGTCAATCGGACTAGCGCTCGGGTGGTTATAGCCATTTTCATGTTTTTTTGGTGTTATAGCGCCACCAAGTGATCAATCATCGCTATTTTTTTATCGAGACCAAAAACTGAGCCCATACACATGTCTACCAAGTTTGGTGAAGATATCTCATTTTGTTCTTGAGTTATAGCTGTTTTAGTAAAATAGGCTCCTCCCACAACAGTCGTTTTCCGCCCCTTAGCGACCGTGAATCGAAATTTCAACTTTTTTTCGATAATTATTGATATTCAGACTCCAGAGAACATTTCTGCACTGGTTTGGTTCCGATCAAGCGAAAAACCTAGGACTAGTTCGCAAAAGTAGTTTTTTGACAAAATTCAAAATGGCGGAAAATCTATCATGGCGCAAATGAAATCGGAGATATACGTTATGTTCGTCATGGACTCACCTTTCCAATGATATAAGCCACTTGAGTCTACGACATACGGTTTAGGAGTTATGAGCAGTTTCGCGCAATTGATTGCTATAGCGCCACCTATAGGCCAATCTGGCTCATAATTTGATAACCTCTCCTCGATTTTTGTACTACCTATTGGCCAAGTTTCAAGTCTCTAGCCCTTACGGTTTGGGCTGCACGATGCGTTTTAGGTCTGAATAATAATAATAATAATAATAATTAAAGCTGCAAGCAGCATTTAGCGGGGTTCAAGCCTTTAAGGCCTTTAAGCACACAAGCATCAAAATACATTAAGTTTTATTTAGCAAGATTTTAAACACTGAAATAATTTAATTGGTTGTGGCGGCAATGTTTTTTGAGATAGGCCAATGTCCTCATAGACATACATGGGACCTTGGGCCAAGACACTGCATACCAATTTTCAAGTCAATCGGACTAGCGGTCGGGTAGTTATAGCCATTTTTATGTTTTTTTTGAGTTATAGCGCCACAAAGTGTTCAATCGTCGCGATTTTTTTATCGTGACCAAACACTCAGACCATACACATGTGTACCAAGTTTGGTGAAGACATCTCATTTCTTTCTTGAGTTATAGCCATTTTAGTAAAATAGGCTCCTCCCACAACAGTCGTTTTCCGCCCCTTAGCGACCGTGAATAGAAATTTCAACTTTTTTTCGATTATTATTGATATTCAGACTCCAGAGAACATTTCTGCACTGGTTTGGTTCCGATCAAGCAAGAAACCTAGGACTAGTTTGCAAAAGTAGTTTTTTAACAAAATTCAAAATGGCGGAAAATCTATCATGGCGCAAATGAAATCGGAGATATATGTTTTGTTCGTCATGGACTCACCCTTCCAATGATATAAGACACTTGAGTCTACGATATACGGTTTAGGAGTTATGAGCAGTTTCGCGCAATTGATTGCTATAGCGCCACCTATAGGCCAATCTGGCTCATAATTTGATAACCTCTCCTCTATGTTTGTACTACCTATTGGCCAAGTTTCAAGTCTCTAGCCCTTACGGTTTGGGCTGCACGATGTGTTTTACTGCAGAATAATATTATTTTGTGTGTAGTACAATAAAATGAACAGCGGGGGGCAGCAAACGACCACTTATTGGCTTAATATACCATTATTATCAAATGAACTCTGTAATTTTAACATTTTTTAACTTTTATAGAGGCAAATATTGTCCGATCTGTCTGAAATTTTTCATGCTTGTTTAGAGGCATATGATACATGTTCTGACTTGTTTTTAAGTAGATCTGAACATTCATTGAATAGAGAGATGGAAAATACAATTTACAGCCAATACAGGCAATTCACCATAGGGAATACATGGTTTTCAAAGCTTTTTAACAGTTTTAGCGCCACCTATGGTCCGATCTCCATGAAACTTTGCATGCTTCTTCAGCATGTTATGTCACATATACATAACAATATTTGTGACGTTTTGAGTTTTCCTTTAAGATTTATAGGCTATTGAGTGTATTTTGCTACATCCCTCTTCTAAATAATCCTTTTATAGCCATCTAAATGCAAAAGTTCAACTTTTTTTTGATAATTATTAACCTAGAGAGTCCAGAGATTTGTTCTAGACTTGTTTGGTTCCGATCGGGCAAAAAACCAGGGACTAGTTCGCGAAAGTAGGTTTTTTAACATAATTGCAAATATTTAATGAACGATTTGATTGACAGCAATGGTTCTAGAGGCAAAGTTGTTCAATATGAAGAGATCTATCAAATGATATGCATATTTTGTGGATGTGTGCAACACCACGTGATTACAGAGCCATAAAACTCATTAGCGCCAACTAGTGGCCGATTTGTTTCAAAATTCTTACAGACCTCTAGGGCCATGAGTCAAACATGCCCATCGAGTTTCGTTCTGATTGGCCTCCATTAACCTTGTCTAATAGGTGCTCAAATTTAATTGGCTGTGGCGGCCATGTTTTTTGAGATACGCCAATATCCTCATAGATATACATGGGACCTTGGACCAAGACACTGCATACCAATTTTCAAGTCAATCGGACTAGCGCTCGGGTGGTTATAGCCATTTTCATGTTTTTTTCGTGTTATAGCGCCACCAAGTGTTCAATCATCGCTATTTTTTTATCGAGACCAAAAACTGAGCCCATACACATGTCTACCAAGTTTGGTGAAGATATCTCATTTTGTTCTTGAGTTATAGCTGTTTTAGTAAAATAGGCTCCTCCCACAACAGTCGTTTTCCGCCCCTTAGCGACCGTGAATCGAAATTTCAACTTTTTTTCGATAATTATTGATACTCAGACTCCAGAGAACATTTCTGCACTGGTTTGGTTCCGATCAAGCGAAAAACCTAGGACTAGTTCGCAAAAGTAGTTTTATGACAAAATTCAAAATGGCGGAAAATCTATCATGGCGCAAATGAAATCGGAGATATACTTTTTGTTCGTCATGGACTCACCTTTCCAATGATATAAGACACTTGAGTCTACGACATACGGTTTAGGAGTTATGAGCAGTTTCGCGCAATTGATTGCTATAGCGCCACCTATAGGCCAATCTGGCTCATAATTTGATAACCTCTCCTCGATTTTTGTACTACCTATTGGCCAAGTTTCAAGTCTCTAGCCCTTACGGTTTGGGCTGCACGATGCGTTTTAGGTCTGAATAATAATAATAATAATAATAATAATAATAATAATAATAATAAAAATCAGCACAAATACAATAGGTGTTCAGCACTTCGTGCTTGAACCCCTAATAAAAATCAGCACAAATACAATAGGTGTTCAGCACTTCGTGCTTGAACCCCTAATAAAAATCAGCACAAATACAATAGGGTTTCAGCACTTCGTGCTTGAACCCCTAATAATAATAATAAAAATCAGCACAAATACAATAGGGTTTCAGCACTTCGTGCTTGAACCCCTAAAAATCAGCACAAATACAATAGGGTTTCAGCACTTCGTGCTTGAACCCCTAAATATAGCTGCAAGCAGCAATTATCGGGGTTCAAGCCACTTAAGGCATTTAAGCACATTTGCATAAAAAGTTATTATGTTTTATTTAGCAAGATTTTAAACACTGAAATAATTTAATTGGCTGTGGCGGCAATGTTTTTTGAGATAGGCCAATGTCCTCATAGACATACATGGGACCTTGGACCAAGACACTGCATACCAATTTTCAAGTCAATCGGACTAGCGGTCGGGTAGTTATAGCCATTTTCATGTTTTTTTCGTGTTATAGCGCCACCAAGTGTTCGATCGTCGCTATTTTTTTTTTCGAGACCAAAGACTCAGACCATACACATGTGTACCAAGTTTGGTGAAGACATCTAATTTCTTTCTTGAGTTATAGCCATTTTAGTAAAATAGGCTCCTCCCACAACATTCGTTTTCCGCCCCTTAGCGACCGTGAATAGAAATTTAAACTTTTTTTCAATTATTATTGATATGCAGACTCCAGAGAACATTTCTGCACTGGTTTGGTTCCGATCAAGCAAGAAACCTAAGACTAGTTTGCAAAAGTAGTTTTTTAACAAAATTCAAAATGGCGGAAAATTTATCATGGCGCAAATGAAATCGGAGATATACATTTTGTTCGTCATGGACTCACCTTTCCAATGATATAAGACACTTGAGTGTACAACATACGGTTTAGGAGTTATGAGCAGTTTCGCGCAATTGATTGCTATAGCGCCACCTATAGGCCAATCTGGCTCATAATTTGATAACCTCTCCTCGATTTTTGTACTACCTATTGGCCAAATTTCAAGTCTCTAGCCCTTACGGTTTGGGCTGCACGATGCGTTTTACTGCAGAATAATATTATTTTGTGTGTAGAACAATAAAATGAACAGCGGGGGGCAGCAAACGACCACTTATTGGCTTAATATACCAGAACTCTGTAATGTTAACATTTTTTTACTTTTATAGAGGCAAATATTGTCCGATCTGTCTGAAATTTTTCATGCTTGTTTAGAGGGATAGGATACATGTTCTGACTTGTTTTTAAGTAGATCTGAACATTCATTGAATACAGAGATGGAAAATACCATTTACAGCCAATACAGGCAATTCACCATAGGGAATACATGGTTTTCAAAGCTTTTTAACAGTTTTAGCGCCACCTATGGTCCAATCTCCATGAAACTTTGCATGCTTCTTCAGCATGTTATGTCACATATACATAACAATTTTAGTGAAGTTTTGAGTTTTCTTTTAAGATTTATAGGCTATTGAGTGTATTTGGCTACATCCCTCTTATAAATGACCCTGTTATAGCCATCTAAATGCAAAAGTTTGACTTTTTGTCGATAATTATTGATCAAGAGAGTCCAGAGAATTGTCCTAGACTGGTTTGGTTCCGATCGGGCAAAAAAACAGGGACTAGTTCGCAAAAGTAGGTTTTGGACATAATTCGACATAGCAGAAAATGTTCCCTGATTAAATCAAAATCTGAGATAGCCATTTTGTCCGCCTTGAGCCAAGGATTCCAACGATATAAGACACTTGATCCTGGGACAAACAGTCTAAGAGTTATGAGCAATTTTGAACTTTTGGTTGCTGTAGCGCCACCTATGGGCCATTCGGGGTCATACTCTGATAGGTTGTCCCCAAACTGAGGCCTACCATCTGGCCAGGTTTCATGTCTCTAGGCCTTACGGTTTGGCCTGCACGATGCGTTTTACGAAACCTTACAATTACAATAGGGTTTCAGCATTTCATGCTTGAACCCCTAATAATAAAAATCAGCACAAATACAATAGGTGTTCAGCACTTCGTGCTTGAACCCCTAATAAAAAAAAGTAGTAATAAAACAGGCAAATTTAAGTCACTCTTACACTCTTCCTCTCTGATTTTTTTTGTATAAATGATCACGCTCTTAAATTTGTAATTGAAGAAAATAAAAAATAAAAAATCCCCTAATATGTTTTAGGCGTCTCCTCGCTAGTCATCTCATCAAACAGCAACCTGTTCAGTCTTTCTGTGGCATGAAATATGCTCTGTCGCCACAAACCCAAAAACATGCATCACTCTCAATGGTGGAATCAACATGTCTGTGTGGTCCGTTGCGTTCTCTTGCAGGCAGATGTTGGATGTTTTGTTGGAATCTTCCCTTGCTTGATGTCCGTTGCAGCTCTAAGCCCCACATACTGGATTCTGTGGGCTGGCAATAGGGTTTAACTTGAAAACTGGTAGGCTCGCATGCACCCACGCCGCTCTCTCCGATACCTTGACGGCAGTGTGTCGTCAGAAGTATGACGAAAGGCCCTAGCCACATTTCCGCCTTCCAGCTCTTCGTACTCAGGTCCCGTTTTACCACGTAATCTCCTGGCTCGATTTTGTGCAAGCAGATTTCACCTGCACACAGATATCAGACAACAGAGAAGACATTTCTTTGCAATAATTCAAAATTTTATTGATGTAAGCTATTGTTTACCCCCTTCCATTCCCATGAATGGTGGTCTTCCAAAAATGTCTCAAACGGTCGAGGCCTTTTCTCATTTTCATTTATATCAATATGCATCAAGATGCGAAAATTTCAGCAAATATTGTAACCCCCTTATAAACTTCATTCATTTGAGTATCATTACCATTCCCCCTTTGGCTGCAGGCTCGCCCATGCAGCCATTTATCATAATCATCGAAAATATTGTTGGGGTAAACAAGGCTTGCCATCACTACTCGTCTAAATGCCATTTTGCACATTCACACATCATTCACAAGTTTCCAGCCACAATGTCTCCACAGGTGCTTCTCCGCTGCTGTGGCAAATGCCTGCATACTCTGTAAGGAAATCAAAGCATTTGTGTTAGTTTCAGATAATAAAATACATTCTGGTTCCTTTGACTGCTGTGCTGCCGCGGCCTTCGCAGCCGCATCTGCTCTCACGGTTTCCTGTTGAAATAAACTCTTTGTTGTTAGTTACGCTGCGCATTTAAGTCTTAACTTGAAAGTTTCCCATAAACATACTGAAAATATCCAATAAAATGAAAGACAAATCCGTATTTCATCTCTGTAAGCCAGGCTAAGTCAGTAATCACTGTCACTGCTCTCCCATCATGTTAGGAGTGTGTGATACCTCCAAAATCCAAACATTCCAACTTTCTGCTATCAACCGTTTGACGACACACACATCCCTAGGCCAGACCCACAGTCACTCCTCAGAGACTAAATACTTTAGAGAACATATATGAAAAACAAACAATCAGTGGTTCTTTTGATTAATCAAAATCATAACAGACCTTTTTGGCATTCACTCAAACTCAAACTAAACAATACAAATAAGTAAGATAGATAATAATCCATCTTAGCGCTTTAAATCTCTACATAAAACATCCTTCAGTTTACATTTTGTGCTTTGCCCACAGTTTCTCACTGTGCATCACATTCTTATCAACCTTCCTTCAGTCAGTCATTTCAACACAATTCTTCACAAACTACCCTACTTACTATTTCCAACAGACCCATTTTCACTCATCATAGCCCACCTCATATTTAACCATTAACAAATATAAATCTAAATTTGTTAATGTTAAATATACTTCATCAAAATGACAAAATTATCAATTTGTATTACGTTCAATCAGCTCGTTCACTCATCTTTATCTCGTGACATCATACTTAATCATACTCAATACCCAATTCTTTATCAAAATCTTTTCAGCTCCTGTTATCAATAAACAAAATTAATTAATTAATCAATTAGGATTTCTTTTAAAGTACCCTTTTCTCCATGCCCTGTCCATTAAAACTCCTCTTATATCATGTAATTTGGCAGTGATTCTTATCATCAACCTTGCCACATCAATTTCTTTAACGCTGGTTAAAACCAGTCTCTATTTTAAAAAGCATTCATATTTCAATATCCATTTTGGCCTAATTTGACTTTGGTTGTTCACAATCCCTGTCAGAAATCCTAATTTTTTATTTTTATTTTCTATTTATTTTTTGTTTCCTGTATGAATCAAAATATGTCTAGAAGTTATCTAGATATTCTTTTAGAAGTTATCTTTTTGGTTCGCCCTCCGGCCTTTTGTAAATATGAGGGAGTCTCTAGATCATTTGGATAGCGACTTCAGTTAAATTGTCACTTTGTCTATTAATTAATCCAGAGATTAATTCAAACAGTCTTCATCCATGACAAATTTGGTCATAATTACCAGTGACAGACAGAGCTGGATGTCCAATCCACTTAAAGCTCGTCCAATGTTCTGATCATCTTTTCATCAGTTTCACTCAGAATGATCAACTTCCTCTAAAGTTTTGTTTGTTTTGTTTAACTTAACCCCTTACCAGTCACCCCCACTTTTGGCAAAGGAGTGCAAAATGACATACCCAAAATAAAATTGTTGCTGCTAATGAGTCCTTCTGACTACACACAAATCAAAGGTATCATTTGAAAGCTGACACTTGACAGTTTACCATGAAAGACTCAAAATTACTCTAGAAATTACTAGTAGAGAGATAAATAAGCTCAAACACAATGGACAATTAAAAAAAAAATGATAACGGTTTATGAACAAGAAAAATACATAAGGCAGAAATATATATGGATCTGGAAACACAAGTAAACTAAAGCCACATGTCTTTTAAATGTACGTTTCAAATTTGAAGTTGATACAAGCCAAAATGACTTTTTTACAAGCATTTAGTTCGGAGTATGTCTAGGCACCTTTCCAAAAAGGCCACTTGGAGACTCCAAAGGGACACTTGGTAACCACCTTTTACCATGAGGTATAACCGGTTTGTTTGATCATTTCAATCTATTTTCTCATTACAACATGACAAAGCTCAATTTATATACTTTCTCTGGTATATTTTTCACCCCTAAATGTTTATAAAATGCATGTATGTGCATATTTACTGATTTTCTATTCAAATTCAAAGAATCATTCACATACAGTGATCTACCTACATACCCACTCTATTGTTGCCCTGATGGCACATTTACACAAGCTTACAAATTTTCTATTCAAATTCAAAGGATCTTTCACATACAGTGATCTACCTCCATACCCACTCTGTTGTTTCCCTTATTGAAACATTTACACTACCAGCTAATGACTCAGACTGTAATCAGACAATAATCATACCCCAAAACAGTTTCTTCTCTCAAGAAACATTACTTGCTTCACATTATTTGCTTACCACAAAGTACTACGCACAGGACAATGGTGACAACAGAGTAAAAACTATTCTGGTGATAATAGCCGAAAAGACTGAATTATTTTAGACAAATATGCTTACACTCTCACCCACTCACTGACTAGATATATTTAAAATATTGCTGGTCACTTTTTAGTGGCAACATAAGACATTTGTCATTATCAGGTCCCACAAATATTCCCCCATTGCATTACTATACATTATATTCAACATTTTATAGTAATTGAATGTAGTACTGACACTAAAACACTGTGAAATTTAACTTTTTCCTCACACTGTCATTTTTATTTTGGGTGAAATATACACAATACAGATTTTCACTATCCACGATACATTGTTACAACTTACATCACTAGCTTCTAACTCAGCACTTGAATAAAAAAGGAATTTTGCGGTACTTGAATGTACTAATAAGCCGTAATAGTGTAGAAACACAAAACTACAAAACAAAGCAACAAAAACGTACTAAATGTAGACACTTACCGATCTCGGCGTGGATCCATTGCAGGCGAATGCTGACAGAGCGAGCGCTAGTGAGCTAGTGTACAGGGTTGCCAGGTTTTCACAACAAAACCCGCCCAATTGCTACTCAAAACTAGCCCAAAACAAGCCCAATCTCGTTTCAGGGGGAGATTTAACCGCAATTGGGAGGTTAAATATGTGTTTTTTTGGCATGGTTGCCTACTAAAATTCGCATTCCCGGGGCTAAATATCATATAATTGGGGTCGCTTCAACCCGCGGACATGAAAAACAGCCCGCGGCAACAGTGTTGAAGTAGCCCAATTCCGCGGGAAAACCGCGGACTTGGCAACACTGCTCGAGGGGCGCGCGTGAGTAATTTTCCAGGATGCAAATGGTTACGCAAACAAAAATACAATGTGATACTCGCGAGATTTATGCTAATCAACACATCGGCGTATTCGTTATTGCATAGACTACATGTTAGATGACAACACAAGACTTTCCCATTGCTGTTTTTTTTTTTTTTTTACCAAACACCTTTGCATGTGGATAATCATGCGTCACCAAAAGTGACTGTCATCTTTCAATCTTTTCTAAAATTGCGTGGCTAGTTTTCATCAGATATCTTCTGGGCGGTTCTCATTCAGTTCCAGACACTCTACTAAATACATTGATACGTTATATTTCATTGAATAATGCGCTTCATGCGTACAGTTCATCAAATAAACAGGACAGCGTCTCGTGATTAGTAAACTTCAGGAAGTAAACAACAGAAGTTCTATAGCTCTTTTTACCAGTTTGCTTGTTTTTGGACAAATATTTACTATGGACATCGTACACTGGACTCTTCCCATGGAAAAAAGGTCGAAGTCACCATTATTCTGCCAAACATTACATTTCCAAAGCACAAAAAGGTAAGGGACACCCTCTCTCTTTGTTGTCATATCACATTGTTTAGATTCATACAGAATGACAAAAAAACGTTGCAAAGTTATCTTGATTGTATAATGCTTATACAGATACGAATCTGCAGTCTCTTATCTTTCAAACAATGTACTGGTTGACCTTATTACTTGACAAAATGATATTGTAAACTAGCGATCAATGTAAACACTATCAAACGCGGGGCCGTCGGCGATCTCTGAACACAAAGGGGTTAACCCATCTGTAATGATAAAGACACTCATTCCAGAGGTTAATGGCACACTACACTCAATCAGGACACATAAATATGAACTGCTCATTCTCAAGATGTGCTTTTACATGGTCTCTTAACCAGTTTCAAATATGTCTGTTCATTAGTTGTTTATTTTTAGAAAAGTCAGCTGGGTTGTTTTGTTCTGATATCATTGTTTTTGTGTAGTCTCAGCTTTAACTGAGCAATAACAGATAGAGTACAATCCCTGTTTCCAGCCTCTCTCTCTCTCTCTCTCACCCAGATAATCTTTTCATCAGTCTTCTAAGACTTTAACTATAATGTTAAATTCATTAACCCTTCACAAAGTTCAGAAATTTCATAGTGTAACTTATTGTTTCAAGTTATCTTTAGTTTAGATACCTTTGTTATTCAGACCTTCTCTTTAAACTTCAAAAGCTGTCCTCATCTTAAAGCCATCACCATGTCTCTGAATTATGCCTGCTGAAGTAAACTTATAATAACATTAGTTCCTGATCACACAGTTTTCCTGATACAAATTAATACATTTTGTTCTGTTCTCCGCAAGGTTAAGGATGATCAGCATGGTCTCAACTGGCTCTTGAATGCCAATCTCGTCATTGCTCTTTTCTTCAGGGTGTTTCCTGGCTCTCAATCTATGCGGTATTTGGTGAGCGGTATAGAGGGGCCATATTTAGGGCAGGGGCTGCTGTGTCCAGTCTTGACCTTGGCCCCTACGAAACACAGCTTCCCCCCCCAACAGAGATGCTGCTGGCCTCACAGACATCTGCCTCACCTCTCATACACACCTCACATAAAACCCCCTCCTACATTTTTTTTTTTTTTTTTTGTCTGGGGAGGGAGTCCCAAATAACTTATCGTGATTTCCCTGGCTTAGGTTGCCCCCTGTCAGGCCGTAGGAAGTCTTACCCGTCTTTAGGAAATCACCTCGTGCTTATTTGGTCATCGCGTCTTTGACCCTCAACAGGATCAGATATTTTCTGGAGCCTTTTGGAAAGTGCATTCAAGAGTCATCAGAGCCATCTGGTCTGCTTTCAAATTAGCAAAAACATGGAGACAGGTTAATTATAACAGAACTTAATCACTAAAATCCATCATACTTCTTCAAAGCTGCCCCATAGCAGTGCTTAGATTATTTTCAGTGAATTTAGCCAAAACACCTGTCCATTCAATTTAATGTTCTGCTACATCTGTGACCAAGGCCATCAGTTCTGTACATGGTGAAGGCTAAGAGCAGACAGAAGTTACTGGTCCTATCAAACATTAGTCAAACATTTCAGTTCATTAAAAGTCTGTATTTTTAAAACATGTCTTATTGCCCTCTTGATGTCACCTTTTCCTATCTTAACAAACAACTGTATATTATGTTCACATGATACCCTGTGCCTTTACTCATCAATATCTCCTATCATCTGTGGCACAGGCTCATATATCAGCTTTGAGCTGGTCTGGGATCAGAGAGAGACTCTGAGGCCTTCAGGGCTGGTACACTGCACTTTCATAAACTTCTGACTCTTCACACCAGCTCAGTGTAAGATCTGGCTTTGTTTTCAAATAAATGAGACATTTTCCTTTTAACTCTATCCTTAGACAGAAATCACATTTTCAAATGATCATGACTTTATATTTGCCTCTTGCCCCCAAAATGAATTCAGAAACTTTAATTTCCACTCAGATTGAGTCTCTGTTACTCAAGTTAGGCCACGTGGTGGCCGGATTGAGATTACAAATTGTTTATTTCAGATCAGCACAGGCTTATCTTTTGAAACCAAAACATCAATTTCTAGGGTTTTCAACATTTTAACACCTATAGTTATTTCAACAACCCAATATTCAGTCAAATCATCATTATCAGAGTTTTGCAAAGGTGAGAAGAGCAAGAACATATTTATTATATCTTTTTCATTTAAAACTCGATTAATCAGGATTTATATATCTTATATATCTTTTACAATATAGTTTATCATCTTTGACTTTAACTTTAATTTTAACCTCATATTAAAATTATCTCAAATCCTTCGAAAATAATCACTAAAGTCTTTATCAAGCTTATTATTTTCTCATTTGCTTAGTGTAAATCTCTGTTTTATTATTTTTTACTTTGTTTCGTTTACAGAATTTAGTCTGGTGACCTGATTTGCCACACTTTTTACACCTTATGGGTGTTCAGACACAGTTACGTGTGAAATCAATGGCCCAGCTGAGCACAATTAAACGCTCTCATCTTTAGCTTATGGAGCAACGTTCAGTAACCTGTGTGCTCCAACAGTAGCAGTCTGTCTGAGAACAAAGCTCGCTCGGGGTCCAATAAAACAGACAATGGCTTGCAATTTATGGTGCTTTATCAAAGTTTATCTGCTTTTTTTTTTTCACCAACATTATTTTTAGTTACTCAAATTGTATATCTCCCTTCGGGTATGGCACCTCCCCCATTTTATAAATTAATGAATACGCACAAACATCTACAAATTTGAATTTTCTTGTTCTCTCTTTGTTTGTAGCTAGTCAACTTCCAATTACAATAAAAACATTTCTGCCCATTATCTTCATCAGTCCAGCAAATTTCTTTGAAGTCAGGGTTTCAGAGCGGAGCTGCTTACAGCATTTGCTCTTGTTCATCTTACAATCTTTATACCGACTAATCAAATTACTGATCATATCACTCAAATTGTTAGCTAAAATTTAGTATAAGTTCATACTCACCAGCGATCTTTAAACAGCTGTGGCATTTTAATTTCTCTGTTTCATTTCTCCACAGTCAATGCCTCTCACACCCAGCATTTCGGTGTCTGCTCACATTTCTCACACGCGTGTTCTCACAACAGCCCATCGATTTATCCTTTTCCTTCAACGGACTCTTTCACAGTCCCAGTCCGGTCACTCAGCGGTGACACTCAAATCAAATCATCATTTAATGAACTTTGTATATGTTGCATGCATTTCTGGCCATATAATTTTCTCATTTGATAAAATACCGGTGTCTCATATTCAGCTAGCTTGCTTTGGATTTCCCCATATTGGCAGTCTGATTCTGTGGCTTTTCGCGCGCGCGCTATTAATCTGTTGGACGTCTCCAGGACAGATCTGATCTTCTCACCCAAGATCAGCCGGGCGGACACTCTCAATAGTGCCCGATTTCGGGACTGCACACAACTCAGTTCCCCGGACTGCACACAACTCAGTCCCTCGGACTGCACACAACTCAGTCCCCGGGCGGACCGCACACAACTCAGTCCCCCAATTCGCCCACGTGGTTTCAGTTTCTATCCCATAAACAAATCAACCACGTTGCATTCGTCACAGAGTCAGACTCCCCCTATGGTTTATCCCTATCAATTCAATTTAACCAAATTCTATAAAATAAAATTCCCCCTGAATTTTTTTCAAGAGTTTGTCTCCTACCAGAAGCGCCCCGTTGCCATCGGATTCGATTTCTCTGATTCCAGTGGCTGGACCCTCCAGACACCCCAGAGAGGTCAGCCCTTTTCCCTCAATCGTTCGGGGTAAGGCTGTGACTCTAATGTCCAGGATGATCAGTCACCGACCTGCTCTCAGGGTCCAGAAGGCACATCCAAGGAATCCCACTATTCTGACACCAACTGTAATGGCAAAAATTAATTCATCGACATCACTAATAAGAGACAAACCATGATCCAATTGTCTTTATAAAGATTTATTTTCCTTGCAAGGAAGAGCCACGGTCAAACGCAGCCGCTCGAGGCTACCTTGAGTGTGAACTGGAGACACAAATCAAAGCACAAACTCTTATACCCCCAATGTTTAAACACACCTTCTCAGTATTTTTCCATTTTCCACACAGGGTAAAGGCAAGAAACACAATACACAAATGGTCCCTCTTTGTCTTAAAACTAATTTAAATTATCCGACACCTTTGGTTCAGGAAGGCCTTCAATTTCAGGTGTCCTGCCGCTACCCCCCTGGGTTTCCACAGACACTGGGTCTTTTGAACTAAGAGAGGTGATTTGCATGGCTAAAGCAGATTTTGACTTCTGTGTGAACTCAAACATAAATATTAAATTTTTCCACAACAGTTGCTAGGGTGCTTGATAATGGTTGCTAGGGCGTGGCTAGGAAGTGTTGAAGGTGATTTGTGATTGGCTGTTGATGGCCCGAGTCAAACAAACCCACCCTCGTGTTTCTATGACACTTCTACCAAAGATATCCCTTTGATGGCGTGGCTTGATAAGTTCACAATGATCCTTAGATAGTGATTGGCTGTCTGAGTAAATTGAGCCCACCCCCTTGTCTCTGTGACACTGATCCAGAGCTGTGGTCAATACAAAATCCCTATGCAAGTTCCCACAGTAGAGAAACACAAGCGTTTAATGGCCGTCTGTGGGGCGTTTGTGTGAAATCCTCACTCAGTTACGAGTCATCAAAGTTCGCCGCAATGTAAAGTCTATGGGATTTTTCGGCTACTTTTTCGCCCCCCAGGCTTCGCAAGCACCACTAATGATATTAATCTACATAAATGACATAATGATTATAAAATTAAATCGTATAAAAGGAAACACAGTAAATAAACCTGTATGTAGGATTGATCACAGATTGCTTTTGAAAATCTTCAGATCTGATGTTGTGTAATGTGTGTAAGAGAATGAATGAAATGATCTGCCATCTTTTAAAACTATAACACAGTGTTTGGTCATTAAACTGATGAAGCTGATTCTGTGTCTCTTGTTGTTTGATTCAGGTGTTTTCACAGCCCCACTGAGAGGAGCGTACATGTTCAGAGTCTTTGTGTTTGGTAATGGCCCAACTGCAGCAACTGTATTCATTGCTAAGAATGGAGAGCTGGTGGTTACAGCACATGCTGATCAGACTCAGGGTTATTTAAACTCCTCGAAGGGAGTTGTGCTGATCCTGGAGGTTGGAGATGTTGTCTATGTGAGGCTTTGGTCTGGCAGGAGGATATTTGATAGCCAGTATAACCACAACACTTTCAGTGGTTTCCTGCTGTTTCCCTTAAGAGAAGATGAGCTTTGCAGAATGTGATTCCAGTAACTCTGAACGCATTGCCACATACAGAGACGAGGCAAATGTTTGAATTTGCATGGTGGTAACTCAAAGTTTTTTTTTTTACCACTTCGTTATTTTGGCTCGGAATTTCGTTTGTTGGAAATATAAACTGAATTTAGAAATGCTTTTGAAATTAAAAACTTTGAGTTTAAGTGGAGTGCAAAATAATCTGTTCCCCGAGTCCACGGCCTTTGCTGTTATTGTGAGTGTAGGCCTACACAATTAAAAGTAGACAGTTTACCGTTATATAGAATTGTAACGATTATGGTCGCAGACATTGAATGAATCTTCCAAATGATTCATTAAAGGAACATCCCTTTCACAAAGCCCTAATTCAGCTCCAGACCCCAGGAAATCGATCATTTATCACTTCTATATTCCAATTACGTGATTTCCTATGGACTTTTGACCAAAACTTCATAAAGAGGACAAAAGACTCGTTGTGATCGCAAGACAAAGAAACAAACAGATCTCTGTTTTTTCAATGACTGCTAAATGAACTCCAAGTGACACAGTTTAAAACTCCAAGCAAACTCCCAGAAAATGTTACATACTAGAATGTATAAGATTATGATTATTGGACTTTCACTCAAATAGCCTTCGACATAGTTTGTTAGCGTGTTTACAACTGATGCACGTGACTATTATGCATGTATATCATTCCCAAATTCATGCAATTATGTAACTATTGAATGAGTGGATGAAAAGACACCGTGTTTGATACCTTAGTGCTCGTATTGACATGACCAAACAGATGAGCTGAATGAAATCTTTATAGAATGAATCATGTCCTCATAGTAAGAAATTAGGTCTAACTTTACTCTCTGCTTAAGAGCGGGAAATTAAATGACTATAGATAACCCAATTTTATGGAAGGGGTGGAGACACAGTCGCCCCTGAACCCTAATTGGCCAGAACCCATCCAGGGGATGGGCAAATTTTTGAGTTTAACCTCAGATCACAGACGAAGTGTTGTGTTCGCGCGGTGTTCACGTTGGTGTTCACGGGGTGTTCACGTTCTGTTCATTGTTCAGTCAAGAGCTGTTCTCAGTGCGGTTCCAGAATCCGCCAAAGCGACGATCGGACGATCGTGGCAGACCATCAAAGAAAATGGGTTAACAGATTTCATTCAGGCCATCTGCTCTTCTCTCACTTTCCTTTCTTTTACTTAAAGTTTATTTTCTTTCCGTTAAGTCTCGGGTTCTGTTAAGTTTCGCCGCAAAGTTACTCAACGAGTCTCCAACAGCGACCTCAACCAACGCCCACAAGACTTCCGTCCAGCCGCCAACACGCCACGTGATTGGCTTCCCAAGACGTCGATCAAAGACACGACCAGACCTTCAGCGAATCAAAGACCCGAGGGAACCCCTCTCCAGCCAGGAGGAAAAGGGAATCCCCCTTTGTCAAAGACGGCACACGTGAGACAAACGCAAATAATACCTCTAGATTTCAAGCTGAAATGGTGCATTAGATCAAATGTAAAAACCCCGCCTAAGAAACGATAGGAGGATAAATTACTGATCAATGGTTTCTTCAGGTCATGTGTCATAAATGTATCTAGCTATTGCTTGGGATTTCATAATTTCTTTCTCTTAAGACTTATTCTTTCCTCACTTTCTTCCTTTCTGCAACGTGTGTGAATGTGCGAGTGCGTGTGTTTATGTTAGATATTAGTTTGATGTGTTAGAGTAATCAATAAAGAATTGATTCTTGTGTTATGTGCTTATGAATTTAATGTCTTGAACTGCCGATCTAAGTTACCTGGCTGTTAAATAGTGTTTCACTATTGTACGGATATTAATATCCGCTGCAGAGTTGATATTTGCGGCCCGTTCAAATGAACGTTGGAAGAGTCATTTGCTCGGCTGTACATTAGACTCTCAAAATTCCCTATGAATTCATTAAATTCATTCATTTGAGCTACATAGACCTGTTTCCCTTTAACAGACTCCCCTTTAAGTTCTTACATATCGGTGGACGAATAAGTTAAGGTGTAAACATTAATTCTGAATTATTTATAAATTATAGCGTAATTCGAGTCTCTTTCATTTTAATTCAAATTCCCAGTTGAGTTATTATTTTATCTGACTCATTGTCGCTACAGAATAAATAAATAATATGTAGGCAATGCAATGCGGGACCGTACCAGGTAACCTGTAAATGCGGAAAAAAAAAAAGTTTCCATTGCAGTTTTGCGAAAATTTCCTTTTTCGAATTGCCTGTAAAACCACCTCATGCGAGCGGAAAAATGTTTTTGCAGTTTGAATTTGCGATTTTCAATTCGCAATTTCAATTTTGGCAATTTTAAGGGTAATGGAAACGTGGCTACTCACACACAAGAATTGTGCAATTAATGAATATGCTGCAGCTGAGCTGACTATGAAATGGTAAGTTTGCCATATTTATCTTGCATATTTTGATTGATATTAGGCTAACGTTACCCTATGTGTTGTATGTTACGTTTTGCTTATTGGATGTTTATAGAATAATTTGTGAATGTGATGCATGTACATCAAAGTGAAAATTAAGTGCATTTCCAACTCTGAAATCAGTCCCCAAGTAAATTCGGTTATTAAATAAAGACATAGCAAAACGAGTTGTGCGGTGTCCCCACCACTTTTCAAAGCAAAGTTACGCCACTGCCTGCACATAACCAGTGAGCACATCACACACACGCAAAAACTTGACCCCAAATCTGTGCCGTTTAGATGGAATGAACTGACGAAATGCCAGCCTGCCTTTCCACTTCATCAGAAACTCATCCACACACAGATCTCTGGAGGTGAGAGCCGTAAAAATATTTCAGATTTTTTTCTGAGGGGCATTGAAAACGTGTCAGGTTACAAATGTAACCTTTGTTCCCTGAGAACAGGGAACGAGACGCTGCGTCAGCTTCGACACTTCGACACTACGGGGAACGCCTCCGGCGTGACAGGTGCCTGAAAATACAATCAAAACGCGTCAATCCTATTGACCGGCGACAGCCTTGACGTCATCAAGGTGCAACCAGGAAGTATAAAAGGGCACCTTGCCAACATGACAGCATCCGATCGTCTGAAGGGACTGTTTTCGGCAGGCAGGCCCTGCGGCATGGCAAAGTGACGCAGCGTCTCGTTCCCTGTTCTCAGGGAACAAAGGTTACATTTGTAACCTGAGACGTTCCCTTTCGAAAGGGAACTCGGGCTGCGTCAGCTTCGACGCTACGGGGAACGATATACCCACGCCATGCCGACGGGAGTGCATGCCCACTGGCAGTGAAAACTGTCAAGACAAGCAAATTCTACTGAAATGCCTGAACCACTCCCCTTCTGGTCACATTAGGCTGTCAGTGACAGCGCTCCCTACGGTCATAGCCCAACCTATCGCCTGAGAAGGAAACCTTCACACACATGAGGTCCTTCCCAAGCCTTGCTCGAAGGCCTGGAACCAACCCATTCGACTTAGAAGGGGTTCCTTTAAGGGAACGTGGCAAGGGAACTACGAGGGAACCCTATGCCAGTCCCTATTCGGGAGGTTCTCACCGAATGCCACCAGGGAGACCTGACCAGGTGACCCAGACTAAAGTGGGACACGTAATACGGTCAACCCTGTCTGTACAGTAGAGAGCCTCTGGTACTCGCCTCCGAAGAGACATCCCAATAGGGTGCTGCAAGAAAGGCAGTGTCATCCACTAGCGGACCTCAGAGACGGGTTATCCCGGAGAGCAGTGCTCAGCGAAGTGCTTTCAAACCCTTGCTAGCGAGGGGAGTCAAGCCGCTCGATCCTCGGATCAACCAAGCACTTACTTTAAAACGTGCTTAGGAGGCCAAAGGGCCTTACAGGCTGATCATACCAGGGAGGCCCCGAGGGCCTACCCATAAATCAGCACCAGGCAGCCGTAAGCTCATAGCAGACCCTCACTTGAGAGGAGCTCATAAGCTTGCCCGGTAGGCAACCATGCCGTAGGCCAACTATGAAGGTCCCGTCCTGTCGGGACCGCATAGCCGCAGTGACGTCTCGTCATGCTAGGGTAAGAACACCGCCTTCAGGTCTCGCAACAGGCCAGAGACCGGCGCCTGATAGCGGGTGACCACTAGCTGTCAGCGTAAAAGCCAGTTGTGTGTTCCCGCCTGAGGAACTCGTCCCCCAGGGAGGCCGAGAGGGGCCTCCACCTGGTAACATGTGTCGACTGCTCACGCGTCCAATAGCAGCACTCGCCCTCAGGTAAGCCAAAACGGGCCAAATACCTGATCGCAGTCTCGCTAGCCCTTGAGGTAGCTGGGAAGACCAGGGACTCGCTTCATCAGGGAGGCCAAAACGGGCCTGCCAACTGCACAGAAGGTAGGGCATTCCTCCATCACAGCCCTATGCTCAGTGGCTGGAACTATCCAGAAACCACGAGACCAGAGCTAGCCCTCAGAGGAGGCCGCGTGGGCCTACTACTCAAAGCGAATCCCCCAGGGAAGCCCCGGTCAGCTTGCCTGATAGCAGCCCATGCTACGATCCGTTACCGAAACTGGGGACCGGGGAACGATTCCAGGGAGGCGCAATGCCTCCACCTGATAGCAGAACATGCCGTCCGTAGCGTTTCACCTCGCTAACCGTCTCAGCGACTGAGAATCGGGAGCTCTCACTCAGGGAGGCAGCAGTGCCTACCACCTGATCATAGAACGTGCTACTCGAAGCACTATACGCTCTTTAATCACAGCAACTGGGAACCGGGAGCTCGCCCTCAGGGAGGCAACAGTGCCTACCATCTGATAGCAGAACACACCTACTAGCACTTGTGCTAGTCATCCAGTGACTGGAGCCCAGGACCGCCCTCCACAGAGGAGGTCAAGTGGGCCTGCCTACCCCACAGCAGGCCCATAGGGAGGCCCGATAGCGCCTACCACCTATTAGCAGCTCGTACCAGCCGTCGAGGGACTTAATGCCGGTAATGCCCCCTCAGGGGAAACCAGGCAGTAACTGCTGCCCACAGCAGGCTCTCAGGGAGGCCAGACAGGGCCTAACGCCTGAGCGAAGGTAACCCAGACCGGGAGCATACCCCTCAGGGAGGCCTAGCAGGGCCTACCCCCAAATAGGAGGTCTGCAGATTCCAAGGACCCTGCCGTGACTTTTAAGAAGGCTGGCTGCTGCGCCTGGGCTGACGGCAGCTGTCTGCTGCTGACGAAGGCCTGGAAGTCCAGTTTACACCTGGGGACTCGTCCCCAGAGCCAAATGACGGGTCACTGCTGACGTCGACACCAGTGGAGAAGAGCCTCCGAGGCACACTCGTGGGCCAGTGTGTCGGGACTTTCCTGCAAGGAGGCCGGTTAGCGCCTACTACCTGTCTTGAAGTCCTGCTGCCCAGACTTCCAGGCTGGCCACTAACAACCAGCCGGCTCCTACGCCCACACCTGGGGCTGGCTCCATCCCAGAGGCAGCTAGGGACAACTGCTTCGCCATGTCCTATGGCCCCCAGGACGGCGCAGTCTCTCGGGCAGTGCCTACAAACATGGACCTAATCACATTGCCAACAGCAGTGTACTCAGCGAAAGTGCTTAAACAAAGACCCTCTAAAGCGAGGGGAGTACAACTTACGTCACCTGCATCGGGGCGGCTGTCTTACTTTCCATGCAGCGGCCAACCTTGATAGCGAGGGCGCCAGCCATTGGCAATGCTCGGGCCTCAGGGGAGCATGCGACCAGAACCATATAGACAGAAGGATTATCTGATGTTCAGCTCGACCCGGGCCCTAAAGGAGGTGGAGCAGAGACATAAAGCAAGGGAAAATATCACAGAAATATGAAATCCGCCGGCCGAACCGTCCTCCAGGAGGAGGCCGGGGGCTGCCAGCAGATGGCGGCCACCAAGCTCCGAAAGGCGGAAACAGCAGATAAAGTCTAGTCGCAAACCGGCGAAAGACGCTTAATTCCACCCCACGACCACTGGCAAATTCGCTGTCTCCTGCAACACCTCGTCTGCATTACTTAAAACCCCAGAACGCAGAGAAGGGGGCGGGCCTTGGCCGGACGACTCTGTGACAAGAGGAGGCTGAAACAAGGATGCATAAACAACACCATGTTCTTATAACAGAAGACAGGCCAGGGGCGAACGACTTCATTAGAAGGGAACGCCCCCATCCTTGACAAAGCCTAGGCCAAGTGGTGCGACATAAGTCTGCACTAGATCTACTCAGGGCCCGGGAAAGAAATTATCACCTCTAATATTACACAATGAGGCCACAAAAACCCTTTTCCCAAAGCCAGGAAAAGGCCAGGGGCGAACGACTTCATTAGAAGGGAACGCCCCCATCCTTGACAAAGCCTAGGCCAAGTGGTGCGACATAAGTCTGCACTAGATCTACTCAGGGCCCGGGAAAGAAATTATCACCTCTAATATTACACAATGAGGCCACAAAAACCCTTTTCCCAAAGCCCCGCAGAGCTGGGCGCAGATCTCACTACAGCTCGTGCATTAGCCCGGTCTTCAGCTACTTCCCACTTCACGCTAGGAAAACACAGCTCGCCCCCTACACTACAAGCCCTCGGGCAAGAGCGCGACTTTAGTTACCCACATCGTGGGGAAAACATAACACGGAGAGGCGGCAACTCCACTAGCAAAAGTGAGGCATTCACACACAACCACATAATGTTGCAAAGAAGATCGTTCTTAGCTTACTCACGGGGAGCTGCAGGCCCTGCGAAAATCCAGCGACGATCCAAATCTCCCCAAGAAGCCTCTCAGGCGAGCGAAGGTGCGGAAGTCCTGAAAAACATTGTTTTGAAAATGTTTCGCCCTATAGAGGGGGACTCACCAATCGCTCCTCGCGGTGCTTCAAGCCAGCCGTAGGCTAGTATCCGCCCGCCATCCTGAGGGGGTGCTCTCACAAACAAGCCAGGCGGGCCGTCAGAATACATTTCTGCTCATCATGGGCCCACCGGCCTGATGTAATGCGCCTGGGGAAAAATCGGAGGAAGGGAAAAAAGGCAGCGTTCACCTGCGTCCTCTCGGGGGCGGAGTCCGCTGGCTGCGCTGGTCCCGGTTGCCAGCTCCGGCTTCCTTCCTCCTCTTGTAGCGGGTGTCCCGCCTCTTCTGTGCCGCGGTCCTCCCTGGGGGCGCTCGAGAGGTGATGCTGGCTCTCTGCTCCCGTCTCCAGCCCTCAGACTGAGACAGGAGAGGGACACCCGACTGCCTGGGCGCAGTCCCGGACCTCAGCGGGATGCATGTCTTAAATGCTGCCGAGCGCGCCCTCGCCTCTCTGAACTTACCCACCACTGCCTCTACGGAGGTGCCAAAAAGTTCAGAGGGCGAGACCGGGGCATCGAGGAGAAAGGCTCTCTCCTTCCCCGCGATGTCCGCCAGGTTCAGCCACAGATGTCTTTCCGTGGCCACCATAGCCGCCATCGAGCGACCGATGGCGAAAGCAGTCTGCTTGGTGGCCCGGAGAGACAGATCTGTGCTGCTGCGCAGCTCAGCCACCGCATCAGGGGTTAGTCCCTCCCCTGATCGAGGTCCCTCAGCAGGTCTGCCTGGTAGGCTTATAACACTGCCATCGTGTTTAAAGCCGCCCCGGCATGACCCGCCGACATGTATGCACTGCTGTTTAAACGTGATGTCGTCCTAAGAGGTTCAGACGGCAGGGTGGGAGCCCTATGTGTCGATGGCCGCCCGGAAGCGAGGTAGTTCACAAACGTCTCGTCTACGGGCGGCAAAGACACATATCCAGCCTCCGGCAATCCCTCGATGTCAGCGAAATTAGCCCGCTGACGTCGGTGGATCCGGGCTGAATAGGGCTTCTTCCATCCTCTCGAGATCTCTTGAAGGAGATCAGGAAAAAATGGAAGACTCCCGGGAGCTGGTTGATCATGGGCGGAGAGATAGCGGTCGTCCAACCTGCTCGGACGGACGTCATCCCTCCTAGCGCGCTGCCAAGGCAGCTGCAGTATACCCGCAGCGCGCTCCATAACCTCGAACAGCTCCCCATACATGGGACAAGGTGGTTGAGAAGTCTCAGCCTCGAGCGCTTCACTCGGCTCCTCAACCATCCTTTGCTCAAGCGGAAGAGCAGCGGACGAGGAGGAGCTGAGGTCCCGCTCCTCCTCCGAGGTCTGCCCCTCGCGATCTGGCTCGTTGTCCGAGAGCACCACCCCGGTCTCCAGGCGACGAGCCAGATCCAGCTGGGAGCCCCAGGATTGAAGCCGCCGCTCGGCCTCAGCGCGAGTGGGGCCGCTCCCAGCTGCTGAACTCTCTCCCCTTGAGAAGAGAGCCAAACGAGAGCGGAGCGTTCTCATGGGAAAACTCTCGCAGTTCACACAAGAGGCTCCCTCGAGAACCTCTCGTGCGTGCTCTTCCCCCAGACAGTACACGCAGAGTGTGTGAGTGTCATCAGGTGTAAGATACCTGGTACACGGCTCTGCGCACCTGCGGAAGTGGCGCGACTTCTTGGCACACTTCATAGTTCAGGCTTTTCTTGGTTGATGCTTCGGCGATAACAGGCAAAACAGTCACTGAAGACAAAGAGATGCTGTCATGTTGGCAAGGTGGCCTTTTATACTTCCTGGTTGCACCTTGATGACGTCAAGGCTGTCGCCGGTCAATAGGATTGACGCGTTTTGATTGTGATTTCAGGCACCTGTCACGCCAGAGGCGTTCCCCGTAGTGTCGAAGCTGATGCAGCGCGAGTTCCCTTTCGAAAGGGAACTGCTGTTACATTGTTGGCAAAGTGAAGACGTGGAGGAGCAGAAGGAAGCGGTCCTGTAAAGACAAAGACCCAAAAAATGGTGTCAAGAGCATGGGGTCTGTGCTCCAGTAATCACGAAGCGATGGTTTTTTTGATCACCCCCATTAGGAGAACTGCCACTAAATTGTGTATGATAAATTCTTCGGTGAGGAAAAATTTTAAACTGTTGACCTCACTCTGGGATTCTGGTAAATTTTGCACACCACACAGTTGGTCTTCAATATTGCCTGGGCCAGGAGGATAAAAAAGGTTGGTTACATTCCAGGATGCTGAGTTTACCTCGGCTGCGTCATTTGACATGGGTAAAACATGAACTGGCATTGTAGATGAAGTCTCGTCTTCACCGTCAATGTTGTCAAGAGCTTCAAGGTTCAGGGGAAGGTCCTCATCGCTGGCACTCTCTGCCTTACTGTCCAAATTCTCCTTATCAGAATTTAAAAAATGTCCTCAATTTCCTCATTTGTCAGCTGTCTTCTTTTAAATAAGTTGTCATTTTCTCTGAAGTAGATAAAAACTGGTCTCAAGTTAGTACCAACGTGAGTGTGAGGTAACTTGTCAGCGGGGAAAAATGCTTGCAATGCATGACTGTTCAAATGTTTCGTTTTATTTTTATTTTTATAAAAAATATTTACTGACTAAATTAAATACATGCAAGTGAACTCCTTATGGTTTAAATACTTAAAAGAAATGTATATGTTTGTTGATCGGTAAGTTATCACAGGCTGTGGGCGAGGCACCGCCATTATATGTTTACAACACTGACGGAGATGGAGCCTGCTGGATTTACATCACAAGATCATCCACTTCTCCTGATATATGTGACATTACGTAAGGGAACAGGATAGAAAATGATTGTGTCAGTCATTCATTACGAAGTCTTGTACGTGCATTAACACTGCATTTCTGAGCATTCTTCCTGTTTTCATGTCTCTTGGATTTTTGTGTGTTACTGGATTACTCTTTTGCCCGTGTTCCATGCCTTGTTGTGTTTGTTTTTTTGGACTGCCTGCTTGTGTTTTGGACTACGATTGTGGATTACCCTTTACATAAAACTTCATTTGGATCTTCAGCCTTTGTGTCTCTTTGTGTCAGTTTGTTACACTTTACCTAACCTGAGAATAATAATTAATATAAGGTTAGGTGTTAAGATCAAAGTACACACCGCAAAACAACAGCTCACATTATTGTAATAATAAAAACAAGTAAAAACAAGTTAATGTAAACTTTATCATAAGTGCATTAGTCCAGGCTTCAACATTATATATGTAAACATTACTTACTTTTTTTCTCTGTAAATTTACATCCAATATTTTTAACATAAAATAAAGCTGGCAAACCTGGTAACTGTTGTAAGATATGCACATGGATACCAGAGAGTGTTGTGACCGTCTATATCAGAGATTGCCAACATTGGCACATGGAGGAATTATCACTGGAACATGACAACAGCTAAATCTTAAACATCTACTGAGCCTGGGACATTCCTTTAGTTATGATTAACAATTAACTTGAACTACTTATTTATCTGGAGCAGTAAATCAGGACACTATAAAAGGACACGAGAGGCTGTGAGGATGACAGAGCAAGAGCTGGAAACACACATCAGTGAAGAATGAAGGGTTTAGTGTGTTTACTGCTGCTGTTGGAAACCTTTGTGTTTGTTGTCCAACAGACGGTCAATGGAGGACTCAATGAGAATGAGATCAGTCAACAGCTCAGCTCTGAGGACAGAAGACAGAATCCACCTCAAACAGACACTTTGAGAGCTGAAGCTTCAACTGACAGCCAACAAAACCACCATCTGGGCTTCCCTGACATCCATGCAGCCCTGAGAGAACTGACCGCCACGGTCACAGAGCAGAAAGCAAACATCAGAGAACTGACCGCCACGGTCACAGAGCAGAAAGCAAACATCAGAGAACTGACCGCCACGGTCACAGAGCAGAAAGAAATCAACAGAGAACTGACCGCCACGGACACAGAGCAGAAAGAAATCAACAGAGAACTGACCGCCACGGACACAGAGCAGAAAGCAAACATCAGAGCTTTAGAGACGCAACTGAGAGATGCTGAACAGGCTGCAGAACAACAGACGATTAGCCTGGAAGAGCTGAAGAAGAAAACTGATGGTACCTCACCAAAACATTCAGTTGAGTGTATACTGTGTAAATTGTGTTATCTATTACAATAATCAATGTGAATGTAATTTAACAGAATCTTTATTCCTTCACAGAAACTTCAAATCTTACTCTGAGTCAAGTGGAGGAGTTGAGGCAGGAGAACAGAGGTCATTGAGCTTGAGTGATGTTAAATTCAGTGAATACATTCTCAGTGTGATACAGTAATATATCACAATATTGCTTATGTTTTCAACAACAGACAGAGAGATTGCTTTTTCAGCTTCACTGATGGAATCTGGCTATGGATATTTTGGTCCTTTTACCACTGAGATCACACTAACCTACAGGAACGTCTTCACAAACATAGGGAACGCCTACAGCCCAATCACAGGTAATTATCAATGAAATGGAGTCATAGACTCAGTTTATAGTGTTAGATCAGAGGAATCTTCATGTCAGAAATACATCCCTTCAGACCACAATCATAACCTTAAACAAAAATACAAAAAAAATAAGTAATAGAGACAGAGCGACACGCGTCAAAGACCACGCCCACCGGGAGGGAAAACAATCAAACGCCCTCCATTGACTTTGCATTGCGTGAGGCTGCCTCCTTGTCATTTCGGACTTGTAACAAAAAACAGAACAATGTCCAAAAGCTGATATGTGACAAACAAAACCCAGAAGTTTTTATAAGCTGTTGACCCAAAAAACAAGACACAAAAGTGGATACAGGCCCTTGAGACAGAGCGCGACATGTTATATTACACTGAGAACTACACCCACTAGAGGGGAACAAAACCAGAGACAGGAAATATAATATATAAAACTCACATTTGGATATTTGACTTAACAGTGACAAAATGTTTACTGCACACACAGGCACACTGAGTGTGATCCCAAAATGTACCCATTCTTCCTGCTGATGAAGCGGTGCTGAGAGCATTTTCTTGTGGTGCCCATCTGAGCACTTGGTGCCCTACGCGCAGCGCATGATGCGCGTAATGGGAACGGCGGCACTGAGTCCGAAATGACGAGAAGGCAGCCTCACACAATGCAAAGTCAATGGGGACGGTTGGTTTGGCAACCGCAACCCCCCCCCCCCCCCACCCCCATCCCCCGGTGTGGGCATGTCCTAAATACGCTCTGTATCTCTATATAAAATATAATGGCATAAATGAATAATAATACAATGATAAATTAAATTAAATGATTAAATTATGTAAATAAATAAATAAATCTACATAAATGACTAATGATTATGAATGATTATACAATTATTGTATAAAAGAAAACACAGTAAATAAACCTGTATGTAGGATTGATCACAGATTGCTTTTGAAAATCTTCAGATCTGATGTTGTGTAATGTGTGTAAGAGAATTAATGAAATGATCTGCCATCTTTTAAAACTATAACACAGTGTTTGGTCATTAAACTGATGAAGCTGATTCTGTATCTCTTGTTGTTTGATTCAGGTGTTTTCACAGCCCTACTGAGAGGAGCGTACATGTTTAGAATCTCTGTTCATGGTGGTGGCCCAACTGGAGCAGCTGTATTCATTGCTAAGAATGGAAAGCGTGTGGTTACAGCATATGCTGATCAGCCTGAGGGTTCGTTAAACTCCTCAAATGGAGTTGTGTTGATCCTGGAGGTTGGAGATGTTGTCTATGTGAGGCTTTGGTCTGGCAAGAGGATATATGATGATAGCCTGTATAACCACTGCACTTTCAGTGGTTTCCTGCTGTTTCCCTTAAGATAAGATGAGCTTTGCAGAATGTGATTCCAGTAACTCTGAACCTTCAGCGAATGATTTAAGATGATAATCATTAAGAATCATTAACATATGAACCTGTATTAATGAGGAATAATGTGTGTTTGATGTTTGCTATAGATTACTGTACAAAAGTCAGTATGAGACACTATATTCATAAGCTCTGAGCTTCTCTATATGTCACATTATAAAGAGTTTCATCACTGAGACAGACAGGACTCGTGAATATCACATGACTGTTTTGTTAAAGCAGTAAATCTATAAATGTTGAATCATATCTTTTGAAGTGTATCTTGTTGCTGATCCTGGATCTGTATCTTCATCCTGCATAAATAAATAAGAGAATAAAGAGACATTGTGGCATTTTCTTTTCAACAGTATTTGTTTTGAAGTCATGATATCATGTGGTATAATAATGGCGCTGTCATGTAATTCATGAGATGTAGTTTACATTTAATTGACAGTTTTTGTCTCTAAAATGGTGGATTAAAAACTAAGAAGTGTATTTTTCTGAATCCAGTATCTAATGTGCCAGTAGATCAAAGGCTAATCTCATGTCCTTATATATAGAGCAGTGTGTGCCCAGCAGTCGGGAACATGCAGGGATTCTCCTGGAAGCCTGAAGATGGCGCTCCAGAGCGGATCAGGGTCTGTGTGTCTGCGTGACGTGTCCACTGGTGGAGTGGCCACAACATCGCCTGTGACTTTATTTCATCTTCATCTACTAAAGATGAAGCTAACAATGATGTGAACCATATGAAAAAACTGCTCGGGTTACGACTGTAACCCTTGTTCCCTGAGTAGGGAACGAGCACTGCGTCTGGTTAAGACACTTTGGGGATACTCCCTAAGCACTAGCGAATCTGAAGTCCGTATAGAAACTAGTCCAATCTGATTGGTCGTGCGTGATGACGTCATCGTGACGGCGTACCCGGAAGTATAAAGGGCGAGCCGGCGCATTGAAACGGCAGCTATTGCTCTGAAGCATGCGCTCCAGGCGTGCCGAGGTGTGGTAACGAGACGCAGTGCTCGTTCCCTACTCAGGGAACAAGGGTTACAGTCGTAACCCGAGCAGTTCCCTTTCGAGGGGAACTCTCACTGCGTCTGGTTAAGACACTTTGGGGAACGAGTACCCACTAGCCCACACCGAGGGTAGCGCCTGCCCTAGTGTGAAACCGGAGATCGGGCACAACTAGGACTTGAGTACCCTAGCGCCAGCACCGTAGGGAGATACTTCTCCACTCCTTTTCCTTCCGTGCCCCAGCCGATGAAGGGAGGCGTCTGTTGAAACGGTTTCCCGGCAACAGGACGCTCCCAACACTGACCCTTGGGACCTTACCGAGGGTAGTGCCTGCCCTAGTGTGAAGCCGGAGACCGGGCACAACTAGGACTGGGGAACCCAAGCACCATCTGCGCCCCAGCCAATGAGGGAGGCGTCTGTTGAAACGGTTTCCCGGCAACAGGACGCTCCCAACACTGACCCTTGGGACCTTACCGAGGGTAGTGCCTGCCCTAGTGTGAAGCCGGAGACCGGGCACAACTAGGACTAGGGAAACCCAAGCGCCTTCGGCGCCCCAACCAATGAGGGAGACGTCTGTTGAAACGGTTTCCCGGCAACAGGACGCTCCCAACACTGACCCTTGGGACCTTACCGAGGGTAGTGCCTGCCCTAGTGTGAAGCCGGAGACCGGGCACAACTAGGACTGGGGAACCCAAGCGCCATCTGCGCCCCAGCCAATGAGGGAGACGTCTGTTGAAACGGTTTCCCGGCAACAGGACGCTCCCAACACTGACTCCTGGGACAGAAACCAAGGTTTCTTCCATATAACTAGGGAACGAAGGCATATGCGCGTTACCCTGATCATACGAAAAAGAGTCCCTCTGGGGGAAACCCCTTGGTTTCCAACCACCACTGTCAAGGTCTCACGTGCAGCAGGTCAAAAGGTCTCCCTTGGACGCTGCTGCACTGAGCCCCAGCACTCAAAAGTGCTTCACAGTGAAGGTCTCTTACTCCGCCGTCACGTGAGGCGGGGGATGTAATGCCTGAAGAACCAAGGAACTGACCAATCCTAAGTTCCCTGGTTCATTCGACTCCAATGGTCCGAAGGGGGCCTCAGCCAGCCTTCGAAACCACTGCCAGATCCCAGGCTGGGAGTTCTGGAACGAGCCACAGGCCGCATCCTCCGAGCCCCACAGGGTAACTGTACAACAGATGGTGTCTACCCGAGCCCATCACCCAAAGGAGTGTGGAAAGCCTTATGGCAGCCACGGACACCCTGAGTGTGGACGGGGTTGGACCCGCAGAGAAGCGATCTTGGAGGAACTCCAGCACTGAAGCCACCGGCCAGTTGACTGGGTCCACCTCACGCTCCCTGCACCAAGTGGCTCACCACTTGGGGCTGTACAGTCTCCTCAAAGATGGAGCCCTGGAGCTGAGTAAGGTCTCTATCACCTCTGCTCTAAGCACTAGCGAATCTGAAGTCCGTATAGAAACTAGTCCAATCTGATTGGTCGTGCGTGATGACGTCATCGTGACGGCGTACCCGGAAGTATAAAGGGCGAGCCGGCGCATTGAAACGGCAGCTATTGCTCTGAAGCATGCGCTCCAGGCGTGCCGAGGTGTGGTAACGAGACGCAGTGCTCGTTCCCTACTCAGGGAACAAGGGTTACAGTCGTAACCCGAGCAGTTCCCTTTCGAGGGGAACTCTCACTGCGTCTGGTTAAGACACTTTGGGGAACGAGTACCCACTAGCCCACACCGAGGGTAGCGCCTGCCCTAGTGTGAAACCGGAGATCGGGCACAACTAGGACTTGAGTACCCTAGCGCCAGCACCGTAGGGAGATACTTCTCCACTCCTTTTCCTTCCGTGCCCCAGCCGATGAAGGGAGGCGTCTGTTGAAACGGTTTCCCGGCAACAGGACGCTCCCAACACTGACCCGTGGGACCTTACAGAGGGTAGTGCCTGCCCTAGTGTGAAGCCGGAGACCGGGCACAACTAGGACTGGGGAACCCAAGCACCATCTGCGCCCCAGCCAATGAGGGAGGTGTCTGTTGAAACGGTTTCCCGGCAACAGGACGCTCCCAACACTGACCCTTGGGACCTTACCGAGGGTAGTGCCTGCCCTAGTGTGAAGCCGGAGACCGGGCACAACTAGGACTAGGGAAACCCAAGCGCATTCGGCGCCCCAACCAATGAGGGAGACGTCTGTTGAAACGGTTTCCCGGCAACAGGACGCTCCCAACACTGACCCTTGGGACCTTACCGAGGGTAGTGCCTGCCCTAGTGTGAAGCCGGAGACCGGGCACAACTAGGACTGGGGAACCCAAGCGCCATCTGCGCCCCAGCCAATGAGGGAGACGTCTGTTGAAACGGTTTCCCGGCAACAGGACGCTCCCAACACTGACTCCTGGGACAGAAACCAAGGTTTCTTCCATATAACTATGGAACGAAGGCATATGCGCGTTACCCTGATCATACGAAAAAGAGTCCCTCTGGGGGAAACCCCTTGGTTTCCAACCACCACTGTCAAGGTCTCACGTGCAGCAGGTCAAAAGGTCTCCCTTGGACGCTGCTGCACTGAGCCCCAGCACTCAAAAGTGCTTCACAGTGAAGGTCTCTTACTCCGCCGTCACGTGAGGCGGGGGATGTAATGCCTGAAGAACCAAGGAACTGACCAATCCTAAGTTCCCTGGTTCATTCGACTCCAATGGTCCGAAGGGGGCCTCAGCCAGCCTTCGAAACCACTGCCAGATCCCAGGCTGGGAGTTCTGGAACGAGCCACAGGCCGCATCCTCCGAGCCCCACAGGGTAACTGTACAACAGATGGTGTCTACCCGAGCCCATCACCCAAAGGAGTGTGGAAAGCCTTATGGCAGCCACGGACACCCTGAGTGTGGACGGGGTTGGACCCGCAGAGAAGCGATCTTGGAGGAACTCCAGCACTGAAGCCACCGGCCAGTTGACTGGGTCCACCTCACGCTCCCTGCACCAAGTGGCTCACCACTTGGGGCTGTACAGTCTCCTCAAAGATGGAGCCCTGGAGCTGAGTAAGGTCTCTATCACCTCTGCCGACAGGCCAGTCTCTAGGTACCTGACCCCCTCAAGGGCCAGACCCAAAGACTCCAAATCTCAGGCCGGGGGTGAAATATTGAGCCCCCTGCCTGAGATAAGAGATCCCTCCTCAGAGGGATCTGCCATGGAGGACCTGCCAGCAGCGCTATGATGTCCGAGAACCAAACTCGCGTCGGCCAACGGGGTGCTACTAAAAGTAGGCTGACCCCCTGCTGGCGGACCCTCTCCAGAACTCCCGGGAGCAGAGCAATCGGGGGGAGTGCGTACAGACGCAGCCTCGGCCACGTCTGAACCATGGCATCCAACCCCAGCGGGGCTGGATGCGTGAGGGAACACTACAGTGGACAGTGGGACGTCTCTCGAGACGCGAAAAAGTCCACTTCCACTGGACCGAACCTCTCACACATGGCTTCCACCACCTCTGGATGGAGACGCCACTCCCCGGGCCTCAGCCCCTGCCTCGACAGGATGTCTGCGCTTCTACAGTACGCAGGACCCATGTAGAAATATTCGGAAGGCATTCCATGCGCCGAGATAATCTACTGAGGGAACCAGCCTCTCGAGGCTGGCCTCGGGTGTTACACGAGCCTCCTCCCCAACCCCCTGAAGCGGATGACCGGCAGGAGTGGTTGGGAACGATTCTCTATGTGCGGACGCGTGAGCTGCCCAGCCGCAGGTCTTACCAGAGGCGGCTGGAGGAGCATGCGTTCGCTGAAAATCGATGTGGCCCGAAGCGTCATAGACGGCGGGTTCCACATTGATTTCCCCGAAGCGCCGCAGAGGAAGCAACCTCGGTTGCCCCTCTATGGGGGGAACCGCTCTCGGAAGTCCAGCCAAAGCTAGGACTTTCCCCCAAAGCGGCCGTCCAGGACCGCGCCCCAGCCAGTGAGGAAGGCGTCTGTTGAAGCGGATTTCCGGCAACAGGACGCTCCAACACTGGCCCCTGGGACAGAAACCAAGGTTTCTTCCATATAACTAGGGAACGAAGGCATCTGCGCGTTACCCTGATCATACGGAAAGGATTCCTTCTGGGGGAAACCCCTTGGTTTCCAGCCACCACTGTAGAGGTCTCATGTACAGCAGGCCAAAGGGTATCCCGTTGGACGCTGCTGCCCTGAGCCCCAGCACTTCCTGAAAGTGCTCTACAGTGATGCTGTGGCCTAGCCTAATTTCTGAGACCATCACCAGTATGGTCTCGACTCGCGCGGGAGACAATTGTGCCCGCATCGTCGTCGAGTCCCATACGATCCCTAGAACCATAGTCCTCTGGGACGGCGTCAACACACCTGTTGTGTTGAGTCTCAGCCCCAAGCACTTATATGGGCCAGAGCGACACCTCAATGCCGAACTGCCATCCCGTACGACTGGGCCAATATGAGCCAGTCGTCGAGATAATTCAGCACACGGATGCCCTGGAGTCTCAATAGAGCCAGAGCTGCATCCATGCACCTTGTGAATGTGCGTGGGTGAAAGAGCTAGACCGAAGGGAAGCACTCGATATTGGTACGCCTCGCCCCCGAAAGCGAACCTCAAGAACTTCCTGTGACATGGAAGGATGAAGATATGGAAGTATGCGTCCCTCAGATCTATCGTGACGAACCAGTCCTCGAACTGGATCTAACTCACGATGATGGAGACCATGAGCATTTTGAAACCGAGCCTCCTCAGAGACCGATTCAAATACCTCAGGTCTACCGGACGCCACTCTCCTTCCCTTCCGAGAACTATAAAGTACCGGCTGTATAACCCGGACTCCCTCTCTGGCGGAGGAACTAAGGCTTCCTTCGCCAGCAAGGATTTTACCAGTTCCCTTACCCGACCCTGCTCTTTGTCTACAGTACGCAGGACCCATGTAGAAATATTCGGAAGGCATTTTCATGCGCCGAGATACTCTACTCAGGGAACCAGCCTCTCGAGGCTGGCTTCGGGTGTTAAACGAGCCTCGTCCCCAACCCCCTGAAGCGGATGACCGGCAGGAAGTGGTTGGGAACGATTCTCTATGTGCGGACGCGTTAGCTGCCCAGCCGCAAGTCCCTCCGGAGGCGGCTGGAGCAGCATGCGTTCGCGGGAAATCGATGGGGCCCGAAGCGTCATAGACGGCGGGATTACCTCGATTTCCCCGGAGCGCCACAGAGGAAGCAACCTCGGTTGCTCCCCTGCGGGGGGGACCGCTCTTGGAAGTCCAGCCGAAGCTAGGACTTCTTCCCAGCAGCCTCCCGCCCTGGAGTACGTTCCTCAGATCCAGGAGCGAAAGACCACTGCTGGGACTGCTGGTGAGAACGCCGCCTCTGTTGCCAGGCTCCTGGAGGAGGGGCTCTAGAGGCGACGCTCTCCTTCTGCACCTGCCGGTGCGAGGAGCTGGTAGACGGCTGAGGCTGCCCCCTAGGGGCCGCTTTCCCAGGCTCTGAGTGGCGAGGGAGGCACTGACGGAAGGCCGCTGACTGCATCTTCGCCTCCTGGTACCCGGCGACAACGGTCTCAACCGCGTCACCAAATAGACCAGAAGGCGAAATCGGGGAGTCTAGGAGGAAGGACTTATCCTTCTCCCTCATCCCCGACAGATTCAGCCAGAGATGCCTCTCCATCATCACCACGGAGGCCATGGCCCGGCCGATAGCACGGGCCATCTCCCTGGTGATGCGGAGAGACAAATCTGCAGCCCTCCGTAGCTCCAGCACATCCTCCGAAGAGGGACCGTCGCCCTCATTGAGCTCTTTCAGGAGGTCAGCCTGGTAGGCCTGCAAGACAGATAATGTGTGCAGGGAACTACCAGACCTCCCAGCCGCCATATAAACTTCGCCCACCAACGATGAGGTGTCCCGACAGGGTTTGGTGGGCAGCTCCGGGGTTTTAAGAGACGACACAGAATCGGGGAAAGGATAACTCGTGAGATCCTCTTCCACCCGAGGCATCGTCCCATAGCCCGCCTCGCGCGCCCCCAGAACATTGGAATAATCCAATACTGGAGGAATACGCAAGGAATAGGGCTTCCTCCACGACCTACACACCTCGATGTGTAGGTCCGGGAAGAAAGGTAAACCCCGGCGAGGTGTTTGGACCCGGCGAGAAAGAAACCGGTCGTCCAGCCTACTAGGTGGCTGAATTTCCGGCCCTTCCTGTGGCCAATTGATCTTCAATTTGGCCACCGCACGAGTCAAAACCTCAATTAGCTCCTCTTGGGCGAGTGGATGAAGCGATGAAACACTTCCTGCTTCTCCGCCCGCCCTGATGCAACACTCATCCGGCTCCTCGGAACCGGAGAGAATAAGCATCAGATCCTCAACCCCGGGGGAAGAAGCCGCAGCGCGGGCTTCCACACGGGGAGGAAGATCTTTAGAACTGTCAGACAAGGATTGGGAAAGTGCCGCAGCAGTCCCAGATCCCGCTGACAAGTCCTTATGTGAAACCCATGGTCTGTGACACCGAGACGCCTCAGCGATCGCGAGTCCAGAACCCTGGGGCTCACAAAGCTGGCCGGTCTCATCGAACACGGCCAGTCGAGAGCGGGGCAGTCTGAGTGTGAACAGCTCACAATGCTGACAGGCAGCTCCCTCGAGAGCTGCCCGAGCATGTTCAACACCCAGACACTGCACACAAAGCAGGTGTGTATCTGAGCCCGAAATGTAATAGGGACACGGATGCACACACTGCTTAAACTCTCTCACATTCATTTCCATCATTCACACACTTTTGCAACTGGACAAAACAACAGTAAATAGACAGACAATTTCAACAGAGAGCGCTATGCTGAAGAGCAATAACTGCCGTTTCAATGCGCCGGCTCGCCCTTTATACTTCCGGGTACGCCGTCACGATGACGTCATCACGCACGACCAATCAGATTGGACTAGTTTCTATACGGACTTCAGATTCGCTAGTGCTTAGGGAGTATCCCCAAAGTGTCTTAACCAGACGCAGTGAGAGTTCCCTCGAAAGGGAACAATCAACCGTTACAATGATAGATAAAATAAATGTACAGTTAAAAAACACACACAAAAACATGGTTCCCAATTATTTATATTCACGATTTCTAGTATTTGTACCAGGGCTTAAAAACGAAAAAAAATATCAATCGGTTCACTCCGAGCAGAATCGATATTATAGCGTTTCGGTTTTTGCGTTCCTCAATAAACATTACTGTTCCGAAAACGGTTTGATATGAAAAAATACCGGTTAATAACGTTATTTAATTAAGCCTATACTTTAAACAAATATGTATACATTTTAAACAAATATGTATAAATAGACTTATTTTCACTCAATAATAATATAACACATGGTAATTAAACTTGAATATTTATTTAATAACATTTTTAAAACCAGAAATACATGCATTAATTACAAGGCATAAACAGCGGACCTGTTTTAATGGAGCGTTAGACAATCGAAAGTGGCCTCTAATGCCGAATTATTTTCAGAAGAGTGATAACATTCTTTGTACATAACTTTTTTTCAACACGACTTGTTTTAAAAAATGCATGAATAAAGAATAAATAAACTGGATAACCATTGCTCTTTTAATGCACCGTCAACTGCTAATTTCAAAGCAAACACTGCGCAACACGTTCTTGCATCACATAATCAAATTCAGTCAGCTAATAAAGCTTGCATTTAATGCAATATAACATACCATTTAATACGAAGCATCAACCGTCTATATAGAAAACATTGACCTGTCCTGTATTGGCAATCTGAAAGACTATAGGAAAAATGTTTGATAGATGCTATAGCCTACTTGGATAGGCTTAAACGGAATCCATAAACTATCCTAAATCAGTCTATTTGAGCTTAAAGTCCATACTGCTTATTTAAACGTTCGAAAAGAATGTCCTCCAATACCTGCACATTCATTGTAGACCTCAGCGGGGAAAGAAATGTACTTGAGGCATGAAAATGCGCGCTCACACTGACTTGCGTTACCGGTAGATGATGGTGCGCGGGCATTTCACTCACGCTTGATCCGTCAACGTCACATGCTGTACTACTCATTTCATGATTGGTCACTGCCAAATTAAAATATTAAAGAGAACGATAAAATAACGTTATTAACCGGTTAATGGTCATTTCAAATTAACGCTTCTGTTCAGAACGATTCAAATTGATTTTGATTTCGTTTCCGTTTTTGTTCCTCTTAAAATTTCGTTCGTTTCCGGTTTTCGTTTTCGTTCCTTGAACCGGTTCAGAGCCCTGATTTGTACAGGCTTTACATTTTTATTTCAATGTTGTAACAATTAATTTATCTATTTTATCTTTGTAGCAGATTTGTTACATTACAGCATTAGTTAAAGTTTCTTAAGGGTCAAGATCAAGTTCTCTGCATCTCCTGCATCAAGCCATCCCATAATATCCGTCATCACTCAAATGAATGCACGGCTCAGATTAGTTTCAGTTAACCTACATCTCAAGTTTTGATTTTGTATGGACTTTGTTTGAAATCACTTCCTGTCCTGCCTGTTCTTGGCCTCGACCACCACAAGCGCCATTTTGTGTCTGTTGTATTTTGTTCTGTTTTCATGAGCATGAAGTTCTCAAGACGTGAACCGGATTGGCCAAAGGAATAAACGCCTGTGTTAAAGGGATAGTTCACCCAAAAATGAAATTTCTGTCATCATTTCCTCACCCTCAAGTTGTTCCGAACCTGTATGAGTTTCTTTGTTCTGTTGAACACAAAAGAAGATGTTTTGAAGAATGTTTGTAACCAAGCAGAGAGAGCAACCATTGACTACCATAGTAGGGAAAAAAAAACCTTCGCTTGGTGTTTTATTCTTCCCAAATATATTCTAAACATCTTCTTTTGTGTTCAACAGAAGAAAGAAACTCGTTCAGGTTTGGAACAACTTGAGAGTGAGTAAATGATGATAGAATTGACATTTTTGGGTGAACTGTCCCTTTAAGGAACTCGCCTGTGTCTGTGTCGTTGTGAAAGAGCTACAATCCTTATATTCGTCTATTTAACTTTTACAACACAATGATTATTTTCATTGTGTTTAATGTTATTATTATGTTTGTTTGTATTCTTTGGTCATTATTCACAATCATTTATTTTAATCTGTTTTACTTCTGTTTTACTTACTCTACTATTACTAAATTATTATTTTTTATAGTTTTTGGTTTTGCCTTCAGGTGCCATATGTATAACGCCGCTCAGAGCAGGGCTAGTTTATGGAGGACCAAACCTGCAGAAATTAAAAATAAATTAATGAATGAATAAGTAAATAAATAAATGAATAATTAAATAAATATACAAATATGTAAATTAATAAATAAAAAAATTGAAATAAATGTGATAATAGGAAAATAAATAAGAGAATAAACAACTTGGTAAAATAAGTATTAAATTGTCCATTATCTTTCCCTTAATTTATTATTTTCTGCTTTTATATATATTTTTTTAACTTTTATGTATTTGTTAATACATTTTATATATCTTTTTATATTTATTTACTATAAATATAAATCTGACCCACATGTATTTATTTTTAGATTTATTGATTAATCCATTTGTTTGTATGTTTCCGTGAGCAACATGGATGTGAGGAGGATGCTGATGGAACTAAATAGAAAAATAAATACATGTGGGAATAAATATAAAAAGAAATGAACGCATGAAAAAATAAATATGAAAATAAATGTAAAATAATAAATAGTCAAATTTATTCATTAATAAATTAAAAGGTTAAATATATTTTTTAAATGTATAAAAGCAGAAAATATTAAATTAAGGGAACAATAATACAAAATTTAATTTGATAAAAAGTGAATCATATTTTTTCAAGTCCTTTATTCTGTTATTTATTTTCCTATTATCACATTTATGTATCTATTTGTTAATTTATATATTTGTATATTTATTTATTTACTTATTCATTAATTTATTTATTTTTAATCTCTGCAGGTTTGGTCCTCCATAATAGTTCACCCAAAAATGTCAAAGGAAGATGTTTAAAATATATATAGGAAGAATAAAACACTAAACTAAGTGAAGGTATTTATATCTGACCAAATTTTTTGGCAAAAAAGGCAAAAAAGGCAAACGACAGCTAGAGGTTTCAGGGGAAAAAAGCACACATTTCATTGGTCCGCTTGTTTTTGCATGTGTTCATCATTTCTTTGTATGTCAGCCTGGCCAAAAATAATGTCTGCACAGTTCAGTTTTGAAAATACCTGCGTTCGTGTGGACAGCCAAAGAAACACTACACACATGAGGGCTTAAATACACAGACTACTGATGAAAAGACAAGGGACACCTGTGAACAATGATCAAACAATTAACCGATCAGGGGTGTGTTTCCCGTACAACGGCATAACTCACTGCTTAACTACCATAGTATGATGCATCGCTGAAGAAATCAACTAGCTAGTCACGACTGTTTCCCCAAACCGTATTGTCGGAGTAATAACTTATTTTAATGAATCCGTTTAAGGTTGAATTAATGCTAGATTTTTTGCTATAAATTATGAACATGGCATCTGAGGACTAATTCAACATTTTCTCAGTTATTGTGCTTTATTTCCAGATTCAATCATAGGCTCGTCCTTATGTACTAGAGCATGTACGCACATGCGCACTCTTTAAAGTGATGACCATGCCTAAGTCTATAGTGTTTAAGAATTTCTGACTGCTTTATCACTTGCCACAATATTTACACTGAACTGACAAACACACAAGAGTAAAAACACAATGATGAAAATCAATAGATGTTGCATTCCCATAAATGAGCATTCAGATCTAACAGAGCAACTCATTTACATTTAAAGGGGTCATGAACTGAAGAATAAAGCTATCCAATCTGAGCCCATTGCACGTTTCTGAGGGAGGGGCTTCATAGAACCAGGAAGCTATCCGGACGTTTTTCAGAGAAGGGACGTAGAATAAAGGTCAATTATGTGAAAAATAAGGTGTTAAAAAAAAATAAAAAAATGAAGCATGAACACATGTTAGACTGCACCCCATAAACACAATCAAGCCTTTGAAAAAAGCTGCTCAACCACCCCTTTAATGTGGAAAAACACAGTTGCTGCATATTTGCAGAGACTGAAATTAAAAAACGATGCTGCGCCTTTTATTGGATCCGACAGGAATGGCGCAACACACTCCTACGAGTAAAACAGTTCCCCATGCGTCATTATTGCTTTGTTATAGATGGTTTGATATGCACTGATCATGTGTGCGGGTCTAAAATCACCAGTGATTTCTGATATATAAGGATTCATGTACAGTCAGAGATGTTCTGTCTCTAAATCCTTCATTGCTGTTTATGTGTCAGTAAATCAAACCAGTGACAAATCAGTCGACTTCACATTGTTTCTCTTAGTAGGAGGAAAATAATCATCCATAGTTTTTAAAATTGTGATTAAATTCTCTATAGAAAGTGATGAAAGAACGCTCCCTTTAATGGCTGGAGCTGTCGATCAAACAGCACAAGTTTATCAGTGACTGAGTTCTTCTGGACAAAACTCCCATTATAATCAACCAATCTCTTATTTACATTGTGTCACATTGTGCACTGTTAGTTATGATGAAAGCATTTGTGAGCGTGCAAAAATCAACTCTCAATAACGAGACCACTGCATTCATGCCCTCAATATGCTCATTACTAGGCTGCGATGTGATCACTTGTTAGGGAATCATAGCAATGGGCATTTACACTCGAGTCATTTCTAGAAGTGTTATTGACATTATGCCAGAGCGGCCCTGCTCTCTGTCTGCCATTGGCTGGGATGTTTGATTACTGTCATATTTACTAGGAAATAGTAGGCAATTAGGGACTTAATTTAATTCATAAAAACAACCATATTATTATTTTATTTTTTATTTCATTTCTATGAAAATATTTCCCACAAATGATGTGTTGTGTATTTTCTGGTAATCAAATGAAGACATAAGACATTCATTTAATTTATCTTTTAATTTATTTATTTTTTAATTGTCTCGTGGCTCTGGAGATGACGTTTGTGCGTTCATGTCTTCATATGAGACGGCAGAGATGGAAACTTGCGACCGACACGCGCGATTCTCAGAGAGAGTGTGTGGTAAATTAAACCGCATGTCTGCTCCATTCATTCGCACAGATATACGCAGGACATGCAGGATTCATATTTAAATGCTCTTTTTGCGGTTTAATATTCACAGACACTAGTCTATATCAGTGCCCTTAAAAGTACAGAGTTCGGTACCCAGCCCTAGTCAACAGTAGGGTTGGGTATCGTTTGGGTTTTTTACGATACCGGTGCCAAACCGATACTTTTAAAACAGTCCCGCTGCCTAAACGGTGTCTGAACCGATACTTAAAAAAAAGAAGGGCCACAAAACGACGGTGGATGACATTAAAGAACGCCTTTTATTGAAAAAAAATCCTTTAAATTAAACAATTTGGTAAAAGTTTAAAGTATACTTAAATATATAAATATAAATAGATACAAAACACAATTTACTCAACAAATTGACAGTAAAACCTGAGCCCCCTAACACAACTACAACAGGCCTGATTTAACACTCAATCACAGTTACAGTAATAACAGCTCGTCTGTATTCTTGCTCTGCTACTGTAAAACATCACTAATCGGCCAAAGAAAGTGTGCACTAACACGCATGCACAGAGAACTAACAATGCTCTTAACTGACTTTAATTCATTCACATAGCTTGCTTCAAAACACATGCAATTCCCATAAAACCAATTAAAATCAAAAACTAAATTAAATGTTCTTTTTTTTAAAGCCGGAGCAGCAGCTGCTTGTCAACAGGGACACACGGCTCCTGAACAGCATAAACAATGCCCAAACGCAAATGTAAATTCACAGATGAATTGGAGAGAAAGATCCTGTGTTGTAATCTCGGTCTGGATCCGTGTGAAGCGAATGCATGACCTGCAAACATGACCAACTTTATTTTAACCGATGGCCATGAAAAAACACTGTCATGTAAAAGGTTTTAAAAACGTCACTTTTTAATGTTTGTTGTGATTCTATTGTTGAGGCCAAACGTTGAATGGAAAGGAAGTATTACTGTATGCTGTAAAGTTCAATAACAGTTGCATGGTTGTGAATACATTTGTCAAATATTTGTGTAATAAATATCCATATATTAAAGTTCAGTCCCAGCCATTCTTTCCCAGTTTTAGCTGATGAATCTTGACATGCTCATCCTGGAATATGGCTCTGATGTGTCTCACTGCATGATTGTTGAAGAAATGAAAAGCTACACACTCCATCAATTAGTGTTAGAAGAACATATACCATAATAATCCATTTACATTACATTTACATTTACGCATTTGGCAGACGCTTTTATCCAAAGCGACTTACATTGCATTCAAGGTACACATTTTACATTTTTGTCAATTCTTGCTTTCCCTGGGAATCGAACCCATGACCTTGGCGTTGTTAGCACCATGCTCTACTGTTTGAGCTACAGGAAAGCATAATCCCTGCAATAATGATCCAATCACAGGCTCTGAAGCATCTGCAGTGGTGCCGCCCACATTCCTCCAGCATTCCATTAGAATGTCCAGCAGTGCTAATCTCTCTATTGTGATGTCACAGTCAGAACACTAGAACTGAAGCTGCAGGAGTCCTGGAGCCCATCGCTTTCTGCAGAGTCTCGGTGTAAAGTCATTCTTCTGCTGTGCTTGTGTTTGATGATAGTTTACAACGGCTTGTGATACTGGAGTTCAATCAGAGCATTACAGAGAACTGGCCTTTGCTCTGCGTTTAGCTGCTGAACTCACTGGACCACAGCTGGAGGATGGCCACCCGTGTAATTGCCTAGCAACCACCCGAGCACCCTAGCAACCGCCTAGCAACCTCAAGAGTACGCTAGCACCCGGTAGCAACCACCCTAGTACCCTAGCAACCGAATAACAACTACCTTAGTACCCTAGCAACCACCCATGTACCTTAGCAACTGCTTAGCAACCACCAGTGTACCTTAGCAACCGCGTACCAACCACCCAAGTACCCTAGCAACCGCCTAACTACCACCCTAGCAACCACCCGAGTACCCTAGCAACCACCTGAGTACCCTAGCAACCGCCTAGCAACCACCTGAGTACCCTAGCAACCGCCTAGCAACCGCCCTAGCAACCACCTGAGTACCCTAGCAACCGCATAGCAACCACCTGAGTACCCTAGCAACCACCCAAGTACCCTAGCAACCGCCTAGCAACCACCTGAGTACCCTAGCAACCGCGTAGCAACCACCCAAGCACCCTAGCAACCGCATAACAACCACCCTAGTACCCTAGCAACCACTTAACAACCACCAGTGTACCTTAGCAACCGCGTAGCAACACCCTAGTACCCTAGCAACCGCCCTAGCAACCACCCGTGTACCTTAACAACCGCGTAGCAACCACCCGAGTACCCTAGCAACCGCATAACAACCACCCTAGTACCCCAGCAACCGCCCTAGCAACCACCCATGTACCTTAGCAACCGCATAACATTCACCAGTGTACCTTAGCAACCGCGTAGCAACACCCTAGTACCCTAGCAACCGCCCTAGCAACCACCTGTGTACCTTAGCAACTGCCTAGCAACCACCAGTGTACCTTAGCAACCGTGTAGCAACCACCCGAGTACCCTAGCAAACGCGTAGCAACCACCTGCGTACCCTAGCAATCACCTAGCAACCACCCGAGTAACCTAGCAACCGTGTAGAAACCACCCTAGCAACCACTCGAGTACCCTAGCAACCGCCTAGCTACCACCCTAGCAACCACCTGAGTACCCTAGCAACCACCCAAGTATCCTAGCAACCGCGTAGCAACCACCTGAGTACCCTAGCAACCACCCGTGTAACTTAACAACCGCCTAGCAACCCCCCCGAGTACCCCTAGCAACCGCCTAACAACCACCGAGTACCCTAGCAACCACCCTAGCAACCACCTGAGTACCCTAGCAAACGCCTAACAACCACCCTAGCAACCACCCGAGTACCCTAGCAACCGCCTAGTACCAACCTGAGTACCCTAGCAACCGCCTAGCAACCACCCTAGCAACCACCCGAGTACCCTAGCAACCGCATAGCAACCACCTGAGTACCCTAGCAACCACCCTAGCAACCACCCGTGTACCTTAACAACCGCATAGCAACCACCCGATTACCCTAGCAACCGCATAACAACCACCCTAGTACCCTAGCAACCGCCCTAGCAACCACCCATGTACCTTAGCAACCGCCTAGCAGCCACCAGTGTACCTTAGCAACCGCGTAACAACCACCCAAGTACCCTAGCAACCGCCTAGCAACCACCTGAGTACCCTAGCAACCACATAACAACCACCCTAGTACTGCCATAGCAACCACCCGTGTACCTTAGCAACCGCGTAGCAACCACCCTAGCAACCCCCCGAGTACCCTAGCAACCACCATTATACCTTAGCAACCGCATAGCAACCACCCGAGTACCCTAGCAACTGCATAACAACCACTCTAGTACCCTAGCAACCACCAATATACCTTAACAACCACATAGCAACCACCCTAGTACCCTAACAACTGCCTAGCAACCACCAGTATACCTTAACAACCACATAGCAACCACCCTAGTACCCTAACAACTGCCTAGCAACCACCTGAGTACCCTAGCAACCGCCTAGCAACCACCCAAGTACCCTAGCAACCACCCTAGCAACCACCCAAGTACCCTAACAACCGCGTAGCAACCACCTGTGTACCCTAGCAACCACGTAACAACCACCCTAGTACCCTAGCAACTGCCCTAGCAACCACCCGTGTACCTTAGCAACTACCAAACTGTCATGAGAAATCGTGTCCTCCTGTGAAATAGTGTCCGCTAAGGACCCAACGTGGTAATGCCTGATCAAAATGGGTAAATTGTAAATTATTTCAATTGATAAATTAAGTAATAATACCAATACAAAATCATATAGTAATGTACCTATAATGTAAATAATAAAGAATAAAAAACAATAATATACAGAACAGTTCACAAAATAAAATACAACAGGATTTTTTTTTATTGTATAAACATTAAAGCGGGGCTATGGCTTTTCAAATGTAGGGTAAGTGCAACCGTGGTTCAATAATCGGACAATAGGATCGCTCTGGGGTCCTAAGCGGACACTATTTCACAAGAGGACAGGATTTCTCAGGACACGGGGCGATCGCTGATGCACTTTCGGCTGCAGGGTGGCGTATTCTTTCTGGCTGAAGAGCGCGAGTGAGCTGTCCAGGTGAACGGACTCCTGTTTTACCACAGCCCTTAGTTTAAAAAAACGATTAAAAACATTTTCCTCCCTGCCATCATCGGCCAGCGTTCAGCGCTTCTGTCTCACACACACACACACACACACACACACACACACACACACACACACACACACACACACACACACACACACACACACACACACACACACACACACACACACACACACACACACACACACACACACACACACTGTTGCGGGGTTAATTTGCAGTTCTGCAGACGGACAATTATGGACAGTGATTCCGGTAAGAGAATCAGGCACAGGAGAAGGGAATCCTCTTCAAACTTCTCTTTAATAGTGTTACGACCCCTCAGTCTAGGGAACAGGGGTGAACATAAAAACAACAGGCAAGGCAGGTTTGCGTTTAAGAGGAACTTTCTCAGGTTCCTAGTTTTTTTTTATTCTAGCTTGTGGAGTTTAAATTGAGGTGAGCGTCACCAGAAATCACAAAAGGAAACAAAATAAGTTAGAACGCAGGGAACTTCAGGGCTAGGCTAAGCCAAAATAATAAACAAAAATTCCACTAACTCATCCCCAAGAAAAACTAAATTTCCTGTCAAAAGAAAAGGGAACAAAAGAAAAGTACAATGTCTTCCCTAACTCCTTAACTAAACATAAACAGGAGAAAAGGATCTTAAAGAAAAGAGGCACCTAGCCCCTACAGCATTCATAAATAACAAATGGTGAATGTAGCGGGTGGCACACACGCCATTAACTGCAGGGGGAAAAAAATAGTAACAATGAGAGGGAGTAAATACAAAAGAAAGGGAAAAGAAAAACACCAATGGCTCACTCAGCAATCGCTGTTCACCGGCACAGTTTACACAATGTTACACAGGACTAAAAACACAATCAGTCTCTGGCTCTCTCCCTCTCCCGATGACACGCTTCCGCTCCTCTTTTCAAAGAACGCCGCGCTGCTCGTAACCAACCACCGCTCTCTGACGGCACGTCCAATTTGGGCAGAAGGACCTATGAAAAGAAGGATAGGAGGAGATACTGCGAAAGCAATAAGGAGAGAGGGGGGGAAAAAAACACACGCCCATCCAAAGATAGTCACAGACGTAACACCCCCACCCATAAGTGTCAAATCTATTTTGACTAAACCTGTTAAACATAGGAGCGTGAAAGAGCATCTGCCACAATGTTCTCAGAGCCCTTCTTGTGGCGTATCTCCAGGTTAAACCCCTGAACCACCAAAGCCCATCTCATCAATCTCTGGTTGGAATTACACATTCGCATTAAGAACACCAGAGGATTGTGGTCAGTATACACAACAACAGGTTCGGAGCTACCTCCCACATATACTTCGAAATGTTGTAAAGCAAAAAGTAATGCTAGGGCTTCCTTTTCAATAGTGCTATATGATCTTTGGGCCTTTAGAAACTTCTTAGAAAAGTAACATATCGGGTGGTCAACGCCCTGTGCACTTTCCTGTACCAACACGGCTCCACAGCCTAGTACACTTGCGTCCACTTCAAGCTTGAATGGACGAGAAAAATCCGGGGCGGAGAGAACAGGCGTGCTGCATAAAAGATCTTTAGCTGCACCAAAAGCATGGTCACACTCAGAGCTCCAGTTGAACTCTCTAGACGTGCTCAGCAGATCAGTCAAAGGGGACACTATAGTGGAAAAATTCCTACAGAAAGCTCTATAGTACCCAATCATACCCAGAAAACGTCGCAACTCCCGTTTAGTTTTTGGTATGGGAAAATCCATAATTGCTTCCACTTTAGCATTAACGGGACGCACCTGGCCATGGCCCACTTGTTTACCCAAGTATGTAACTACTGCCTTGCCAAATTCACACTTGGCCAGATTTATTGTTAATGAAGCGTTTGCCAGTCGTGTAAACACGTCACCTAAGGTGTCAAGATGTCAGGAGCGTTTCGCATCCCGAAAGCCATGACGGAGTATTGCAGAAAGTCATCCGGCGTAACAAAGGCAGAGACATCAGAGGCACGAGCAGTAAGTGGCACTTGCCAATAACCTTTTAGCAAGTCCAGCTTGGTGACATAGGACGCCGCACCCACACGATCTATGCAATCCTCCATCCTGGGTAAGGGAAAAGAGTCAGGTTTAGTAACACTGTTAAGTTTTCGATAGTCTGTGCAAAACCTAAACGTGCCATCTGTCTTTGGCACAAGAAGACAGGGCGAGCTCCACGCACTAGAGCTAGGCGCAGCCAGACCGTTCCGCAGCAGATAATCTACCTCTTTCCTCATTTCCTCTCTCTTTCTCGGATTGACCCGATAAGGATGCTGTTTGATAGGGGGTGACTCAGCAACATCAATATCATGGAACAAAACATTTGTTTGAGTGAGTGTGTCAGAAAAAAGCGACAAAAAACGTCTCAGTAACAGAACAATATCTCTCCTATGAGAATCACAAAGGTAAGATAAATGCTCATCGATACCCTCCAACACTTCGGAATTCGCAAGTCTAGTTGGTACAGTCACTTCCTCCCGATCAACCCAGCCATCACAATCAGTTTCAACCACAGACGACACTAGAGCAACGGGAACCGAATCGATCTGAGCGTCACTGGTTTTTTGTACGTAAGGCTTGAGCATGTTAATATGGCAAACGCGGGTTTTCTTCCTACGATCCATGGTACGAATAACATAATCGGTCTCACTAAGTTTTCTTTCCACTGGGTAGGGACCAGAAAACCGGGCCTGTAATGCTGACCCTGGGATAGGCAGTAATACCAATACCAAGTCGCCCACTTGGAAACTCCGACTAATACTACGCCTATCAAACTGCTGTTTCATTCGCTTTTGCTTCACAGCCAAATTTGCTCTTGCCATCTCGCACACATTATGCAAACGTTCACGTGTCTTACTCACATAGTCCAGGACTGAAATTGGAGGGGCACTATCACTCACTAGCTGCTCTTGAAGCAGCTTTAACGGCCCACGAACTGTATGACCAAACACCAGCTCGGCAGGGCTAAACCCTAAAGACTCCTGTACGGTTTCACGAACGGCAAACATTACCATCGGTAACCCATCATCCCAGTCCCTGCCTGTTTCCACGCAAAATGTGCGCAGCATAGATTTAAGCGTTTGGTGGAACCGCTCTAGAGCACCTTGGGACTCAGGGTGATAGGCACTCGATAGCTGATGTTTGACTGATAACTCGCGCAAAACCTGTGAAAATAAAGTGGATGTGAAATTAGAGCCCTGATCTGTTTGAATAAATTTTGGCAACCCAAAAACGGAGCAAAACTTAATTAGCTCCTTCACTACTGCCTTTGCTTTAATACTGCGCATCGCGATCGCCTCAGGGTACCTCGTAGCCGCACACATTATAGTGAGAATGTACTGATGTCCCGCCCTAGACTTAGGCAATGGGCCAACACAATCCATTAGTATACGGTCAAACGGTTCATTGATCACAGGGATTGGACGCAAAGGCGCGGGAGGTATACTTTGGTTCGGCTTTCCCGCTAACTGGCATGAATGACAGGAACGACAATGAGCAGTAACATCGGACTTAAGTCCGGGCCAAAAGAAATACCTCAATATCCGCTCGTATGTTTTCCTAATCCCTAAATGACCGGAAAGAACATGGTCATGTGCAAGCATTAGTATCTGAGAACGATACCCTACAGGAATAACAACTTGGTGAACACTATCACCATCCTCCCATTTACGCATCAGTAGATCATTTTCCCAGAAATACTGCACCTTCCTATCAACAACTGTCCCGTTATCCGCCGCAGCGATACACACAGTCAGTGAAGGATCATTTCTCTGTGCAGCAGATAACTGCTCACGCCCTAATTGTACTGGGAACTCACAAGTACCAAGTATTTCAGCCTGAGTCGTAACAGGGTTCACGTCAACACATACTTCCGCAGTCATACCCTCGCCAGCACTTTGCAAAAAGCTATCAGATAAATCTACTGCTTCCTCTTCCTTACGAGCTTGGGCTCGGGTTACCACACAGGTAGGAAATATTTCAGAAAACTGAGGAGACACATCTGTTTTCATGTCAACAACAGGGGTATCTGCCACGATTGGAAGAGGAAAAACCTTCCCACCCGCCAAATCATTACCCAAAATAAACTCAACTCCTTCCACAGGGAGTTGGGAACACAACCCAACACATACAGTTCCCGTTACTATTCCTGTTCGGAGATAAATCGTATGCAAAGGCACTTTAATGCATCCGAAACCAACTCCTCGGAGAATGACATCAGAGCCTGTATACGACTCGGGTGGTAACTGCAGCGTGCTGCCAAGCATTAAGGACTGGGCTGATCCAGTATCCCGCAACACATTTATGGGTTTAAGGTCTTCATCAGAACTACGTGATACCCACCCCGTGAGCATAAATGGCTGGTAACCCATCCGATCTGAACTTGAATTTACACCGTTTGTAACTGCATGTACAAAACCTACACTTTTAGGTTTAACCGATGAATTCTTCTTTTTCCAGGCATTACAATCGGCTATCAAATGACCAGCATCCATACAATAAAAGCACACCCTACCGTCCCCGGAGCGGTTTTGAGCAGCCCTACGCTCTCCAAAAGAAGCGCCCCCTCGTCCTATTTTGGCAGCATTGGTCCACCCTCTGATTTGCCCTTCAGCACCTTGGACAGCAGCCCTGTCACCTCTGACCACGGAGGAAAAAACTGTCCTGTGCGTTAGCACAAATTCATCCGCTAACACAGTGGCTGCGGAAAGAGACACAACTTTTTGTTCATTTAAATGAATTACAAGGTTTTCATGAACACAGCTCTTAAAATCTTCCAATAAAACCAATTCTCTCAACTCTTCAAAAGTTGTTGTTTTATTAGCAGCACACCATTTGTCAAATAAGGTTCGTTTGTCCCTTGCAAATTCCACGAACGTTTGTCTATCCGTTTTCTTGTGAGATCTAAATTTTTGCCTGTATGCTTCCGGCACAAGTTCATAAGCTCGGAGTACCGTTTGTTTAACAACATCGTAAACTAAGCTCTGTTCCACTGGCAACGCGGAACAAACTTCCTGTGCTTTACCAATCAATTTACACTGCAGCAGGAGAGCCCACATCTCTCTTGGCCACTGCAGTGTAGCCGCCACACGCTCAAACGCCGTGAAGTAGCTATCCACTTCCGCCTCCCTAAACGGCGGAACCAAATTGATATGTTTACTCACGTCGAAAACAGGCACATTCGCTGTGTGAGCAGCAGGACTGGACGAGGCAGGCGTAGGGCCTGTGGGCAACGGAGCAAACGAAGGAGATGTTGGGGAGCTTATTGGTGAGCCCACAGTCGGCTGAGACAGACCGTGATCCCTCCGATATTGTTCCTTCTCCAACTCCAACTCCAATTCCCTTAGCCTAAGCCTTCTACCCGCAGTCTCCTCACGTTTCACTTCTAATTCCAATTCCTTCAATTTTACCGCCAGCAGTGGATCTGATGGTGGAAACATCATCGTGCTGCTGGGAGGCACAAACAATGGTAACCTGGGAGGTACGGGAGAGAGTGGCGCAGAAGGAGGCTTCTCATCGGCTGTTACCGACGAAGCAGCACTCCCATCTGCACCACCCACTCCCGCCTCCTCAGGTAAGATTCGTTGTCGAATTAATTCAAGACGCAACTGCTTCTTAAGGTCTTTTTTTAAAGCATTCCGCAATACACCAATTTGAAAGAAATCGGCGATTTTAATCAAATCATCTTTGCGGCAGCGATTAAATTGTTCCGTATTCGGAGCCAGTGTAAAAGAGGTTAGGTCAAACTCCATTTCCCACTCAAATTTTTTCCCACACCCCAATGAGAACAGACAGACAAAAGAGAAGATTGTAGAACTTACCCCCCCATATACAGTCACAAGAAAGGTAGATGAGGCAGACGGCAATTTCCTACCATAATAATTCCTATATCACCAACTCCAACAAATAAATAAATAGCCTGCCATATACAACTAACCGGATTCTCTTTTTCCTAACAACCAAAGTTAGACGAGCCCCCAATTTATGTTACGACCCCTCAGTCTAGGGAACAGGAGTGAACATAAAAACAACAGGCAAGGCAGGTTTGCGTTTAAGAGGAACTTTCTCAGGTTCCTAGTTTTTTTTTATTCTAGCTTGTGGAGTTTAAATTGAGGTGAGCGTCACCAGAAATCACAAAAGGAAACAAAATAAGTTAGAACGCAGGGAACTTCAGGGCTAGGCTAAGCCAAAATAATAAACAAAAATTCCACTAACTCATCCCCAAGAAAAACTAAATTTCCTGTCAAAAGAAAAGGGAACAAAAGAAAAGTACAATGTCTTCCCTAACTCCTTAACTAAACATAAACAGGAGAAAAGGATCTTAAAGAAAAGAGGCACCTAGCCCCTACAGCATTCATAAATAACAAATGGTGAATGTAGCGGGTGGCACACACGCCATTAACTGCAGGGGGAAAAAAATAGTAACAATGAGAGGGAGTAAATACAAAAGAAAGGGAAAAGAAAAACACCAATGGCTCACTCAGCAATCGCTGTTCACCGGCACAGTTTACACAATGTTACACAGGACTAAAAACACAATCAGTCTCTGGCTCTCTCCCTCTCCCGATGACACGCTTCCGCTCCTCTTTTCAAAGAACGCCGCGCTGCTCGTAACCAACCACCACTCTCTGACGGCACGTCCAATTTGGGCAGAAGGACCTATGAAAAGAAGGATAGGAGGAGATACTGCGAAAGCAATAAGGAGAGAGGGGGGAAAAAAAACACACGCCCATCCAAAGATAGTCACAGACGTAACAATAGCATTTGTCAGGCAGTCAGTGACATCCATTTACAATATTAGGATGGTATGAAGTTATGGAAAGTTATGTTGTGGTCTGTAAACAAATAATAATAGGAAAAACAATATGAATACAACAGATCTGTACATGTTCACTACAAAATACCTCACAAAGCATCAATAAATGCTTAAACAGTCATCACACATGAATACTCAATACTGCTGTGAAATACACATTATATAATAAGATAAACACCAATATATTGCGTGACGCCGCTTATAATAACAACAGCACATGTTAACTCAACGTGATCATACTAACGCGGCTAACCAGATTAGTGTCTACCCGCGATCGCCATTTGCATATCTGAATAATTCACCAAACATCTGACATTCACAATAACAGCTACAAAGTGTTAACTAAACAATATTCATGTGATTACTCACATTTGTTGCATGAACGCACAACACTGAACAATATCAGGAGCACACAGGTGGAGCTGTCATGATCATAGATATCCATAATAAAGGCTAGATGATGTCTCGTCCGCGCTGCTGGCCAATGGAGGTCGCCGTCCGCACCTGGCAGCCATCTTGTCACAGGCAGCTTGCTCACTCGTAATATTGTTTTCATGGGTGCTTGCACTTTTTAAATAATCATAACTTGCTCAATTTTCTACCGATTTTCAAACTGTTTGGTTTGTTATAAATGTCAGAGATGTAGTTATGACACTGCATACTTATGAAAAATTATTCATAATTTGTTCAAGCATCCATAATTATAGCCACGTTAATAACGTTTGTCTATAGCTGTGTCTCATTTCGAAAGGTTGCATCCTCCGGAGGTCGCCTTTGAAGGCTCTCATTTCAAAAAAGTAAGTAGGATACTCCGAATGCGACCTTCAAATGCACCCTTCTTTTCAGGAATTCGGAGTGTGCATGAGATGTATCCTTCGTTGCTGCAGATAACCCACAATTCTTTGCGTCGCCATTAACTACGTCATATGTTTCTTTTTTTGTATTTGAAAAATGGCGGCACCGTCTGATAACAACGTTACACATGCAAGCAAAGATGTGGTGTTTAAATGCAAGTAGTTTCAAGTTTGTTTTTTAAATTTGTACTGTTGTTACTTCAATAGATAGTTGTGGTAAACAGGATTATAAGTGTTTCGTGATTTTTAAACGTTTAGAACAGTACTTTGCTGGCAAGGCAAGAAACATTTAATTTGTTGTTAACTGTAGAAATTGACAATCATCTTATATTTCATAATAAATGGATTTCTAATTTTAGTTTTAAGAAATTAATGTTAATTTTGTTTTTTTGTTCAATTATATTTTTTCTTTAAGATAGACAATATTCACAAACTATGCATCTTTTTCTATATCGAGTAACGTTATATATCAGAATTAATATAACAACGACCAAACACTACCAGAGGGTAAATTGAAGGTGATGATACATGTACAAATGAGTCATGTTACATTTTGTTTTGAATAGGGAGCAAGGAAAATACAGAGAGATTTATCCGTTTGAGACAGGAGCATTCTGATCTCTTCACTGGGGCTAAAAATACAGCCTTATATGGTTGGAGGTAAGATGGGAGAACTAAAGAGTAGGCAGACGGTCTTCTTTTAGAACAGATTTCATTTTTACCTTGAAGGAATTTCACAAGAAAAATGTTTAAGTTTTGCCAACAAGGGCATGTTAGACCAGGGGTGGCCAACGTCAGTCCTAGAGAGTCAAAGACCTGCAGAGGTTAGATCAAAACCTGATAATAAAAAAAACTCTCCTGCCTATAGCTTTCTAACCTAAAGACCTTGATTAGCTTGTTCAGGTTTGTTTGATTAGGGTTGGAGCAAAACTCTGCAGGACTGGCTCTCCAGGACCAAAGCTGGCCACCCCTCTGTTAGACAGGACTATCTTCAAGCAGATTCCTTTAAGTGTTTCCTTGTCACATGAACAGCTTACACACACACATCACTGATATTTTAGGCTGAGGCTATGGTGTAAGGAGTTCATTTAAAAGTTGTCATGTTATATGCTTGTTATTTTTTGATTGTAGATTTATTTTGGATAAAATGGACCTGTCCAGTAAAGTCACACCAGCTGACTTAACATAATGGTTAATAAGCCCTGCCAGTGAAACCAGTCCTTTATCTGTAAAAATTATACAACTGTGATAACTGTAAACTACAGTCTATTCATTATATTAATAAAAACTGTGAAGGTTACTGTGGCAGGCAGCGAGGTCGAGGGACCGTGAGGGCGGGACGAGGCGGCGCTCATCAGGGAGGCTACAGTCGTCCGTGAGGGGCTGCAGATTTTTATTTTCATTTTGTGTTTGTTTGTATGTAGGCGGCAGTCGACCGTGAGGGGCTGTCGCCGCCATTTTATTTTTATTAAAAGTCGTTTGAGTGTTCGCCGGTTCCCGCCTCCTTCTTCCCGTACGAACAAGCTTTACTACAGTAACATTTTGAGATCATCAACCACTCACATGAATCTGTATAATGCCTATATTATTACAAGTGCAATACTAGATGTGGGTAATGACTGATTATCTGTACTGCCTGTAATTTTGCGAAAATAGTTAGTCTATATCTGTTGGCTAGTGTTTCTTTGTGCTTCAATGAAAGTGCCCTCTCTGGTGGAGTAACACTTTCAATGCTGTAATTTCATGTTGACTATGTATTGTTTCAGCTGGTCTATGATAGTTTAACTTTTAATTAAAGAACCTTAACACACCGTCCATCACTGCTACATTGTTTTAACATTGTTTTCTTTATGTGTTTTTTTAGATAATCGATCTGGTGCAAAATCGGCACTGCAGACCAACCATTTGGACGTTCAGCCGCTCAAATGAGTGGTGGCATGTGATCGTACCAGGATTCACACGCACACAGTGGGTGCACAACTTCAGGATGTCTAAAGAAACATTTCTGTTCATTTGTGCCAAGCTGCATCCAGCAATGGAAAAGCAGGACACAAACTTCAGAGTGTGTGTTCCCCTAAAGAAAAGAGTTGCCATCGCACTATGGACGCTGGCAACCAACAGCGACTACAGAAGTATTGGCCATCTTTTTGGAGTCAGCAAAACAACAGTGTGTCGGTGCGTCCAGTAATTCTGCGAGGCCGCTTGCATATGGTTAGTTCCAGAACAGATTTGTTTTCCTGACCGGCAGAAGCTTAAAGAGATGGCAGCCTACTTTGAGAACCGATGGGGACTTCCGCAGTGTGTTGGTGCCATTGATGGGTCACACATACCATAATAGCCCCAAAGGAGTACCACTGTGATTACTTCAACAGAAAAGGCTGGCATTCCATCATCCTGCAGGGAGTAGTCGACGGAAAATGACTATTTTGGAGTGTATATGCAGGAATGGCTGGGAGTTTGCATGATGCTCGGGTTCTGAGACTGTCCTCATTGTGGGAGCTAGTTGAGCGTGGAAGCCTTTACCCAGCTTGCACCAGGAACATCTGTGGGGTTAATGCTGGCTATTATGTGCTGGGAGACTCTGCCTATCCTTTGCAGAATTGGCTCCTAAAACCATTCCCTGACAATGGCCGGCTGAAAGCAGAACAACTGACCTATAACAAGAAAGTGTGCAGGGCTCAGGTGGTGTTAGAAAATGCTTTTGGGAGACTCAAAGGGAGGTGGCGGTGCCTTATGAAGAGGAATGACAGCGACATTGAACTGGTGAAATCTATGGTGTTGACTTGTTGTGCTCTGCACAATCTTTGTGAAAGTCATGGAGAGGATTACCAGCACGAATGGGACACACCTGTTACTGCAGAGCCTGTGGTGCCACTGGCACAGGGTGCAGAAGAGGAGGGCAGGGATGTGCGTGAGGGTCTGATGCGGCATTTGAACAGTTAAATCTGTTATACATTTAGCAAAGGCACACTTGTGTAAATGCTAGGTTGTTTTGTTTACCTGTTTTGATTGATATTATGAACACAAATAAATCGCTTTTTCTTTTACCCTGCCTCTTCATATTTGGTAAAAGAGAGGAATTTTTACTCTCTGCAATACCATGTAGAAAGAAATTTAGATTTTCCTTGCAATAGGTTACTTTAAAAATCTTATTTGAGTACTGAGTAAATAACACATTAACAACTATTTTGTATGTTAAAGTTAAGCATAATCTCTCAAATGGCCATTTTATCAAGGTAGTAAACAAAATGTCCATTCACTCTGGCATCATTGACACCAGATGGCAGGAATGTTTATCAAATGACATAAGATAGGAAACCTGTGAGACGACACACAAGGTAATAAAAAAGTACTTTCATTTGAAAAGTCAAACAAATGCTTAAAAACAAAGTGCTGTGCAACAACAGAAAAAATATGTGCAAACAAAATGTGCAACAACAAAAAAAAAGTGTAAAAGCACTAGTGGCTGGATGGTGGAACAGGGTCACGGCGACTACTCAACACCTACACCAGCGGACTGAGTGTGCCTAGGAAAGCCTGATTAAAGCTTGCAGACTGCTCCATGTGTTGCTGAGTTATTTCAACCTCATGCCGCCTTGCCTCACGAGCATCCTCCAGCATCATTTCAAAGTGCCGGTCACAACGGTCCTCCATCCTCTCCAGCCACTCCTGCTGCCTCTCATCAGCTGCCTGCATCTCGGCCAGGGCCGCAACATCATCCTGTTGCCCTCTTTTCCTCTTGCCTAGAAATTCAAAACAGACAGGAATGTTGGCTGGTTAGCGAAACATTTTTTCCTTTGCTTTTGGCAAACCAATATAAGGGGGAGGCATCTGGAGTACTACAACACAATGTCCAGATTATACTGTATAAAATCTGTATAATACTATAATAATATTAATATTTATGTTCAGTGAGTGACTTTTCACTTTGGTATTCACGTCTTACCGATGGTTATACGCCGGGGTTCACTTGAAGTAGATGGATCAGTGGTTTCTGGTGGTGTCGGTGTCGATGTCCTGAAACTGGCAGGCGCACTTGAGCTCTCAGGGGTGGACAACATCTCATCAAGTCCCTCTGTTTCCTCCTGACAGCTAGGATCCTCAACTGAAAAGTCACACAAGTCATGTTAATTACACACACTGCAAAAATACAGTTTAAGATAACAAATAGAGAACATACAACATAGTAGGACTGAGTGGGTAGCCAATTACAGCGGTGGACAGTAAAAACGCATTTTTACTTTGTTACTGTACATAATAATTTTTTTTAAAGTTTTATATTTTATCAGAGTACTTCTATTTTGAGAAACTTTTACTTCACTACATTCCAAAGCACAATATTGTCATTTTACCCCACAACATTGCTGTACTGTTTAAGCCCATTGAATGTTGGCATATTTTCACATCTCTGATATTGCATAATGATTTCAGACTGAGCTCTTATATTAAGCTCTATCATTAGACCCATATATCTTTAATAGAATATGTTTAGTAGTAATAATAGTAATATATATTAGGGTATCTGTACTAAGTACGTTTCTAGATTTGTACTCCGTCCACCACTGGCTAATAAACTAGCGTCTTGCTAGCTTGCAAATCTTGGTTGATACCTCACTGGCTTGCAAACAAACAAACAAACAAAAGGCTTGCTCAAAAGTTGTGCTTTGAAAGTAAGTTTTACCTTGATCGTTGTTTACTTTATTTCACAACTAGTTATACGAACTTACCGACAGACTCCATCATGGACTCCAGCAACGAGGTGGCCGTATCGATGCCTCCTTCTCTTCCCAAACTCGCCGGTCTGTGTCCGTAGATGGCGTCCATCATATCGAACCATTTCCATTTCTTTCTGTGAACACCACTCCGGCTGTTGTGGTCTTTAACCTTACGGTAGTCACACCGCAGTTTTTTACTTTTAATGTGGCACTGCTCGGACGTCCGCTGGAACCCCTCGGTAGCCATACTCTCAGAAACATGCTGAAAAACCTTTTCGTTTCTCACCATGCCATCGAGTTCCCTTTGTACCCTTTCTTCACAGAGGATACCCAGCAAGATCTGCACCTCCTGGGTCGACCACGGTAACGTTAAGCTGCGCGCCGACATTGTTTTGCAATCTTGTGATCTAAAAATGGCGCCTCTTGCGTTGTCGATCCCCCCCCCCGCACGCGCAAGTGACGATTCTCTGTTAACCAATCAGCGTTCTGCAGTGAGTCTAGCTCCACCCTTTAGTACCGTACCACTGTGCTAGGTACCCCAACGGAAGGGTACCGAAAAACGTGGTACGGTACGGTTCGGCATTTTGGTACCAGTCACAACTTTTGACAGTGGAAACGCAAATACCGAACTGAACCGCTCAGTGGAAATGGGCCATTAGGTTGAGGTCCCTGATGCTCAGGCTGTCTGTTGCGGCTCACGGAGCATGACTGCTGTCTTGGTCTAGAGACAGAGAGAGGCTGTGTGTTCGCCAGTGCTGCCTTCGGCTGCTGGGGAGGCGGACCCTTGTTCTGACGGCCAGATGCATTTTGGGGCACGAAATATTTCATGGCCTGCAAAGCTTTTTGTGTCTCTGTGAAGCGCTCTGCAAAACCCACTACTACAGGGCCAAATAGGCCAGAGGAGGAGATGGGGCATCCAAAAAGGAGGCTTTGTCCGACTCCTTCATCTCAGTCAGAGATGACGCCCAAGCACAGACAGACTGGCCATGGATTTCCCGATCACCTGGGCGGTGGCTTTGGTCACTCGCAGGGCCATGTCAGTGGCACTGCGGAGATCCTTAAAAGCTTCCGGGTCTGGGACAGACTCATCCAGCGAGCGGAGAAGTTTGGCCTGAAACACCTGAAGTACGGCCATGGTGTGTAGAGCTGACGCAGCCTGGCCGGTGGATTCATAAGCTCGACCCACGAGGGCTGACAGTGTAATAAAGACAATTAAGTGTGTAATAAAGACAATTTGACCTATTCTAAAGTGAAAGTTTTATCCTCATTAATTATGGCACTTATTGAGTGATTGTCGGGTTCTTCCAAAAACTTTTCAGGAGGCAGTCATCAAGTCAACAAAATCTTGATTTATTCAAGAGGGGGAAAACAAATAGCTTATACAAGGGTCACATCAAAATACATAAATAACTAAATGCAAGGGAAAACCAACGTGAGCTCTGGGTCTCTGATGTTCTATGACCGGGATCCCTCCCCAGAACTGACTCGCCATCACAACCAAACTCATTTTTAAGAAATTAGACCAAACCATTGCATTACCCAGGGGTCTCACAAATGTCTCATCTCATGGTTCACATTTTAAAGAAAAAAATATTCACACAAATAAACTCCAGAAACATATGAAAACTCACATGCACCATAAAAGTAATAATAAAAATAAATATACACAAAATATTATACACACAAGTATATCCATTCAAATGAACAAGATCACCCCCCCCCCCCCCCCCCCAACAAATGACAAATGATCCAAACACATGTTAAACCAAACCCTACATTTCCCATAATTCCCCAAAATAATAATAAAAGATCTCCGGAAATGAGTCATGGGCCTTCAGCGGAACCACGGGTAAGAAAACAACTCAAACAATAAAATGAATATATTAAACTCATAAATGTGTCTAGTGGAATTTATTCATTCTCTAGCGTGCACTCTAGTAATGAATTGGCGCTATCTCCTTTTTGGATGTTAAATGCGCACACCCCTAGTACAACCGTTTGGTTAGAATTAACACAACAAATACATAAGAATAAATAAAACAAAAACAATCTTACAAAACCAACACAATAATGTACTACCAAATAAACAAAAATAAATACAACATATGAAAATAAAGAGGGGAAAAAGGTCAATCACTAACAATTCCCAATAAATATAACCTACATATGTATATATATATATATATATATATATATATATATATATATATATATATATATATATATATATATATGTGTGTGTGTGTGTGTGTGTGGCCTTAGCCTTCACAGTGATATTAAAGTTTATTGACCAGAATAAGCCAATAATTATGCCTATGCAGTTGATGGTGAGGCGTGGGATCTTAGCTGTATTCTTCTGAGGGTTGTTGCTACAGTAGTGGCACAGATTAGACAGATCATCCAGAATAAATACACAAATACATTTAGAAAGAGATCTAATTTTGAGTGTTTGCATGTAACAATTATGAATTACAATTTTAATTAGTTACATATAACTACTGATGTTAATGAACTGGCAAGCTGTAAAGTAAAATAAATAAATGGTGTGAATACAAACCATTGCACCTTAATGTAACAGTAGTAAAACCAAAAACACAGATAAGGTGGCAATCACCAGAGAGATCCTGATTGGCCCACCTGGGTGTTATGTCATCAGCATTCGACCACAGTTAGAGATCATGGCTAAGCAGCAGAGGTATGTATGTGCAGTTTGATTGGTTCATTTCTGTGTTTACTGAAACTAAGAAGTTAGAGATCAGCTGAAGCGATAGTTTATTAAATATTAACAGATGTAAGCAACTGTGGTAATCAGATGTCCCATATGAAGAGGAAATAATGCTTGTTTTGTTGTATTTTAGCTGCAGGTACAGAGACTGACATCTCTGACAGTTACAATCACACAAATGACTGCAAACAATCATCTGGGTGGCCAATAGCTCCCACTTAGCACTGTCCTCATCAATATTGTTTTTTACATAGTGAAACAATATTTTTATGAGCACTCATTGTTTAGTGATGAAGATATTTTGCCATTTGTGCAACAGTATACAGTGTTAAATTATTATTACACACTTACTGTTACTTTGTATTTTACAGGATTACACACCTTTGGTGTGACATCTGGATAGCAGTCACAAACATCTAAATTCATGTTTCTTCAATCAATCAATCAAGTTTTATTTATTTAGCGCCTTACAACAACCAAAAGGAGCACAAGGCGCTTTCCAGTAAAACATAAATAGACAACATAATGTAACAACATTAATGTACATAAAATAGCAGTCCAGTCAGAGGCTACGTGTTAAAAGCTTGTATGAATAAATGTGTTTTCAACTGTGATTTAAAAACACTCAGCACAGTGATGCTTCGTAAGTGTGCTGGAAGTGCGTTCCACAGCTTAGGTCCCAGGACGGCAAATTACCGGCCTCCAAACTTTTTGTACTTGAACTTGGGAATAACCAGAGACGTATATTTAGAGGAGCGGAGAGTTCTGGCTTGCTGGTAGACCGTTACTAATTCGGCGAGGTAGGCCGGGGCCAGACCATAAATGGCCTTGAACACGAACAGCAGGACCTTATACTCCACCCTAAGCCGCACCGGGAGCCAGTGAAGCGAGCGGAGGACAGGGGTGATGTGTGAACGTTTGGAGGTGTTGGAGAGAAGACATGCTGCCGCGTTTTGTACCAGTTGAAGCCGACTGAGGAGTGAAAGATTTAGTCCAGTGTAGAGGGCATTGCAGTAATCTATCCTCGAGCTGATGAAGGCATAATTGCTTTTTCAAGGTCAGCATGGGACAAGAATGATCTGACCTTAATGAGTAGTCTTAGCTGGTAAAAGCTTGCCCTCACTACTGCACCAATCTGTTTATCGTACTGCAAGCTTTGGTCAAAAATAACACCCAGGTTACGTATAGTGGGAGCAAACTGAGGTGTTAGAGGACCAAAATTAAAATTAAAAGAACTGCTGGATGAATCCGGGCTGAACAGGATGTACTCAGTCTTTTCTTCATTCAAATGAAGGAAATTCTGGGAAAGCCACTGTTTGACGTCCTGAAGGCAATTATGTAGAGGGTCCAGTGCAGAATGGTTACTCAGAATCACAGGGAGATAGATCTGGAGGTCATCGGCATAGAAATGAAATTGAACGTTGTGATTGGAGATGAGTTGACCAAGTGGCAGCATATAAAGTGAGAACAAAATAGGACAGAGAATGGAACCTTGAGGCACACCAGATGACATAGGGGCAACCTAGGAGGAAAAGTCATTAAGCATTACTGAGAAAGTTCTGTTAGTGAGGTATGAGGAGAACCAATTTAGCACCGCACCCTGCAGACCAGCAACATGTTGAAGAGGAGAGATGAGGATGGCATGATCCACCTTGTCAAATGCAGCGGTAAGGTCCAGTAACACCAGAACCACGGAGCTTTTACAATCCAGGGCTCCAAGAATGTCATTATGGACCCTCAGTAAGGCTGATTCGGTGCTATGTCTAGACCTGAAACCGGACTGAAATGTATCACCAATGACGTGCAGTTGAAGGTGAGCCTGGAGCTGGGCGAAAACAAGCTTCTCCATCAACTTAGACAGAAATTACAGGTGAGAAATAGGGCGGAAGTTGGACAGTATGGAAGGATCAAGGTTGGATTTCTTGAGCAGCGGTCTAACAATGGCGTGTTTAAGAGCAGTAGGAACAGTACCCAAACTAAGACAGCTGTTTATGAAGGGGACAAGGCAGGGACCTATGATGTCAACAGCCTCCTTCAGAATCTTCGCGGGAACAGTGTCTAGAGGGCAGGTGGTAGACTTCAACTCGTGGACAGCTTTTTTAAGGTCCACAAGAGTAACTGCATCAAAGTATTCTAGCACACATTGCGCCGCACTAGAAGGCATGGCAACAGTAGAAGCTTGTGTAATGGTTTGCCTAACAGCCAAAACCTTGTCCAAAAAATATTGTTTAAATGCATTGCATGTATTTTCAGAAACATCATTCAAGGCATCAGACACCGGATTTATGACAGAATTAATAGTACTGAATAAAATCCCAGGACGGTGGCTATTGCTGTTGATGAGATAGGAGAAGTACTGTCCTTTAGCGTCCTTCATTGCTCTCTGTGGCCAGACTGTCTCTGAACATCTCCAGTGACACCTGCAGCCTATCCTTCTTCCATTGTCGCTCAGCCTGTCTACACCGGCGCCTGAGAGCCCGAGTTGTATCATTGAGCCAGGGGTCCAATGGACCATTGGTCGACTTTACCTTGTAGGGCGCAACAGAGTCCATAATCTGGGAACAGATGGTATGGAAGGAGGAGAGGAAAAGGTCCGGGCAAAAAGGCGATGTTAATTCAGTGGAAGCGAGATCAGAAACAGAGAAGGAAGCAACAAAATCATCAACAGTAGATGAGGTAATAATGTCAAACTGTATGAGAGAGTGGTCAGAGATGGGAAAATCCATGACCTCACAAGTTGACACAATCACCCCACGAGAGATAATAAGGTCAAGAGTGTGACCTAACCTATGAGTGGGACAGGATATGGACTGAACTAGACCTAATTAATCTAAAAGTGCCTTAAAATCATTAGCAGGTTTATCAGAGGGGCAGCAAACATGAATATTAAAATCACCACAAATTAGAATGTTATCAAACTTTGCCAGAAACTGTCAGGAACTCTGAGAACTCAGTTAAGAAAACCTTGTTTAATTTGGGCGGTCGGTAAATTACTGCACATAAAATAGGACAGGGTAGTGTTAGCACAAATACTTGAAACTCAAAGCTGGAATACCCTCTAGTGGACAGCTGGCAACACTTCAGGGACTGCCTATGTATGGTGGCTATCCCCCCGCCCCTGCCCGCTTGCCGCGGGGTGTTTAAGTAAAGGTAGCCAGAGGGGAGGAGCTCCGAGAAAGCACTGACGTCACCTGGTGGAAGCCAGGTTTCGGTGAGGAAAAACAAATCCAGATTGTCAGAGGAGATGATATCATTGAGGACAAATGTTTTGTTATTGAGGGATCTGGTGTTACAAAGTGCCATGCGGAACGCAGTCATGCTGACAGGCGGCGATGTCACACAAGGGATTGGACGGAGGTTTCCTTGGACGCAACCCCGGATGGATGTTCCAGCACGCCGGGGACATGAAAATGGGACGCCAGTGTTGGAGCCAACCGGCCGAAGCCACCGATAGCATTCCCGCGATCTTCTAACATTGCCACATCCTGATTGAAGTTCACACCTCTTTTATACTTTGTATTAATGTTGTAGGATTATCTATGGAACAGGCATCGATTCACAGACACATTCGACTTCAGGGACTCCCTGACCCCCTTTCTCAATCTTCTGATGAGTGAGTCAAAAAACTCAACCTGGGGGCAGTTGGCCAAAGTAGTCCCCCCAAACGTCCGGTCGTCCAGATGTCCGGCCCATCTCAAACCCAATTCACAAGGACACGTTAAACAACAGACATACATTCCTTTGTTCCACGAACAGTGGGTACTTGTGGATGGCCCGGGAAGGACCAGACACCATTTATCATCCCACCGTAAAGTAACAAAATTACCTGGACCCAATAGAGTGCTAAACGCTTCCTGAATGGGCCATTAGCAAGCATTCAGGAGATGCCAAAAACATGGGTTGAAACACACTCCCCCTCCTTTGACAATGACCATTTCTCAAAGACCCTCTTAGTAATCCACATACAAAGACTTCTTTATAACCGACTATGAACTGAACTATATGAATCACGCACAATGACTTTGTCCAGGGTCAAACAATTTCAGTGCCACCGATTGTTGCATCATTCTCCTTTTCAAACATATGTTTTAGTACTGGGGAAATCGCTAAGAAATCTCCTGACAACGTGTATCAATGTATTATGTATGTCTCATAGGATCTGCGGAGTGTTATATAACTAGACAGTTACCCCATCATAATCACTATCATCATGCCCTCCATATATGGGAAACATGTGCTGTTTGGTATGTATGAAATAATTAAATGATGACCCATATTTCTGTCCAGAGCACAGTTCTGTATAATGTACCATATTTGCAATATGAAAATGATGCATTTGAAATGCTCATCAGAAGCCAGCGGGAGACCCGCCCACAACAATATCTGATTGGCTGGAACACCTCCAAGGGCGAACCAAATGGATCTGTTAAGACCGAGATCAACAGTTGATGCTTTTTGCTTGAGACATTGTTTTGTGCGTCTAGCCACTATTTGCAGTGACCACACCGTGGCTGACTCGTGCTGGCTTCATCATCTTCTTGCCTGCACGTCTCACCAGCACTAAGAGCCACCAAAGCTCTTTCTGAACTCAACAACTCCGTCTGAACCTCGCCGACGAACTTCAGTGAGCTCCTCCAGCAGTTGCGTAGCAACGACGAAGCCTTACTCAGTGCAACCAGAAACCGAGACAAGCGCCTCCCGGCGGAGCCACCCTCGACAACCAGAGCGCCCAGCCTGCAAACGCAACGACCGCCCGCCAGCCAATCAGCGCCGCAGCCCTTCCTCACGAAAAGAGCCCGCGCTTCAGAGAGCAGTCAGAAACGCAGGTACAACTTTCATTTCTGGCCGAGCTGATGGAAATTGTGTAGAGCAGACACGCTAAGGGTTTAATTACTTGATTCTCTCAGGTCGTGGTTTAAGAAATAGCTGCTAAAGCTAGAAAGTTGGGACTCAACTCCTCAAACAAATATCACCCTTTTCCTGCAAACTGTATGAATGAGTATGTGTGTTTTCATTAGTTTAGATTGGATGTCTTAGAATAGCTCAATAAAGTCTTGTATTCATTTTTCATCTAAACGTGTGTCTTGTGCTTCATGCTCATAAGTTGTTGCATTAAACTGTCGATCGTGTTAACGTTACCATGCTCATATGTTCATTGATATGACTCATTATATTACTCACACATATTATTTCCGATGGCCAGGAAGTAATATTCTGACCAGAATTGATAAGATAACTCTAATATCGACGTATCGCTGGACAAATAGTTGATGAGGTGTTGAATATTAATTCTGAATTATTCATATAGGTGATTTGGTTCTTTTAATTGTGAATCAATTCCCCCAAAAGAGTTTTTTGATCCGAATATCCCTTAAACTACAATAGTGTATTGTTTTAGTGAATTATCGTACTTTGAAAATTAGTGTTGGAGTTTAGTTTACGATGTGTGATTTTGAGCATGATATTAACCGTTTTGCCAATTGTGTTCTATAGGTGTGTTGGTGCGTTTAGAGTTTAGGAAATTTGTTAAAAAGTATTGAAAGAATTGTCATAGCGATCAGGCCCGGTTCTAAGCACCTATAGAAGGGTGGGCTGGCAGATATCCCGGGTGGGCATTTTCTTTTTTTGGTTGGGTTTGCTTTATTTTTTTTCGCGACCCATATACTATAGGCCTACAGCCATTTACATTCAAACAAGTCAAGCCAAGCATAAGAAAAGCCTACTTGTATATAATTGGTAATTTGACTCTATTCTCTAGATGGCACAAAAAATCATCTCAGCACTTTTCCACACAAACGCTTTTGATTATTGATGCATATTCGCAACATTCTGCACTAATTTGATAGCTAGACCTATATATGGGAGGCTAATTAACTGGTTAACCAACCAACAAGAATTTTAACCAAATAATCGTTTGGTTAAAAAAAAAGAAAAAAAAAAAGCCAGGTAAGTCATGTATAAGTCACATTTGATTGCATTCAGAAATAATACCGGTAAAAGTACTACAAACATTATAAACACTACAAACATAGCTAAAGGTTATTTCATTTCCCCTCACTCCACAACAAATTGTAACGAGTAGGAATATGTTGTGGCCCCTTTAAGAGCTGCTGAACTGCCTGCGCTGTATGTGCGCACTGCGCCTCCAGCACTCCCATGTATGCGGGTTATTTTCTGTTGCTCAAATCAAGTTGTTTTGTTAAGTAATGCTAGCGTTTGTGACGGACTGTTACGCGAGTTTCACGGGGAATAAAGTGGAGCTGTGAAATGTTCATCACCTCCATGTCTACAATAACTCCAGTTAAGTGAGCTATCCCGATTTTCCTCTGGACACGTTACAACATCCTTTAGATTTAACGGTATTCAGAACAGATCAATAATTAAAAAATATAAGTATATATATATATATATAAAGCCAAAACGAAATTAATGAGAATCTGAAAGTAACCAGCGCTCACGATTATTTATTATAGGCTTTGTTCAATTTGTCCCAATACTGATGGAAAAATCATCCTCTTCACATGCGCAAAAATGTGAAAACATAAAATAGCCTACTCCGTCATTTTGGTCATAAAGATAATAAGAGTAGGACATCGTTCAAAACTGCAATGTGTTTACTTACATTGTGCTATTGTAAAATAAAGAAAACAAGATGTGCAAGATTGTTTGAGGAGCGCGGCGCCTCACAAAAATGAACCAAACTCAACAGCACTGTTGCAGTTTTTCTTTCTTTTTGTTAATCTGTTAATTATTTAAGTCAAATATATTTCGCGAATTTATTCCTTTTATATGCCTAGACTGATTTAATGAAAACAAAATTATTCTTTTTTATTTTTAATAGGCCCTAACTCTAATGTAACTCCTAAAATCGTCCTGGCTACCCGTCCAAGGCCGTTGCGCTCCCATCTCTTCCATACTTTTGCAGAGTTCGTGCATGACGCGGTTTTACAAACGCGGCACTCATTTAAAAAAAAGAAAGAAAGAAAGAAAACATTTTTTAAAAACTTGTCTCTATACCTGCATCGCGTTTTTAACCGCACAAACGCGTCCTGCGTGAATGGCCCTAAACTGATTAAAAGATAAACAGCGCATTTTTATTTCAGTGCTGTTATTTAAACAGTCAGCTTGCCGCGTAGCCTACATTCAGTTTCAGTTTCCAGCATCAACAGAAGCCAAAGAGGGCAAGGTTTCAACTGAACTATGCACTTGCATTTTAAACACTTACCGGTAGCTACATTAAGTTCTAGCTCTGTCCATGCAATAAATGCACGTTCTTAAATGAGCGTGCATTTCAACTTGGCATGAATAAATGAATAAAATCAGAGATGCATATTAATATTTACATGATACATATTCACGAAAACAACATCTCGTAATTACCTTAATAGCACGCAAATATTTCTGCCCGTTTTCGTTCGTGTGACTGCAGCCTCTGCTTTTCTGCTACAGACTGAAGCGCGCGCGTAGCTTACAACGCTTATTTTCCGTTAATAAAGAAAACATTCTGGTGTTATTTTTGTGATTGTTTGGGGCATTCTACAGCCCTTCATCAAAACTTTCAACACCGAGCCCATCTCAGATTGTTTTAATCAATGCAAAAATAGTAAAAACAAATGAACACTATCAGTTCCTAAATTCTGATTGGGTGGGCAAGGCAGAAGTTTGGGTGGGCTCAGCCCACCCCTGCCCATGCCTAGAACCGGCCCCGATAGCGATTGAGAAAAACTGTAAACTTCAAACCTTTAAACTTTAAGCTTTAAATTAACTTTTTCAAACTTTCAGGTCTATCTTTATCAAGTTAACTTCAAAGTTTGTTTACAAACTTTACTCTAGTTTGACATTGTACGCCTATTTTCAGGTATTTTTACACTCAAATTAAATGTACATATTTTGGACATATTACTTTAAACATTTTTAATATCAGGAGAGAAAAAACTTCATAACATGTTTATGCATTTCAGTGCTGATACACACACATATATATAAATAAATATATAATTTATATTATTTAAAAGGTATTCTCCTAAACAATACAGTTCTAACCTTTAGACAAAGTCTAGTTTCCTAATATTTTCAGCTCATCCTTAAACAACATGTATGTATTTCACTAATACATTCAACTCTGAATTTCTGTCACCTCTTGTATTATTTGTATGTGTGCACGTCTGTGACTGTAGACTGCGTGAAGGGGACTTTTATTTTGGTGTGGTGATGTGACATCATAAGGCTGCGCCTCGCTCCTGCATCTGTTGTGATTCTGCTGAAGAAAGGTTTGTGTTTTAAGCGTTTAAAACTATAGAAATTATGGAACATGGTTTATTATTAAATGTAACATTGCATTGCTTTATCTAACACTTATAAACGTTGTGTGAGCAAAGTTATAGATGAAAACACATAGCCTTGTACATATGTATGTAGACATTAACTTGTACATAGCCTATTTCTAAATTCAAAAACTTATATTTACAACATTTACCCATGAGCTGTAAATGTGTCTAATGCCACTTCAGATGGAGCCGCTGTGCCACTTCAGATAGAGCTGCTGTGCCACTTCCGATAGAGCCGCTGTGCCACTTCAGATAGAGCCGCTGTGCCACTTCAAATAGAGCCGCTGTGCCACTTCAGATAGAGCAGCTGTGCCACTTCAGATAGAGCCGCTGTGCCACTTCAGATAGAGCCGCTGTGCCACTTCAGATAGAGCTGCTGTGCCTCTTCAGATGGAGCCGCTGTGCCACTTCAGGTAGAGCCGCTGTGCCACTTCAGGTAGAGCCGCTGTGCCACTTCAGATAGAGCCGCTGTGCCACTTCAGATAGAGCAGCTGTGCCACTTCAGATAGAGCCGCTGTGCCACTTCAGATAGAGCCGCTGTGCCACTTCAGATAGAGCCGCTGTGCCACTTCAGATAGAGCCGCTGTGCCACTTCAGGTAGAGCCGCTGTGCCACTTCAGATAGAGCTGCTGTGCCACTTCAGATGGAGCTGCTGTGCCACTTCAGATAGAGCCGCTGTGCCACTTCAGATAGAGCTGCTGTGCCACTTCAGATGGAGCTGCTGTGCCACTTCAGATGGAGCTGCTGTGCCACTTCTACAGTGCAAAGATTGATCTTTTGATGCTGATTTAATTAGATTGGTAAAAGTCTGGTTGTGTCTTATCGCTCTAACTGAATTTATTGTTTAAATTAATATTTTAAAAACAACTTTTCTATTTTAATTGAAGAAATTGACAAAAGATGATACATACATTTAATAAGATTAGAAAACATTGCTCTTATAATGGTAAAAATGCCCCTGGACATTAATTTAAAGGGACAAAGATCGTCCTGTAATGGGAAAGTTATAATTGGAATGTGTGTTATTGATCAGAAAGTGCTCCAACATTTTTTGACTGTGCTCCTCAAGAAAAATGTAAGCGTAGAGCCGTGAGAAGATGAGTGGGGTGAACTGAAGAGAAGAAGCTCCAACATGGATGTGGGAATCTGGAGAGATTCTGTTCTCCAAACTCATCAGGCATTACAGAAGAAGACTCAGAGCTCTTATCTTGGCAAAAAGAGGTTGCAGAAAGTATTGAATAAAAGGGTATGATTAATTGTGAAGAATGTGTATTAGAGAAAAACATTTAGTTCATAATAAGATCCCCCCCCCCTCCCCCCATTTAAAATGTTTATTGTCCAATGAAAGGTTAGAATTTTATACATTTTTAGAACAAAAGATCAAAAGGATTAACAACGCAGATTTATTTTCACAGCCTTCTTTGGTCACATTTACCAAGGGTATGAAAAATTTTGGGCGTGACTGTATGTGTGTGTGTGTGTGTATGTATATATATATATATATATATATATATATATATATATATATATATATATATATATATATATATATATATATATATATATATATATATATATATATAAATAAATTACTTCACTGAGCTGCCAAATTAAAACATTTACATATACCTTCTCGCTTCATGTTTTGTCCCACTCCCGCCCGCATAAAAGTATAAATAGATTTTTTCTAACACAGTTTCAAGTAATTTAACGTAAAAGCAAAAGCGTGCATGGTTTGGCGTGGCAGAATGCGCACAAAGTGTGCTCCCTTCGTAATTCCTAAAAAGCTATCCTCTCAGTTGATCATGATCCGCAGGAGTGCAGGTCCTGTGGTAGTCCCAAAGGAGTGCAGGTTTCTAGACCAGGGCTTGGATCTTACCATATATCGATATTTTGCTATGTATCAATACTGAAATATCTGAAACGATACGATACTCATTTTCTACAGTATCGATATATCAGCTGCGCTCTCCTCATCGACCGACAGCGAGTTGACACGCTCCCGCCTCCTCTCACTCAGTCCGTTTAACCCTCTGAACATTGTGAACGGGGGTTCTGCTGGACTTTTCCTCATGACTGCGTGTTAGTATGGGTGTGACCGATCTGAATTTCGTGCGGGGTTGCACATAACGTTAATTCTACTAATTCCCGCAGATTTCGCGCTCGCATCTGAAGCACACACACATACCGTAATAAAGCCGCCTCTGACATACAAGTGCAAAAATGAGCTCATTATACCAGCTTATTAATGGTCAAATACACTCAAAAAATATCTCAATGTCCATATGGGTGAGTATTAACGTAAACACAGTTGTAAACAGTTCAGGAAGAATGTGTAGGAGGAACAGTGTTTGGGATCCATGCGTGCGTCGGGTCTTAAAGGGACAGCAGTTATTTATTATTCAAACTACAAAAAGACAAAAGATCACTAACTCATTAATCTTATGGATTCATCTGAATTTAATTTTTTTATAATGAAGATTATCCAATGTTATTTTAAAATTGATTACTTTGTTTTAAAAAAAAAAAAATCTGTTTATTTACCTGAATACTGTTAGACTTACCTGAAAAAAGCAGTCTATTTAATTTGTATCTTTATTCTATTGTATTTATTTGTGCTATTGTTAGTCATTTGTTTATTTGTTCTTATTTTATTACTGTTTACTCATCTTTCAATTTGAAATCAAGCTTTCTTGTGCTGTATGTAAGCTATTGCAACACAATTAGTTAGCAAATATTTGTGAGATTATTGTAATGGTAATTGATCAACGTTTAAATATGAGGAAAAAACTTAAAAGCTTTATCATAAAGTGATCTCTTCAGAAGAAAATTTTAATTGCCTAGACTTTCAATAGACAGACAAAAAAATTAATTATATTAAAAATATCTATTTGACAGTATATGCAGCATTTTTCCCAGTGGTATCAAAAATGGTATCGAATATCGATACTTTTTTAGGTATCGTATCGAAGTTAGAAGTTCCAGTATTGTGACAACACTATAAGATACAATATAAGAACAATGAAACAAAGGGCAAACTAATTTTAAATAAATACACAATAAAACAAAGACACAAATTAACAAAAAAAACAACAGTACTTTAATTTCAGGAAGGTCTACTAACATTAAGTAATACGGCCTACAAAGAAATCTAATAAAGTAATGAAATGTACAATAATGCTCCATAGTTTTCATTGTAGAAGTGATAGAGCTGTGCATATTTTCTCTTTGCCTTTTGTTGTTTGATTCACATTAATGGCTCAATCGCCAGCAGGTTTATTAGACGCTGCCCCTTTAAGACCGAATGCAGCTCTAATAATATCATATTCTCCCATTTCTCCAAACTATTTACACCCATTTAAGACATAAATTGTGTTTAAGTGACTACTCTCTACAATCCATATTCTATTTGTTGTGTATTTAATTGTTTAGACGCGCACACAAAGTCTAATGTATGATGTGCAAGTTGGTCTGTTTCACAGCGCACGCGCACACACACACACACACACAAGCCGCCTTGAAGTTGGAAACAGCGTCTCTTCCGTGGATTATTGTGCATTTAATAGCTCTTTGTATCACCAACCATGTCCTGCATTTTAGCAACAGTAGACACTGCCTTTTACAACAATCACTGATTCTGACGTTGAGTTTAGGGCGAAATGACAGCTCGCTGCTGTGAAGGGAAAGAAGTTGCGCTCGATGGAATACGGCTAGTTTATAATAGTTTTACCTCATATCTTCTTTTTATAATCCTTGGAAGTAATCCTCAAAATATTATATTAATATCACAGCTGTAAAGTGTAAACTTTTGTGTAGTTCTCTTGGCCATCGTCACTCATTAAACTGGGATTGTTGTGTTGTGCTCGCCGTAGATCTCTCTCTCTCTCTCTCTCTCTCTCTCTCTCTCTCTCTCTCTCTCTCTCTCTCTCTCTCTCTCTCTCTCTCTGCGGTCTTTCATAATTTAGCACCAGGGCTCATTTAATACCGGGTTTTGGTACCCATCCCTAGGGGAGACTGGTGGCTGAAGTAGCTCCATGTCTGGGCTGTTGTCGGAGCATTGACCAAGGAGAGTGTTGGGGGGGAACAGGCCTACTTTTCTTTATGAAAACTCTCTATGGGTTTATTTCTTTTCATTGTTCGTCGTGCTGATGCTTATAGCCTTAACTGATTCTCTGCTGCTCTGGGCGCAATTTCAATTCACACAGCACGGAGCAGTGTAGGTCTACAGGAATATCTGAACCACAGCCAATCAGAGACAAAGACCCGCCCCATCTCGGTCTCTGATTGGTTTAGACCACGATATGATCCAACCACAAGTGAGAGTTCTGTCAAAGGAGAACAAATGCTGCGGCTTTGTTCGTGGAGAGGCAGCGGATGAGAGGATATTAGGGGCATAGGTGCGATCTGGGAAAATTTGTAGTTGCACCCTTAAAAATCACTCTAGAGCCCTGTATGTATATAGTGTCTAATTTATGTTCATTATTAGTTTGTAGTGCTAGTTTTTTGGTTTACTGAGACTGCACTGATACTGAACTAGAGCTGATTGAGACTCACTCTTTTTCTTTCTGTTAATTATTCTCATCTTAAACAGGACAAACACAGGAAAAACCCCTGGAGAAGTGACTGAGATCCATGTGACACTACTATAAAAATGCTGTTTATTAAAGAGGAGAATGAAGACCTGAAGATTGAAAGTGTATTCAGTTTGAAACATGAAGAAACTGAGGAACAAACAGAGAAAGAGGAGCGTGAAGACATGAAGATTGAAGAAACATTGAGAGTGAAACATGAAGAAACTGAGGAACAAACAGAGAAAGAGGAGAGAGAAGACATGAAGATTGAAGAAACTGAGGAACAAACAGGTTGGTTTCATTCTCAAAGCTGAACTCACTCATTTGATCATTATTCAAATCTCCAGCTCTATAGAAATGAAGGATATTTTTGAAGAATGTCTTGTGAATGTCCTCAATCCTGCTGGTTGAAGTAAACTTGGCATTGGTCAAGTCTACACGCTTGCAGATCCTTTCTTTATAACAAGCAAAGCTTATTATTGGAGAATCTGCATATCTTTGGCTGAATTATTTAGCTTTTAAGAATAAGCCGCTGCACAATACACTCAAATTACAGCAAGATGGCGGGTGTTCATTTCATACTGTGTGTACAATGGTAGCTTATTTACAGTGAGGAGAACAAGTATTTGATACACTGCCGATTTTGCCTTACAAAGCATGTAGAGGTCTGTAATTACAGAGTGATGGAATCTAAATCAAAAATCCAGAAAATCACATTGTATGATTTTTAAATTAATTTGCATTTTATTGCATGACATGAGTATTTGATCACCTACCAACCAGTAAGAATTCCGGCTCTCACAGACCTGTTAGTTTTTCTTTAAGAAGCCCTCCTGTTCTCCACTCATTGCCTGTATTAACTGCACCTGTTTGAACTCGTTACCTGTATAAAATACACCTGTCCACACACTCAATCAAACAGACTCCAACCTCTCCACAATGGCCAGCTTGGTGAGAAGGCAACAACTGTTGGCGCAATTATTAGAAAATGGAAGAAGTTGAAGATGATGGTCAATTTCCGTCGGTCTGCGGCTCCATGCAAGATCTCACCTCGTGGGGCATCAATGATCATGAGGAAGGTGAGGGATCAGTCTAGAACTACACGGCAGGACCTGGTCAATGACCCTTAAGAGAACTGGGACCACAGTCTCAAAGAAAACCATTAGTAACACACTACGCCGTCATGGATTAAAATCCTGCAGCACACGTAAGGTCCCCCTGCTCAAGCCAGCGCATGTCCAGGCCCGTCTGAAGTTTGCCAATGACCATCCTGCTATATCTGCTGTTAATACGAATCAAACAAAATATAAACAGAAAATCACTCACTGCTCTTGAATGAATGAACTTTAGTAGTTTTAAGAACACATTTCTTACTTGAATGCTCTGGGGAGCAGATAAACATGGCGGACTGTGTACAGCTCTCTGAGGGCGGGGTCTTTCCTGATACGGCAATGTCACTTAATGCCACAGGACTCATGAGTGGGGCATGTGAAATGTGACATCATTTTACCAGGATTCTGCAAAGGCTTGTTCTGGGACACTACTTATGATTTAAGGGGATTAAAAAAAGAGTGGGTATGGTTTGGAGACCGTTGCACTGAGGAAAAGACAGGAGGAAGAGCTAGAGGTAGCAGAGCTGAAGATGTTGAGGTTCTCTTCGGGAGTGACGACGATGGACAGGATCAGGAATGAGTACATCCGAGTACATGTGAGATGTTTTGGAGACAAAGTTAAGAGAGGCCAGGTTGAGATGGTTTGGACATGTTCAGAGGAGGGAGAGTGAATATATCGGTAAAAGAATGCTGAGGTTAGAGCTGCCAGACAGGCAGGTTTGCACATAAATGTGTGTTGGCGCAACACACATTTACGTGCAAACACCATGTAAATGTAAAAGTGTCCTTTAAATTTACATTTAATAATTTATCCAAAGTGACTTAGAAATGCTCCTCCATGAACTGCCACCTTAACGTGGTGGAGGGGTTTGAGTACCCGAATGACCCTAGGAGCTACGTTGTCCGGGGCTATATGCCCCTGGTAGGGTCTCCCAAGGCAAACAGGTCCTAGGTGACGGGTCAGACTAAGAGCAGTTCAAAAACCCTTATGATGCCAAAAAAAGGAGGACCATGACATCGCCCGGTATGGCGCAGCCGGGGCCCCACCCTAGTGCCAGGCCTGGGGTTGGGGCTCGTATGCGAGCACCTGGTGGCCGGGCCTTCCCCCACGGGGTCCGGCCGGGCTCAGCCCAAAGGAGCGACGTGGGGACACCTTCCCGTGGGCCCACCACTCACGGGAGGGACCGTAAGGGGCCGGTGCAAAGCGAATCGGGCAGCAGTCGAAGGCGGGGGCCTAGACGACCCGATCCCTGGACACGGAAACTAGCTCTTGGGACATGGAATGTCACCTCGCTGGCGGGGAAAGAGCCTGAGATTGTGCGTGAGGTTGAGAGGTTCCGACTAGAGATAGTCGGAATCACCTCCACGCACGGCTTGGGCTCTGGAACCACACTTCTCGAGAGGGGATGGACTCTTCACCACTCTGGAGTTGCCCATGGTGAGAGGCGGCGGGCTGGTGTGGGTTTGCTTATAGCCCCCCAGCTCTGCCGCCATGTGTTGGAGTTTACCCCGGTGAACGAGAGGGTCGTTTCCCTGCGGCTTCGGCTCGGGATAGGTTTGTGTGTTGTGTGTGTCTACGGGCCAAACAGCAGTGCAGAGTACCCAACCTTCTTGGTGTCCCTGGGAGGGGTGCTGGAGAGTGCTCCGACTGGGGACTCCGTCGTTCTACTGGCGGACTTCAACGCCCACGTGGGCAATGACAGTGAAACCTGGAGGGGCGTGATTGGGAGGAATGGCCCCCCTGATCTGAACCCGAGTGGTGTTCAGTTATTGGACTTCTGTGCTAGTTACAGTTTGTCCATAACGAACACCATGTTCAAGCATAAGGGTGTCCATCAGTGCACATGGCACCAGGACACCCTAGGTCGTAGGTCAATCATCGACTTCGTGGTCGTTTCATCCGTATGTCTTGGACACTTGGGTGAAGAGAGGGGCGGAGCTGTCAACTGATCACCACCTGGTGGTGAGTTGGATCCGATGGCGGGGGAGGAAGCTGGATAGACTCGGTAGACCCAAACGTACTGTGAGGGTCTGCTGGGAACGTTTGGCCGAGTCTCCTGTCAGAGAGATCTTCAACTCCTGCTTCCGGCAGAGCTTCGACCGGATCCCGAGGGAGGCTGGAGATATTGAGTCCGAGTGGACCATGTTCTCCACCTCCATTGTCAAAGCGGCTGCTCGGAGCTGTGGACGCAAGGTCTCCGGTGCCTGTCGAGGCGGCAATCCCCGAACCCGGTGGTGGATACCGGAAGTAAGGGATGCCGTCAAGCTGAAGAAGGAGTCCTATCGGGCCTGGCTGGCTTGTGGGACTCCGGAGGCAGCTGACAGGTACCGGCAGGCTAAACGGACTGCAGCCCGGGTGGTTGTGGAGGCAAAAACTCGGGCCTGGGAGGAGTTCGGTGAGGCCATGGAAAAGGACTATAGGCTGGCCTCGAAGAGATTCTGGCAAACCGTCCGGCGCCTCAGGAGGGGGAAGCAGTGCCCTACCAACGCTGTTTACAGTGGCGATGGGCGGATGTTGACCTCAACTGGGGATGTTGTCGGATGGTGGAAGGAATACTTTGAGGATCTCCTCAATCCCGCCGTCACGTCTTCCATTGGGGAAGCAGAGGCTGGGGGCTCAGAGGAGTACTCGTCCATCACCCAAGCTGAAGTCACCGAGGTGGTCAAGAAACTCCTCGGTGGCAAGGCACCGGGGGTGGATGAGATCCGCCCTGAGTACCTCAAGTCTCTGGATGTTGTGGGGCTGTCTTGGCTGACACGCCTCTGCAGCATCGCGTGGCGGTCGGGGACAGTGCCTCTGGGATGGCTAACCAGGGTGGTGGTCCCTCTTTTTAAAAAGGGGGACCGGAGGGTGTGTTCCAACTATAGGGGGATCACACTTCTCAGCCTCCCCGGGAAAGTCTATGCCAGGGTACTGGAGAGGAGAGTTCGGCCGATAGTTGAACCTCGAATTCAGGAGGAACAGTGTGGTTTTCGTCCTGGTCGTGGAACACTGGACCAGCTCTATACCCTCTACAGGGTGCTGGAGGGTTCATGGGAGTTTGCCCAACCAGTCCACATTTGTTTTGTGGATTTGGAGAAGGCATTCGACTGTGTCCCTCGCGGCGTCCTGTGGAGGGTGCTGGGGGAATATGGGGTCCGGGGTCCTTTGCTGAGGGCTGTCCGGTCCCTGTATGACCGAAGCAGGAGTTTGGTCCGCATTGCCGGCAGTAAGTCAGACTTGTTCCCGGTGCATGTTGGACTCCGGCAGGGCTGCCCTTTGTCGCCGGTTCTGTTCATAATTTTTATGGACAGAATTTCTAGGCGCAGCCAAGGGCCGGAGGGTGTCAGGTTTGGGGACCACACGGTTTCGTCTCTGCTCTTTGCGGATGACGTTGTCGTGTTGGCCCCTTCTAACCAGGACCTTCAGCATGCACTGGGACGGTTTGCAGCCGAGTGTGAAGCGGCTGGGATGGGGATCAGCACCTCCAAATCCGAGGCCATGGTCCTCAGTCGGAAAAGGTTGGTGGAGAGTTCCTGCCCCAAGTGGAGGAGTTCAAGTATCTAGGGGTCTTGTTCACGAGTGAGGGGAGGATGGAACGGGAGATTGACAGACGGATCAGTGCAGCTTCTGCAGTAATGCGGTCGATGTACCGGTCTGTCGTGGTGAAGAAAGAGCTAAGCCGTAAGCGAAGCTCTCGATTTACCGGTCAATCTACGTTCCTACTCTCACCTATGGTCATGAGCTTTGGGTCATGACCGAAAGGACAAGATCACGGATACAGGTGGCCGAAATGAGCTTTCTCCACAGGGTGGCTGGGCGCTCCCTTAGAGATAGGGTGAGAAGCTCAGTCACTCGGGAGGAACTCGGAGTAGAGCCGCTGCTCCTCCACATCGAGAGGGGACAGCTGAGGTGGCTCGGGCATCTGTTCCGGATGCCTCCTGAACGCCTTCCCGGGAAGGTGTTTCGGGCATGTCCAACCGGGAGGAGGCCCCGGGGAAGACCAAGGACACGCTGGAGGGACTATGTCTCCCGGCTGGCCTTGGAACGCCTCCGTATCCTCCCGGAAGAGCTAGAGGAAGTGTCTAGGGAGAGGGAAGTCTGGGCATCTCTGCTTAGACTGCTGCCCCCGCGACCCGGCCCCGGATAAGCGGAAGAAGATGGATGGATGGATGGACTTAGAAATGTGACTTACAAAGTGACTTGTTAATATTAATGGGTCACATGTTGCAGAAAAAGATATGTCTTCAGAAGTTTCTTGAAAATTCCACAAGCAGGGAACAGTCAAGCTAAGATTGCTGAAAATGATTTTGTGCCTCTTTGGGATTACACCACAAGGCGTTGTTCACTGCAAGCTTCTGGCTATGCAGTGGAGAGGTGTGACATGCGCACTCTGTGGCTCAGTAAAGACTACTCTTGCTGCAGTATTCTGGATCAATTGCAGAAGTTTGACCGTGATGCTGAAAGGCCATTATACAAGAGCACATTGTAATAGTTTAATTTCTAAATTGTTAGGTAATATAAAAACTGTGATATAACACTAAATGTCCAATGATCAAATGTCCAATGTTCAAGGTTCATTGGATACCAATGACACCAAATATAAGGAGTTTATATACTTCTATATTATATAATATAGTTATACACACCTAAGCATATTCGAGCCAAGACATTTTTTTACATAAACTACAGAGTTCACAGTGTATAGTATGGGTGCAGAGCAACAGTAACGAGATTGTTTCATTTCAGACATTTTTATGTAAAAATTGTGTTATTCAGAAACAATCACAGAATACGACAGATCTTGTTTTTAACGGCTTAAAATGGCCTTATCACAAACAGAGAAGCAGAATCAGGTTAGAATGGAGTTAGTTAGAATGGAGATGTCTTGGAATCAAGACATGGGTCAAGGAAAGTCACATGCAGGACATTTAGGCCCAATATACAGGACGTCAGAGCTAATACGGGACAGTTGGCATTTCAGAGTGGACTTCATTGGCAGACAGATGGGAGAACGTGCTTAACTCTGCAAGACAGTGGCCCTTCAAGACCAAAGCTGCCCAGCCCCTGCTCCCTAGGATAGGATAGGTTATATATCATATTACCCTATACCCTGCTATTGATGCTTAAATGTCTAAACTGTTTTATGTTTTTGCCCTAGATCTCATGGCATTGAAAGAGGCAAGTCATGAACTTAAACATCATGACTTCATGACTGGAGAAAGATCAACACAGGCTAAAAAGACTTCCTCACAAAAAAGAGCTCAAAAGACAGGAGCTAAAAGTTATTTCACCTGCCAACAGTGTGGAATGAGTTGCAGGAGTAAAGGAACCCTTAACATCCACATGAGAATTCACACTGGAGAGAAGCCTTACACCTGCCAACAGTGTGGAAAGAGTTTCACTGATAAAGGAACCCTTAACATCCACATGAGAGTTCACACTGGAGAGAAGCCTCACACCTGCCAACAGTGTGGAAAGAGTTTCACTCATAAAGGAACCCTTAACATTCACATGAGAATTCACACTGGAGAGAAGCCGTACACCTGCCAACAGTGTGGAATGAGTTGCAGGAGTAAAGGACACCTTAAAGTCCACATGAGAGTTCACACTGGAGAGAAGCCTTACACCTGCCAACAGTGTGGAAAGAGTTTCGGAGATAAAGGAAATCTTAACATCCACATGAGAATTCACACTGGAGAGAAGCCGTACACCTGCCAACAGTGTGGAATGAGTTGCAGGAGTAAAGGACACCTTAAAGTCCACATGAGAGTTCACACTGGAGAGAAGCCTTACACCTGCCAACAGTGTGGAAGGAGTTTCGGAGATAAAGGAAACCTTAACATCCACATGAGAATTCACACTGGAGAGAAGCCGTACACCTGCCAACAGTGTGGAATGAGTTGCAGGAGTAAAGGACACCTTAAAGTCCACATGAGAGTTCACACTGGAGAGAAGCCTTACACCTGCCAACAGTGTGGAAAGAGTTTCACTCATAAAGAGTCTCTTAAAGTCCACATGAGAATTCACACTGGAGAGAAGCCTTACACCTGCCAACAGTGTGGAAAGAGTTTCACTCATAAAGAGTCTCTTAATGTCCACATGAGAATTCACACTGGAGAGAAGCCTTACACCTGTCAACAGTGTGGAAAGAGCTTTACTCGAAAAGGGCTTCTTAAAGGCCACATGAGAATTCACACAGGAGAGAAGGCTTACCCCTGCCCACAGTGTGGAAAGAGTTGCACTCATAAAGCAAACCTTGAGAAACACATGAGAATTCACACTGGAGAGAAGCCTTACACCTGCCCACAGTGTGGAAAGAGTTTCACTCGTAAAGGTCATCTTAAAGTTCACATGAGAATTCACACTGGAGAGAAGCCTTACACCTGCCAACAGTGTGGAAAGAGTTTCACTCGTAAAGGGCATCTTAAAGTCCACATGAGAATTCACACTGGAGAGAAGCCTTACACCTGCCAACAGTGTGGAAAGAGCTTCACTCGAAAAGGAACCCTTCAGGAACACATGAGAATTCACACAGGAGAGAAGGCTTACACCTGCCAACAGTGTGGAAAGAGCTTCACTCGAAAAGGAACCCTTCAGGAACACATGAGAATTCGCACAGGAGAGAAGGCTTACACCTGCCAAGAGGTAATGACCCCTTCCTCTCAAACATGACTCTGCACCAGTGCACAAAGCAAGATCCATAAAGACATGGAAGTGGAGGAACTTGACTGGCCTACACAGAGTCCTGACCTCAACGCGATAGAACACCTTTGAGATGAATTAGAGCAGAGACTGAGAGCCAGGCCTTCTCTTCCAACATCAGTGCCTGACCTCACAAATGTGCTTCTAGAAGAAGGATAAAATAAAATAAAATCCCATAAACACACCCCTAAACCTTGGGGAACGCCTTCCCAGAAGAGTTGAAGCTGTTATATCCGCAAAAGGCTGGCCAGGGTTAGTTCACCCAAAAATGAAACAAAATTTATTCCTCACCCTCATGCCGTTCCACACCCGTAAGACCTCCGTTCATTTTAGGAACAGAAATGAAGATATTTTTGTTGAAATCTGAAGGCTCAGTGAGGCCTCCATAGGGAGCACGGAAATTTACACTCTCAAGATCCATTAATGTACTAAACACAATTTAAATCAGTTTTTGTGTGAGTACAGTGGTTCAATATTAATATCATAAAGCAACGATAATATATATATATTTTTTTGTTGTTGTTTTTTTTGTTTAAAGAATGTTAAACATAAATAGCCACACAAATGTGGTCCAGGAAAAGCGTACTTTGATTATCTTCACTGCATGCATATTTAAAGGTCCCGTTCTTCGTGATCCCATTGTTCAAACTTTAGTTAGTGTGTAATGTTGCTGTTAGAGCATAAATAATACCTGTAAAATTATAAAGCTCAAAGTTCAATGCCAAGTGAGATATTTTATTTAACAGAAGTTCCCTTTCAAAGCCTACAGCGAACGGCCGGCTTGGACTACATCCTGGTACTTCCTGCAGTAATTACGTCAGTAGAACAGACTAACCTCCGCCCACAAGAATACGTGAAAAAGGGTCCGTGGTCTTGTTGCTGTCCCACGTGGAGAAGAGGAAGTGTCACGTGGAGAAAAGGAACTGTAACTTGAGTGTGTTTGTCGCCATGTCGTCGAGACGCTGTTATTTTCATCCCAGAGTCAAATCACCTTTGTTTGGCTTTCCCAGGGACACTATAGAGATCATTCTCCCGTTAAGAGGCGTGACCTTTCCGTACAACTTGCGCTAAGCTGCTGTCAAATCACAACACAGGAACCGCTGGCACAATCAGAACTTTATTGCGTATTTCAGTATTTCTGAAGGAGGGACTTCATAGAACAAGGAACTCACCAGCCGTTTTTAGGACAGTGAAAACAGCGTATACAGATGAGTAAATTGTGTGAAAAATACTGTGTTTTTTTACAAGCGAAACATGAACACATGTTATATTGCACACTGTAAACACAATCAAAGCTTCAAAAAAAACACGAAGAACGGGACCTTTAAAACAAAATGAAATATAACATTCAACCTATAAATATGTGGTTCAGGCAATATGTGGATATGTACTATGATTATCTTCACTGTAATAAAATGAAATATGACAAACACAACTCTCTTTTTGTTAAACGTCAGTTTTAATAATCAATAATGGCCATTATAAAAGTATAAGTAAAAGGTATAGGAAGCTCTCCAATAAGAAATAAAGCAAACCATTCAGTCAAAAGTACAAAGTCAGCACTTTAGTAGGCTATGGTGGTAAAGTTAAATATGCAAGGCATGTTTATTTATATATCACATTTCATACACAATGGTAAATCAAAATGCTTTATAGAACTGGGCGATATAATCAAAAAATCATATCTGTATTTTTTGTTTGAATGGCGATACACGGTATACATCCTGGTATTTTATACGTTTTCCTATTTGGATGCAAAAAAATCAGTATAAAACATTTTTTTTATATTTTTTTTTACATCCTGCCCAGTGATGTCCTAAAAACAATGTTGATATTGAAAGCTATAAACCAATACAGTGAATGTAACGTAGGCTATATTATGTGCAAATTGGAGGTTTACAATTAATAATTTTGTTTTTAAATTCACTAAACTAAAAATGAAAATAAAAACAAAAGCATATTAGCCTATATTTATATATTACCACATTTTAATGGTCACTTTCATAAAAATATACTTTTAGGTTTAAAATTCCACATATGGCACATTTATTGTCCAACAACTAATATTTTAGAAATAGTTTAGTCAAAAAATTTAGTCAAAATTTATGGCATTCCTATTCTATTGTGCTCCGTCTGTTTGGTGCGCATGCACGCAGTGGCTCTCGTTCATTAGCAGAGATTCACTTGCAGAAGGCGCTTCCTCTCCTGACATATTTGCATGACTTTCTAACATTTACTGATGGAGAATATACCTGTGAAATGTAAGTTATGCACTGAGGAAAGCACCACATTTCAAACGCATTAAACAGAACAAATAGGATATTTATCTGTCTGTCAGCACAAGTATCTTTCAGAGCGTCTGACAGGGCAAGCTGCTTTAAACTATACGGGTCAACTATATCTAACTATATCCAGTTATTTTGAAGCCCTTAATATAAAGCATGTGTCTTGTTGAGAACAAATTGTATTATGCACTTTCCCTGCATCAGCTCATTCTGCGTACTCCGCTATTTTTCAGATGCGTTCGTATCAATCTACTGTATATCGATATAAACGGTATTGCCTCATTCCATATTGTCTCTAAAAAATGTATCCATGTAAATTGTAAAAACTCGATATACCGCTCAGCCCTAATGCTTTACATAGAAAAGTTATTAAAATATTGACAATCACAACTTAATAAAAATACCATGTTTAAGAAGGCAAATAACAATAACCAAAGATAAAAACAATTCAATTCAATTCAAATTTATTTGTATAGCGCTTTTCACAATACACATTGTTTCAAAGCAGCTTTACAGAAAGTGCATTTCATAGATGTACAGTAAAAATGTTAGAAAGACAATGTTAAAGAATAATGTTCGAAAAAGTTAATCAATCGTGTATTAATTTAGGCCATAACAACGCTGGCGTTGAGTCGTCTCTTCACAGGTGTTGGGGCATCCGAAGTCTTCATGAGCGGCTGGATACAAACTGGAGCTGACGAGATAACAACAGAAGAGCAGATGGGAAATAATTAGCGTAGCTGCTGTTCAGAATATTATATTAATGCTTTTGTTCCGATTTAACTGTAGTATAAAGGGTAATTATAATGTGAATGCTTGGCTAAAGAGATGCGTCTTTAATCTAGTTTTAAACTGGGACAGCGAGTCTAAACCTCGAACAATATCAGGCAGACAATTCCAGAGTTTAGGAGCTAAATGTGAAAATGCCCTCCCTCCTTTAGTGGACTTAGATATCCTAGGAATGACCAGAAGCCTAGAGTTTAGTGACCTTAAAGAGCGCGATGGATTGTAGGGCGATAGAAGTGTAGGGCGATAAAACAAGTTTAAATAAAAATAAAAAAACGTTATAAAAAGATGATACATAGATAAGATGAAGTACAATCAGTTGGACACAGTGTGTTAGGGGATAACAGTTTCGGGGCCCAAGACCAGTTATGAAAATTGAAGACCTGGGGCCTCATTTATGAACAAAAGAAGGCGTGCGCCGCTCTCTACGCAATAATTGGTATTTATAAAAAGCAAACTTGACTGGAAAATGTGCGGTCCTTCACGCAAGCTCTGACCCAGGCGTACACACAAAAACGGGTGAAATGAGAAATGGCGACACCGTCGGCAGATGAAGAAACACGTGAAAGTGTGTGAAACTGTAGACCATTGTGTAAAAGAAATGGCAATACTGCCTCTCATAAATAACATGAAGACTTCACAAAGCAAGTCTTATGTGGCGTTCACACCGGACGCGATTCGCGCTAATTGCGCAAAGGTGAACGCTTGAACATTTTGAGTTCACTCGCTTCATTCGCGCGTGAAAAACACGTGTGACAACTACACACCAGACGCGAATTCGCGTCCTGGGCGGGGCTTCTGCTCTATATGAGCCTATATGAGCTTTTTTGTAAAAAATACTACTATTAATGTGCGACAAAACGTAGTTTAAAGACTTTTTCAGGCGATAATATAGTTGTTTAAAGCTCAAATCTGTGGTTAATTTATAAAAAGAGTGCCTATTTGAGCATTTTATCTGGCGTTTTCGGAGTTGTGAGATCCAGGGGATCAGCGGCGCTCAGCGCTCGTTTACCCGGCGAGACCCGCCTTCCCTCGGCTAGTCCTTCTCACATTTGCCGCTGGCTCTGGCTCTTTTTTTTCTGCTCCTGTCTCGTTGTGAAATGGCTCACTTGGCTCACAATGGCTCACAATAACTCACTTTCTTCCAAGCAAGATCCTTTTTATTCCTTTTATTCCTGTTCCTGTAGTGATAGGATGATGTATCATACAGCTCCGGGTATCCACATACGGCCACCATTATCTTGTCCTCCATTGTTGTTGGGATTTCTGCCTCCGCTTGTAAATGCGTCACTACTAGAGCAAGCTCGTGATTGGTTAACGCGGCGCGAAATATCCGCCAAAGTTCAGATTTTTCAACTTGAGCGATTCGCACGAAACGCGCGATTCGCGCAAATCACGCGTTCAAAACGCTCAATTCGCGTCATTCGCGCCGCCTCAATCGCGCAAATCGCGCGAATCGCGCCGCAGAATGCCATTTCGCGTCTCTGCATTGACTTAACATGTAAATCACTCGCGCGAATCGCGTCCGGTGTGAACGCAGCATTACAATTAACAGCCTACACGAACACCCGTTTGATCGATCTACAGTGCAAAACAAACACAATGCAGATTAACACATATTTGCAAAAAGAAAAGTGAAATATGTTTGCAATAATATTGACATGTTATGCAATTCATCCTCATAAATAATATGGTAAACAGAACGAAATAGCTAATGTACAAAACTGATATTCTCATCAATGTGTCCGTCTGGCGGAGCAGATATAGATGCAAATAGATAGATAGATAGATAGATAGATAGATAGATAGATAGATAGATAGATAGATAGATAGATAGATAGATAGATAGATAGATAGATAGATAGATAGATAGATAGATAGATAGATAGATAGATAGATGTAGTAATTGTCCACTAGGGAAAGTTGTTTTCATAGTAAAATTTCTTCATCAGCTACGGAATCATGGTATTCATGCATATGCCTTTAGTTTTATTTTTGATAAAATAACGTATGATGTAGGCCTGTCTCAACCATTCAGAAAGCTGCAAGACATTACATTTGCACTGAACTATTTCCCATTTCCACGTAGATTATAACCGACATCTGTAGCTTGTCAGATGCAATGAAATGGATGGAAATAAAATGCCCTATCACAATGCGTAATGACGCACAATGGCTGATCTTGCGCTCTTAAAGAAGGATTCGGAGTGAACGCATCTTCACACAGCAAGAAGACTTGCTGGCAAATGAGGACACACTCTGGCGATGGAGCGCTAGACGCTTCTTTGCCTCCACTTTGATGTCCGACCATTTCTTTTTTATTTTGGCCACTGTCCGAGGTTGTGAAGCTACAGCATTTACAGCGTCTGCAACCTTTTGCCACTCAAGTGCCTTTTTGGCATTAGTAATGCCCAACACAGTAGGGATGGGCGATATGGACTTTAAAAAATTTATCCCGATATTTTCTAGTATTTATTGCGATAACGATATCAATGACGATAAATGTAGTATCATTCCCCATGTTTTTGGATACAAGTGAAAGCTGCATGCATTCTTGCGAGTTTCAGAAAAACAAACAATCATCTAAAGTAAAACGTACATGTCATCAAATAGGCTCCTATAATACATAAAAAAAAATAAAAAATATAAATATATATATATATATATATAATTAATTATTTTTTTATGTAAAATTCCACACCAGCCTTTTCAGAAATGGAAAAGTTGCAGATATAATTGTCTTCTGTAAAAGTGCAGGTAATGTTTAAATAGTGCAACTGTGCTAAAAAACATCACACAATACAAACAATAATAATTCAAATCAATGACAAGTTTTACATGTAAACCGATTCTGTATTTATTCATACACTCATGGTGCAAACAGTGGTAAAAATAGCAGAAACAGCAAAAGTAATTATCCCAAAAATGTCTTCAGATTACAAAAAAGTTAAAAATAATGATTTAATGATAGAACTTCAGTCATTTGAGTTAAGATAATAATACCAAGAATTCTTCTACTGATAAAAATAAACTGGACTAAGGAATAATGAGCTTCTGGGTTCATGAATATTAATCATGTTGTCAGCGCTCATTCAAACTGATTTGCTGAAATCAAAACAGGCACAGTAATAGGTGCACGTCAGCCAATGAGATTCCCGTTTGTGCATTCGTTTGTTCCTGTTCATGAAAGGCTGAATAATTCCAAATAAATGCCATTATTTTACAGGAAAATACAACACAGGATATTGTTTACATGTAGCACATCAATTCTGTGTGGTATAAGACTCTCTCGCTCTCTCTCTCAGTCGCGCGCCTCACACTAGTGTTTACTGTGCGTCAAATACACTGCGCATTCATTGAGATCAACTGAAATAGTATGCTTTACCGATCGATTGAGAAGGACTGAGCGCTTAAGATATTCGCTCTAAGTGCTCAGCGAGTGAAAATACATCTGTATGGTTCAGATTGCCCTCAGGTAGCCCCTCGTTTAGCTATGAACTCTTCCGCAGCTTCCGCCATGGTTGTTTTCGCTCTGCACGTGAGATGCGGATTCAGTGCCGCCGCTCCCATTGCGCGCCGCGGCTCTTAGGGCACCGAGTGCTGCGAGGGCACTACAAGAAAATTCTCTCTCCAACCCCCGTTCAGCTATACAAATTGACGAACGCAGCCACCGCGGCCATCATAAAGTAAACGCTTTAAGCATCAAGAGACGGCCAGCGGTGGCACGGTGCGGATGGGTCGCGCTATCAACTAGGCTTTATCGTTATTATCGCGGGAAGACAAATTCTTATCGTGGGGAGAATTTTTACCGGTATATCGCAAACGATAAGATATCGCCCATCCCTAAAAGAGACATTGTGGCATTTTCTTTTCAACAGTATTTGTTTTGAGGTCATGATATCATGTGGTATAATAATGGCGCTGTCATGTAATTCATGAGATGTAGTTTACATTTCATTTACAATTTTTGAAAGTTGTCGAAAGTTTACTTGATAAAGTTTTAAATATGAATATTTTTCTTACACAAACGCATTGATTTGCTTCAGAAGGCCTTTATTAACACCCCAGAGCCGTGTGGAGCAGTTATATGACGGACAGATGCACTTTTTATGGACTTCAAAAACAGAGCAACTATGAATCTAATGCTTGGATTAGCCTGGCCTTTTGTAATATAACTTCGATTGTGTTAGTCATTTACACCTCGGATGACTTGAGGGTGAGTAAATTATGGGATAATTTTGATTTTTGGGTGAACTATCCCTTTAATGTTGATTGAATAGCTAATGACATCAACTGGACATTTCGTGACCTTTGTTTTCTTGTATGTGATTGGTTTAAGCCTTTTCTGTCGCTGCGAGGGTAAAAAAAGAAAATCAACGTCGAAACGGAAAAAATAAACACTGTTTTTTCAATCAGAGGCAGAGCTGCTGTTTGTACTCGTCCGCCTGACGCTCCCTCCCTCGTCTCTCACTCACGGGAGCAGTGATGGGAAGTTCGGATCATTTTACTGACTCGGATCTTTGAATCTCGTTCAGCAAAATGAACAAATCCTTTTTCAAGTCATTTCGTTCATTTCAGCAGAATCTAATTAAAACGTTACATGCTACATTTTTCAACACATTTAGTACTTTTGGAATAAAAAATAAACTATAAGCTAATGCAGCCATGGCCAAACTTTGAGAAATAAATTATTAATGAATTGCTTAGCTTGCTTCAGTCTATGCAGTCTGTTAGTTCACCTCCCGATCCAAATCGTGCTTTCCTTTGTCACTTCACATTTAAACACGCCTGTTCCCTGGAAAGTTTAGTTCACCTCTCGGGTATGAGCCGTTAGTTCAGATCATCGTGTCTGATCTGGGCCGTGACAGCCTCATGTAATACATGCGTCCGGAAACAGAATTGATTCATTCACCAGTCTCGAGTCTTCAGGTTTGAGTCATTCGTTCATCAAGTCCCAGCCCCATAGGCAAGGCTAAGCAGTCACTGGAAACAGAAAAGATTAGTTCATCTCTCGAGCACATTTAAACTACTGTACTGTGTGACATTATGTTATTCAAAGTATATTGTACAATGTATAGCTAAGTAATAATACATTATATAGTTATTGACTACAATGTGTATATTTTTTGTATTTAGGGAAGGTAAAGTAAATAAATAAACCTGAAAAAATAATATATTCATAGTATATTGCTTGTGTTCTGAAGACACTGGTAATTCATTTGTAAAGTACTTAAAACACAAATAAATATACTAATAACACAAATAAATATAATTATAACACAAATAAATATACTTATAATTAAAAATAAAGTATACTTATAACACAAAGTATACTTATAATGCAAATAAAGCACATTTAATATCACTAATCAAGCATGTCATTAGTCCCTCAGCATACTAAGTATACTTAAAGTTGTTCCAATTTAGCACATAAAAGTACACTAAATACACTTCAAATTATGCTTTAATACAACTTATTTACAACTAAAATATACTTAGGACAAAATTAGTTGTTTCAAAATAGCACATTTCAAGTTAACTAATCATTAACACACTTCAAGGATACTGATAATTAGTCTGGCTGCAAGTATACTTAGCATACTTTTTTTCACTAGGATGGTACATACAACCAAGTAAAATCGTATGTGACCGTACACAGATCAGAAAACTGTGATGTGCAATTCAACGGTCTGGAAGTGAACACAGATCCAGACGGATATAAAAGTGCACACTGAACAATGAAGATGCAGATCCTCACTCAGATGCTGACAGGGAATCGCACACTTGGCTGATTCAGAAGCACACACTGATCAAAAGCGAGGCAGTGAAAGTGAGTCTGAGTGAGAAGAACAAAATCGCGTCCGAAATCACGTACTTCCATACTATATAGTATGCGAAAAACAGTACGGGAGCGGAGTAGTATGTCCGAATTCATAGAATTCGAAAAACAGTATGCGAAAAGTACCCGGATGGCCTACTACTTCCGGCGAGATTATGAAGTGCGCATACGATGGACACTTTACTATCCCATGATGCCACGGGAGAGAGGAGTTGTCGTTATATTTGAAAATGGCGGAAAACGGAGATGCGGCTGTTTTCAAGTGTAAGTACTTTAGAAACATTTTGTTGTTTATTTGTGGTTAAATTGTATTTGTTTAACATCATATAAGTAAACATTTGACTGTTAAAAGTTTAAATAATGTAAATTGAGGGTGTCCTTTTCCAGCCAATTCAGAATAATTATAGTTTTATCATTATTAGACCGAGCTAATGTAAATCAGCTAGCTAACACTGTTTTCATTAAACAACGACGTTCGTTGTTTAGCAGTTTAATGAGATAGTTACACAACTTATTAAAACGCTTTTATTTCTCCTTTACCAGTGTTGATATTATCAAATATTTGTTGGCTACATAGCAAGCTACTGTTAACAAGTGTACCTCAGCATGTCTATGTAACATTAATACATTGACCATGGTTCATCACATGTTAAGATCTGTGTTGATTTTGCACACACCCGTGATGAACACACCCGTGTTTTAATTGAGTGGAGAGTGGCTAATGAAGCCTCTTCACTGGGAAAAGGAACGCAGCAAAAAAAGGTTTTGAGTAAGTATAATACAAGACAAATGTAATTTTATTCAAGTGCTGTAGATTCAATGGTAAGTTAGTTGTAACGTTAGATGTAAACATGTCTACTCTAGCTCTTACTGCATTCATTTTATGCTTGATTTCTGTGCATTTATTGCAGAGTTTTTATCACAGAGCAGAGGCTAGAGGGCTAAATGTCTGCTGTTCAGATAAAAAAAAAAAAAAAAAAGTAAGATTTTTTTTAAATTATTGTACCCATTTCACCCCAAAATGAGAATTCTGTCATTATTTAATCATGCCTATGTTTGGCCCTGTAATGCAAACATATAAAAAGTATATGAGCATCATATTTTCACAATGTAACTTTTAATGCACTTTAAAATAATTGCATTTTAGCATATTTTAGAAACATATATTTTAGAAAAATATACTTAAAATGAAAGTTCTGTGTACTTTTTAAAAGTGTACTTATTTGAACATTACTTTAAATATATTTTTAGTATTTTAAACTGTGCTCAAATTTATCATTCTAACAATGCACTGAAAGCACAATTCATATTAAATATCCTTAATTTGTATATTAAAAAGTATGTTATATATTATATTTAAATTTATAGTATGTATATTTAAAGTTAAATTTGATGTTTAAGGTTATTTATTCATGCTTAAGTTTTATAATTAAGCATGAATAAATAAGTGTTCAAATATGACTAATGCATTAAAAGCCCATGTTTAAATATATGCAGTGTACAAGCCCTACTGTAGTTGTGCTTTAAGTGTAAATATGTTTAATGAGTTTACACTGGCAGAGAAGAATCACAGATCTATATTAAACCAACAGCACACTAAAATACAACGTAATAAAATATGAGTTGAGTATTATCGGAATTCAAATGTCTCTTCAACTTGGTCTGTGACCAATCAGATTATGTTGTTCACCGCCTGCAGCCAATCAGAGGCTGAGCTGCTGTTTGTCTGTCTGACGCTCCTCCCTCGTCTCTCACTCACGGGAGGTTTGCAGCCTGACCTTGATGGCGACGATAAACTGGTTCGTTACGCGATGATTGGAGAACTGGAGAAAAAGTCCTGCTGTTTGGAGGTCAGTAATAAGTAAGACTAATGTAAATGTGAATAAAAGTTGTATGAACGCTGTTTGACCTTATGTCTTGTGTATTCTGTGTACAGATGCTGTTTCTTCACCAGTTTTTGCTGTCAATGCCTCTGATGTGCAAGCGGCCGTCAGACACAAGTGTGAAATTGAGCAGCTCATCAGAAAAGTGAATATAATGTGTCATTTATATTTGTCTATTGAGGGTCAGTGGAATTGGTCCAATAATGTTATTTTTAATCTTCCAGTGTTGTTAACTCAACATCCAGTGCTCCATACTTGACATTAAACTCCGGGCTCTAGGCTTAAACAGCTTGTTATGCAGCTGGATCCTGGACTTCCTGTCAAACAGACGCCAGGTGGTCAGAATGGGCAGTAACATCTCCTCATCACTGACTCTCAACACTGGAGCCCCTCAGGGTTGTGTTCTCAGCCCACTCCTGTACTCCCTGTACACACATGACTGTGTGGCTACCCACAGCTCCAACACCATCATCAAGTTTGCTGACGATACGACGGTGGTAGGTCTTATCACCGACAATGATGAAACGGCCTACAGAGAGGAGGTGCACACTCTGACACGGTGGTGTCAGGAGCACAACCTCTCCCTCAACGTCAGCAAGACCAAGGAGCTGGTGGTCGACTTCAGGAGGAATGAGAGAGAACACCGCCCCATCACCATCGATGGAGCACCGGTGGAGAGAGTCAGCAGCTTCAAGTTCCTCGGTGTCCACATCACAGAGGAACTCTCATGGTCCGTCCACTCCGAGGCCGTTGTGAAGAAGGCTCATCAGCGCCTTTTCTTCCTGCGACGGCTGAGGAGGTTTGGAATGAACCGCCACATCCTCACACGCTTCTACAGCAGCACCATCGAGAGCCTGCTGACTGGCTGCATCACCACCTGGTACGGCAACAGTACCGCCCGCAGCCGCAAAGCCCTGCAAAGGGTAGTGCGCACGGCCAGCTGCATCATCGGAGGTGAGCTTCCCTCCCTCCAGGACATTTACGCCAGGCGGTGTGTGAAGAGAGCTCAGAGGATCATCAGAGACTCTAGCCACCCGAACCATGGGCTGCTCTCACTGCTGCCATCAGGCAGACGGTACCGCAGCATCAGAACACGCACCAGCCGACTCCAGAACAGCTTCTTCCCACAAGCAATCAGACTACTTAACTCCTGATCCATCAGGATCATAACACACACTGGACAGAATATCACTCCGCACAACCCACTGTAGATACACACACACATTGCATACACATTTATGTATCATTTATTATTTATCATTTATCATATAGCACCTATTGTACATAATTGGATCTCTACTGTGAATAATAATGTATACTGTACATTGTATATTATTATTATTATAGCTTAATGTATACTGTTTAATGTATGTTTAGTGTATATTGTTTAAAGTATATGTATATTGTAAGTATGTGTATATTGGCTAAAGCTGTGAGAACTACACTCACATTGTGTAAATTATTTATTGTTTATTGTAGAGTTTACTGTGCTGTGAGTAATTGTGGGCGCATCAGATGTGTAATCTGTTGTTGCTTAAATGTTGTACATGTCATGTCGTGACTGCTATGTTGCTCGGAACTGCACCAAGAATTTCACCTGCTGTTGCACTTGTGTATATAGCTGTGTGACAATAAAGTGAATTGAGTGAATTGATTGAAATTGAATTGATTGTTTTAATGAAAAACATAGTAAGATGATTTTGTTTAGTTTTGCTGAAACCATGTGAAGTTTTTGGGCTTGAGCTTTGGTAGCACATTTAAACTACTGTACTGTGAGACATTATACTACGGGGCCGTTGAATGCTTGAATCTGATTGGCTGATGAACGTTCTGAGGTGTGCAATTATTTTCTGGGAGACGCACAGCGAACGTAGTTCCAGGCAGCTCTTGACCGCATTACAGTTCCATATCACTTCGCATAGTTAACTGTAATAACGGAAATTACAGGACTAAAAAACAACAATATGACAGACGATTTTCCTAAAGTAAATCTTAATATTTACGGTGAATATAAAACGTTCAACAACTGGGCGGCAGCAGTATTAGACAGTCCAGATGAAAACCAACAAACGGAAGCGGACATCAAAGGCAAGCTTTTCTGTCTCATTACTGAAATCACACATGCTCGCACACGCACTACAGTTTGCACAGAAAGGTGTCAGCGCTGCCCTGACCATTTGATCAGTTAGCCTATACAGGGCTGATAGTGAAAAAAATTCCTGAGCCTGAACTTTTTTCCTTGCCCCCCGAGAGGGTACTATGTATGCGACGCACTTTTAACACAACTTGTTGGCCCCTGGGCCCAAATATATAAACAGCCTAAGTATGTATAACCTTTATATATCATTATTGATTGGCTCATGAGTCGTTGAGCGTTAAAGCTGCTCTCTGACCTGCGCATCTCAGATCTAAATGACAGATCAATACGACGACATATAGTGCCATGTTAAAAAAAAAAATATTTAATTAAAAAAAATCTAAGTTTCCGAGATAAAAGTCGAAACTCCGAGATTAAAGTCGGAATATTCAGAGAATAAAGTCGAAATACCTATCCTCTGCAAAAAAATAATAATATTAATAATAAAAATAAAGTCGGAGAATAAAGTCGAAATGTTCCGAGAATAAAATACTTTATTCCGTGCGGAAACAAGGCTATGGTTGTGACGATGACGCGCTTGATTTAGCCTATGTAGCCTACTGCTGTTCTGTTTGCATAGACAGAACATAGCAAAACGTTTAGATATCCTTTCAGCTATTAAAACAGTTCCGTTTTGTATGTATGACACATTGATTTCTTTTCTGTTTTATTAAGTTCAGTTCCGCAGTAAAGAGACTTCTGCAGATTTCGTTTGTCTGTAAATACACGGTGCGCTGTCATTCATGATGAAAATAAAACTAAACGTCATTCTCCATGATTTCAATGAATAATCCACCTGGTCAACATAATGTTTTATTCATTGATACTTTTAATTGAATAATGCCTATCACTTGAAACAGTTTTGCTGATTTGTATTTATTAAAACGATGTATTTTAAATTTATATTAGTCTACATCAACTTGTATTCCTTGTACGGAGGGTAAGGGGATATTTGAATTATTTATGAATAAACTAGTGTATTCTAAATCAGTGACGCAAGATCCTTAATAGAAATCTCCACTTTGACGCGAGAAATGCATCTTTACAGATATAATGAAAGAGTTTTTGGTTTGATTTGTTTTATTTCGTTAAGCAATAATTTAAATCTCTCCATCTATGTATTTGATGTCGGTAAGGCATGTATTGTTTTGAGGATAATTCGTTTCCACTGGATAAAAAAAAGTGCAAGTGACGGCTCTGGCGCCGTATTGCATCGTGCAAGCTTCCACTCTCCGCACAAACCAATGGATATGCGCCTATACCATATTTATATCTGACGAATAAAAAATCTTCCCATTACAACTTAATTAATAAAAACAGAAACAAAATCACTTTGCCATACATACAAAACGGAACTATTTTAATAGCTGAAACGATGTCTAACAGAACAGCACATATTCTCTTCCGTGCTTTTAAAAACAGACATCAAATAAACATTAGACAATCTTTTTTATTATTATTATTATTATTATTTTATTTTTTTTAACATGGCACTAAAACGCCGCCGTAGACCAATATAACCAGAACCTGATTTTTTTTTCCCCCCGCAGCCACAGTAGCCTACGCCGGAAATCCGGCGTGGTGCCGGAATGCTATCACCCCTGCCTATATAGTGGAGCAACTTAAAGGCTACACGTGACATTTTTTCACTAGTGAGGTAATAACAGCTGTTTAGAGACGCACAGAGGTAGCCTAATTCACACAAGCACTCTCTCTCTCTCTCTCTCTCTCTCTCTCTCTCTCTCTCTCTAATAACTTTATTAATAACTGCAGTAGAATGCTATCAATGGCTCAAGCCTTCGTTAACAGCTGTAAACGCTTCGCGTCGTGACCGCATCACCACCTCGGGTGTGCATTATTGTTCTAATAATTGAACGGCCCGTCGTCAATTATTCCTTACTTATGTCATTCAAAGTATATTGTACAATGTATAGCTAATGAATAATACATTATATTGTTATTGACTACAAAGTGTATATTTTTTGTATTTAGGGAAGGTAAAGTAAATAAATAAACCTGAAAAAATATATATATTCATAGTATATTGCTTGTGTGTTTTGAAGACACTCGTTATTCATTTGTAAAGTACTTAAAACACAAATAAATATACTTATAATAAAATAAAGTACACTTAACACAAATAAAATATACTTATAACACAAATAAATATACTTATAATAAAATAAAGTATACTTAACACAAATAAAATATACTTATAACTAGGGCTGTAACGATTTGACCAAAAATAAAAACCTCGATTAATTGAACATTTTACCTCGATTACGATTAATGAACGATTATTTAGATTTTTTCTTCTTGTTCCTGATAAGGTTTTTACTGTAAATATTTTCTACTATTAAAAGAGTTTTTGTTTTTTTTCTAATGAAAAAGTGCATTTCTTTGTGATTTTAAAATACTTGAAGGAAACGGTTCACTTTCAGCAGTTATTGTCTATGGGGCAGATTTCTGCTTGTTGTACATCAGATACAGATAAATTAGCACATATAGGCCTACATTACATTTATTTGAATGCATTAATGAGAGAGTGATTGTGTGTGTGAATTACTCAGAGCGTCTCTATTCATTATGAAGCTGTGGTTTGTACTTACTTCAAAGGTATTAAAATATATGCCTATAACTACTTTAGTGCCTTTACTTTAGTCACAGGACTGCGTTGACACTGCGTTTCTGCGCTGCTCTCTGCGCGCGATCTTCACGTGATGTGCGAGCTTCTGTCTGAATGTTCGTTTGTCACAATAGACCAATTTACCTTTTATAAACACACAGGATGCGCGCGCAGATAGGTTGCAGAAAACCAGGGAAAGATAGCGTTTACGTATAGAAAATTATATGGATACAGTACAAAATCTTTTTTTTTAAATCGATTAAAAAAGATTATAGATTATTTATAGATATATATTTCTAGATGACTAATTATAGATTATTAGATGTTATTTTCAAAATGTTGTCCGCATATTACAATAGTTTGTCACCCAGTGATAGGGCTGTGCGTGACAACCGCACCACCGCAGTGACAAACTTTATGAGGGCGAAAGCGATCTAAAGCAAGCCTCGGGGCTTGCACGCGCCGTCTGTGTTTGTGTGTGTGTGTGGCAGCGCAGGCTATATGAACGGCAATTAACTTACCTGTATAAACTGTGTAAAACATGCAGTTACTATAGTGATTCTGGGCATCTAAAAACAAAGATAACTGCTCCTGCATCTCTCTGTGTGCCTGCAAACTGCACTTGATGTGACTGACGGGGCGGAGTCACGTGACTAAAACCGAAATAACCGACATGGGAAAAATACGTCGGTTAGAGGTTCTGAATTTCGGTTTCGATTATTTTTCGATTAATCGTACAGCCCTAGGCTACGGCACGAATACAAAGTTCAATTTCCCAACAAACAGGCAGAAGCTATTAAATTAGCTCTCACCTCTTTTGTTGTGAATCCCGGAACGAGCGCCCAATTGATGAAGTTTCATCAAACCCTTTCCTGCCCAGTGCCCCTTCTCAGCATATCTCTCGGTGATTCAAAAATAATATCTGCTCAGATCTGAGGGAAGGAAAATCTCCAATTTATTGAACAAAGAACTTTACATATATAGGCCCAAGTAAAGAGGCGTTATGGCTTTAACCAATGGAAAAGAATTACATCATATAGGTCTCATGGTATGTGAACGTGAGCCACGTGATATCAGTATAATGTATACAACACATCTGGTAATCATTATTTCCTCCCAAGCCTGGAACTCCTTCAGCTCGTTTCTAATGCATAGAATAGAGGCCGCCTCTCCATGCGGGCCCACAGAGCCTTCTTATATTGCAAACACATGTTCAGGATAATGCTCAACAAAAGAGAGAGAGAGAGAGAGAGAGAGAGAGAGAGAGCGAGAGAGAGAGAGAGAGAGAGAGAGAGAGACCTAAGACATAGGAACAAAGGCCATACTTATATGAATGTGATGTAGATTAAAATGATGAGGATAATGTGGGTGATTAACTAAAGAGTTAATGCTGAGATGTACATAAAAACCTATCAGTGTGGGATCTAGTGATAATGTGAACAGTTTTTACCTTCCACTGAAGATCACATCAGGTGCACAGAGGTTAAAGAATCCATGCGTCAGAAAAGACAGATGTCTGTACCCTCACCAGTCAGCACTTACATTGCAGCACAAGCTAAAGTGTTCAACACCTGTTATACATGATGTGTAACACATGAATAAATCATTATTGTTACATGTATGCCCCGTCTGCCATGTTCATTGTGTTTTCAGTTCAGTCCCTGTGACCTAGTTTCTCCCCAGTCTGTATAATTAGTTATTTATCACCTGTGTCCTGTTAATCACCTCGTAGCCCTGTGTATTTATACCTTCAGTTTGCCCTCAGTGTTTGTCGGTTCTCGAAATTAATGTATTTTGAGTGCAGATTTAGAGATGAAGGCATTTTTAGTTCATCATATTTTTGTCAGACATGGTTACTGGTTGAATTTAGATATTTTGTACCAAAGTAACTTAAAGGACATAACAGAACAACAAAATGAGATCAATTTTGTGAAGGATTACCTAGGTTTGCTTTAACAATATGAACAGACATTTTTTGTCCATATGAGAAATAAACAATGAGAATAAACATACATTATTGTTTTTAGGTATATAATTGTCCGGACCTCGGCCGGTGACGAGGGTTCATTTACTGGACCTCAAGCAATTTTAGTTGAAGACCCCTGGTCTAAACTATCCATCACACATACACATGTTTCATATCACTTAGAGATCTTCCTGTTACAAGTTATGCATCTAACGTGATCTCATGAGCTTAGTACGCAAAGTCAGTCTGACACACTTGTGTTTGCATAAACACTAATGGGCATATGTACAGCCTCTAAATCAGTTTTACATATAAATACTTTTGGAAAGTACAAATGTTTCCTTTATTCTACTTCTCCCCAGAATGAACTCTCATGTGGACTTTAAGGTTTCCATCTTGACTGAAACTGTCTCCACAGTGAGGGCAGGTGAAACGGTTATTTCCATTGTGAATGTTCATGTGTTTAAGGGTTCCTTTCTGAGTGAAACTCTTTCCACACTGTTGGCTTGTGAAAGGGCTCTCTCCAGTGTGAGTTTGCATGTGCCTTTTAAGGTTTCCCTTTTGCCTGAAACTCTTTCCACACTGTTGGCAAGTGTAAGGGCTCTGTCCAGTGTGAGTTCTCATGTGGAGTTTGAGGTGTTCTTTTTGCCTGAAACTCTTTCCACACTGTTGGCAGGTGAAATGGCTCTCTTCGGTGTGAGCTATCATATGGTTATTTGGGTTTCCTTTTAGCCTGAAACTCTTTCCACACTGTTGGCTTGTGAAAGAGCTCTCTCCGAAGTGAATTCTCATGTGCCTTTTAAGGTTTCCCTTTTGCCTGAAACTCTTTCCACACTGTTGGCAGGTGTAAGGCTTCTCTCCAGTGTGAATTTTCATATGAACTTTAAGGTTTCCTATTTGAGTGAAAGTTAATCCACACTGTTGGCAGTTGTAAGGCTTCTCTCCAGTGTGAATTCTCATATGGATTTTAAGGGTTCCTTGTTGATTGAAAGTTACTCCACACTGTTGGCAGGGATAATGCTTCCTTCTAGTGTGAACTCTCATGTGGACTTCAAGGTTTCCATGCTTTTTGAAACTTAGTCCACACAGATGGCAGGTGAAATCACCGATAGTCTCTGTCTTTTGAGCCCTTTTACCTGAGGATGTTTCTTTAGTCTGTGAGGAACTAAAATATTTTTCATCAATTATAAAATTATGTTTCCTGTCCTGATCTTTCTCTTCCATTTTATTCAGATCTTGACTCTCTTTCAACGCCATCAGGTCTAAAGCAAAAAAAACAAAAACAAAAAAAAAAACATAAAAGTTAATCCCAGTTTAAAGCAACAGACATTTAGACACACAAAACATTAAAACTAATAACATATATACTTATACTTATACTGGATCATATACGCCAGGAGTGCCAAACTCAGTTCTTGGAGAGATTCCGGGTTGCATTCACAAAAGTCAGAGATTACTTATTAAGCACACAGTATGTGGAAAATATCTACGATAATACTATGCCTAAAACATCAGGGAAACACTACCTGACAATTTTAAACCAGTTGACTTCTATCCTGGCAAAATGTATGGGAAGAATTGTAAGTAATCATGTTCTGTCTTCAGTGAGTATTATTTTATATGCATTGCAGTTTATATATAGACCATACAGGGGGACAGAGTATGCCACAATTACTTTAATTGATTTTATTGTAAAGCATGTTCAGGACTCTTACGTAAGAGAACTTTTTATTGATTTCACCTCAGCTTTTAATAGAATGCAGGTTCACTCGCTTCTATCACGTCTACAATGTGAATATAAATTCTGCTGTGGCATATTGTATCAAAGATATGTGAAACATTTGTGAACGCTGCCATCCGAACTTTGGTGCACACCAAACAAGATGAGTCTCGGTCCGCTTCCAGACGAATGCTAGTTACGCATGTAACTGCCTCTGGCATCCACCCGGAATTCAAAGAACCAGTGTAAACACTATTGAATTATCGCATGGGCCAGCCCACTAGGTCGAATAAATATAGACAAGACACGTGGATACGTATGCTGAGCCCTGGGGGGTTATAAGCCACAGTAGCTCAACAATCTGCCTCAAAAACACCTTTCTCACGCATTCCGAGTGATTAAGGCGGTCATCCAGAATTCACCACCAGAGGCAGTGCAATCACTACTGCATGACACATACTAACATAGTCATGAGAAATGCCACCCACCTGATGTAAAATTGAGCAGTATACTGTCTAAATTGAGCAGTAGAGCTCACATAACACTTCAAGACATCCAGCAACCAAACCAAGCACAATTCGCAGGAAAGTGAGGATTCAGAGCAAGTTCAGACAGCGTGCACCCTTCAGAAAACTGCAGACAAGACTGGAAGATCCACCAACTGGAACATGATATGCAGAAATGTATGCTCGTCCAGTAAACATTGAAAAAAGCTGAAGGTGCTCAGAATGTCACATTGCAGAAATCCTGTGTAATGTCTCCCATAACAGAGGGATAGGTGGAAACGCATATATAGGCATTTTGGCCATTCGTGAGATCCTGGCCCAAGGGATTGGACACTTTCATCCTTGCGACCCCAGGGGAATCACCACTGTAGCGGCCATTAACATTCCTATTAGTTGTAGGACCATCTCGTACTGCAAAAACGAGTCAAAAGCTGCAAAATGTTTGTCACAGAATCCTTAAAAATGGAGGCAGACATTAGGTGGGAATTCAGGCTCATTCCTATGAACGTAGTGGTCTGTGTTGGAATCAGACAGCTCTTTTTCATGTTCACGGAAAAGCACAACTTCTGCACGTCTCAAAAACAGTCTGGAGTCTTGCACTGCCTGCCGTCTCGTGGGGGCACAAGGAAGCCAGTTGGTAGCACTTTGAACTGGTAGGATTGATTCAGGAAACTGAAACACAGAAACTTTCTGTGATGAACAACAATCGTGACGTGAAAGTATGCATCTTTCAAGTCGACAGGCCGGAAACCACCATCCTACTTGGGACCAAGAAGATACATTGAATAGAACCCGAATCCCTGAATGAGGGTATGAACTCTGTCCCTTCTGTAACAGTGAACAAATGTCCTGAGAGAGAACCATTGCGTGAATTGACAACCGTAGGAACAATTCTTGAAAACCTGGGAGGCCGGCATTGAAACTGTAGAGTATATCCCCTGCTCAGAGTCGTCAAATCCCAGGGGTCTGTTTCAGAAAGGAGGTTAAGTGAAAACTCTGAATATGTTAACCCTGAAATGAGGGAAACTCTGGGTTTTCTGTTTCAGAAGGGGAGGTATGTCAAACCTATATATATATATATATATATATATATATATATATATATATATATATTAGGGGTGTAACGGTACACAAAACTGACGGTTCGGTACGTACCTCGGTTTTGAAGTCCCGGTTCGGTATGGATTCGGTACAGCAGTTTTACAAAATTGCTTTTTATTAATTTTTATTCAACAGTGGTTTAATTAAAAAAAATTGTGTCTGTCCTTAAATGAATTAAATTATAACTAAAAGTTTCTTAAAGATAATGCTGTAAACTATATAGGGAGCCCTTACTTACATATAGCTATTAAAGATTAACAACAGAGCCCAAACTATTAGCCCAAATTCAGTTGCTATTTATTTTTAGATATAATAATCAACACTCATAAGCTTCACATAAGGCAGTTTTTGAATTAACTTCTAAATCAAATTATTTTTATTCGTTGTTGAAATATAATCATTTAGTGGTTGTAATTTTCATGACAGGTTTATTTAAACATACATTAAATAAACAAGACATCACTAACAGGCTAAGTAGTATATAATGAATATATAACGGCTAATATAATGAATATAACGGCTAATGTAGTGCATGTATTCAGTGAAAGAGTTGATTTCTCTAGTGAGCTAACAGCTGTGGACACTGAATGACTTCTGAGTAAACGTGATTCTGCATGACATTGTTTACAAGCTGTTTTATTGTCTTTCCGCGGTTGAAACACAGATGGAGCGATTACACGACATATGATACATTTCAGTAAGTTGTAATGTATCCTCAACATACCTTAAGATGTATTAATTTATGTTTATTCTTTAGGAAGAGATGATCGCATTGACTCGCGCGCCGCTCGCTGCCGCTTTAAGTTGAACTGATACGCGTCTATCAGTCACGTCACATTAAAGAGCGTTAAAACGGCATTTATCGTGTTCCGCGCTTACAACAAGCCGACTGTTAACTGTTAAAGATTCATTTATATTCATAACCGTTCAGTACACGCGTGCACCGTACCGAAAGCACTGTACCGAAACGGTTCAATACGAATACGTGTACCATTACACCCCTAATATATAGGGCTGTAATCAACCAAAGAAAATCTTGGTCGACTGAGGTCCTGAAATTTTCGACTAAAAATCGACTAAAAATTACGTTAGGAAAAAAAACGTTAAATTAATTAGCTGCACACTGTGCGCAGTACTTGGTAGCCTTGTTGTCTGCCTAAATGAATTATAAATAAACATAAACACTAGTAGGCTATTTGTAATATATTAAATCATTTTTGACCTGATTATTTTGCACTGAAATGAGTCTGACACACGAGTCTGTCGGCTCTGATAGCGTTGCATCACGAGCACCATCATAGCCTATGATTTCCGTTGTCAACTAGTGATATCATCACAATAACTTTTGAGGAATATGCAACATAATTTAGACAATTGTTTTTGTCATATGTATTATAATAACTGACAGACACTATCATTTCAGCCGCTCTGTGCAGTTCAAACATAGGATCAGCTCAGCTTCGCGGCTGAGACACAAATAGACTATTAACTTAAAGCTTTTACTCTTAAACACAAAAGGCACGTCCACTTTAATAAAAAAGGAATATTTATTAAACAAGCCAGATCAAGAGCAGAAAAAACGCTCTCCCAATTATATAAATAATATACAGCAAACTAGCCTTCTTCAATCTGTCTCTCTTCTCTAGCGGGTTGGGCTAATCCAAGTGGAAACAAGGGGGGTGTTCTGAAGACAGACTGTTACCTGTGAAACAGGAGTGCTCTGAAAACACCCCCATTAGCAATTAGTGCTTTCCACCTGTTGAAATGAACGTGGCAAAACCGACAGTACAGATCCACTTTTGCGGCACGACTAAAGCGTGGTGTTGTGATGCTTCCCCTAATGTGTATGTTGATGGGCGTTCCTCAAGTTTACCGCTATGGGCGTGCATTTGAGCCAGCGGGGAATGAAAAACAAAGGACCAGCGAGAGACTTGGGCTAATCCAAAAGAAGTGGAAACAAGGGGGTGTTCTGAAGACAGACAGTTACCTGTGAAACAGGGGTGCTCTGAAAACACCCCCATTAGCAATTAGTGCTTTCCACCTGATGAAATGAACGCGGCGCGGCAAAACTGATGAAATGAACGCGGTAAAACTAACGAAATGAACGCGGCAAAAAAATCGACCAATCAGAATTTTAGTCGAGCCAGAACGTATCGACTAATAATCGACTAATCGACTGGGAGATTACAGCCCTACTAATATATATGCAAATTACTATATAAATATAAAAGTAAATTACTATATTCCCTTGTTTGAGGTGTACCATAAAGCTCACATTATAAATGTTAGTAATACGTATGTAACTCTGTCATTTATTTATTTGCCAAACAACGGCAATTTTCTTCAAATCTGCAGTTCTGGGTATGCTGAGCATACAGCAGCTTTGGTGTCTACGCTCTGTTGTTATGTATCGTCATCACTGTCCTGCGTTCTCATTGGTTCGCTGGCATACGAGGGATTTAATGAGCAGGGTAAGCTGTAAGCGAATCGTTCGCCCAAGAGGAAGAATTTGCTGTTACTGACAGATCTCAATCACCGAAAATCACATTGTGATTAATCATAGTCTGTGTTTAGCCTGGTCTTACCAGACTCTAGTACATTTCATTTGTACAGAGAGTCTGGCCACTCTCCATTGACAAGCGTTTACTTCCTTGAAGGCGGGAACTCTGTTAAAGTTTAAAAATATTGGATCTGACAAGAGTCACTCTGGATCTGCCATAACTAATTGCTAACATTTGGTTGTGACGTATGTCATGCGCTGTTCGCCTTTGATTCTCACATGGAAGTCCGTAAATAAATGTGCAGCCATCTCAGTGATAAAACCTTGTGCATTTGGATTGTGATTTATTCACGGTGGAGGGGAGAGAAATGTCATATGCTTGGTATGATAATAAATAATTTATTAATCATAACAAATGTATGTACTTTTAACAAATGTTTACATGCTTTTCTTCTTTTATTTTTTGAGCGGTGATGAAATATATTGCTCTTGTAAACACTTGCTAGCATTTAAAGAAATACAAGTCTAGAAATGCATCCAAATTACAGCACATGCAGCCGCACGGTGCTCTGCAGGGGTCTAAAAAGGATATAAACAGTGAATTTTGAAGTTATATATTCTTGAAAACTCAGAGATGTGAATTCGGACAGCAATTACATTACCACACGACCTGGTGCTTGTCTAAAACAGTAGGTAATTCGGCCGGGGGTTTTTACGTGGGTGGTGGGAGATGGACGGCAATAAAATCACCACTGTAAATGATTACCGACTGAATAGGGCTTCAGCCAACTCGGCCGGGGGTTTTTACGCGGGTGGTGGGAGATGGACGGCAATAAAATCACCACTGTAAATGATTACCGACTGAATAGGGCTTCAGCCAACTCCTTCACCACTAAGGAGCGAGCTGTCATGAAAATCATGGCCACCAACAAAACTCAGCAAAGATTGTTCTTGCTCCGGGTTAGACCACAATTACATTTAACTTTTCGATATTCGTCAGCGGTGCCACAATGGAATGAATGTCTACACTCGCATCTTTCTCCGCCGCCATTACTGAACTACAACTCAAACTAGCGCACAACATCAACGTCATCGTTCTCAGACACTCCCTCTGTTCGCTGACGGAGTACTGAAGGAAAATGAAAATTGAGCGGAAGTACGTAGGAGGGCAGAGCCAGGCTAGTCTGTTTGTTAAAGTCATGAATTGGATTATTTCAACTTAATTTTTTAAATGATAACTATATTTTTTATTATACTTGCATTTATTATAATGATATTTTACTTATATTTTATTCCTAATAGGATACTATTCTGAAATAAACAAACTGCTTAAACCCTCACCCGTAGCTATAACTGGCTCTGTTGATCTCTGTGAAAGTTTTCAATCATTTTTTCGACCAAAAAATTGATAACATTTATAAATTGTTTTCTCCAACTTCCTGTTCAACTCCATGTCTGATAGGTCATGATAACACCATTCAGAACAACTACAGACCAATAGCTAACCTCCCGTTCATTGCCAAATTGCTTGTGAAGGTAGTCGTGGTACAACTGCAGTCTCATCTAGAGCAAAATAATCTTTTTGAACCACTTAAATCTGGTTTTCGTCCCCATCACAGCACTGAAACAGCACTTTTAAAAGTGCTAAACAATCTCCTTCTGGTTTCTGATTCTGGTGCGCACAGTGTCCTAGTTCTGCTCTATCTCAGTGCAGCCTTTGACACCGTGTGCCACTCCATGCTCCTTTCACGACTATCTGCAATAGGCGTCACTGGTGCTGCTCTTCAGTGGTTGACCTCGTATCTATCAGATAGACAGCAGTTTGTTAGGATAGGTAAAGATCGATCCAGTACCGTTACTATCACTCATGGTCTACCTCAAGGTTCTGTACTTGGTCCTCTCTTATTTCTCATTTATGTGCTGCCACTAGATCAGATAATCAGACGACATGGTCTTGACTTTCATAGTTAAGCTAATGATGTTCAAATTTATTTCCCAGTTAAACCCAACTCAGCTTATCCTCCCACTCTAAGTTTTGCCTTCAGGAACTTAAAACCTGGAAGATTGATAACTTCTTACAGCTTAATACTTATAAAACTGAAATCCTGTTGATTGGCCCTAAATCACAGAATTTGCCACTTGATGACATTTTCATTGATATTGATGGTGTCCAGATTAGACCTTCAAAAACTGTGTGAAATCTGGGAGTATTGCTTGACTCCTCGTTATCTTTCGACACACATATTGGTCAGACAGTTAAATCGTGCTTTTTCCACTTGCGAAATATTGTTCGTATCCACCACTCCCTCAACTTTAACGACGCTGAAACCCTCAGATCCAGCAATGAAAACCTGCTTGTCGTCCCCAAGTTTAAACGCTCTACTGTGGGAGGAAGGGCTTTTGGTGTTAAATTATGGAATTATGGAATAAAATTATGGCCCTAAATTATGGAATAAGCTGCCCTCGACTATCCGTAACGCACCTACTCTACAGACTTTCTAATCCCAATTTAAAACTCATCTACTTTCTCTGCTCAGTAAATATTTATCTTTCTCTCACCTCCTCTGCCTTCAAGTGATCTCACACTTCAAGTTATGCTTCATGACTAATTACTGTTAATTGTTCTATTTGATTCTTTGAACTTTTGCTGTTGTTGTCTATCTGGAGTTACTTGTTGTACACCTGCTTGTTTATTTGCTATAATGAACAGGCTGACTGTCTTTTGATTGCAATTGATTGTACTCTTGTACTCCATTGTGAAGCGACCTTGGGTTCTTGAAAGGCGCTATATTAAATAAACATTTTTATTATTATTATTACTATATTTATTATATTATTTTTATTTTATTTGACACATTTAAATTGACACGCCATGGTGTTTCTTGTCGTCTCTGATTTATATGCGTGTCCTCAGCCGATGCGCTGTACCGTTTAAAGGTAAAGCATTTAGTTTATGTGACATTTGTGCCACCTAGCGAAGTTACAAAAATACAGCATATTTTGTAAAACTCACTCCCCTTGCCTCAAGAGGTGTGCTAGCGGATGCGGTCTTTAGCATCCTTGTTAGTGCCCGCCTCCCACGCCGGATACTCCAGTTTGAATCTCGTTCGGAGCGGGTCAGTAGGACTGGTTACAGGAAAAACCCAATACAAGTAATGTACTTTATCTTGTGTTTAGAGTTGTTCCGATTCCGATACTAGTATCGGAAATATCAACGATACCACAAAAAATCTGGCATCGGTATCGGCGAGTTCTTGAACCCATGTACCGATCCAATACCATTTTCTTAAACAAGACCTAGTTATGGCCGCAAGCTTTGCCTAACCACTGCGCGGTTCTTCCTCGGTGCTCAGAATGCATTGCAAACACAGGAAGTTGTGCTGTTTTGCCACAAGGAACCACTGTTTAGAGCAGTGAAGAAGAAATAAAAATGTGTTAGCAGTCGGCTATGTCCGCTGTTTACTGGCTGTTTAGCAGTATTTCGTCTCTGTGTGGACACACGTGCGTGACGCTCACTGTCTTTGTAATCTCTACCGTTTGTCACTATCAAGCGGCAACCTCCCCCAGTTTCTCTACATTTACATTTACATTTATTCATTTGGCAGACGCTTTTATCCAAAGCAACTTACATTGCATACAAGGTACACATTTTACATTTTTGTCAATTCTTGCTTTCCCTGGGAATCGAACCCATGACCTTGGCGTTGCTAGCGCCATGCTCTACTGTTTGAGCTACAGGAAAGCTAGCAGGAAAGCTCTCTACGTCCATATTCACAGTCTATGGTCACTATATGAGGACACGAACGCATAAACTGTCACTTCATGAGAATTTACCGTTTTATTTGGGAAAACTGTCATATAAGGAACACAGACACTGAAATATCTTTATGGCCACCCGTCAAAATAAAAGTTTGGTTTAAAACATTTTAAATTGACAGAATATATTAGGCTACTGCTGTACAGTAGATTTAGCTACGCCTCTATGTAATAATAATACGTCTCTGCTACTAATAATAATGCCTAGATGGTTGCTTATTTTTCACTTTTGTTGAGTTGTAAGAGATTATTTCCTGATTAATATGTATTTTTATATTCCTACATTTATTTGTTGCACTGTTTTTTATACAGTTATATTGTAAAACTAAAATACCTTTTTTCAGTTTGCAGTGTTAGATTTAATAAAAAAATATAATAAAAATAAATAGTAATTTTTATATTTATGTTGTTTTATTTTTGTAATTTTTGTTGAGTTATAATATTGTTTTGAACTGCTTGTTATTTACAATGGTTATGCTTCTATTAATTGTTTTCATTCTTTATTGTTTTGTTTTTGCAGGATGTTTTTGAGTTTTGAGTTTTTGAATTGTATTAAATCCAGACCAAAAATCATAATAATCAAACTAAGTCATAATAATTATTAATGTTAATAATAATATAGGGTTCAGCTTTGAGAATGAAACCAACCAGTGTGATCCTCAGTTTCTTCATGTTTCACTCTCAATGTTTCTTCAATCTTCATCTCTTCTCTCTCCTCTTTCTCTGTTTGTTCCTCAGTTTCTTCATGTTTCACTCTCAATGTTTCTTCAATCTTCAAGTCTTCTCTCTCCACTTTCTCTGTTTGTTCCTCAGTTTCTTCATGTTTCACTCTCAATGTTTCTTCAATCTTCACGTCTTCTCTCTCCTCTTTCTCTGTTTGTTCCTCAGTTTCTTCATGTTTCACTCTCAATGTTTCTTCAATCTTCACGTCTTCTCTCTCCTCTTTCTCTGTTTGTTCCTCAGTTTCTTCATGTTTCACTCTCAATGTTTCTTCAATCTTCATCTCTTCTCTCTTCTCTTTCTCTGTTTGTTCCTCAGTTTCTTCATGTTTCACTCTCAATGTTTCTTCAATCTTCATGTCTTCTCTCTCCTCTTTCTCTGTTTGTTCCTCAGTTTCTTCATGTTTCACTCTCAATGTTTCTTCAATCTTCATTTCTTCACTCTCCTCTTTCTCTGTTTGTTCCTCAGTTTCTTCATGTTTCACTCTCAATGTTTCCTCAATCTTCATTTCTTCACTCTCCTCTTTCTCTGTTTGTTCCTCAGTTTCTTCATGTTTCAAACTGAAAACATTTTCAATCTTCATGTCTTCACTCTCCTCTTTAATGAACTCCATCTTTATAATAGTGTGTCATGTGGATCTCAGTCGCTTCATCAGGAGTTTTTCTGTGTGTTTGTCCTGTTGAAGATGAGAATAATTAACAGAAAGAAAAATAAATCCACACTAAATCATTTCAGTAGTTCATCGCTCTAGTAATGGAGTCAGTCAGAGGGATAGTTTTTTTCAAAATTACAGAATTCAAATTATTATTCAACTCAACTACAGATGTATCGGCCAATGATTGGTAGCGGACGATAAAAGCTGTTATTTTCACTATTGGCCATCTGCTGATTGTTTAAAACAGCCGATGATCAGGGCCGATGGTGTCCTGTCAATCAAAAGGATGCAGGAAAAACGTGTCCGACTGCAAATCGTACTGTGTGTGTGAAGAAAATGTCTCGTGTTGAATTTAGGGCCAGATAACTTTTAAATAAGGGAGGAAAGTTCTCAGCGATATAATGACCGCTTTCATCTCTAGACAGTTTATGTGCAGCCCCTTCTCCGCTGAATGCCAGTGGCCGGAGAGTGGCTTGCTCTACCCCAACCTGGGTTGGATGCATCTGTCGAGACCACCTTCCGTCTCGTAATCGACTATAATGCAGACAGTTAAAAATAGCAACATAAAAGCGTCTCTATTTGACCCTATGAATCATCCGTAGCTCAAGCCAGGGTTGCAGGTCTGTGGTTTTTCCCTCCACTAAACATGATCTGTAGCGCCTGTCATCCAATAAATGCAAATAAATTGCTTTGTTACTTCTAAAAAGAATCAACATCATCTTTCCAATTCTGACCATTTTATCACGAAATTCAAAGAATAAATGCCGTTTTGACGCTCCTGCATGTGTCGTGACAGATCGCTGTAGCGCCTCAGTTCAAGCGGAGCACGAGTCATCTCTAGCACTTTAATAAGTTATATCTCAAAATACATTCATGAATATCAAAAGGTATGTTGAAAGATACACTACAACTTACCGAAATCTGTAACATGACTCATGTAAACACTCAATCCCTGTTTCAACCGTGGAAATGCGTCAATAAAACAGCTTGTAGGTCACTTCACATTGTATTTAGCCAAACGTTAGCTCAGGAAAGTCATCCGATGTTCACCGTTTGTTAGTTAACAATAAAGAAACACTAGAGAGGAGCTTATTTACTGTTAATTATACATGTTTGCTTGAATAAATGAACATGACATGAACACAAGTGCTTATGAAAAATACCTTATATGTGCAACATATGCATTATATGTGTACAATCATTTCAGTTTTTTATTTGGGTGTAATTAGCCTAGTATATCTTAAATAGATAGCAGTTTAATATAAAACCTTTGTTGTTAATTGATTTCTGGATTTATTTTTTAGATTATGTCTCTCACAGTGGACATGCACCTACAATGACAATTTCAGACCCCTCCATGATTTCTAAGTGGGAGAACTTGCAAAATAGCAGGGTGTTCAAATACGGGGCCCGTCGGGCTCGGGCAGAAATGTAGGGCTCTACTTTGAGTAAGGCTGAAAGCGTCTTTCTGTTTTAATACATTTATTGAATGTCGTAATTACAGTAGGCCTATAGATAGTTATGATATTTGTGGCTGCACCGGGGTCTGTCATTACGCTAATCATGAGTGGTCCATGGCACCGGCTACCCATGGATGTTAAGAACTGTAGGCTACATCAATACATTACAACAATTTCGTGCTATGGGCACTGCCACTGATACAGGCAGCGGAAGAGCCTGTTTTACGGAGCTTGCTTCTGCTTTTCAAACGTTTTTAAGACAAAAGATGTCGTTAAAACGACATAAGATATCGTTATTACGACACAATTGAGTGGAAATAATATGTGTGTGGCAGTAATGCTTCACCGTAAAATTGAACTCGAGGTTTAAAAAAAAAGAAAAGAAAAAGTGGTGGGTACAAAAGGACTTATGACGAAATCTGGTGGGTACGCGTCCCCCCCGAAATCGACGCCTATGCACAGCACCCAAAATGTATCTGGCGCGCCGCTCTCTCTATGGAACCGGGCAGGAATCAAGCGCGTCTCCCCTGCAACTTATCAGCCAATCAAAAAACAAAAAAAGTCTACACAATAGCCAATCTGAAAATAGCACTAATGTATCTGGGTAAGATTTAACGCAACAACCAATGAAATAAAGCATCCTGGAATTGTTCACCATCATCCTCGTTTAAAACCACTGGAGCTCTGAGCATCACTTTGAGCCCAGAGTAAGTCATGATCTCCTGTTTTAATTTTACAACAAATTGACACAAACAATGACAACTTGACTGCTGTTAGAGAATGTTTCCCAGATCATCAGCATCAGTTTTTCATGAGTGTCTGTAACTTAGCCAACAGTTTTACAGCCTGTTCACTGACAACACCTGCTCAGAACAAGTAGCCTAGTCTAGGCCTACAATAAGCTACATTCAATATTGCTTCAGAATACATTATATTTAAAACACACACAAATGTATTTATTTTTTATATATATATATATATATATACACATTTATTTATTTATTTTCTTCGGGACAAGCAAATGTTTTACTCGGCCAAGTGAGTGACAGATTTACTTGTCCTTGAACACGTGAACAGGCTTAATGTCGAGCCCTGACAGTAAGTCATCTCATATTTGCTGGGGAATATGTGTGTCTAGGCAGCTGGTAGGTTAAACAACAATTTGACCAGAGTATGTGAATTTCAGCAGCTAATTCTGACAATTGATTTAGTTGATTCAGAAGAAAAGAACAAGGAAAGATTTGCCATTTGCCTCCTCTCTGACATCTTTGAAATAGACACATGCGATAATTAATAGCCTATATGCATTGTCTCTCTCTGTCTCTGTCTCTCTCTCTCCTCTCTCTCTCTGTCTCTCTCTCTCTCTCTCTCTCTAAAATAACATTGTGGAGAGAAGTCTTCTTTAAACTAGTTAAGAAACACATGACATGGATAATACCTGTGCAGTGTTTTAACATTAATGACCTTTAGTTTATTTGGCAGTAACACCGCATCACTTACTGACCAACTTTCTGAACTGATATCTCGAGTAATGCCATTTCTGATGTAAGCGTTATTACACTTCATATCCAATATATTAACACAATATATAAACACAATATATTAACACAATATTAACACATCCAATAATAAGTGTTGGAGTCTGCCTACACACTGAACTCTGAGATAAGAGCCGCTCCTTCTGTTACTCATGAGTTTATTCTGTTACTTTACTCACACAACGCTGATAAATGATAGATAAAGCAATGCAGAGTTACATTTAATAATATATCATTCATTCTGCGTCACTTTAAACACTTTAAACGCTTAAACACAAACCTTTCTCCAGCTGAATCACAACAGATGCACGAGCGGCGCAGCCTTATGACGTCATACAATAAACCATAATAAAAGTCCTGCTCAATCAGGCCTGAGTCTAAAACCACAGAAGTGCATACATTTATGTTCATAAGATATATGAATACAAATAAGATGACAAAATTCAGATTTTCAATGTATTGATGAAATACATTTAATAACACAATGGTAAGTGAATAATACAGTTCACATTAAGAGTTAAAGAAATTAAAATTAAAGCAATATAACTTTTTTTATTTTTATTTTTTATGATGTACTTCTTATTACTTACTTTTCCATGTAGACTCACATCTAAAGTCACAGTATTTATGTTCATTGTCCCATCCAGACGCTTCAGCCACTACCCATACGGAAATATAATATATGTGTATATATGAAATATATAAAGTAAAAACATATATGAAATATAAATATATGCGATATATGCAATATATAAAGTAAAAACATATATGAAATATAAATATATGCGATATATGCAATATATAAAGTAAAAACATATATGAAATATAAATATATGCGATATATGCAATATATAAAGTAAAAACATATATGAAATATCAATATATGCAATATATAAAGTAAAAACATATATGAAATATAAATATATGCGATATATGCAATATATAAAGTAAAAACATATATGAAATATAAATATATGCGATATATGCAATATATAAAGTAAAAACATATATGAAATATCAATATATGCAATATATAAAGTAAAAACATATATGAAATATAAATATATGCGATATATGCAATATATAAAGTAAAAACATATATGAAATATAAATATATGCGATATATGCAATATATAAAGTAAAAACATATATGAAATATAAATATATGCGATATATGCAATATATAAAGTAAAAACATATATGAAATATAAATATATGCAATATATAAAGTAAAACCTTATATGAAATATAAATATATGCGATATATGCAATATATATATATAGATATATAATCTTATAAAGTAAAAACATATATGAGACCTATTAGAAATTGGAACAATTCCATATTTTTACATATAAATTTATCCCATATATTATATATGTGTATGTATGTATAATATATGTCTCATATATGAAATATCCTAATATGCTCATACAGAGTAAAATCATAAATGCACAGCTTTCAGAAATTAAAAGTGGGCGGGGCAGAATAAGGCGAATAAACTCAAGTCACTTCAGTTTAAATCCAAACAATAATGAATGCTTTCTATTGATGCCATCCCAGCACTGGAGCTCCAGAGGCTCTGTGTTCTTCTCCCTCAGACTCACTTTCACTGCCTCGGCTTTTGATCAGTGTGTGCTTCTGAATCAGCCAAGTGTGCGATTCCCTGTCAGCATCTGAGTGAGGATCTGCATCTTCACTGTTCAGTGTGCACTTTTATATCCGTCTGGATCTGTGTTCATTTCCACATCACAGCTTTCTGATCTGAGTACAGTCACACACAATTTCACTCGGCTGTAGGATTTTGGATCAGAAAATGTAGATCAGTAAATTCTGCAAGCTCGTGCCGCTGACGTGTGTCAGTCCTGCTCTGACTGTGTGTGTCACACACATGCTGAGACTGAAGACACAACCACCGCCTCAAAGGAGGGTAAGAAGCCCATCAATGTGTTTCATCATCGCTCATTATTAATATTTAGCCTGTGTTCATATGTTAATCATAGTATTGATGTGTTGTCTTGTTCTTGTACCATGGTCTGACTGAATACTCGATTCTGATTGGCTGGAAGGTGTGCAATAAAACTGTTTAATGCTCAGGTCGCTCCAGATCAGTTTATCAGTGTTTTATGTTAATGCAGGGTAACAACTTTTAAGTTCAGGTTGGAGTTTGCCGTAGCACTATTTCAGCACTATTTGAACCGTTTCTTGGGTTAAATTATATGTGCTGGCATTCATTAATATTCACTTGTGTGTGCTTATATGTATCATTAACAGGGGCGGAGCACAAGATCCCGGGCCCTGTGCATAGGCAGTCCTGATGGGCCCTCATGTTTCTGTTCAAATATATTCCAGACTTTAAGGGCCCTCTCTGCCCTTGGGGCCCTGGTAATCAGTACTGGTTTTACCCCCAGTCCGACGCCCCTGATCATTAAACATATTACGATGTAAGTTATTAACGTTTTAAAATTGCACATTTAAAGAAATCTAGTGTTTGATCAAATCTAAATATTTATTAAAATGCAAAACTGCAATACTTTTTTGAGCAACTAGATTAGAAACATGTATTTATTAAAGAGCCATAAAGGCACCAGTGGATAATGGCTTTACAAATGGAAATTATTATTTTTCCAGCCACAAAGTGACTCTAATTTGCCTCTTTGAATTGAAATTCTCTATTTTAACCTTAATTACTACACTAATCGTAATATAAATAATACAAATAATAGAAGAAAAATATTTTACGTGGTCATTAATTGACAATAGCCTAATTATTGCACACATAGTATTTAGCACCAAAAGATCTCTAAAATAACAAACATTTATTTAATTGAAAAAACAGTAAAGGTGTAAGGTCACATGTGACCACCAATGAGTGTGAGTGTGAGCGATTAGTAAAGGCCCGGGTATACTTCGGCCGTCCGCGTTCGTGCACCGCCCGCATGACGTAATTTTCGTCATTCGGAGGGCGTGCGGCCGGCCGCACACCCCGTCCGCGCGCAGCCCAAATTTTGAGACCGCGCGGATGGTCCGCGTGCAACAGCGCATGCGCCAGCAGTACAGAAGAGTCCACTAGGTGGCAATACGCACAGTATTGAGCACAGTGTTCAGCCGTCGAAGAAGAGTGTGCAAAGACCGGTTTAAAAACAACACGCTTTAAAAAAGAGAGAAAAACTTCTTAATTTCTTCTTCCAAAACGAGTAAACTTAGAAGCATATCCTTCTCCATCGTTTATGATTCTTCAGTATTTCTTCCAAACTTCTTGCAATGGTGGATGCACTACAGTTATTCTCCGATCATGCCCAGCGAATGTCCCGTTGATAACAGGACTCAGTGCTGCCCCCCAATGTCTGGTAGAGCATAGGGAAAAAATGTACTGCGCATGCGTCGAACGCGATCATCCGCGCGCATCCGTTGTGTAGTATACTTTGAAAGACGCGCGGACAGGGCTGCGCGCGTGACGCGTCCGGGCGCGGTAAGTGAAGTATACCCGGGCCTTAAGGAATACCTGAGGGATAAATACAAGAAAAACATTATTAATGAAAACTCTGAAACTATGAAAAATAATAAAATGATCCTGTAAATATGGTTGACTTAAGCTGCGTTCACACCGGACGCGATTCGCGCGAGTGATTTACATGTTAAGTCAATGCAGAGACGCGAAATGGCATTCTGCGGCGCGATTCGCGCGATTGAGGCGGCGAGATTCGAGCGATTCGCGCGATTGAGGCGGCGCGAATGACGCGAATTGAGCGTTTTGAACGCGCGATTCGCGCGAATCGCTCAAGTTGAAAAATCTGAACTCTGGCGGATATTTCGCGCCGCGTTAACCAATCACGAGCTTGCTCTAGTAGTGACGCATTTACAAGCGGAGGCAGAAATCCCAACAACAATGGAGGACAAGATAATGGTGGCCGTATGTGGATACCCGGAGCTGTATGATACATCATCCTATCACTACAGGAACAGGAATAAAAGGAATAAAAAGGATCTTGCTTGGAAGAAAGTGAGTTATTGTGAGTTATTGTGAGCCATTGTGAGCCAAGTGAGCCATTTCACAACGAGACAGGAGCAGAAAAAAAGAGCCAGAGCCAGCGGCAAATGTGAGAAGGACTAGCCGAGGGAAGGCGGGTCTCGCCGGGTACACGAGCACTGAGCGCCGCCGATCCCCTGGATCTCACAACTCCGAAAACGCCAGATAAAATGCTCAAATAGGCACTCTTTTTATAAAATAACCACAGATTTGAGCTTTAAACAACTATATTATCGCCTGAAAAAGTCTTTAAACTACGTTTTGTCGCACATTAATAGTAGTATTTTTTACAAAAAAGCTCATATAGGCTCATATAGGGCAGAAGCCCCGCCCATGACGCGAATTCGCGTCTGTTGTGTAGTTGTCACACGCGTTTTTCACGCGCGATTCGCGCGAATTACACGAGCGAATGAAGCGAGTGAACTCAAAATGTTCAAGCGTCCAACTTCGCGAGCGATTTTTTTGTTTTCACTCACACTCACACTCATTGGTGGTCACATGTGACCATACACCTTTACTGTTTTTTCAATTAAATAAATGTTTGTTATTTTAGAGATCTTTCGGTGCTAAATACTATTTGTGCAATAATTAGGCTATTGTCAACTAATGACCACTTACAATATTTTTCTTCTAATATTTGATTTATTTATATTATAATTAGTGTAGTAATTAAGGTTAAAATAGATAATTCTAATTCAAAGAGGCAAATTAGAGTCATTTTGTGGCTGGGAAAATAATAATTTCCATTTGTAAAGCCATTATCCACTGGTGCCTGTATGGCTCTTTAATAAATATACATGTTTCTAATCTAGTTGCTCAAAAAAGTATTGCAGTTTTGCATTTTAATAAATATTTAGATATGATCAAACACTAGATTTCTTTAAATGTGAAATTTTAAAACGTTAATAACTTACATCGTAATATGTTTAATGATCAGGGGCGTCGGACTGGGGGTAAAACCAGTACTGATTACCAGGGCCCCAAGGGCAGAGAGGGCCCTTAAAGTCTGGAATATATTTGAACAGAAACATGGGGGTCCATCAGGACTGCCTATGCACAGGGCCCGGGATTTTGTGCTACGCCCCTGTTAATGATACTTATAAGCACACACAAGTGAATATTAATGAATGCGAGCACATATAATTTAACCCAAGAAACGGTTCAAATAGTGCTAAAATAGTGCTAAGGGTACTAGGGTGAATCGCGTCCGGTGTGAACGCCACATAGGGTGGTTGCTAGGCGGTTCCTAGGGTACTCAGGTGGTTGCTAGGCAGTTGCTAGGGTTCTCAGGTGGTTGCTAGGGTGGTTGCTAGGGTGCTCAGGTGGTTACTAGGATGGTTGCTACGCAGTTGCTAGGGTATTCGGGTGGTTTCTAGGCGGTTGCTAGGGTACTCGGGTGGTTGCTAGGCAGTTGCTAGGGTGCTCAGGTGGTTACTAGGATGGTTGCTATGCGGTTGCTAGGGTATTCGGGTGGTTGCTAGGCGGTTGCTAGGGTACTGGGGTGGTTGCTAGGCGGCTGCTAGAGTACTCAGGTGGTTGCTAAGCAGTTGCTAGGGTACTCGGGTGGTTGCTAGGGTGGTTGCTAGGGTACTCGGGTGGTTGCTAGGCGGTTGCTAGGGTGCTCAGGTGGTTACTAGGATGGTTGCTACGCGGTTGCTAGGGTATTCGGTGGTTGCTAGGCGGTTGCTATGGTACTCAGGTGGTTGCTAGGTGGTTGCCAGGGTACTCAGGTGGTTGTTAGGGTGGTTGCTAGGGTACTCAGGTGGTTTGCTAGGCGGTTGCTAGGGTACTCAGGTGGTTGCTAGGCGGTTGCTAGGGTACTCAGGTGGTTGCTAGGGTGCTCAGCTGGTTACTAGGATGGTTGCTATGCGGTTGCTAGGGTATTCGGGTGGTTGCTAGGGTACTAGGGTGGTTGCTAGGCGGTTGCTAGGGTACTCAGGTGGTTGCTAGGCGGTTGCTAGGGTACTCAGGTGGTTGCTAGGGTGGTTGCTAGGGTACTCAGGTGGTTGCTAGGGTGGTTGCTAGGGTACTCGGGTAGTTGCTAGGCGGTTGCTAGGGTACTCAGGTGGTTGCTAGGGTACTCAGGTGGTTGCTAGGGTGCTCAGGTGGTTACTAGGATGGTTGCTACGCGGTTGCTAGGGTATTCGGGTGGTTGCTAGGCGGTTGCTAAGGTACTAGGGTGGTTGCTAGGCGGTTGCTAGGGTACTCAGGTGGTTGCTAGGCGGTTGCTAGGGTACTCAGGTGGTTGCTAGGGTGGTTGCTAGGGTACTCAGGTGGTTGATAGGCGGTTTCTAGGGTGCTCAGGTGGTTACTAGGATGGTTACTACGCGGTTGCTAGGGTATTTGGGTGGTTGCTAGGCAGTTGCTAGGGTACTTGGGTGGTTGCTAGGCGGTTGCTATGGTACTCAGGTGGTTGCTAGGCGGTTGCCAGGGTACTCAGGTGGTTGCTAGGGTGGTTGCTAGGGTACTCGGGGGGTTGCTAGGTGGTAGCTAGGGTACTCGGGTGGTTGCTAGGCGGTTGCTAGGGTACACAAGTGGCTGCTAGGCTGGTTACTAGGGTGCTCAGGTGGTTGCTAGGGTGCTTGGGTGGTTGTTAGTGTACTCAGGTGGTTGCTAGGGTGGTTGCTAGGGTGCTCAGGTGGTTGCTAGGGTGCTTGGGTGGTTGCAAGGGTACTCAGGTGGTTGCTAGGATACTCAGGTGGTTGCTAGGGTACTCGGGTGGTTGCTAGACGATTGCTAGGGTACCCAGGTGGTTACTAGGATGGTTGCTACGCGGTTGCTAGGGTATTCGGGTGGTTGCTAGGCGGTTGCTAGGGTACTAGGGTGGTTGCTAGGCGGTTGCTAGGGTACTCAGGTGGTTGCTAGGGTGGTTGCTATGGGTATTCAGGGGGTTGCTAGGCGGTTGCTAGGGTACTCAGGTGGTTGTTAGGGTGCTCAGCTGGTTACTAGGATGGTTGCTATGCGGTTGCTAGGGTATTCGGGTGGTTGCTAGGGTACTAGGGTGGTTGCTAGGCGGTTGCTAGGGTACTCAGGTGGTTGCTAGGCGGTTGCTAGGGTACTCAGGTGGTTGCTAGGGTGGTTGCTAGGGTACTCAGGTGGTTGCTAGGGTGGTTGCTAGGGTACTCGGGTAGTTGCTAGGCGGTTGCTAGGGTACTCAGGTGGTTGCTAGGGTACTCAGGTGGTTGCTAGGCGGTTGCTAGGGTACTCAGGTGGTTGCTAGGGTACTCAGGTGGTTGCTAGGGTACTCAGCTGGTTACTAGGATGGTTGCTACGCGGTTGCTAGGGTATTCGGGTGGTTGCTAGGTGGTTGCTAAGGTACTAGGGTGGTTGCTAGGCGGTTGCTAGGGTACTCAGGTAGTTGCTAGGCGGTTGCTAGGGTACTCAGGTGGTTGGTAGGGTACTCAGGTGGTTGCTAGGGTGGTTGCTAGGGTACTCGGGTAGTTGCTAGGCGGTTGCTAGGGTACTCAGGTGGTTGCTAGGGTACTCAGGTGGTTGCTAGGCGGTTGCTAGGGTGCTCAGGTGGTTACTAGGATGGTTGCTACGCGGTTGCTAGGGTATTCGGGTGGTTGCTAGGCGGTTGCTAAGGTACTAGGGTGGTTGCTAGGCGGTTGCTAGGGTACTCAGGTGGTTGCTAGGCGGTTGCTAGGGTACTCAGGTGGTTGGTAGGGTACGCAGGTGGTTGCTAGGGTGGTTGCTAGGGTACTCAGGTGGTTGATAGGCGGTTGCTAGGGTGCTCAGGTGGTTACTAGGATGGTTGCTACGCGGTTGCTAGGGTATTTGGGTGGTTGCTAGGCGGTTGCTAGGGTACTCGGGTGGTTGCTAGGCGGTTGCTAGGGTACACAAGTGGCTGCTAGGCTAGTTACTAGGGTGCTCAGGTGGTTGCTAGGGTGCTTGGGTGGTTGCTAGTGTACTCAGGTGGTTGCTAGGGTGGTTGTTAGGGTGCTCAGGTGGTTGCTAGGGTGCTTGGGTGGTTGCAAGGGTACTCAGGTGGCTGCTAGGATACTCAGGTGGTTGCTAGGGTACTCGGGTGGTTGCTAGACGATTGCTAGGGTGCCCAGGTGGTTACTAGGATGGTTGCTACGCGGTTGCTAGGGTATTCGGGTGGTTGCTAGGCGGTTGCTAGGGTACTAGGGTGGTTGCTAGGAGGTTGCTAGGGTACTCAGGTGGTTGCTAGGGTGGTTGCTATGGGTATTCAGGGGGTTGCTAGGCGGTTGCTAGGGTACTCAGGTGGTTGCTAGGATACTCAGGTGGTTGCTAGGATACTCGGGTGGTTGCTAGGCGATTGCTAGGGTGCCCAGGTGGTTACTAGGATGGTTGCTATGCGGTTGCTAGGGTATTCGGGTGGTTGCTAGGCGGTTGCTAGGGTACTCGGGTGGTTGCTAGGCGGTTGCTAGGGTACTCAGGTGGTTGCTAGGCGGTTGCTAGGGTACTCAGGTGGTTGCTAGGGTGGTTGCTAGGGTACTCGGGTAGATGCTAGGCGGTTGCTAGGGTACTCAGGTGGTTGCTAGGGTACTCAGGTGGTTGCTAGGCGGTTGCTAGGGTGCTCAGGTGGTTACTAGGATGGTTGCTACGCGGTTGCTAGGGTATTCGGGTGGTTGCTAGGCGGTTGCTAAGGTACTAGGGTGGTTGCTAGGCGGTAGCTAGGGTACTCAGGTGGTTGCTAGGCGGTTGCTAGGGTACTCAGGTGGTTGGTAGGGTACTCAGGTGGTTGCTAGGGTGGTTGCTAGGGTACTCAGGTGGTTGATAGGCGGTTGCTAGGGTGCTCAGGTGGTTACTAGGATGGTTGCTACGCGGTTGCTAGGGTATTTGGGTGGTTGCTAGGCGGTTGCTATGGTACTCAGGTGGTTGCTAGGCGGTTGCCAGGGTACTCAGGTGGTTGCTAGGGTGGTTGCTAGGGTACTCGGGGGGTTGCTAGGTGGTAGCTAGGGTACTCGGGTGGTTGCTAGGCGGTTGCTAGGGTACACAAGTGGCTGCTAGGCTGGTTGCTAGAGTGCTTGGGTGGTTGCTAGAGTGCTTGGGTGGTTGCTAGTGTACTTAGGTGGTTGCTAGGGTGCTCAGGTGGTTGCTAGGGTGCTTGGGTGGTTGCAAGGGTACTCAGGTGGCTGCTAGGATACTCAGGTGGTTGCTAGACGATTGCTAGGGTGCCCAGGTGGTTACTAGGATGGTTGCTACGCGGTTGCTAGGGTATTCGGGTGGTTGCTAGGCGGTTGCTAGGGTACTAGGGTGGTTGCTAGGCGGTTGCTAGGGTACTCAGGTGGTTGCTAGGGTGGTTGCTATGGGTATTCAGGGGGTTGCTAGGCGGTTGCTAGGGTACTCAGGTGGTTGCTAGGATACTCAGGTGGTTGCTAGGATACTCGGGTGGTTGCTAGGCGATTGCTAGGGTGCCCAGGTGGTTACTAGGATGGTTGCTATGCGGTTGCTAGGGTATTCGGGTGGTTGCTAGGCGGTTGCTAGGGTACTAGGGTGGTTGCTAGGCGGTTGCTAGGGTACTCAGGTGGTTGCTAGGGTGGTTGCTAGGGTATTCAGGGGGTTGCTAGGCGGTTGCTAGGGTACTCAGGTGGTTGCTAGGATACTCAGGTGGTTGCTAGGGTACTCGGGTGGTTGCTAGGCGGTTGCTAGGGTGCTCAGGTGGTTACTAGGATGGTTGCTACGCGGTTGCTAGGGTATTTGGGTGGTTGCTAGACGGTTGCTAGGGTACTTGGGTGGTTGCTAGGCGGTTGCTATGGTACTCAGGTGGTTGCTAGGCGGTTGCCAGGGTACTCAGGTGGTTGCTAGGGTGGTTGCTAGGGTACTCGGGGGGTTGCTAGGTGGTAGCTAGGGTTCTCGGGTGGTTGCTAGGCGGTTGCTAGGGTACACAAGTGGCTGCTAGGCTGGTTACTAGGGTGCTCAGGTGGTTGCTAGGGTGCTTGGGTGGTTGCTAGTGTACTCAGGTGGTTGCTAGGGTGGTTGCTAGGGTGCTTGGGTGGTTGCAAGGGTACTCAGGTGGCTGCTAGGATACTCAGGTGGTTGCTAGGGTACTCGGGTGGTTGCTAGACGATTGCTAGGGTGCCCAGGTGGTTACTAGGATGGTTGCTACGCGGTTGCTAGGGTGTTCGGGTGGTTGCTAGGCGGTTGCTAGGGTACTAGGGTGGTTGCTAGGCGGTTGCTAGGGTACTCAGGTGGTTGCTAGGGTGGTTGCTATGGGTATTCAGGGGGTTGCTAGGCGGTTTGCTTTGTCAAGTTAACTAAAGTAAAGATTGTCACGCATGTTCTTCTCACCGCTGTTTCCTGATGGTTTATAGATCAATCCCCGAGTCGCGCTCTGTCGTTTCAGAGAACAGCACAACGGCGAGCGCAGGAGGAGTGTGTGCAGTCAGAAGAGACTCGCACTGCGGAGACAGACGAAAGTATAAACCAGGCTTGAGAGGGTGATTTCTGCCGCGGGTTTAACCGTCAACAGGCTGTGCTCCAGACTAACCCACATCACTTAGACATGATACTTTAAAAAATATAAACCTTACAAGCTGTGGATTGAGGTTGGCCTGCTATTTTTATTTGACAAAAAAACTATTCCGGTTCTTCAAAGCTTCAAACGGATTCAGTGTATTTTCGTTTTGTCATCTTAATTTGGTAATTATTTAAGTGAAAAATATTTAGTGTAACTCAGGCCTATTTATGTTAATCTTTTTATTCATATTTCATCTGATCTGTTTGCTGCTGTTTGCACATGAAAAAGTGTCTTTTTAACGGGTCACAGACACTCGTCAATCATATTATTATTTAATGCCAATTCAATATTATAATCTGATCAGTTAACGGTGAATAATCGGATAATGAGCAGCGGTTGTCGTTGGGAAAATTAACCGAAATGAGCATCCCTACAGCAGTGCATTTTTAATTTTAGTTTTAATTAAGAATAGGCAACATTATGCCAGGATGACGGTCCTTCCTTTGCCGTTCCTGAAGTTGCTGCATTGGCTGCTGTCTGTAGATTCCCTCATGTTCGTATTCTCTCAGATGTTTCATACTCAAATGTTTTAACAGCGGCTGTTGTTTAGGGTCCTTGCCACCACGAGACAAATCGGCTTTGCAAATTGAACATGTAGCTCGACTTGAAGCGCCTTCTTTTGACTGAAAGTACTGCCAAACAACACTTTTTCTGTTCCCAAGTTCCATTTTCACTTTCTCAGAGCCGACTGCATTGGACAGTCCACCTAGTAAACACCTTCCCATAATCAACGGCGGCGTCATTATGTCGACCAGCGGAGCGCAAGCCTAGGGTTCGGTTCAGTAGAAAAAAAATCTAAGGTTCGGCAGAAACTGAACCCGTCAAAAAGCCCAATATTCATCTGAATCCGATGTTGTCTATGTGAGACTTTGGTCTGGCAGGAGGATATATGATAACCAGTATAACCTCAACACTTTCAGTGGTTTCCTGATAGCGGGTATGGAGGACCAAACCTGCAGAAATTAAAAATAAATAAATCAACAAATATATAAATTAATAAATAGACAAATAAATGTCAAATTAAGAAAATAAAGGATTAAATTACTTTATAAAATAATTATGATTCATTTTTAATTTTTATAATTTTTTCACCTTAATTTAATATTTATTGCTTTTATACATTTTTTAAAAAAATATTGTAACTTTTATTTATTTGTTAATTCATATATTTATTTTATATTTATTTTATATTTATTTATTTTAACATTTATTTATTCCCACATGTATTTATTTTTAGATTTATTTATTGATTAATTTATTTTTACTTTTCCATGTGCAACACGGAAATGAGGAGGGCGGTGCTTGTGTAGCTTTAGTGCATCATTGGTTGAGAGCTCAAGGACAGAATCAGGCCAGCTAAGCGATAGAGAGGAGAGTATTCCAAAAAAAATGGCGGCAAGTAGTAATTCGTTGTCCAAATTGTTACGGGATGTGGCAGATCAGCTGGAGAGTTGTAAGTTATTTTCACATATTTCGTATTATGGCAAAATATTTTCCAGAAATAAAAACACGAAGCTGATGTTAGGTTGATGACACCCAGAGTCAGACACCCAGTGGATGGTTGCTCTCTAGTCTGGCTGTTATATAATGACGAGAGAAAAAAATCTTGACTCCAAATAACTGAAATGTTTGCGTTTGTCAACCACCAATTCTATGAAAATCGGGACAATCCAGGCCCTCGTTTCCCTACCATAGGCCCACGGCGCTTTTGGGAAACGCGGCCCAGGATTTTTCGTTTTTTCTTCCCATGATTGTCGACTGCGTAAAAAAATTAAATCCAGACTCAGTAACTGACTGATGAGGGTACAGGTTACATAAAAACTCTGTTACATACCTGCAAACTATACGTTTGATGCACAAGTGTTTGTTGTACTTAAATCATAAAATTGTCATAAAGAAAATGTCAAATAAAATATTATAGAAATTAGTGGTTATTGTGCAGTAGTGTATTTGATTTTTTTTGGCCAACTAAAAGCAAAAATAAGACCTGTTAATTTGTCAGGTCAGGAAAAAATAGTATTGCAATTGATATTTCTGTCGCCTTCACTTCTAAAATGATGTCTATACTCCTGGTTTATTTACTTTCCAACACTTTCTAGCTGAAGTTTCTAGACTATTTACACCTTACAACAGAGGAGGAAGATTTACAAGACAAACAAGCTTGTCTGTGATGAGCCGTCCAGTATCCTGCAGCTTTAATCACAACTTCTGCTGTCTTGATGACAAAAAAAGCAGATTTGGTACCCAGTCGCTGTGCAAAAGACAGATTGTTCTCAGCTGGGTTAGGAGAGAAACGTGTCACATTTAAAGGGATGTAAAAAGCAGCCGATTGGAATGTTAGTTTTGTTTGAAAGTGATGTTTTCTTGAACACATTTGGATTATTAATTCTTATGTCTTTACTGTTAAAGGGAGAAAAAACAAGGAAATTCTGTTATCATTTATTCACCCTCAAGTTTTTGTAAACCTGTGTAAACTTCTTTATTATGCTGAACACAAAGAAGTTTTTCGAGCAATGCTTGTCAGTAGGACAAAATACTATGGTACTCAGTGGTGCCCCAAAACGGTTTGCAAATATTCTTTTAAAAACATTCCTTTAAAAATAGTAAGGTTTGTCAGAAGTCATTTTAACATCTTAACATGCAATACAAAAGTTGTCCGGAGCTTTCAAAACTGAACTGAACCGGAAGTCAAAGATAAGTGATAACTGTCAGATTCGTCCTAGCAGGGTTCGACATTAAAAGGGTAGTTCACCCAAAAATGAAAATAATGTCATTTATTACTCACCCTCATGCCGTTCCACACCTGTAAGACCTCCGATCTATTCTTTTATTAAGGCCTACCCTTATAATAATAATAATTTTTATACATAAATTGAAAATACTAAATCCTCTTGATATCGATAGCTGATGCATTTGATAGGCTCTAGCCTACACCATGGTCTATCGTCGCACTAGGCACGGGGGTATTATTGCGCATATTTCACTCATACAGTGAGAGCAGACAAGTCGCACTCGACGATCGGACCGCACAGTGTGAGCACATAAATCGTGAGCTTTGGCTTTACATCGCATGCGATCTACTCGTACAGTGTGAGTAGGTAACCTTGCTGAAATCGCAGTGTATGCCCAGCTTAACAGAACCCATTGAATTCCATAGTAGAAAAAAAAAGTAAATGGCTACTGTCAACTGTCTGGTTTCCGACATTCTTCAAAATATCTTCACTTGTGTTCAGCTGAAGAAAGAAACTTATACAGGTTTGAAACAACTTAAAGGGATAGTTCACCCTTAAATGAAGCTTATGCGCAAGTTCTGGCAGGAAGATTCAATGTTTCGTCACTTATCACATTCAGACCTATCCAATCAAGTCAGAATTCTCAGAGTATAAAAGATCGGTAATTACACATGTCTGAGTTCACAGATGCTGACGCCAACATTAATTTGCTCGCGCTCAGTTTAAAGAAACCAAAATGTCTAAAGATACGCATATCGTTTGCAATTATTCAGACTCCGACGAAGATATTGTTCCACCATCTCCTCTCACTACACGGCATAGTACACGCATTCTATGTCGTGATTCTTCATGGGCACTATGGACTCCGGAGAGAATCATCAGCACTCTCGAGGCCGCCGGTATAACTATCAGCCAAGGTTTATCGAGAGAGGATCTGCTTATTTTAGCCCAAAACACCTTGGGTAACCCACCTGCTTCAGTTGCTACTACCTCGTCAACACAGGCACCATCAAGCCAGGTCAAACAAGCCGGCAGGAAGAGAACTGCCAAATCATCCTCACCTCGTCCAGCAAAAAGACCCACGCTGCCGGCACAAGCGTCACCTCCTCCTCAGATCTCCGATCCCGCAGACATGAATTCTCAGCTCATCCAGGCCATCCAAAGTCTTTCACAGACGGTCAAAGGCTTAGAATCGAAGATGGCAAACTTTGAACATTCGCTCGGTAATTCCAACTTCGGCATGAATCCTCTCACGGTTCCTTCAGCAAACCCTCCGTCTTTACCCGCTCATCACGGATCAAGCGATCCTGCGAGCAGGCCTTCAACATCTTCTACAAGGCCAGCTCATCACCATTCAATTCAGTCGCCGTTTCAAGATGTTTCTGCTCCTCCAGGAAATTCTAACTTCAATCTCTCCACGGCAGCTCCAGCCCAAGTTTTCGGTAGGCGTTTCGTTTCACCAGCCGCCGTTTCTGTGTCTCCGCAACTACGATCAAACATTATCCAAGGTAAGGATTTAAACTTGGCCTCGTTACTGCTTCCCTCGCCTGCAGCCAACAGGCAAATGGTGGACTGCGGTGACGTGGCAGTCTTCCTAAAAACTTCCGATCCCAGATTACAACGTAATCTTTCGTTTGCTGAGTTCGTCATTGCATTCAGCATTTACAGAGACATTCTGTGTCAAGTGTTTCCTGATCGGAGGGAAGAGTTCGATCTTTACTTAACTATGCTTGTGGATCTCAACCAAAGATACGGGGGCACTTTGTTCTACGAGTATCACAAATCATTCTCAGCAAAATCCGCTTCCTTCATTACCCTTTTCAACACAAGATTAGACTGGTCTGTTACCGACACCGAACTGCTCGTCCGTCATTTCGGCGGCCAAAAAATCTTGGCGTGTACAATTTGTAGCTCTCATGGTCATACTGCATCATTCTGCTCCAAAACATTCACTAGCAAAGGTCCGCCCACTGTCCAAGGTGCTTAAAATGTAAGACTTCCTCTTGACGGCAGAGGTCGCCCTATTTCAGAATTCAATGGTGTTTCCATATGCAATAATTTCAATGAATCTGTTTGTTCTTATGCTCTATGTAAATTTGCTCATGTTTGTAGTTTCTGCAAGGATCCGCACCCGAAATCAGTCTGCCCACGCCGGTACAGACTTGCTCTCAGCGGGAAAGCCTCCATTCAGAAAAAATTCTGATTAGGCATCCATCAACGCCTATTAATGTTTCTAATATTTCACACTACCTCTCCTTTCACCCTGATCCCGTATTCGTCGACTATTTAATCACCGGTCTGTCTCAAGGGTTTCGGGTGGGCATCCTTTCCCATCTTACTACGTCCTATGTTGCAAATAACTTGCAATCAGCCATAACAGAACCAAACGTGGTTTCAGCCCTGCTCGACAAAGAAGTAAATAAAGGTTATGTTATCGGCCCCTTCACCTCTCCTCCTTTTTCTCCTTTTCGCATCAATTCCATCGGAATCGCAACTCGCAAATATTCTGGTAAAAAACGTCTCATTTTTGACATGTCTGTGCATACCTCTAACTCCCTTTTCTCTGCATTATGCTTCAGTTGATAACGCCATTCAGCTAATCAAGTTAGCTGGTCAAGGCGCTTGGTTAGCTAAAGCTGACATCACGGACGCTTTTAAGACCATGCCAATTCACCCCGCAGACTGGCCACTTTTCGGGGTCAAATGGAATTCAAAATTCTATTTTGCAGTAAGGTTAACGTTCGGATGCAGAAGCAGTCCTCATATTTTCAATTGCCTTTCCGAAGCATTATGTTGGATCCTGCTGAACGTCTGCAAACTTCCATTCGCTCTGCATTTACTCGACGATTTTTTATTGATTGATTTTCCATCTCCTCAAACTTCAACTCTCGACACGCTTAAACAAGTTTTTAGCGACATAGGCGTTCCTCTTTCAGAAGAGAAAACTTTGGGTCCTTCTACTTCGCTAGAATTCTTAGGCATTTTTCTCGATACAGTCAAAATGCAAGCTTCTCTTCCAAACGAAAAACTTATTAGAATTAGATCGTTTTTGGAAATGTTTTCCTCCTTGCACGTCGTATCAAAGCGCGATGTGCTCTCCCTGCTCGGTCACCTTAATTTTGCTATGAGCATAATACCCCAAGGCAGGGCTTTCATTTCTCGGCTGCTAACTCTAGCTTACTCAGTGCCAAAATTAAGCGACCCACTTCAGCTCGACGAAGGGTGTCTGTCCGATATCAGATTTTGGATCCACTTGTTAAATGATTGGAACGGTATCTCTTTTTTCTATAATGACGTTTTCGAATCATCGGAACAATTACACCTATTTACTGACGCGGCCCCCTCCATCGGCTTCGGGGGATTCTTTCAAGGGCATTGGTTTGCTGAAAAATGGCCTAATGATTTTCCTAAACCAGCTTCCGGCTCCGTTTCATCCGCACTTCACGAAATCTATCCGTTAACCATAGCTAGCGTCATTTGGGGTCCGGCGTGGCCTAGGAAACACATCATGATGTTTTGTGACAACGAAGCGACAGTTGCCATTATCAATAAAGGTAGATCACCTTGTCAGTCTATCATGCCTTTTCTGAGGAGGTTAATCTGGCAATCCGTCATGTTTAACTTTATTCTCAAAGCTGTACATATTCCTGGTCATTGTAATGTCATTGTTGATGCGCTCTCTCGGTTTCGTTTTCAGGCTTTCAGACGGCTTTGCCCCTCTGCCAACCAGGATCCAACACCCTGTCCTCCACTAGCAGAAGCAATGTTAAATTAGACGATCTGCTCAATTCAGCTCGTCTATATATATCTAAAGGAGTAGCTCCCTCCACACTTAAAACCTATACATCAGCTTGGTCTTCATTTCTAATGTTCTGCTTTTCCTTTCAGATTCCTATATTTCCCATCCTGATCACGACAGTCTGTTCCTTCCTCGTCTACAATCATGATAATCGCAATCTTAAAATTTCTTCTATTCGTAGAATGCTTGCAGGTATTCAATTCTACGCAAAGTATTTCAATCCTAATTATCCTAGCCTGTTTTCAGTACCATCCATTCAGTACTTACTCAAAGGCTTAGCCAAATCATCTGCGAAAACCGTAGATAAGCGCTTGCCAATCACTTTGCCTTTATTGGAAAGATTAATAATCTCCGTTCGCAATGGTCACTTTTCTCCTTATATTGATATTCTGCTAGAAGCTGTGTTCCTTTCAGCTTTTTTTGGATTCATGCGTCCAGGAGAATTTACTTCAGGTACTAAGCAGTTCGATCATACTCACGGTCTCTCCTTTTCTGATTTACGCTTCTCACCTAAATTGTTTACTCTTTTTCTTAAGCACTCTAAAACTGACTCTCAAGGTTCTGGTACCACAATAACAATTTTCAAAATGGATAATAACTTCTGTCCCTTCACTTCTATGGTTAAATATCTTAACGTTCGTCCTAAGACTCCTGACCATTTCCCCCTATTTATTTTACCTAACAGAGCACCTCTCTCTAAGTCCTGGTTTCAGACCCACTTAGCTACTGTTCTTAAAATCTGCAGTCTACCTCCTTCTCTCTATACCGGTCATTCATTCAGGATCGGGGCAGCTACCACAGCTGCAGAACGTGGGATATCTACATCAGCAATCAAGCTGCTGGGCAGATGGTCTTCTTCTGCAATCGAGACTGAAGACTAAGATGTTATTATATAATATAAGTTTCTGTATTATTCTTTACTAATATTCATTATCATTTGTATTGTATCATTCATTATTATTTGTGTTGCATTATTATTTAGTCAGAGTAAGTCTGAGCACATGAAGTGTGAGAGACATGGAGAGGGGATAATTTGTAAAGAATATGTAGCATAAGTTTTCAATTATTCACATGTGACTGAAGTTTTCTGTAAGGAAGTATTGTTGTTGTTTTCTTACCAATGCATATGACATGTCACAAGTTCTCTTTAAGACATATTTTGAACAATGAACAACAAGTTTCTCTATGCATATGTTCAAGGGTATATAGTGCCACGTGAAAGCACGAGGTATAGCATAAACAACCTGTTTTTCTGGTAAACAATTATTTCACTGTTTAAGCAACCTATAAAATCCAACTGGGTGTCCAGGAAGACAGAGGAAGAAGCTGGAATGAAGACCATCCGTCATAAAATTGTCTTCCTCTCCTATGTCTGACTTACAACAATAAAAAAGAAATCTCTTGGCAAGATAACTGGTGTCCGGTCCTGTGATTTAAACCACAGGGAAAAATTTTTTAAGTCTACAGAGACCTATATAAGACCCAATTCCAAAACCATCCTCGAAGCCCAGCTAGTGCTTTCTAGCAACAATTAAGGTAATCCAATGCAAATACTGGTGGTGGTGTAACGTTTCCATATTTGTATTTTTTTTATCCCGTTCGTCAGTTCACTATTCTAGCTCTCAATGGTACGGTACATGTGGCTATCATGGGCCTTATGGGCTCACTGCGGCATCTCAAATATGTGGTGTCGGCACCATAATGCTAATGTAACCCCTTTTTGTAAAGCCAATATGGCCTCATCTTTTGCGGCCAATTAAGGCCCCATCTCCATGGCCACTCAAGGCTTAGTCTAGAAGCGGCTGATCAAGGCTTCGTATAAAGCCGTTCAAGGTTTTTATCTTCACGTGGTGATTAAGGCTAGTATAAGGCCGTTCAAGGCTTTCATCCACACATGGCTAATTAAGGCCCAGTACACGGCCGTCAAGTCATCAGTCTCTATGCAGCCGATCAAGCCTTAGTATATGGCCGTTCAGGGCTTCGTCTCTACGCGGTGATCAAGACCTAGTATAAGGCTGTTCAAGGCTTTCGTCTTCTCGGGCTGATCAAGGCCTAGTACATGGCCGTTCAAGGCATTCGTTTCCATGCAGCCGATCAAGGCTAGTCGAGGGCCGATCATAAGCCTTCACGGTTATACTTATCAGGCTCAATTCACGGTTTAATAACCTCTTTCTTTTGATTGTTTCAGGAATCAGAGCATTTACAACGGGTGAGTATACAATTCTTTGACAACTTTTGGGGGTGGGTGGGCCCTGTCCCGGAGGAACTACATCCCTCCTCTAAATTCTTGGGGGTCGGCTGCTCCCCTGCCTTCATCTTCAGGCAGGAAATGCCGAGTCCGTTACTATCATGACGAGCGTTACGGACGGGGCCTACGCCAAAGAACCTCTAATTCATACTTGCTGGTCTGCTAATAAACTTGCGATGTTATCATACTTCATCTGGTCTCCCGAGTCTTCCTGGTAGAAATGAAGCTTATGCGCAAGTTCTGGCAGGAAGATTCAATGTTACGTCACTTATCACATTCAGACCTATCCAATCAAGTCATAATTCTCAGAGTATAAAAGATCGGTAATTACACATGTCTGAGTTCACAGATGCTGACGCCAACATTACCTCCATCCTCCCCACCACCACCAGGTCGGTCCCTGTCTATACCTCCCGGGGGTCGGCTGCTCCCCTGCCTTCATCTTCAGGCAGGAAATGCAGAGTCCGTTACCGTCATGATGAGCGTTACGGACGGGGCCTACGCCAAAGAACCTCTAATTCATACTTGCTGGTCTGCTAATAAACTTGCGATATTATCATACTTCATCTGGTCTCCCGAGTCTTCCTGGTAGAAATTAAAATAAAGCCATCTTTTACTCACCCTGCTATTGTTCTAATGCCCTAATTTCTTCTATCTTTTTTGGACCTTAAAAGCAGAAATTTTAAAAATAGTCCTGCACGCGCTCCTTCCTATAATGGCAGTGGATAGCGACCAGGCTAAAATTATACAAAAGTATCACGCAATGATACAGGGAGACGCGCGCCATATATGGAAAGTGTTCAGGAAGCGCACTAGGTTTTGCGAGAAAGAAACCAAATTATTCCGTCAAAATACTGAGCTCGGCCGTTACTTTGAGTGCGTGCGAGCCGCCAGCAGGCGTCGGTTAAATATGAATTTATGCTTATTCCAAGCCGACATTTTATTTGCAGCATACAATAATTCAACAGACCCCGTGAGCAGCGAATTCCCAGGTTCATATGATCACAAAACTCGCTCCACGTGAATAAATCACCATGGTGGCATGCAAATATATTTTTACAGACGTCTACATGTGAAACAACTGCCGTCCGAATAGGGCTTTAGACTACAAAAAGACAGCTTATCAAACAAAGAAATTACTGTTTCACGAAATGATTGAACGTGTGGCCGAGCCCCTAATTTGTTATGTCCCACATGAGTCTAAGAGTATGAGCGGACGCAGCAAATTATAAAAAGTTTATAGAGTGTTGAGCTGAGTCCTGCCACAGCACCACAAGCAACTGAATTACTGTAAAGATTTTTATTTTTACAGATCATGGCACAAAAAAACAAGATATTGTAATTAAAAAAAGGGGGAAGTACTGACATCAGGAGAGAGCAAGCCCAAAATAACTGTAGTGCCTGGACTAAATCACGCTGAGTCGATTCGGCTCTGAGCTACAGAATGTTTTTAGCCTTTTGAAGTTTCAAATTCAAATGAATGCCTGGCTCCTATAAGTTAAATGGCCTCACTGTCTCCTTTTATGACCTGGCAGAAGTAAAGCAGGCCGCACCGTTATCGCCCTGTTGGAACTTCAAACAGATTCCAAACTCTCTTCCCCCTCGCCTGACAGAGTGACCACAGACACACACAGACTCATCTCAGTATACACACAAGCATTTTTCACTATTTAGCCTTTAATTAAACTATTCCAGAATGTATATGACATATCCATGTGTAGACGCTTGGTCCTTATAACGTACCATACACGATCCTGATTTGTGTAATGCGAACGTCATTTTAAATTCTGGTGTTAATCTATAAGGGATGTATTCCTGCTTTTATGCCTTCAAACCGAAGCGTGTTTGGTATGTTTCAGCGCCAGTTGATTGCCGAGTGCAACCATTATCCTTCATCGACCTAGAACCCAAACAAAATGGCGCCGCCCATTGTCCAAATATATAATGGATGTTTTAAATAACGTGGATCTTTCATGGGTTTTCTACTACATATTTCAGCAAGAGACATCATTTATGTTATATTAAGCCATACAAGTCTTAACACCATGTGTTCCTCCAAACTAGGTGAATATACAAAGAATTCATCAATGTACAAAATAAGAAATTTGACGAGTTCCTTTGTAGAGCTTTGTAGAGTTCCTTTCAGCAGCACAACTTCTGATGCTGGGATGATAAAAGTGTTGCTTGTGCAAACAGGCTGGAGTTGGCAACAGGCAAATTATAGATAAGCAATCCAAACAGGCAGAAGTCTAAAGGCAGTAGCAAACAAGACTTTGCAACAAGTGAGTGAACAGAAGATGCTTATATAGACCTATGGCTAATGACACACAGGAGGCAGGAGAGGCAGCGACTTAGCTATGGAGACAAGTCAGATTTTGCTGTAAAACAGCTCTAAAAGACAGCAGTGTCATTATTTAGCTCAAGTCAGTTCAGATCAATACATTTACATTTATGCATTTGGCAGACGCTTTTATCCAAAGCGACTTACAGTGCCCTTATTACAGGGACAATCCCCCTGGAGCAACATGGAGTAAAGTGCCTTGCTCAAGGACACACTGGTGGTGACCGCTGGGATCGAACCAGCAACCTTCTGCATACCAATCAGTTCCATGGTTTAACCCACTGGACCACCATCTCACTTATATAGCAGTGTGACGTTGACAATGTGTGATTCAGCTATAAAGCAGCTCTACAGAAGACAACAGTGCCATCATCCAGTTTATGTGAACCTCAGGATTTGCATTGTATCTGGAAGTCTTTACACAGTGATCGCACATGAAAGTCTTCTCTCCAGTAGTACATGATTCCTAAGGTGTTTCTTGTCTGTAAAACTGATGCCACACAAACATTTAAAAGTTCTCTTTCGAGTGAATCCTCATGTGGACTTCAAGGTGTCTTTTTTGAGTGAAACTCTTTCCACACGGAGGGCAGGTGTAAGGCTTCTCTCCAGTGTGAACTCTCATGTGGACCTTAAGGTTTCCATGATGATCAAAACTCTTTCCACACTGTTGGCATGTGTAAGGCTTCTCTCCCGTATGAATTCTCATGTGATCTTTAAGGTTTCCATGTCGAGCAAAAGTCCCTCCACACTGTTGGCACGTGTAAGGCTTCTCTCCAGTGTGAAGTCTCATGTGCCTGGTAAGGCTTCCTTTTAGAGTGAAACTTAGTCCACACTGTTGGCAGGTGAAAGAGCTCTCTCCAGTGTGAATTATCATGTGGTAATTAAGGTTTCCTTTTCTGTTGAAACTTCTTCCACACTGTTGGCATGTGTAAGGCTTGTCTCCGGTGTGAATTTTCATGTGGACTATTAGGCTTCCTTGTTGATCAAAACTCTTTCCACACTGATGGCATGTGAAAGGCTTCCCTCCAATGTGAACTCTCATGTGGACTTTAAGGTTTCCATGCCGACTGAATCGCTTTCCACACTGAGGGCATGGGAAAAGCTTCTCTCCAGTGTGAATTCTTGTGTGCCTGTTAAGACTTCCTTTATGAGTGAAACTGTTTCCACAGTGTTGGCAGGTGAATGAACTCTTTCCAGAGTTAACTCTCATGTGAACTTCAAGGCTTCCATCTTGATTGAAACTCTTTCCACACTGAGGGGATCCATTAGGCTTCTCTCCAGTGTGAATTCTCATGTGGACGTTAAGGTTTTCTTGTTGATTGAAACTCTTTCCACACTGAATGCAAGTGAAATAACTTTTAGTTTCTGTCTTTTGAGGGTTTTTTTGTTTGGAAGTCTTTTCAGTCTGTGAGCATTTAAAAGATTTTTCTCCAGGTATAAAATCATGAAGATTCTCATATTGATCTTTCTCTGCTTTGAGTACTTCCGTCTCCGCTTTCAGCGCCATTAGGTCTAAGGTGAAAAAAAAAAAAAAAACACAAAAAAGTTAACCCCAGTTAAATCGCACAAAGCAACAGACAACAAAACATTTAGATATGTAATGCAACAACATATGCTAGATTCTATAACATCGGTGGCCAAACCTTCTCCTGGAGGTCCACTGTTGCCCTTATACACCTGTCGGAAGTTTCGGAAATTTCCTGAATACATTGGTTAGCTGTTTAATTGAGGTTGGAGCTTAACTTTGCAAGACGGTGGCCCTCCAGAAGCAGGATTGGACATCCCTATCCTATACCCACTATGCTGCTGAAAGAGGTGTTACATGTAATCTAAGAATCTCTTTGCCAGGGGTTCTCAACTCTGGCCCTCAAGATCCAATTTTCTGCAGAGTTTACCTCCAACCCTATTCAAACACAAGAATAAGCTAATCAAGGTCTTCAGAATTACTAGAAAGCTATAGACAGATGAGTTTGATCAATGTTGGAGCCAAACCCTGCAGATGACCTTGAGGACCAGAGTCGAGAACTCCTGCTCTTCACAATACTGCTAACTGAAAGAGGTGTTATACACTGAGTATCGTCATAACGGTCCAATCGCAGGTGGAATTACAATTTCCCAATCAGCAAAACCTAAAAGCAAAACACTTGCAAATGCAATCGAGAGAGAGCGGCAGAACAAAACAAGAGAAAACAAAACAATATTACAAAAATGATCACTATACATAACATCCTCACCACTAAAAATCAATATAAATCTACTGTTTTACGGGCCCTGATGTACTTCAAACGAAATTGAAGAACGAACTGATGTGATGTCATATGGAACAAAATCAGGCCAAAACGAACTCCATTTGCAGTTTTTTTCCTGTTTCTCTTGTTCAGTCCTGGAGTGAAAACTCGAACACACTGGAAAGATGCTTTGATGCTTGATTTTAAGTAATCTATTGTATAAAGTGATATATAAATAAACGTGACATGACTTGACAAAAATATCCACAATGATCAAACACTTTTCTTATCCTTTATTTAAAAAAGGCTTGCAGTTTTCTTAATTTTGTTGTTTATTAATTTTGTTATTAAGAGGAAAGTGTGCAACACATTAGTGTTGTAGTCAAGACCACCTAAACCGAGACCGAGTCGAGACCAAGACCAGCGTGTGCCGAGACCAAGACAAGACCAAGACTTTGTGGTGTTGAGACCAAGACAAGACCAAGACCAAGACAGGGCGAGACCGAGTCAAGACCAAGACCAGACCAGCACTCCTTAAATTCATCTAAAAGATCCATATCTAGTGTCTGAGAAATGACTTATATTGAATACGGTAATTAAATACAATTAGAATAGTAAGACACTATAGCGCTGTTACCAATCAAATCACTACCAATAAAATTCATGGCACAGAAGTTGCATCTGAATTGATACGATTACACCTGCATAAATAATGTTCAGATTAATTTAACATTAAAACATTAACATTATTTAACCGTCACAGAATCCTTTATTCAACCGATTTGTTCAAAGCAACCGATTCTTTTAATAACGAAACGTTGCCGAATTAGCAAAGACACAGTTTAAAATGTAATTTAATATTAACTTCTTGTTTATAGAATGTTTGTATAAATCAATATCATTTGCAATCACGCTAATATATTCATGAAAACAGCTCTCTTGCTATTGCGATATTGCTTAATTCTATTCTATGTTATATAAAAAAACTAAATCTCAGAATTTTGTGGGCATTTATATTAATTTTTGCACATTTCTGAGACAAATCTGCATTGATTTTGAAACCGGCAGCACAGTAACAAAATAAATCACATTACAAAGAAGTAATTGATTGCATTTTAAGCTGTAAGTTTTACATCAATCACATTAATGATATTAAATCAGACAATGCACCGGCAATTTAGTGATATCCTTGCAGTTGTGGTCTTGACTGGTCTTGAGATAAAATCCCGAGTCCTTTAAGTCCGAGACCAAGACAAGACCGAGGAGAAATGCAGTCGAGACCGAGACAAGACCAAGACCATCAAAAAATGGTCTTAAGACCGGTCTCGAGACCAAGACCGGTCTCGAGTACTACAACACTACAACACATATTTACATACTCATCAAACGCTGCTCTCAGCAGTGTGGGCGGCATCAGATGTTCTCTAACAGTATATCACTACTCAAGTATTTCGAACTTTGTTTTAACCTTAAGCGAAGGATGAAAAGAACTTTGCCATGAGTATATCGGGGCCTTTAACAGAACAGAGGCAAATTCCTGTTAGAATCATGTTCATAAGGTCTTGGAAAGCTGCTGGAGCATTATGAAACCCAAAAGCCAGGACCATATGTTAAAGAAAATGATTGGGAGTGGCAAATGTACAAATTCAGTTAAAATTGTATCCCCATCATAGCACAGAAACTGTGCTTATTAGTTACAAATGACCTGCTTTTGGGATCTGATCATTGCTACAAAAACCAGAGCTCGACATTAAGCCTTGACGTGCTTGTCTTTCCGACCCTGTTACATTCCTAATGGAGCTTGTGATGGAATGTCCTTTTTATTTAACATGAATTTATGCATATAGTTCAAGTCAATCAAAAGAAGGGTTTTATTTTATGCCTACTCTATTTATTTGAATAACTGACAGATTTTTGCTCTGAATCACCTTGTTGGAAAGAAAGTGCATCGTTCACAATCATTCACTGGTCCAAGTAAAAAAGTTGCTTTTCTGTAAATAATTTTTTAGTGTACATTTATTTTATTCTGAAAAACATAATTTTCATCAGTGTTCTATCAGCTCTTACTTAAAGGTGCCCTAGAATGAAAAAATAAAATTTACCTTGCCATGATTAAATAACAGGAGTTCAGTGCATGCAAATCACATACAGTGAGTCTCAAACACCATTGCCTCCTCCTTCATATGTAAATCTTGTTTGTGAAAAACACCACGGAAAAATAGGCAAATCTCAACGTAACTTCCATATGTGTGGAGAAGGTGCGTCTGCCATACGTGTGGAGAACGACTTCCATACGTGTGGAGAACGACTTCCATACGTGTGGAGAAGGTGCGCCTGCCATACGTGTGGAGAACGACTTCCATACGTGTGGAGAAGGTGCGTCTGCCATACGTGTGGAGAACGACTTCCATACGTGTGGAGAACGACTACCATACGTGTGGAGAACTTGCATCTGCCATACATGTGGAGAACGTGTGTCTGCCATACGTCTGGAGAATGTGCGTCTGCCATACGTCTGGAGAACGTGCATTTGCCATACATGTGGAGAACGTACATCTGCCATACATGTGGAGAACGTGCATCTGCCATACGTGTGGAGAACGACTTCCATAAGCGTGGAGAACGTGCATTTGCCATACGTGTGTAGAATGTGCGTCTGCCATACGTCTGGATAACGTGCGTCTACCATACACGTGGAGAAGGTGCGTCTGCCATACGTGTGGAGAGCGTGCGTCTTCCATACGCGTGGAGAACGTGCATTTGCTATACATGTGGAGAACGTGGGTCTGCCATACATGTGGAGTACGTGCATCTGCCATACGTGTGGAGAATGTGCCTCTGCCATACGTCTGGAGAAGGTGCGGCTGCCATACATGTGGAGAACATACATCTGCCATACATGTGGAGAATGTGCATCTGCCATACATGTGGAGAATGTGCCTCTGCCATACGTCTCGAGAACGTGCGTCTGCCATACGTCTGGAAAACGTGCGTCTACCATACGCGTGGAGAAGGTGCGGCTGCCATATGTGTGGAGAATGTGCAGCTGTCATACGTCTGGAGAACATACATCTGCCATACGTCTGGAGAACGTGCGTCTGCCATACGTGTGGAGAACGTGTGTCTGCCATACGTGTGGAGAACGTGCAGCTGTCATACGTGTGGAGAACGTGCAGCTGTCATATGTCTGGAGAACGTGCAGCTGTCATACGTCTGGAGAACGTGCTTCTGTCATACGTGTGGAGAACTTGTGTCTGCTATACGTATGGAGAACGTGCAGCTGTCATACGTCTGGAGAACGTGCGTCTGTCATACGTCTGGATAACGTGCGTCTGTCACTTTGCCACTTTATGGCAAAAAAAGCACTTTTTATTTAAAAACAAAAACCATGAAATTACCACTATAACCAGTAGGTGGTGGCACAGGAGCACTTATTTGACTTATTAGACATTTCCACGCCTTAATATATGGAAAAGTAGGAAGTCACAAAGTCCATGAAAAAGAAAAACCTTTCTTCAAATTGTGACTGGGTTACACAGAAAACAAGTAAAGAGTGCTCCTTTAAGTTCAGTTTGATACTATAGAAAAACAATATTACATTTAATAAGAGTAGAATATTAAAATGTTCTTTTAAAATGAGGGTTTTTGCACATAACTGTTGTTAATAAAAGTTAATAATAATAATAATAAAAAGTTAATTTTCACTGTTAAATTTCCAATAAACAAACATGTACTATTATTAGTAACTGCACAAAACAATAGTAATTTTATGATTAAAGTATCTTTATGATAAATTTTCCACCATCTATAGAACTTAGTGGCGCTGGTGCCATTGCTCTCAAATGTTAGTCTGGAGCCCTGCCAGTGCATGCGCATTATAACCCAGAGATTGGTACTGCGTATGTGTCTGTGACGTTGCCAAAACACACCCCCATCCAGTACGTATTGGATCTGATCCAGCTCCGTCATTGTACTACAGGCTGCAGTGAGGGCAGTGTTGGGCACTGTTGCTGCGGGCTGTTTTTCATGTCCATGGGTTGAAGCGACCCCAATTATGATATTTAGCCCCAGGAAAGCGAATTTTAGCAGGCAACCCTACCAAAAAACACATATTTTACACCCCAAACATGGAGAACCCCCACTGAAAAGCGATTGGGCTTGTTTTGGGCTAATTTTGAGTAGAAATTGGGCAGGTTCCGTTTCGAAAACCTGGCAACCCTGAGCAGCATGCGGTGAGAGACACATCCGTGCTTCTAAAGGCTGTTGTTTTTTAATAGATAATATATTAATATAATATTCCATACATTATCAGAGCTTGGCAGACAGAATTATTATATTTTTAGACATTAGACTTGATACTTGATCTCATGTTTTCTTAAGGTTTATTGTTGAAATAATCCCTGTGGGTTTAATATGCACTTCATCTCATGTTTGTAAGCTACTTGTGTGCGTCAGAAGTGAAGTGAAGTGTTCTCATTTACATGCATCGAGCATCTCAAACTCCATCTCTGAATGTGCTGCGAGTTTTGATCGCTTATTACGTTCATCTGTTGTTCATCACAATGTGCGCCACTTCATAAACCTACACCAGCACAGGAGAATACATCAATATGTTACTTAACATGCAGCTGTTCATCACGATTTCAAAATAAAAGTTTAAACCTTCACTCTGAGTTTTGACGTCCACATGTTCTTGTTCAATAAATTAAAGAGGCTGCAGGATTTATATCATAAAGAATTGGACAAATATTAAAGATTAAGTGAACATTTGATTTAAATGTCGTTTGGTCAAAATTAAACAAGTATTAGATCTGCTGTAAAGTGTAACAACACCAGACCGTTAGCACCCTCTGCAGGCATTTGTTATAATACATAATGTACACACAATGATTGCTTATATTTTGTATATTATGTATTTTAACAGTATTGTTCTATAAAACCATATGATTACTCGCTTTTGATACATTATTTGAACCAAATATTATTGACTCATTGTTATTGTATATGTATTTTAAGCAATTTTTTTTTTTTAATTTTTAATTTTAAGTCTTTGCTTAGGTTTAAAAAAAATGATTGATAGTGACAGCCCTACACAAGATAACTGTTTTGTTTAGACAACTTCTGTATTATTTTTCCTAATTGAATGAATGATGTCATAATCACGTCTGGTCATGTGATCTCAACATGACCCTCTCCATGTAAAATTAAACCAGTTTAATTCATTTCTGTAGAGCTGGACATTTCAATAAGGATCACATGACAGAGTTCAGCTTTGAGAATGAAACCAACCTGTGTGTTCCTCAGTTTCTTCATGTTTCACTCTGAATGTTTCTTCAATCTTCACGTCTTCTCTCTCCTCTTTAATAAACGCCATCTTTATAATAGTGCTTTGTCCTGTTTAAGATGAGAACAATGAACAGAAAAAAAATCATGTAAACTTAATCTCTGGGTGCATCTCAATCAAACCTTCCCTTGCTAACTTCCCTCCGTCTCGTTCACTCGGATGTTCGAGTGCTTATGTTGCACGAGCGCCCACTACTGGCAGAACCCTTGAAATGTGTTTAAATTAAACGCCCTAAGCCCTCTGCTATGAACCTGATTTGTTATTTATAGTTTTCTCTCATAAATTTGTTTACACATTCTATAGGCCTGCTTGTTTGCATGCTTGGGTTGTATAAAAATATAAACAAGTATTAAATATGAAGTGTTGCATGTCAGACATTTCATGCACCTAATGGTTGTAGCTTCAAATATGTAGAGGAAGGAGAACGGCGATCAGACTCTGATGATGGCTGTGGCAATAGACGACATATTGTGTGTGTATCGATGATAGTCAGAGATATCAACAATAGCTGATGCCTTTGACAATATAGTCAATATTATCAACTTAATATTAAGGCCTACACTTAATTTCATAACGACATCACCACATAATCAACACGGACAACAGCGTGTGAGGACTGAACACTTAAGACGAACTTAGCCCCGCCTTTAAAAAAATTTTGTGCGGGCAGTTCGGTCTGGACTTGATCCATAGAGAAGTAATTATGCCCGAACAGAAATTGTTCGGACCAATGAAATTGTCAATAAACAGTAGCATAATCATCCACGTCATCAAAAGCGCTTGGGTTGAATTTGTTCTAATCCTAAACGGAGAACTTACTATAACAAATAATTATTAATAATATGATTATCAATTATATAATAAGTCTTTAATAGGCTAGAACAGCACAATAATCATTATAAGATTATAAATCACGTCATTGATGAAAACCAAAAGCAGCTTTATATCAAACACTGACTTTAAAAACTTGATTCTTTTATATTTTCCACTATTGTAAATGTACGGGACACAAGAGAAATATTAAGGCAATGGATTAAGACTGTTGTTGATAAAGCGCTATCAGCATGTGTCGAGGTAGTATTGATTAATCTCTCAGATATAATCTTGTGTTCATGTGTGTTGAGGGAGATTCAGCTGTAAATACAGGGACAGAAGTCAAAAGCTGCTCACTTATACTTTCACTTTCTGTTTGGCTCATTCCCCATGACAGTAAGTCAATAATTCTACAAAGGAGTAAATAAAACACCAAATAAATAAGTAGTCTTCATTAATTATCACAAGTAAAATATTGTTTATTTAACTGAAGATACAGGGACTGAATGAGACGTTGATCATGTGTGGATGAGCTTTACTCACAGAAATAACGTGTTAGATAAAGCATTACAATGTTTAAAAGCACTCGTTTTACAGTTCATGTAGAATAATATACAGACTACACAGTTATCAGAAAGGTATGCATAGATTTAAACACTTTAAATGATTAAAAACACAAACCTTTCTTCAGCCGAATCACAACAAAGCAGCAGCGCAGGTTGATGACGTCACACCGCACACCAAAATAAAAGTCCCGTTCACATGCTAAAATCACAAAAGCTTGAAACTTGCACTCATAAATTATGTCAAAGGAAAATAATTCGTATTAATTGAGTTGTTTAGTTCAAATTTACCATAACCAATGTGTATTCATGTTTATATGTGAATAAAATGACATGGCTTCAGTAACAGTTTAGCATGACCTTGCTGGAGAATGTTTTTGTTTCATTTGGACTTGGCTCAGAGTTCTTCTGGCTCCAGAAGGATTACACCTGATCAAACAAGAAGCCTAGTCTGTATTACTAGACAGATATGTACTTCATAAGCAAGAATTAAAACCTCAAACTCAGTCTCACTGAAATACGTGGCTTGCTTTTTCTTCTCCCTGGGTTTCCATGGTAACTCCTGAAATCGGTGATCCATTGAAAATGTCTTTATGTACTCGCTGTAATAGTAATTAGTAGTGAGAAGTACTTCATTCAGACACAAAAAAAAATGAAGTGACTGCATTGTGTTATTGCTTAAATATATATTTCTTACTCTCAATGTGAACTGTACTGTTAACTCACCAGTGTGATATTAAATGTACTTCAATAATACATTCAACTCTGAATTTGGCCATCTTTATAATATATTTTTTCTTAGGTACATTTCTATGCACGTCTGTAATTTTAGACAACAGTCTGTGAACGGGACCTTTATTTTGGTATATACGTGTGACGTCATAAGGGCGCGTCGCGCTCCTGCATCTGTGGCGCTTCGGCTGGAGAAAGGTTTGTGTTTTAAGCTTTTAAAGTGTTTAAAGCAACGCATAATTAATAATATATTATTAAATGTGACACTGCATTGATTTATCTAACATTTGTCAGCGTTGTGTGAGTAAAGTAACAGAATAAACTCATGAGTAACAGAAGGAGCGGCTCATTTCTCTCTTTATCGTGAATCAGTTCAAACATGAGTTCAGTCTCTGGAGAGAGAACCGGAGCTTTAGACTCTCCGAGTCAATTGAACCGATTGATTCACAACAAATGATTCAGTGATTTATTTAACATTTATCAGTGTTGTGTGAGTAAAGTAACAGAATAAACTCATGAGTAACAGAAGGAGCGGCTCATTTCTCTCTTTATCATGAATCAGTTCAAACATGAGTTCAGTCTCTGGAGACAGAACCGGAGCTTTAGACTCTCCGAGTCAATTGAACCGATTGATTCACAACAAATGATTCAGTGATTTATTTAACATTTATCAGTGTTGTGTGAGTAAAGTAACAGAATAAACTCATGAGTAACAGAAGGAGCGGCTCATTTCTCTCTTTATCATGAATCAGTTCAAACATGAGTTCAGTCTCTGGAGAGAGAACCGGAGCTTTAGACTCTCCGAGTCAATTGAACCGATTGATTCACAACAAATGATTCAGTGATTTGAGGCACTCTGTTTCTTTTTTCTATCTCGATTTCTACCAATCATTAAATGGCTAAACTAATATATTCAGGGTCTGTATAATTTGCATTCTTTTATTAATCTGTGGTGTTAGTTTTGAGTGTTTTTGTTTAATCAGGACCCGTGTTTATCACGCCTCTGAGAATTACTCACAAGAACATGCTAAGAACTGACTTAAGTGTAAAAACAAACCTTGGCTCAAAGCTGTGCATAAAAGTTAGTTATCAAGCATCTTAGTCATACTTTAAGTGAAGTGTAGGACTAAATCTTAAGTGTCAGCCTTAGAGATGATTTTCGACACTTTGCTGTGCCACAAACAGGATTTTGGATGACGACATAGGCATGACCAATCACTGAAATCATCACTTTTCAAGAGAATACGTTATGAATGATATATTCAAATTGGAAAAGAAAGATAAACATATTTTCCATCATGTCTTACAAATTACACATTTTAAACCGATGTGCTGTTAACTGATCTGGCTATATATATATATATATATATATATATATATATATATATATATATATATATATATATATATATATATATATATATATATATATATATGTATGTGACCTTTGGTTTTCTTATTCGACCCGGGCTGTCTCACCCCCTCATCAGCACACACACTCAGAATATAGATGAAATCAGGATTCTTTATTTTCTGCACACAGAGCAGTGAAAGAGAGAAGATGGTGAATCATAAAGTTGTATAAAGCTCCACCCACAGCAGTTCTCTTTAGCTCTGCTGCTCTCAATATCACAATAAACATTACTCATTTCCATTATAGTGTACTTAACAGTAAACAAAAATAAAACAAATCTGAAGTGTAATAAACTCTCCAGGAAATTTACAGACTTTGTAAACAATTCAATACTGTCTTTTCATTCTTAAACTTTGGTTTGTGATCGTATAAAACTGATTACACAGCTTACATCATCCATTTTATGTTACTCTTAGATGTATGAAATTAATGGAAAAAACATTTACCTGCACACAGAGCAGTGAAAGAGAGAAGATGGTGAATCATAAAGTTGTATAAAGCTCCACCTATTCGAAATACATTTCACCTCGTTAGAAAGCACATGGAAAATGACGCAGTTAGAAAGATCGTTGAGTGCTGATATAAAACAATCAAAATACTCATAAATATACACAGATAACACTCTCTACAAAGCAATCAGTGTCTATTGTGAGCAATCCTTGCATACAGTGTCAAACATCTTATATGAAATTACATATTTTTTACTTTTAGTGTGGAGCAAACACAGAACCGACTCACCCACAGCAGTTCTCTTTAGCTCTGCTGCAGATTACTCAAACACAGTGTCCTATAGCGCCACCGATGCAGCCAATAGGAAACGCGATCCCATTATTGCAGGATTTACTTAAAGGGACCTCAACTTACAATATTTATCTCGTTACATACACCCCCCTTAAATCCTGCTTAATGGGGACACACAATAAGGAGAAAATCCAACAGCAAATAAAGGGAAAGAGAGAACCTCAAAAAAAACAGGGGTATTGAACTCCCTCTTCATATTTTCAAACAATAAAGAAGAGAAGAAAATGTACATGGAGTATGATTAACTGTCAATCAATTGATTCTCCCATAAGGAGTACATAAAGACAAGGAAGGCGCCTACTCCCAATCTTACAGTAGACTAAAGAGATGCCTGTTACACCTCAAAGGTTCATTATATACTAACTCCCAATTTGATTTCAAATCTCTGTATCAATATGTTCTCTTTATGTTCTTAACTAGGCATGAAATCAAATGTCACTGTTTATGTGAAAATGCTTTTAACTAAATAAACAAAAGAACTCACTGTAGAGTCTGAACTTTCTATGTGTTGTTTGTTCATTTCATAAATCAGTCTTTTAGGAGGCTTAATGACTCTGCCAAGTCTTGTTTGAGTTACTGCGGCATCAACATGTCTCGGCTGTGTGCACACCACAGGTTCCTTTGCAGCCTCATGCTCAAACTGTCCTCCTTGAGTCGAATCAGTGTCTTGACCATCCACTTCAGGTAAATTTACATCACTTGTTACATTTTCATCACTTCTTTCGACATCACTTTGCACTTTGACTTCACTCCTTTCATTCAGGTTCCCAGTGTCAACACTCACGGAGTCCAAGATTTCCAAACACACAATCCGACACATCAGGCAAGTCTGTTCGGTTGGTATGACCATCTTCCTCAACAAATTTATCAGGAATACTCAATACCCAATTTGCAGTTCTGTTATCATGGTCAACATCTCCTTGAGCAATTTCATCATCATGGTAAACTTCATCTCCTTGAGCCAGGTCATCATTCCCGTCATTGCACCTTTGATCCTGCTCCTGAGGTTCATCAATCGGTAGGAAGTTCACAGGTAACAAAAAATTTCTATGGACTACCCTCACTTTGTCTGAGTTGATTGACCGAATCCTGTAAACATTGATGTCAGGGTAGACAATGATGACTTCATAAGGAGATGACTCCCATTTGTCAGCAACTTTTCTTCTTCCTTTTTCACCTCTGTTCGCAACCAGCACTCGATCACCAACAGCCAGTGGACATCCTTTCACCTTTCTGTTATAAAGTCTGCCATGTCGGTCCTGTTCTTTCAAGGTGTGTACCTGTGCTATACGTGCTGCTTCACGCAAGTCATTCTTCAACTTAGACACAAAATCCTTTACATCCACCACATCCTCATTTAAAAGCACATTCTGAAACAGGACGTCAATTGGGAGACGAGGAACTCTGCCAAACATAAGAAAGAATGGCGCAAAACCCGTCGTCTCATGTTCTGTGCAGTTGTAACAGAAGGTAAGTTGCTGTAACATCTGTGGCCATTTTGATTTTGCTTTAGGAGGCAATGTTCTGATCATGCTTCCAAGAGTCCTATTGAACCTCTCAGCAATACCATTACCCATAGGGTGGTATGGTGTTGTGTGTGATTTGTCAACACCCGCCATGGTCAATAGTTCCCTAATAAGCTTGCTTTCGAAATTAGCCCCCTGGTCAGAGTGAATTCTCTTGGGGAATCCATAAACTAGAAAGAAGTCATTCCAGAGTCTTTTTGCAACTTGTTTGGCCGACTGATTCTGGCATGGAAAAGCATGGGCCATTTTTGTAAAATGATCTGTCACAATCAGCACGTCCACAGACTTTCCTTCTCTAAGCTCTGCAGACCAAAAGTCGATGCAGACCAGCTCCAGCGGCTCTGATGTTCGGATACTTTCTAACGGAGCACAGGCATTGGGTTCTGAGGTTTTACCAACCACACAGCGGCAGCAATTCTTCACATAATCATCAATATCTTTTCTCATGCCAATCCAGAAGAATCGTTGACTTGCTAGTGACAGTGTTCTACTACGTCCTTGATGTCCTGCTGCATCATGGATTCCATTGAGAACTTGTGCTCTTAAGGAAGCAGGCACAACAAACAGGTACAGTTTCTTGTTCAGCTTCGGATCTCTTTTCACCTTGTACAGTACACCATCGCAGATGACAAGTTTATTGTGGTGTTTCAACAATCTACGCACACTTTTGGATTCTCTTGCTTGTTCTTTCTTGGATGGTTTCCGACATCTTTCAATATAGTACCGAATCCGACACAAGGTGCTGTCCCGCTCCTGCTCATCAACAATGTTGCTGTGCTGTAGCGGAGGGCTCAACTGTTGCGGTTGTGAGATGACTGGTACAGTCCCCATGACTTCACTCAAGCCGCCAGTAGAATGAGCTGCCAACACCGCAGAAACTTCCTGGCTCCCGGAAGAACCTGAAGGCAACAGTCCATCACTGTTTGGGTCACAAGAAGCTTTGTCACCCTTAAGCACCACCTGATGATTACTTGTGCACTTGAAAGCATTTTGGACAGAATTGTCAACAACACCACTGACATTCTTCAAGAGAGACAGGTATGGTTCAGTGATAAGGCGATGTCCTATACAAGACTGGACAAATGGCTGACGACTCAGAGCATCCGCAACAACATTTTTCGATCCTGGGACATACTTAAGATCAAAACTGTAAGAGGCTAGTTTTGCCACCCACCTCTGCTCACATGCATCTAACCGTGGCTTAGTCAGAATATATGTAAGAGGGTTATTATCGGTCCATGCCGTAAAGTGTCTTCCTCTTAGCCAATGGCTAAACTTCTCACAGATAGCCCACTTTAAGGCAAAGAACTCTAATCTGTGAGCTGGATAGTTCATTTGTGAGCGAGACAGAGTTCGACTTGCAAAGGCTACAGGCCTGGCAATCTCTTCACCTGGCAGCACTTGCGACAAAACAGCTCCCACTCCATCAAAAGATGCATCTACAGCCAGAATGAAATGTTGTTCAAAGTCTGGATGAGCCAATGTCACATTTCTTGTCAGTTCTAGTTTAAGGGTGCGCAAAGCTTCTTCACAATCAGTTGTCCAATCAGCTGGGGAAAGTTTGAGGTAACTAATTTTCTTTCTTGGTTTGCGTCCTTTCGTGATAGGAGTCTGTTTGACTGAACCTGATGTTAACTTGAAAAGAGGCTTAGCTTTTGCTGAACATCCTTCAATAAAATGCTGATAATATAGAACCATTCCAAGAAAGGACCTGATCTTTTTCTGACATGGTGTTTTTCCATCGGCTTCCATCAAATCAGAAGCTTGTATGTTGTTAATTGCCTCAACTTTACCAGGATCAGTCTTAATCCCTTCTTCACATACAATGTGTCCAAGGAATTTCACAGATCGTCTCAAGAAAAAACATTTTTTCGGAGCCAGCTTTAGATTGTGATGTGCCAACCGCAAAAGGACCATCTCAAGGCGTTGAAGGGCTACTGACTCAGAAGGAGCAAACACCATCAAATCATCAAGGTAACAAAGAACACTACTGAAATTCTCATCTCCAAAAATAGACATCATCATTCTCATGAAAGTGGCTGGGCTATTAGAGAGACCCTGAGGAAGCCTATTGTACTCATGGAGACCAAATGGCGAAGAGAAAGCAGTGTACTTTTTGTGTTCTTCCTCTAAGGGGACATTATAATACCCTGAGGTCAGATCCATGGTGGAAAAGAATGTGTCGCCACCCAATGCCGCCAGCACATCGGACTGGTGTGGTAATGGATAGGCATCTCTGACAGTCCTCGCATTTAACCACCTGTAGTCAGTGCAGATCCTGAGATCGCCATTCTTCTTCCAGACTAGTACGAGAGGGGACGCATAGTCACTATGGGACTTGCGGATGATACCTTTTTCCTCCATCTCATTTAATGCTGTCCTCAGTTTAGCATATTGGCTCGGTGGTATGCGTCTATAAGGAAAACGGAAAGGTCTGTCGTCTGTGAGGTTGATTCGATGGACAACGCCTTTGGCCTCTCCGCAGTCCATTTTGTCTCTTGAGAAAACTGACTCATGCTTCTCAATAAGCTGCAACAACTTGTCTTTCCAGTGGGCAGATACTTCACATGACTCCAAGTCGAGTTCCCCAAGGTTCAATTCACTCAAGACACGCTTCATCTCTTCACCGGATCTAGGTGGTAAGGGTTCCTCAATACACTGTAGATTTGACTGAATCTGTTTTGGTAGCGGCAAATCTTGCACTGCAATACAAGGCGACACGTCAGCTATTTTTGCATTTCTCTTCAACACAACTCTGTGATTAGTGGGGTTGATGACTTTCAAGGGGATAGAACCATCTCCCCATAGTGGTGTTATGACCCTCCCGACCAATATTTGCCTTGGTCTCGATCTAGACTCGGTTGGTTCCACGATGACAGTGCTGCCAACTGACAAGACTGAAGACTGAGGTAGCTTACCCCAAACTAGATGTTCAGTTTGTGGCTCTAACGTCACACTCCTCTGCAACTTTACAGTACCGACTTTCTCAGGTATGGATTCACCTCTCCACCTCTCGGCATTTGAGAAAAGGGATAGAAACATACAGCACTCATCACTCTCATTGTTACTTGACTTAGACATGAGCCTCCAGTAACCGTCAGTTTCTCTTAATTGCATCAGGACTCTCTTTATGACGTTCGTGCCCAAAATCATCTCTTCAGTCTGTCCAGGCACAACCAAAACAGGAATTGTCATGGAGCAGCCGTACACTGTAGCATCAAGATCATAGATTGCAGTAGGGGAAACATGATGGCCACCACAACCAACAATGACAATATCTTGTGCTGACTGTCTCGTCATATCTGGGTTACTTTTCAACAATCGTTCTTCCGCAGACTCACTAAGAGTACATGCCATTGATCCACTATCAATTAAAGCTTTGAAAATGAGATCAGTCTCAACTGAAACAGATGTGTAAAACAAGCTATCAGCTTTTTGAACTCTCTGAACACTCTGAAAGATGACTGTTTTATCTGAAGTTACATCACTGAACATTTCACATAAGGACTCATAATCTCTCATCTCACCAAAACTTGATACGGGAGCTTCACTCTCAAGATCTACGTGATCCTCCCTCACACGTAGATCACTCAGTTTGACTGCTGATTGTCCAAGAGAGCACTCTTCCTTTCCTTTGGACACCGGTTTCTGGGATGGTCAGGTGAAAAACACTGGAAACAGAGCCTGTTGTCTTTACAGTGAATAAAAGCAGAATGTGAGGTGTCCTTGCACACCAAGCATGGCGCCTCATTCAAGCCTGGTATTCTAGACATGCTGCTTCTCTTCCTGTACTCCTTGCTTGCTTGTGCTTTACCACTATTATTCATCAGAACTCGTTCCAGCATATCGATCACCTTTTCCAAAGCCATATTTTCTGACTGTTTTGACTGAAGAGAATCCTGTTCAGCTTTTACCGTGCATGGGCCAGGACTTACACGCATCTCATTCACCAAAATTTTTTCACATGCATTCGGCCTATTTCCTTTTCCCGTTGCTCTGAGACTTTTCTCTGAATGATACTCGTTCAAGATCTCTTGCACTTCATAAGCCGTCCATTTGTCAATGGTTTTTGAACGAAACGTCAGCGCTAGATCTGAATCTGGACAATTTCTAATGAACATACGTGTAACCTCAATCAGTTGATTATCTAGAACCATGCCTTGCTGTTTTAAACACTCAGCCGTAATGTCAGCAGTATGGTTCAGGCGCAACCAGTAATCAAAGGGATCCTCCTGGGGATCTGGAAGAGTTGTATAGAAATCTTGCAGTGGGATAGGAGAATACTGTTGGCAACTGAAATGCTTCCGTAAAATGGTGTAGATTGCATCAGGATCTGTTCTGATATTCAATCCGCTAGACAGCATACCCACTTTAACAACATCTTTGGCTTTGCCTCTCAGGTGGATTAAAATTTCATCACCCTGCTCTGCAGTAGGCAGAAATCCCTTTCTTATGAAGTTTTTCATGAGCTCCACCCACTCATCAAGTGTAACAGTGTCTGAATCATTGCCTCTGAAAATTGGAGGATCTTTAACTTCCCTTTGACGCACTACTTGAATCTGCGATGCACTTGACGTGGAACTCTGCTCAGGCATGTATCTACTCTGGTGGCTATTTTGAGAATGCTTAGGTGTAACTTCTGTCTGACTGCGCAAATTCAAATGTTCAAGGATACTGTCCGCCAGTTGTAGGCCTACTTGCTGCACTATGATACCCATCTGACTCATCATATCACTGGTAAGGACTGGAGTTGATGTGCTAATTGGCTGCGTCATTTCAGAACTGCTGCCATTTACACTAATAGGGTTCTCATTACCATTTGGAGCGGGACTCACATTAGCTTCTAACCCCATACCATTGCTAATGTTTGGGAAGGGAATTGGTGTGGTTAATAAACCTCTCCCTCGACCAACACTAACTGGAGTGCCCATGTAGCGAGATTCAGTTAACCTTGCGTTCTCCATAATCAATTAATGAGAGCATAAAAGTAAGAAAAGAAAGGGAAAAAAATTGCAAAATATATTCTATAATAGCAAATATTCCTGAACTCAATAAAAAAATAAAATCACTTCAAAGTGTCTATTCAAAAGTCTCTTTTCAGTTTTTTTCTTAGTCCCGTGATAACTTTAAAGCTTAGCTGAAAGTCCTGTGTAGAGAAGAATGAAGACAATCCCGCCGGTCCGATGTTCAGATGATCTTCGACCACCTTGACTGAAGTCCTGAGTCACGGCACCAATGTGACCTTTGGTTTTCTTATTCGACCCGGGCTGTCTCATCCCCTCATCAGCACACACACTCAGAATATAGATGAAATCAGGATTCTTTATTTTCTGCACACAGAGCAGTGAAAGAGAGAAGATGGTGAATCATAAAGTTGTATAAAGCTCCACCCACAGCAGTTCTCTTTAGCTCTGCTGCTCTCAATATCACAATAAACATTACTCATTTCCATTATAGTGTACTTAACAGTAAACAAAAATAAAACAAATCTGAAGTGTAATAAACTCTCCAGGAAATTTACAGACTTTGTAAACAATTCAATACTGTCTTTTCATTCTTAAACTTTGGTTTGTGATCGTATAAAACTGATTACACAGCTTACATCATCCATTTTATGTTACTCTTAGATGTATGAAATTAATGGAAAAAACATTTACCTGCACACAGAGCAGTGAAAGAGAGAAGATGGTGAATCATAAAGTTGTATAAAGCTCCACCTATTCGAAATACATTTCACCTCGTTAGAAAGCACATGGAAAATGACGCAGTTAGAAAGATCGTTGAGTGCTGATATAAAACAATCAAAATACTCATAAATATACACAGATAACACTCTCTACAAAGCAATCAGTGTCTATTGTGAGCAATCCTTGCATACAGTGTCAAACATCTTATATGAAATTACATATTTTTTACTTTTAGTGTGGAGCAAACACAGAACCGACTCACCCACAGCAGTTCTCTTTAGCTCTGCTGCAGATTACTCAAACACAGTGTCCTATAGCGCCACCGATGCAGCCAATAGGAAACGCGATCCCATTATTGCAGGATTTACTTAAAGGGACCTCAACTTACAATATTTATCTCGTTACATATATATATATATATATAGGCTAGAGTTTATGATATAATCCAAAAGAATACAGAATTGGTGGGAGGAAGAAGCTCTGCTCAACAGTGCTTTTTATATTTTTTATAATTGGCAACATTAACCGGTCCAGTGCTGAAAAAGATGATGCTCGCTCAGTCCAAACGAGACCGTTTGATTAACCGCTTGTCGTCAAATATTTCAAAACATTTGTCCTTCCTCTCCTGAAAGATTTGCACACGTCTGTCTCCTCAGTGCCATCACAAGCCCTTACTGGCAACTCCTAACCACTTGAGAGACGTCTCGAGCTGTCTTAAATAACTGGGAGAGAAAGAGTGAGTCTTAGCTGTAAGAAATGTGTTAACTTGCCTTTATACTTGTGTTTGAAAGTAGGAGTACATTTCATGAATTCTCAGCACTTAAGACTAAAATGGCACTTTGAGAAGTTTGATAAATACGGGCCCAGGTCATTTAGGTCCATTAACCCATTTGTGCCCAATTTCTTTTTCTGAATGGTTTCAGGCATATAGTCATGTTAATAGTGTCCTATGTTAACATGTCCTGCATTTATTTTCCCCAGGTTTTTTTTTCTTTAAAATCGTATTTGAATGTGCGGAAAATATGTTGTATGCACCCCTTCGATGTCAAATTTGACTAGGAGGAGAACATTTGTCATGAAAATAAATAAGTAAATAAACGAATGATGAAAAAATTACATCTATATAACAAAAAAATAACAAAAAAACAAATAGCCCCATAGTATTCAATGGCCGACTGTAGTAGGTGATTTCATATAATAATGTGAATGTAAACTCATTACTTGTCTGAATTTCCACATTGTAATGGAATCGTAAGCTACTAGTCATAAAATAAATAAAGAGTCAGAATAAAGAAACTCATACAGGTTTGGAACAACTTGAGGGTCAGTAAATTATGACAATTTTCATTTTTGGGTGAACTATCCCTTTAAGGTCTACTGTACTGTACATGTCAGTTAAAGGGTTACGTTATGTTTTAGTTACATTATGTTTACATTATGATATTATGAAAGCAAAAAGCACTAAACAAGACCAACCTGTTAACACAGTTTACTCCATTTCCCCATTATAGTACTTACAAGTCATTTGCACACCGGCAACTATAGTTAACTATAGTATACAACACAATATAGATCTGTTGTAAGATTTGTTTTATTTGGATGATTTTTGAGACTTTCACTATTATGTAGAGATATATATGTCAACAAAAAATACTTATTAGTAACATGAAAATAACCTTTCTTTGGGAGGGTTGGACTTCGCCATGCTTCCTGGACGTAGGGGTAGGAAGTTGGCAGCCTCATGTGACAGGAAGGAAGTGAATACCTTTTTTTTCTTTCTTTTTTTTCTTCTTGAAATCTTGCATGTCATTGAGACATAAAACATGGATAACATCTAGAAAATATTTACAAAAGGAAAATGACAACTATACACTGGGTGGGCTTAAATGTAAGGATGCACCGATATGAACATTTTGGCCGATACCGATAACCGATGATTCTTTATATTTGAAAGCCGATAAATCTAAATACACATTTTAACAAACTCTGAGAGCCTGATTACAAAAACAAAAGGCTCACCATTAAAAGCCATGTCCCAAACACTTCAACATAAATCAAACCTATACACTACAGTAGCCTATTTGACCGAGTGTAAGATTCCTTACCTTTTCAGATTAATTTTACACTCCTATTACTTTATAAAAAATAAAAAATGTTAACACTTTACAATAAGGTTTAATTTTTGTTAGTATTAGTTAACCAACAATGAATGAACAATACTTCAACAGGATTTATTGATCTTAGTTCATGTTAATCTCAACATATTCAGACCCAAAGTTGTGTGTGTTAACATTAGGTAATGCACTGTGAATGGACTGTTAATAAACACAAACATTTTATTACTAACATTAACAAAGGTTATTACTCTCGGTTTGTTCGTGTTAGTTAATGCATTAACAAATGAGACCTTATTTTATAAATTGTTACCAAAAATTATATTGCCTAAAAAATAAAAATAATAAACCTAAATAATGCAAACAAGTTATTGGACAGCATCACTTCGGCTGCATAATAAAGAGTCAGAATGCAAGTGCATGAAATAACCTCCGCACAGACAATAAGGAAATGGTTTTAATCAAACCGTATTGTTGATGGAAATGATACGAGAACAATAAAAGTGCTAGTTCTAAAAAATAACGCTTCTGTGTTTCTGAAAAAAAAAAAAGTTTAATATAACAGTAATAGTAAACATCTCTAATATTAGTCTAGTCTATAAATAATGTTGCTGTTTGAGAGCGCGCTGAAGCTGGAGAGAATTAACAAACAACCATAAACTGAAGCGCTTAGAAGGTTAATTAACAACAAAATAAATATAATATTACAACTTATATTAGCACAAAATCACGCATGGTGAAGGCTTATAACTCCTGTGGATGCTCTTCCCGTGTTTGAGAGCGCGCGCTGAAACTGAAGATGATCACCGGTACAGTGAAGCACTGCGGGTTATTGACTTAACCAAACGCATCCTATATGACATTAATCAGATGTTTATACTACAAAAACGTAATATTACGACTTGCATATGCTTAAAATGACGCGAATGCACAAGCGAACTTGACTGTGCTGGTCAGAATGCGTTGTGGACGCTTCCCACAACAGCGCGCTGAAACACAACAACTAAACCCAGAGAATTCACAATGTTTTATAACAGAAATATTCTCATTACAGTGTTATGTATAGGACAGTCCCAGTAGTTATGAATGCTGTGCATTTCTGTTTGAAATGAGCGCTGAAGCTTAAGACCGGTACAATGAAGTGCTTTACTGCATCGTTAGTTAACTCAACCAAACGCATCCTATATGAGATTACATACACAGAATAATAATAATAAATATAATATTACAGCTTACAATGGCACAAAAGGCTGTGAATGCACAAGCGAACTTGACTGTGCTTGTCATGAAGGTGTAACTCCGTGGGCGCGCTCTTCCCTCAACAAACGCGCTGAAACACAACGTTCATTTACAGCCGTATTCTCATTATCATTTTATGTAGATTATATTAGACTTGCGCTGCATATGTTGCACATAACTGTATTTTCCTTTTCGAAGTGATTCCAAACATATTTAGAGCAATTCAAACCCATCATGGTGGACAGCGCGTCTGTCTCAGCTGAAGGAAATAATACATTATCTATCGGCTTGAATAGATCGGTCAAATTTTCTTATTGGACCGATAATGATAACATCAAAAATAATAATTTATCAGCCGATAACGATATGTTGCCGATATATCGTGCATCCCTACTTAAATGTGTTAACTGAACCACTGAACTAGAGCTGATTGAGACACTCAGAGAATTAGTGTGCATTTGTTTCTGTTAATTATTCTCATCTTAAACAGGACAAACGCACAGAAAAAACCCTGGTGAAGCGACTGAGATCCACGTCTACATAAAGATGGCGTTTATTAAAGAGGAGAGTGAAGATGTGAAGATTGAAGAAACATTGGGAGTGAAACATGAAGAAACTGAGGAACAAACAGGTTTGTTTCATTCTTAAAGCTGAACTCAGTCATTTGATCCTTATTAAAATGTCCAGCTCTACAGAAATTAAGGATATTTTTGAAGAATGCCATATGAGTGTCCAGATTAAAGTGCTATTATTTGACATGGAGCGGGTCAGACGTGTTGAGATCACATGACCACACAAACACTAATGCTGTGAAGATCCGACTTCAATTTGTTATTACAACACATTAAAGGTGCCCTAGAATGAAAAATCGAATGAACCTTGCCATAGTTGAATAACAGGAGTTCAGTGCATGTAAATCACATACAGTGAGTCTCAAACACCATTGCCTCCTCCTTCATATGTAAATCTCGTTTGTGAAAAACACCACGGAAAAATAGGCAAATCTCAACGTAACACCAGCAGTGATGCAATACATGGGATCATTAATATGTACGCCCCCCAACATTTTCATAAGCAAGCACATGTTCACTATCTGGCGGAACTGCGCAGCCGTATCACAAGCGTCACGCGAGGATAGCGATCATGGCAGATCATGGAAACAAATGTTATGTTCCAGGCTGTGCAGGGGATGTGAAGACGTTTCATACTCTTCCCACAAATAAAACATGTCAACAGGCATGGTTGATGTGTATTTATAATCGGATACCGCAACCATTTAATTCAGAGTTGTTAGTTTGCTCAGCCCATTTGACCACGGACAGTTTTTCAAACCTGGGACAATATCAAGCAGGCTTTGCTCAGCATCTGATACTGAAGAAAGGGGCAATTCCAATCATATTCCTGCAAGCAGTGATTTTATCCACTTCTTGACTGTCTAAACCATTTCTGATTAAATCGAAAGTTTCTTAGAGAGACAACATTAACGATATTATTCCTGTTGTTGTCTATATCCAACGCAAGATGCTATACGGTAAGAATAAGATAATCCAAGTGGTTTACATAACTAAATAGTATGTCTAATGACAAAGGTTAATATTATTTCATGACAGTGTTGTCATAAATTAGTAAATGCAACCATAGATACGTAACATACTATGTTAGTTTAGTTGCTTACACATAGCTCACTCGATCCTTCTAGCTAACGTCAACACCTCCACCATTTAAGTTGAAACGATAGTAATTTGATATTTCTTTATTTATATTTTTGACAACTGAAGTATGATTATATACTGATATATATATATATATATATATATATATATATATATATATATATATATATATATATATATATATATATATATATATATATATATATATATATATATATATATATATATATATATATATATAAGGTTGAATGCCTAATCTCTCCATCGTCAAGAGGGTCAGTAAAGTTGTGTCTGCTATCATTGAGCCGCAGTGAAACAGCCAATCAGAGCAGAACTCTGCATTAATATTTATGACCCTTCCAAATAAGGCAAAAACAGACCATTTCATCCTGGGGAAGATTTCTAGAGTTGTAAATGGACCTGTAAAACCGTATCTGGACAATTATTGACCTTAAATAAGCCATATACCCTCTATGTAGATACCAGAGAACAATTTAAAATGTTGTTTCAAATCATTCTAGGGCACCTTTAAATTAGGGAAAATAATTGAGTAATAGCCTTTTATAATTACTTGTGTGGCATTAAACCCAAAATCTACTTCTGATTTGAAAACCATAAATTTATGTCACTTAATTATACTAGATAACAGCATCAACAAAATCTGTGTTTTGCATAAAGCAAAGCATGAAATGTGACTGATTAGATGTACATTTGTTTTCTATAAGGGATTTTTTTCTTCTCATCCTCAAAAGCGCACTCTGTTTAGCTATAATGTTGAAATGTAGTAGATTTTGTTCATATTCTACAATGGCATTGGTGACAGATGGTGATCAGATGGTGGTCCAGTGGGTTAAACCACTTAACTGATATGCAGAAAGTTGCTGGTTCGATCCCAGCGGTTACCACCAATGTGTCCTTGAGCAAGGCACTTTACTCCACGTTGCTCCTGCAGAGTTTAGCACCAACCCTGATCTAACACACCTGAATCAAAGTCTTACTAGGCATACTAGACACCTCCAGAGGCAAGCTGGAGCTCCAGGACTGAGTTTGGACACCCCTGGTGTAAACATTTGAGTCACACAAATGATTCATTATTTTTTTGGTCATCTTTATTTCCTACAAATACAAAAGTAACAGTTACTCTTTTTCCTGTTGGATCTTAATATCCTTCCACCATTTCCTCTTCATCTGTCAGTGGTGCTGCTGTTTTGCGAGTCTGAGTAGAATGAGTTGAAATACAGCTATAATTCAGTGGGTACCATTATGTAAATCCATTTCTTTCCTATCTGTGTCATTTGAGCCATCTGTAATGAGGGTGTATTGATTCACTCATCAGCATTAGCAGTGTGTTTTTGAAATGTGTGGCCACTGCTTGGTTTATAATACAGGCGTATTGGTTCTTGCACATTTGTACTTGTTGTGCAGTAGCAGAATCTTTTGAAGCACTCTTTGATGAGTGGCCTGAGATGATCTGTGACAGCCAGTGGGTTGAGATCAGGTTGTGTGGGATGGGTTATCATTGGCTGATCAAAGACCACATGCAACCAAATTAGATGACTAGCAGTTTAGACTAGTCAACCAGCCACTGGTTAATCTATTGACAGCCCTAGTAAACATGTTTGGATCAAGTAAATGATTTGAGGGATTCCTGATGGAATCTGTCTTAAATGTCCCGTCAACACTCGTCCAGTGTAGTTTAGTAGGAAAGGCAAAAGATTATGATAGGATAATCCTCTCTTGGCCATAAACAATAAAATCATAATGCTTATCCAACACAATACTTATCCCGGGGTTCTTCAAAGACTTCTAGCTCAGCATCTTCATGTCAGAATGTCTCGCCTGAATTCCCAAAAGCTCATGTGATCTTTTTAAAAGTGATGTCACTGCCTTAGGATGTGAGTAAATGAGTAAGGAGTTATACTTTTGGAGGGAAAGTTTGTGATCCTTTGTATTTTAGTTTTTGATCCTTTGTATTTTGTTTATGATCCTTTGTATTTTGTATTTTATAAATTTGATTGGGTTATGAGGGAAGAACTTTCAAGATTCTTATAATAGTAATGCGTAACAGATTTAGCGAAATAAAATGTAAATGAACGTGCTATACATGTGATCCTCGTTAACTACAGTAAGCAATTTTAAAACATTTAAAAAAAGAGTGAATTAATCCATAGGCAAAAACAAAATACAAAGGAAAATCAGACGTAGTACGTAGGAGGGCGGAGCCAGGCTATGTATTTATAGCATCTGATCAGAAATTTGCAAATAAAATCTTTAATTATTTTACAGTGAGCACTTCCTAATCTGTCCAAAACAGACGTAAGACTGTTTAGACAAGATTTCTTTGGCCTATGACATTTTATGAGATGAGAAATACGCTATATTTGTTATATTATAGAGCCTATAAATGTCAATCTGCAGTTTAATATGTTTGCTAAAACATTTTCAGTATTTATTACACATTTCAGTCGATTTCACTCATCTCAGTATAGTTTGGGAAAACTGTAAGTATGTGTAGTTAGTGAACGTCAGTTCTATTCATTCACACAGAATATACAGAATTCATATTTAAAAAGTATTTTTGTGGTTTAATATTCACAGACACAAGTCTATATCGCGATTAAAATTACAGAGAATAAATGTAACTGTCACAATCCTCTGCTGGATCTGTTGTTCCTCGAAATGAAACCAACTCTTCTGAGGTAAATTATCCCAGGATTATTCCTCACCACAACTCAAAACAATGTAAAGTATATTAATTTCACTAAACTTGATGTGTTTTATTGAGTTGATGTGGGTTTTAACTTGTTTGCCTCAGAATTAGCCTTTGAATTGAGAGCATGCGCTCCGTGGGCGTGGCCCATTAGCAGATGAGGCAGCACGCGAACAACTGACATCTCTCTCTTTTTAAACAGATTATATAAACATATAATGATGTACATAATTTAAAAACCTGACATTTCTTTAGACATATTTCTCATGTTGTGTGTATTCACTAAGTTGCAGTTCATTTTCTGAAGAATATCACAATGGACCTCATTGAGAGAGAGGTTGCAGATTGCACATCATCTTTGTTTTCTTTATTTTTTTATTTTGTTTTTTATTGTGAGTGCCCAAAAATAGAAGTAGAAAATTAACTGATTTGAATGATGTATAAGACTTGATGTATAATGACTAAAATCAATGGGAGTATTTTGAGTCTCTTTCGCACTGATAAGAAAAAAGCAAGTTGGTCATGCCGGACCTCTAGGGGTTAATACTTTACAAATGTTCTTATGCCTGTTGTGTTGTGCTATTAGTTTAACTTTTGACCTTTTTTTGTCTTAGACCTGATGCCGTTGAAAGAGGAGTGTGAAGTACTAAAGGAAATAGAAGAAAAAGATCAATATGAGAATGATCATGATATAACTGAAGAAATGTATTTTAGTTGCTCACAGACTGAAAAGACTTTTAAAAAAAGCAGAGAAAAAGCTGAAAATAAAGAAACAAGTTATTTCACCTGCTTTCAGGGTAGGAAGAGTTTGAATCAACATGAAAACATGAGCGTTCACTCTGGAGAGAAACCCTACACGTGCCTTCAGTGTGAAAAGAGTTTCAATCAAAAAGCACACTTTCAAGACCACTTAAGAGTTCACACTGGAGAGAAGCCATTCACCTGCCAACAATGCGGAAAAAGTTTCAACCGAAAAGGAATCCTTAACAGGCACATGAGAATTCACACCGGAGAGAAGCCTTACAGCTGCCAACAGTGTGGAAAAGATTTCAACCAAAAAGGAAGTCTTGATCGTCACATGAGAATTCACACTGGAGAGAAACCTTACACATGCCGACGGTGTGGAATAAGTTTTGATCATCATGAAAACCTTAAAGTCCACATGAAAATTCACTCTGGAGAGAAACCCTACATATGCCCTCATTGTGGAAAGAGTTTCAATAATAAAAGTATTCTTAGCATGCACATTAGAATTCACACCGGAGAGAAGCCGTACACCTGCCAACAGTGTGGAAAATGTTTCAACCAAAAAGGAAGTCTTGATCGTCACATGAGAATTCACACTGGAGAGAAACCTTACACATGCCAACAGTGTGGAAAAGGTTTCAACCAAAAAGGAAGTCTTGAAAATCACATGAAAATTCACACGTAGCGAGAGCCCTTACACCTGCAGACGGTGTGGAAAGGGTTTTGATCATCATGAAAACCTTAAAGTCCACATGAAAATTCACTCTGAAGAGAAACCCTACACATGCCCTCAGTGTGGAAAGAGTTTCACTCAAAAAGGATACTTTAAAGTCCACTTAAGAGTTCACACTGGAAAGACGCCTTACACCTGTCAACAGTGTGAAAAGAGTTTCAACCGAAAAGAAAGCCTTAACATGCACATGAGAACTCACACAGGAGAAAAGCCTTACACCTGCCCTCAGTGTGGAAAAGATTTCAACTATAAAGGAAGTCTTGATTCCCACATGAGAATTCACACTGGAGAGAAGCCGTTCACCTGCCCTCAGTGTGGAAAGAGTTTAAACCGAAAAGGAAGTCTTGATTCCCACATGAGAATCCACACAGGAGAGAAGCTGTTCATTTGTGATCTCTGTGGAGAGAGTTTCAGATATAAAGAAACCTTTAAGCACCACACAAGGATTCACTTATGAGAGAACGGTTTTATGTCATCAGTGTGGAATGAGTTTCAGACAGAAAAACCTTAAAGGTACCATAGAATGCATTGATAGAATATTTTAAATTGTTCTCTGATATCTACACAGAAAATAAACAAAAATACTCCAGATACAGTTTTACATGTCCATTTCCAACCCTAGGATTTGTCCCTAGACTGTTTGTGCCCATTTTGGCTCATTTCAGCACCTCACACAAGTTCAGTTATTCAGCAAACACAACCGCAAACAGCACAAGCGCTCGTAAGTCATGACAGAACACAGACCACCTGAATGACACATAATTGAAAATCTCAAATGGAGAAATGCAGCTTGCTTGTTTATTGGTGTTTTCAGATCATCATGCATGCGAGAGAGAGGTCGCCAGATTCACGTCTAAGTAAAATACCTGATAAAATACATGTTCTTTTAACAGAAAAGCTCTGATTGGGGGATTTAAATTACTGAAATCTGGCAACCAGAAGCACGGACACTCGAATGCTCCTCTTTTCCCCCCGATAAAACCAGAGTGCTTTTGTTCAAGTTGTAGCAATTGAGGCAAAATCAGACACATAATCGCCGGTTACATTTACTAATATGTTTTAAATGCTTGTGCTTGGTAACTGACTTTACACAACAGAGAAGGATCCTCGGTTGCCCTGGAAACAATCAGATAAGACGTTTTACGACGTGAAAGAATTTGCAGAGAGAGAAACTTGCAGAGAGCTGAGACTCAGCCTTCCTGAAAATTTCTAATACACCATCTTAAACTCATATATCCTATATATAACCACTTGAGAAATATATAAACATGTATCCATCTCATGATTTGTTTTATAGGGTTTAATCTGTGTTAATTCAATCTCTGTTGGATTGGTTTCAGAATTGCATACTATGGTTAATGAAAATCATGTGTACGGCTTGTTTGGTGTCTATGAAGTTGAAATGTAAAGATCTGAATGATGGGGTATATGATATGTCAATCCTTGTGCAACATATCAGTTTTACAAGAGTCTTTAATAGCACCTTCCTCTGCAATTGACTCCGGTTTGAAACAACGGGCCATAAATCTCCAGAGGAGATTTTCCCGCTTGGACATCCCAACAATCTCATTGGTCAAGTCTACCACAAGGAGGGTGTGACCACCCCCAAGCTATAAAAGGAGAGATCTAAAATTCTTCACTCTCTTTCTTCTGCTCCATGGACACGACACGCTGTGTCTGTGGGCTCTCACCAGCAGGCCGCCCACATGGCAGGCCTCCACAAACACAGAGCCAAAGGCCTCACAAGGCCATGGACCAGAAGGCCCAAACTCTGCATGACATGTGCAACTTCCTCCACGGAGTCGAAGCAACCACGCAAGCTCATCATTTCTTCTTCAATCGATGCAGAAGAACTTGACTGCCACTTCAATGCCATCGGACGGTACCCACAAACTTTCTCCTGCGATTTCACCTCGGACGGTCTTCTACAGCTCAGGCTAAATGCAAGTAAAGTACGAAACAAAAATCGCTGTGTAGTTAGTAAAATTGTAAACTCTTTGTTCAGACAAAGAAGTTTATTAATGGTGGTTCTTCACAAAGGTTCTAGACTTTCTGCATAACTTCATCAATCTGTTCTGACCCCTTTCCCTCCAGCCACTTTGACCTTACCTCTTGTTATATGTTGTTTATGTCATGTATGTCTACTGTTATTTATAGTCTTGTTCCATGATTTAGTTAATAAAGTTTGTGCACAATATATGTTGATCCTGACTCCATGCCTGCAAACATATTGTTCCTTAAATGATTATAGAAAACTGTTAACTTCAATCAGTTTGGGGGTTGCCAGTTGGAGACTAGTTCACCACAGATGTCCTGTTAGAGACATGAAGAAGCAATAGGGTTTCAAGTTCTTTGCTCTTTATTTCCAGCACATTGCTGGTTCCATATGTTTGTACATGTGTGTGGTCTAAAACAAAGCATAGCATAAAGAATCAATATAACATAACAGAAACAATCAATCAACTAGATAAATGTATTGAGAGGTAACTGAAACACTTAAAGCACCACCATGTGAATACATGAACACAAATTAATCATTACTTCAAATGGAAAGTATCATTTAAACAAGGGATATCAACCAAAGATAAACTCAGTTCATCAAACAGTTAACATAAACTTCATAGTAAGTACATAAACCAACTTACTTCATACTATATACGCACACATCAAAGGTGAAGCAAGCACAGAGTCTGTTTGAAACACTCACGCCATGCTGAGCTATTCACTAGCATTAATCAACGCCACCTGCTGGAGATGGGCGGAGCATAGTGTCTGCTGCTTATACAGCGCTCTGACATTTGCTTTGGCAATCAGCCAGTCTCATAGACACAACTTTTCAAAATACAAGTCCCAATGGGCCTTTTTAACAGCCGCCCCCAGATTTCTAAAGACTGAGGAAATCTGTCCATTATAAAAAGGTCAAAGTACAATTCTAGTCTGGAATCTCAGGTAGCTGTATCACCTTAGTCACAGGTCACACATAAAACTTGTCCTTAATTCGTACTTCAACAGTCCTGATTATGTTATCCACCCCAGGGAATACTTGAGAGATCTGCCCAATGGGCCACAGGGCTCTGGTGAATTGAGGGTCCACAATCATAACTGTAGTTCCCACCTTTATATCGGGTGACTCTACTTGCCACTTGCTACGTGTCTGAAGACCAGGCAAATAAAACTTGATAAACCGTTTCCAAAAGTGATCTGCTAGGACTTTGCTATGACGCCACCTACGTCGACTCAATAGTTAACTTTGAGGGTATATCACTTGAGGAAGGGATAAATCAGGCCGCCCCATAAGGAGCGAATTAGCAGTAATAGGATCTGGATCAGAGGCATTAGAGGAGGTATACCCTAGGAGTTTAGAATTTAAGATCCCTTCAATCTCAATGAGTGTAGTGAGAAGAGTTTCCTCTGGTATCGGCTGAGTTCCCAGAGTGACCTGTAGAGCTTGTTTCAGGGACCGGATCTCCCTTTCCCAGCACCCACCGAAATGTGGGGCATGAGGTGGGTTGAAGCGAAAGATAATCTGCTGGCTGGCAAGCTGTTCCTGAAGCTCTGGAACAAGTTCAGCAAATGTCTGTTGCAGCTCCCTTTCCCCTCCTTTAAAGTTGGTACCCTGATCAGATAAAATTTCCATAGGTCTCCCACGTCGGGCTATAAAACGCCTGAGGGCCATTAGGAAGGAGTCTGTATCAAGTCTAGGCAGGAGGTCAATGTATACCCCAGAATACCCCATCGCTTTTCACTTCTGCGCCCAATCTTTACCAAGTATGGCCCAAAACAGTCAACGCCAGTAGAACAAAAGGCCGGTTTGAATAGACGTAGCCTGGCTGGAGGCAGATCGGCCATTCTGGGTATCTGGGGATTTTTACGAAACTTCTGACATTCTGGACAATCTTTGCGTTGATAACGTCTGATTGCTTCCCTACACCGAAGGATCCAGTATTTTCTACGCATTTCCGCTAGTACTCTCTCAGGTCCTGGGTGAAGCAGCTTTGCATCATAGTCCTTAATGAGAAGCGAAGTGACAGGATGATGGGGATCAAGCACAATAGGATGCATAAACTCAGGCCCAATCTCTTCATAACGACGAAGGCGACCTCCTATCCTAAGGAGTTGACTTGCAGAGTCAAGTTCAGGAGCGAGGCTAAGGAGTCAACTGTGGTTATGCAGTTGTTTTCCCGCTGTCAGCTGTCACATCGGAGGGAAAGCTTTCCCATTGAGCTTGCTGAAGGATAGCCATTTCAGCCCATCGAAAGTCTTCAGCTGAGAGATTAGCCCCATTTTCCCTGAGAGATTCTGCAGTGGCTGTCAGTAACTCTTGAAAGGTCAGAAACTGGCTTGGATCTGGTATGGACAAGCGATGTGCAGTATTCGTTACCACAGAATGTAGAGTTTCTTAGTTCATCACTGTCAATAAGAGAGGATGTGGGTGTAACCGGCCACTGGTCAGGTGAGAGATGAATGAATGGTGGCCCTGTATACTATCGACTTTGTGGCCCTAGTTCTGCCAGCCTCTTACCTCTGGTGATATCATCTGCTGGGTTACTTTCGGAGTCCACATAGTGCCATTCACAGTGGCTGGTAAGGTCCTGAATCTCAGTAACTCGTGTACCAACGAAAACCTTGAATCGACAGGATTCTGATTTAATCCAAGTTAAAACTGTGGTGGAATCAGTTCAAAGGAAAACTTATCGAATGGGCAAAGTCAGTTCCTTCTGCAGGATCCTGGCCAGCTGGGCACCTGTTAGGGCTGCACATAGTTCTAGACGAGGGATTGATAGACGTTTTTTTGGGAGCCACTCTTGATCTGGCCACAATGAATGTGACCTCCACTTCTCCCTGCCTGTCTTCTGTTCGAAGATAAGCGACCGACCCATAAGCTGATTCTGACGCGTCACAGAAGATATGGATATCTCGTTGGCTGGACACATCATCCTTTGGTGCACTGCAATAGCATCTGGGTAAGACTATCTTTTGTAGATTACCGAGGTCCTCTGCCCATCTGTTCCATGCATTCACTAAATCCTCAGGTAACATGGGATCATCCCAATCTCTCTTTTTGTCCCATAGTCGCTGCACTATTACCTTGGCACGTGTGATGTATGGGATTATGTAGCCAAGAGGATCATATTGTCTGGCGATCACTTTATAGATGTTGCGCATAGTAACTTTATGGCACTCTATAGCACGGAGCTTATATGACAAGGTATCATTTTGACAGTTCCACTGGAGTCCAAGCACTGATTCATGATTTAAAACATTACCCTTGGCGATCCATTGCTCAGCACTGTCAGACCTGGATGCCACTGGTAAGTGAATGATGGTGGAAGGTGCATTACTGGCCCATTGCCTGAGTTCGAATCCTCCTTCTGCCAAGATACTCTGCAACTGGTCTACCATGTGCCTTGCTTCATCTACAGAGGGCAGACTTTGCAGGTAATTGTCGACATAAAATGCCGGGTTTACCGCATCATATACCTTTTCACCAGGCTGACTGTTTTCCAGGATATACTTTTGCAAAGCAAAGACAACGCAACATGGACTACTAGTGGTCCCAAAGGGAAGGACTTGCCATTCATAGACTCTGGGCTGCACTTCTCTTTCTTGATCTCTCCATAAGAAACGGAGAAAGGGTCGATCTTCGGGAAGAAGTCTTATCTGGTGGAACATTCCTTTAATGTCACTTCTGATGGCGATTGAATTTTCTCTGAATCTTAGTAGCACAGCCAGTAATGAGGAAGTCAGAGTAGGTCCTGGAAGTAACAGTTCATTGAGGTTGTTTCCTTGGTACTGGAATGAACTGTTGAAAACCACCCTATGTTTCTCGTTATGTTCAACCATATGGTGTGGGATGTACCAACTCACTGGAGTGTCTTCTGCTCCTGACTGTAGTTCAGCAATGTAACCCGCCTGCTCCAGTCGTTCAATTTCAGCCTGGTAGATAGCTGCTTGATCAGCAGACTTACTGAGGCGACGCTCTAGGCTTCTAAGATGAGGCATTACTGCTGCTTTAGGTGCATGAAGAGGGGGCATATTTTGAACTCTGAGCAGCGGGGTAGCAAATCGCTGAATCCCATCGACTTCAACTCTGATAGTTTTTTGTTCCAGCAATTTTAGTGACTGCTGGTCTTGTACTGATCGAGTACTCGTCTTCACATCCCTCCATGGAAGGACATCCATTTGCCAGAGTCTTTCAACTTGTTCATGCATAGTAGCAGAAGGTGACAAACTTGTGAACAGACATTGCTGCTCTGTGAAGCGATGTTGCAAAGCTTGAACTGGTCCTTGTAAAGTCCATCCAAGGAGAATCCTAATTGCAGCAGGACCACCTGGTGGTCCTAAACGAACTGGTTCAACTGGGGTAATTAAATGAGGGCAGTCTGATCCAATGAGCAAAACTGGATGAGCTGCTTCAATGTTTTGGAGGGGAAGTCCTTTAAGGTGACGGTACCTTTTCCGTAGAGCCTTAACAGGATGACAGTGCACTCCAAGCCCCAGCTCTGATGCAGTGAAAGCTCCACTGATTGGATATACCTTGTTTGTTGACAGGCTGGTGAAAGGTTGAAGGAAACAGCCGCCCCATGCAGGACCTTCAACTCTTGTCTGACTGTGCGCAGGGGCAGGTCCTCTGGCTTCCCTTTCAATTTCAGCTGGTTAGCTGCAGCGTGCAGCAAGATGCTCCTTTCCGAGCCATCATCAAGAATGGCATAAGCATTTATGGATCGAGCTCCGTTTCTCAGAATGACTTTACACATTTTCAACAGTACCTTCCGACCTCCTAGGGGCTTGTCAATGAATAATACATCGTTGGCGGCCTCCCCCATGATAGGGTTTGCAGACGGAGCCTCTCCTTCCACTACTTTCTCCTTGTTCCTAACATTAACCTCATGAAGAACAAGCAAGTGGCAGCCATTACATGATTTGCAGCGCATCTTGAGGTTACACTCTAATGATCTATGGTCCCGTCCACAGCGCCAGCATCTATTGTGCCCCTTTATCCAATTTTGCCTCTGAGATTTGGAGAGTTGAGAGAAATTGGCACAGTTATTCAAAGAGTGTTTGTTGTTATCACAGTAAGGACAGTAAGGTTTTGCCATTGTGGTCTTAACAGGTGACAGAGGTGCAGAAGGGTATTTCTCAGTGCTGAGTAGGACTTCTGTCCCTTTGTGGAATGGGTTTACCTTCCTTGGTGGGTCCCAAGATGACCTGGTTGAGTACCCTCTACCAGAGCGGCTTGCATATCTTGTGGAATCTTCTTGCACTTGGATTTCATATTCTAACCAGTCTGAGAAGTCAAGGAGGTTAGGGATCTTCACATTTAAGGGATAGATAAATCTTCTGAAACTGCTTCGCAGATCATGTGGCAATTTACTCAGTAGTCTGGATACATGAGATCCACATCTTAATTCCACTTTGCCAGGCTTACCTAGTTGTCGCAACATTCCCACCAAGGATCTCACCCTCAGAGCATACATCCGGAAAGTTTTTATGTCTCAAGTGTTGATGCTCGGTCCCTCCATCAATTCCACTATGCGCTGTAACGCCAATTGATGTGGCTGGCCATACTGCTTATTGAGGGCATCCATGGTGTGGGTATAAGGATGACGTGAACTGCTGTATGATTCAGCAATTAGCTGTGCTTCCTCAAGCTTCAGATGTTCTAGCAGAATATGGAATTTGAAGCGCTCTGTGGTATCAGCTGGCAGAATGTTTCCCAAAGCAATCTTAAGCCTTGCAAACTCTCTGGGGTCGGGTGAACCAGGTCGTAGGAGTAGGTCCACGATATACTCTTTCTTGGTCAACCAATGAACTCGGAGAGTGGTGGTGCCTTCTCCTACTCTTAGATGATAGCTTATGCTGTTGCCTGGAGGAAGATTGTTGAGGCGGAGATCGGACATGATTTCTCAGAACCATGTTGGCTTCATGTCCCCCATCTTGCCTCCTACTAATCGGTCTTTCAGTTGGTGGACTGGGGTTAACCTTTTGTTGCCTGGTTGAGCTCAGGTGTAGGTTTCTCATGCTATCATCGATAGAAGAGGAAAGACTTTCTTGACTGCTTGAATACTCAGAGCCTTCCCAAATTTCCACTGAGCTACTACATTGTGATGTATCATGAGAGACTTGTGCATTGCTTGGATTCGACCCCGGGCCCGTTACCTTTGGCCTCCGTAGGGCTGGTACTGGTTAAGGGCGAACGGGAACAGGTACTGGAAGTGGAGTTAATCTTTGAGGAAGTTGCGGCTGCTGAGTTTGCCAACTTAACAACTGTTTTACCTCTGCTTGTAATTGAGACATCTGTGATGTGAACTTACTGTTGGCCTGCTTAAAATCATCTCTTTCCTCCTTCAGCTGCTGAACTGTGGTAATCAGGTCACTGTGGAGTTTCCTTAAATCAGCATTTTCCTCACGTAGCGCTTCCACATGCTAGTCCCACCGATCTGTGGTATACCATTGTTGTGGACTGTGACAATCACCTTGATATGCTGCTGCCTGTGGGTTGTCCATGCTGGCCTCCTCTTCGGCTGATGCAGCACAAGGTGATTTTGGGAATAGCTTGGTGGTGTTAAGGGTTTAGGTAGGTTATAACCAGTCAAGTCATAATCCTGCAAGTGTGCTGGAAGAGATGATTATCTCCTGGGCCGCTCAAGGACTTCATCTACTGCTTGCTTCTCCATAACTGTGGAAAACTCTGTCTCCGGCTCGAAGGACCATATAGAAAACTGTTAACTTCAATCAGTTTGGGGGTTGCCAGTTGGGGACTAGTTCACCACAGATGTCCTGTTAGAGACATGAAGAAGCAATAGGGTTTCAAGTTCTTTGCTCTTTATTTCCAGCACATTGTTGGTTCCATATGTTTGTACATGTGTGTGGTCTAAAACAAAGCATACAATAAAGAATCAATATAACATAACAGAAACAATCAATCAACTAGATAAATGTATTGAGAGGTAATAGAAACACTTAAAGCACCACCATGTGAATACATGAACACAAATTAATCATTACTTCAAATGGAAAGTATCATTTAAACAAGGGATATCAACCAAAAATAAACTCAGTTCATCAAACAGTTAACATAAACTTCATATTAAGTACATAAACCAACTTACTTCATACTATATACGCACACATCAAAGGTGAAGCAAGCACAGAGTCTGTTTGAAACACTCACGCCATGCTGAGCTATTCACTAGCATTAATCAACGCCACCTGCTGGAGATGGGCGGAGCATAGTGTCTGCTGCTTAGACAGCGCTATGACATTGGCTGATTGCCAAAGCAAGTCTCATAGACACAACTTTTCAAAATACAAGTCCCAATGGGCCTTTTTAACAATGATCAATCTTGCTATGCGCTCTAAGCGCTTAAGTAAATTCAAAGAAATAATTAATTTTAAATATAAGAATTAAATTAATAATCAATACTGAACGTCCTTAGGATGAACTGATTGAATGATTGTAATGTTAATGTAGCTACATCAAGTTAATCTATTTAACTGATTTAAATATTCATAATTAATCATAATGAGTTATGAATAATTCATAATATTTCCCCTCAGGGCTAATTCGCTACATTTATAATAGCAGTAGTTGTAGTTTTTTGAAGTCCATAAAAAATGCATCTGTCCGTCAAATAACTGCTCCACACGGCTCTGGGGGGTTAATAAAGGCCTTCTGAAGTGAATCGATGTATTTGGGAAGAATGTCATATACACCTAGGATGACTTGAGGGTGAGTAAATCATGGGATATTTTTTATTTTTGGATGAACTATCCCTTTAAAAATGTGGACATATAAAGTTCATCTAAGTCTAAAAACTTGAAAATAGGTATAAAATGTCTAAAAATATGACTGCCTTTGAATCAGTACATTTATTGTCATGAAATCTTCATAATCTTTCAACAGTTATTGACTTTATTTGGGTCACTTTCCCCATTTTAAAGCCATAAACTAATAAATTATGAAAAACATGATAACGAAGCCAAAAAAATATTTAGTTTGTTTAATCTGAACTGCTCAGTCTCATTACGCTCTTAAACAATTTATATCTGCATATATCCAGACCACAGCGCCTCTGTTTATACAGACCCAAATTTAAGGCCTGTTAAAATGATCATTTGATTTGTTATAATATTTGTGACTTTTTCTGGTCTTAAATTTGAACAGAATTTTTAAGGACCCACAGAAACCCTGTTATTTGCTTGTGAAGTTATGGTATTTCCTCATTAATTTAATTTATAATGTGTGTTTTCTATATTGTGTATAAAAATTTAAATTGTGTACTGTGTCTTGATTTAGAGTAATTTAACATTCTCTCAATATGAACGATATTATTAACGTACCATTGTGTTATTAAATGTATTTCAATAATACCTTAAACTCTGAATTTTGTCATCTTTTCTTATTTTTTATTAATATACATTTTCAATGTAAATTTCTCTGCACTTCTTTGGGACTTTTATTTTGGTCTTGGCGTATGACGTCATAAGGCGTTCCGGGAGGTGGGTGACGGGATCTTCACGCGCCAGGGCTCGGCGTCATTTTTTCGGAGTCTACGGCAGTTGACATAAACTGGTTTGTGACTGGATCAAAATGACTTCTGAGGGAGTAAATGAGGATGATATGGAGTTTGATGATTGGAATTTTGTAAGTAGTGGGAAAGGACGAGAAAAGAAGAAAAGTGGACGAAATGAAGGGAATATGGCAGCAAGCCAATCCAGTAAACGAGGATTAGAAGGAAACAGCTCTGATGAAGAAAATAGGGTTGTCTGGAAAAAGATTGGGTAACACTTTATTTTGATGGTCCCCCTATAGATAGTCTATAGACAGTCTGCTGACTATAAGTTACTTTACAAGTACATATCTACTTACTCTCATCAGAGTAGAATCTGTAGATTGTCTATTAAATGTTTTATAGCAATCATTACACTGTATGCAATATGTAAACAGCTATTAAACATTCTGTCAGTAAAGTGTTACCAATGTGTTATCCGTTTAGGTTGTAGATGTTCAACATCGTATTAGCAGACATGCAACAAATCCTCAATAAGGTCTCAGTACTTTAAAGCACAGCAAAATAACAGCTTTTAAGTAGTCAGTATGTAGCTATTAACCAGTGTATCAACAAACTTTCAGTAAACATTAAGTAGTCAGTATGTAGCTATTAACCAGTGTATCAACAGACTTTCAGTAAACATTAAGTAGTCAGTATGTAGCTATTAACCAGTGTATCAACAGACTTTCAGTAAACATTGTTAGAATAATGATGAAATTGATTCTTTTATTCCCAATATATATCCAGGGATAAGGCCTAATATAAAGAGGTCTTACTCCCAATATGTAACCAAGAATAATGCCAAATGTAAAAAGGCCTATGTTAACCACACAAGTATGTTATGCATGGTTTTATGATGTTGAAACTATATAGAAAATATAGTGGAGGTTTTATAGAGAACCTTTATGTCAGACTTTATAAGAGTCTTACAGAAAATATAGTGGAGGTTTTATAGAGAACCTTTATGTCAGACTTTATAAGAGTCTTACAGAAAATATAGTGGAGGTTTTATAGAGAACCTTTATCGTGGACTTTATAAGAGCCACAAGTAGAATAGAAATAGCAAAGTGAAGTAAAGAGTTGTTTATGTGGCCGAGAAACTTTTATAAGAAGTTTTTATTTTTCACAACTTTTATGTATAAGCTGTTTATAAGGCCGAAAAGCCTAAAGAAGGTTTTTCTTATACAACTTTCATAAATGACTTTGTAAGCATGGGAAAACACAGAAACATAATGTTGTACAAATGTTTAGCTTTGGTTCAAGTGAATACATGACACAGGATTTTGTAAGAATATTTAAATTTGGTTTATAGTAAAGACACAGAAGCAAAGATTTTGTAAGAATGCTTTATTGGTTTTATAGTAAAAGCTCAAGAGACATTGTTTAGTAAAAAAGTATTTTATTAGGGTTGTTGTAAAAACCACACTAAGACATGTTTTGTAAAATATGTTTTATTGAAGAGATAAAGAAAGACAGTGAGCCAGATGTATGAAGGTAATTTATTCATGTAAAAAGAACAAGCAAATGAAATGTAACCTGTATAAGCATGCAAGCATATAACAAAGTATTGAACGAAGAAATAGGTTTTACCCAGGATGATATCTTGCAGACGAGACGAAGGAGGAGATTAAGGATCCAGGCCAGAAGAAGAGGAATGAAAGAATACAGAGCATTATATACTAAAGTGTTGAAGGAATTGAGGGAGTTGACAATGGTTCAACATCTGGGATTGGATGAACTGTACCTATGTGATTGAATATGTAATGAAGAGGTGTGATGATTAGAAGGTATATAAGGTCTTGATCTCGGTATGACCATCAGAAGCTGAGAGCGACAGCTGCTTCTCCATTGCTTGATGATGCGAGCCTAACATCTGCTGGTGACTTTTGTGTACTGACGTTTTGAAACTTAAAACTTTTCTTTTTGTAACCTTTATTGATTGTATGTAAAACTTTTGTAAATGGAAAAATAAATCTACTTATAATTGATTTATAAAAGAAAACGTTTGCCACGTCTCTGCTTTCTAAACGAGTTGATCTGAACCAGACACGGAGGGGGTCTGTTCTTCTAGAGAGTGAGTATAAATTTATATTTATGATCTAGTTAAGGATTTGACCTGCTTTACCTAGCCTGAGAATATAAACTAAAACTAGGTAGAAGGTGTGTGGGATCTAGATAGATTGTACACCGAATAACAACATTCAGTTGTCTATTAGTAGCAACAGAACATAATTTCAAGTGAACTTTAAGAGCATGTCATGTTACTTACCCTTGATCTTTTGCTTTCGCAAGGATTTTCAGGAGTGCTCTACTGACTGTTTGTTGCGTATAAATTACCTTTCAGTAGACTGTCAGTTAACTTTGAGGTCAATTCATATATTCCTCTGTTGACACATTAGGCCCATCAAAATGAAGTGAAAAACAGAGAAATGCTGTTGAATGACTCTTACAGGCTACTACTAGTCAGCAGATTTTCAACAGACAGTCAATAGATACAATAGATATTACAGACACTGATAACTATTTGGTTTCATATTAAAGGTGCACTGTGTAAATGTTAGCGCCATCTAGTGGTGAGGTTGTGAATTGCAACCACCCACCGCTCAGCCCTCCCTTTCGAAGCAAATAGAGAAGCTATGGTGGCCTACACGGGACAAAGATGTCGTCATCGAGGAGAGCAGAGAGGGACTAGCGCATTGTAGATAAGTTTGTCCATTTAGGGCTACTGTAGAAACATGGCAGCACAAAATGGTGACTTCACTGTACGGAGCCCGCGGTGTATGTAGATAGAAATGGATCATTCTAAATAATAAAAACAAAACAGTACATTAAGTACATTCATTTATACACCACTGAAAACATGGTTAAGTATTTATATTGCATTTCTGTCAATAGATCCTCATACATACTACACACTGCACCTTTAAGAAAATAACAGTACCACAGTACAAGTGCATATCTGCCTACTGCAAAATAAATACCAGAGTCAATAGTTTGTCCAACTGCTTTTAATGAACTGCTGTATAAAAAGTTGCACAGCATTCAATTTCAACTCACCAAAGAGCAGGAAATAAAGAATAAACCATGGAAATAAAAACATATTGCCTAGAATGAAAAAAAAGGAAGAAAGTTTGTGTTCCCTTCAGTTGAAAAACTGTTACAAATAACAGTTAACAAGGACATATAAACACAGAAAACAAACTATAAGGGAACACAGCAAACAAAAAATGTTTTTTCTTAACTCACTTATTCAGACAAAAAGGCAAAAGTGAACCTTTCATTTTCATCGATAGCACTTTTTTTTTAACCTCCCCCACAATGTGTTCTTTGCACTTCTCTGCAAACTCGGCTAGCTTCCCTGGGGTGAAGCTGATGCTATTGAAGAGGACCCTGTCCGCAAAGTACAGCTCTGCGATAGGGGCGAGCATGGCCACTGCATTCCGAGAGACACCCTCTTTTCTGAAAGCTTTTGTCATGGTTGCTCCACGTTGTGTTAGCTTCAGAAGCCTTTTGTATCGACATATGACATCACGAACATTGTTGGCTGAAAAATATTCAAAACAAACAAAAATTAATATATCGCCATATGTTTATTTGGTTGTTTTAAAAAGTGATTTTTACAATTTAATTCAAAATTGCTTTTTATTTATTTTTATTCAACAGTGGTTTAATGAAAAAATTGTGTCTGTCCTTAAATTAATTCAATTATTACTAAAAGTTTTTTAAAGATAATGATATAAACTATATGGAGCCCTTACTAATATTAAAGGTTAACAACAGAGCCCAAACTATTAGCCTAAATTCAGTTGCTATTTATTTTTAGATATAATAATCAACACTCATAAGCTTCACATAAGGCAGTTTTTGCATTAATTTCTAAATCTAATTATTATTATTTTTTATCCAATTCGTTGTTGAAATATAATCATTTATACACAGTGGCTGTCATTTTCATGGCAGATTTATTTAAGCATACATTAAATAAACAAGACATCACTAACAGGCTAAGTATATAATGAATATATAGGCTAATATAGGTCATATATTTAGCCAAATATATAGCCAGTTATATATTAGCCAGTTAGTTTCTCTAGTGAACTAACAGCTGTAGACACTGAATAACTTCTGAGGTAAATGTGATGCTTCCTCTGAAAGATTATGCTTAGTCATTAAAATGTTTAATTTATCCATAATACTTCTTTTTTTGGCTATATTATTCTTTTTAATTACTTTACTTCGTTTAATTGCTATTTCTCTCATTTTAAACTTGAAAAATTCATTATCAAATATGCTTTTTGCTAAATCTCAAAACTTATCATCGTTTAATAAATTATTATTTAGTTTCCAATAAACACATATAATTACCATTTTGTTGTTTTGTTCCTGCTAAATGGATTGAAATTAATTTCTGATCAGAAAATGGGGCATAGCTGTGATGATTCTGACACAAACTGCAGACAAGAGGGAGATATAAGCCATAGAGCAATTCTAGACTGGAACATTGCTCCAGGTAAATGTGTTAATGTCAGGGTTTAAAAACGCCAAACGTCTATAATTGTCAGTTGTTCACAGATATATGCAGTACTTTTGAATCTTGAATGTGAGATTAATCTTATAGGTTTTCTATCTACAAGATCATCTGGAGCATCATTATAATCGCCTCCAATAATCAAGTGTGCATCCTTATATTTGTATTTAAAGGCTTCAAGTTTCATACAAAGGTGTAAAAACATTATTTTTGCTAGAGCTGTATTGTTATAGTTATATAAATTGCAAACTATAAAGAAGGAATTGTCTAATTTGAAAACCAAAATTATCCATCATCCCTCATTTAAAGTCACTGATTCAATTATATCTCCTTTAGAATGATTAAGTAGAATGGCGACACCTGCTGATTGTTGAGAGGCATGCCAGAAATAACATACATCACCCCACTGTGCTTTCCAAAACTTCACATCATTGCCTACAGAATCAGTCTCTAGTAAAAATAAAAAAATAAATGTTCGTCTACTGAATAAAAAGATTGGTTTCTTTTTGGTGCTATCACGAATACCCCTGACATTCAAAGATATTATTTTTCACGAATACCCCTGACATTCAAAGATATTATTTTTCACGAATACCCCTGACATTCAAAGATATTATTTTTCACGAATACTCCTGACATTCAAAGATATTATTTTTCACGAATACTCCTGACATTCAAAGATATTATTTTTAAGGAACTAAAATGGAAGTCTGTCATAATGAAAGGAAAGAAAAAAACTGAACTGGATGTCTGTTAAAGTTATAGGAACTAGTTAAAGGGAAAAAAACTACTTCAATTAACTCCTGAAATTCTTATTTTAAAGGTGCCCTAGATTGAAACATTGGCATAGTTGAATAACAAGAGTTCAGTACATGGAGATCACATACTGTGAGTCTCAAACACCATTGCTTCCTCCTTCATATGTAAATCTCGTTTGTGAAAAACACCACAGAAAAACAGGCGAATCTCAACATAACACGACTGTTACGCAACAGTCGGGATCATTAATATGTACACCCCCCACATTAGCATATAACCAGCCCATGTTCAAGGCCAGGCAGAACTGCACAGCCGAATCATCGGAAGTTATTGTGAAGAAACAAGCGTCAAGCGAGGATAGGGAAAATGGCAGGCCACTGAAATAGATGTTATGTTCCAGGCTGTGCAGGACCGTGAGGACCTTTCATAGCCTTCCCACAGAACAGAACTGTCAACAGGCATGGTTGATGTTTATCTATAACCGGATACTAGAGGTGTAATGATATATATCGTTAAATGATATATCGCAATATAAAAATGTGACGATATGTATCGATGATGGAAACGGTATGATTTGCGATATAGAGTTGTTTTATCCAAGGCTCAACTTGCCGGCCTATTTATAAGGTATAATTCACCCAAACACAAATTTACAAAGTAGACGACCACAAATATAAACTCTGTCATCATGTACTCACCATCATTAACTTCCAAACACAAATGAAGATATTCTTTATGAAACCAGAGGGATTTCTGTCCCTCCATTTAAAGTCATTCCTCACAAACTTAAAGGATCCAATAAATGTCATAAAGGCATCGTAAAAGAACTAATCGAGTGTCTAATCCAAATCCAAGTCTTCTGAAGAGACACGAACGATGGTTTATGATGAACAGATCTACCACGACGTGCATAGCCTCCTTAGTGAAAGCACAAACATCATTTAAATCATCAGATCACATTTAGTTTGAATAGTATGAATCTTATATGTACAGTGCATTAATAGCGGGAGAGGCGGGACACAGCGAGCACTGGGAGAGATGCTGCTGGCATTGAAAGAGTGAGTAATGCGTGAGAGAAAAAAATTAAGTTTCAGTGACATTATTACATTAAACGACTATATAATCTTGAATATAATGTATAATAATGCAATGGGGGAATATTTGTGGGTCCTCATAATAATACACTAATAATAATAATAATAATAATAATAATATTTTAATAATAATAAAAAAGTAAAAATAAAAAATCCCTCTTCTTTATTTTGGCTTAAAATATCGGGATACATATCGTATCGTGAGTTTGGTATCGTGATTCATATCGAATCGTGACAGGAGTGTATCGTTACACCCATACTTGAACATGTCAATCAGTGGCCTGATTTTAAGAGGACAGATCACCTTAAGCAGACTGCCAGACGCCGCTCTGGATCTATTGGTTCCCTGAAGGCTGTGGTTTGTCTCGTCAGATGCAGTGCCACTGTCAAAATATTTGCTTTATTGCTATGCGTCCGGTGTGAAAGGGCCTTTAGCGTTACAGCTGCATCTGTCTCTAAAAGAAAAGATTTGCAGTGATTTGATGTTATTGAACTCTAGAAACCAGAACAAATAACTTTCATTGGTGTGAATGATCTGAACACAAGCGTTCTCTGCCACGTCAAACCGCGACTGTCTTGACTGCATGTTCAAGGCTAACGTTAAAGATTGTTGCTAAATGACCGAACATTTTACTGTTCCGATCTTTTTTATGGATACTACAATTTTACATACAGGACAAATGTCCTGCCCTGTGTACAAACCCATGGGCTTCATCATAATCTGCTCTGCCTTCTCAGGTTCTAGATGAGAGAGAAAGGTAGGTAGATCTTCCATTACAGCAGAGTTTTGTAGTCTTTTATCATCTTGATCGGCAACTTGCACTGCTACAGCAACCGGCAAAGTGGTTACAAGGTTACATTGGGAATCAGGCTTAGAGTCACAAACAAATCTCTTTAACATAGTTTGTTTCACTAAGTTTCTCTTTCACAGAGTACGGACCTGTGAACTTTGAATGGAGGGATTAATATTTACACTATTAATATTTCCTAATTTAACAATAGGCCTATTATTAATAAAAATAGTAAGCAGTAAACAGCCGAATTTCAATGTTCTCATTACTCTGCATTTTACAAATATTTGGGGCGCGAAGATACAAAATAATTTGCGATTTACGCAAAATTTATGCGACAATGCATTTTTTTACGGATGGTGTCATGACGCACACCATTTTATCGGTAAAACGCCAATTGGCCGGAAACAGGCTGGAGACAGCAAATTGCACACTGTTTTAATGCATATTCACTTTGTTGATAACAAAACAGTGGAAAAAGTGGATGGAAACTTAGCTACAATCTCAATGTGATGATATCTAGGAGAAAGAGGCTTTATGTGTTGGGATTTATTCGACTTCTGTGAGACAGCTAGCAGACGGTCAGTTAAGATGGTCAGTTAAGCCTGACCTGGACCCCAGTTAGTCAAGGTTCAACTCTAAGACTATGTGCCAAATTACTAGATAGAAGAGTGGCACCATCCCAGGAGGGATGAATACCATCTCTTTTTTACAGGTCAGGTCTGCCCCAAAACCTTTTCCAATTGTCTATGAACCCTATGTTATTCTGCGGGCACCATTTCAACAACCAGCCATTGAGTGAGGAGAGTCTGATAAGTATTTCATCACTCCGGCGAACAGGAAGCAGGCCAGAGAAAATTTAAGTGTCTGACATCATACTTGCTAATTTACACACTTCTTTAAATGTTAATATTAGTGATCTCCGAACATCATTAATGCCGATGTGAATAATAATAATTTATGATTAGCATCAGCCAGCACTTTTAAATTTGCTTTGTCTAGGCATTCGGCTCCTGGCAAACATCTGACTATGGCGGCTGGTGTCTCTATTTTTATGTTCCGTATAATAGAATCGCCAGTCACTAGGGCACTTTTAACAGGATTCTCAGTGGGTGCGTCACTGAGTTGGGAGAGCCATGATGTTCAACCATTTTTTGAACAGAACAGTGTTTTGTCCCGTGACTATGCCATCTCACAGTCACCCAGTTGCCCTACTGCATGGGCTTGTGAAGCCCTCGCCGCTGACAGAGTTGGCTATGTTATACATATGGCAGGCAGTGCAAGTGACAATAACAGGGGAAGATGACATGACTCACCGTGTTTGTTGACTGATCCAACTCACCACATTTGTTTGATGGACTCGATGCGATCGCATGCCAGAAAAAAAGACCTTAAGCATGGATGGCAGGTTAACAGGCTAGCGATAGTGATTTAAATGAAAGCTAGCGATGTCAGATAAATGTGACAGACAAAATGAAATAATATCAGATATATTGTGATGATTAAATTATATTAAGCAAAATAAACAGCAGGAAAGTTAGAGAATAGAGTTATAAGGAGCTACAGACCCAATTCACTCAGGCAGACAGGAAACCGCTGTGCAACAGTGAAAACGGCCCATTCGGAAACCAGTCTCTGTGTGTTGTGTGCGTGTGTTGAGCCGCATGTCAGCCGCTATAGCAACAGACACAACCCGGAAAATAAAATCAACTGCTGTTGTGCGTGCAGTTGTTTGCACATTCTTTTTTGCAGTCTGTGTTTCAAATTTATCTTGTTTTAAGTAACGAATATGCTTTGGGGAAATGTATCAGAGTAAAAGTTGACAGAAATATAAAAACACAAGTACAGATTCTTCCCAAAAATAGTCATAACAAAGTATTATTACTTCACTACACAACTGCATGCAAGTGTTTTAAAGAAGAGTAATTTATTTGTTTTCAAGTGGATAAACATTTATAAATGACTTGTAGTCAGGGGATTACAGTTGGTTAAAGGCGCCCTAGAATGGAAAACTGGCATAGTTGAATGATAAGAGCTCTGTACATGGAACTAACATACCCTGAGCCTCAAACACCATTGTTTCCCCCTTCATTTGTAAATCTTGTGCTTGAAAAAGACCACTGAAAAACGGGGCGAATCCCAACATAACACCGACTGTGACGTAACAGTCGGGATCATTAATATCTACGCCTCCCCAAATTTGCATATAATCAGCCCATGTTCAAGGCCAGGCAGTATTAATGTGGACCTGCACCGAATCAACAGAAGTTCTGCAGGTATTGTGAAGATGAGGAAATAGTCTGGTAGGAAGGGGGGGGTCACCTGCACCCGAAAGGTATATTTTTTTAACCTAGTTTTTTGTAATCCTTAAGGTGTTTAGTAAAGGGATTTTGATGTTCCCCATTCAAATTATTTTCCCATATGGGATTTTTTGTATCATCTTTTGTGTCCGTGCTTGATTTTCGGCTGTGAAAAATGAAAACTTTAAATCTACATAGAATCTGAACAATACATTCTACAGACACAATCCACACATTGTTCTCTTCGTCTTTGCATGAGGAATTGATAAATATTAGGATTGTCATGATTAGATGATGTATGGTGCATTAAAGCTCAAATAAACACAAAAAATTATTAAAAATCTGTGAAATTGGATCACTGGAACTCCTCCCCTATGGACCCTATTGATATATGATTTCTAACTTTTGTATTTTTACAGTCTGTAAGATGTCTAGGAAGCAAATGTTGATGATCCCCACCTGAAATATTGTCACATGGTATTCCAAATGAACATCTCCCATAATAAGGAGCTACTATTCAAACCGTTATATTGGTATTATATTTATTGAAACAAAACAGAAAACCGCCATGTAGTCAAATATGTGTATATATAGGGTATAACAAATCCCCATAAGAATGAACATAAATAGAAAAAAGTGATTCACACTCAGCCAGAATGTGGCAGTCTTGCCAAGGTGGCCGGCACGCACCTTGTTTTCATATGCCTCATACTTCTTGAGGATGTTGAGAGTGGAGTGATCCTTCAGTGCAAGATCAAGGTTCTCACGACTACAGGTCTGGACTAGATCAAAGAGGGCTTTGGGATTGGTGATCTCCACATTCTCCTCCTCAATGAATTTCTGAAGTAAAAGTCGTTCCATGGCTTCACTGACTGTTTTGAGACAGAACAGTGCTTTTGCATATGCCTTCCCCTTCAGGACACCTTCGAGACAGCCACTAGTGACAAGTTCTGCCTCGATGAGGATTTCAGCGTAGCCTGAGCCCTTGCATTTGTGGGCTGTCACCATGCCCATGTAGTTCATCCCAGTGTGGAAGGGTCCTGGGGTGACCACATGCTTTTCATACTCATCTGGAAATTTCCAAATGAGAGGCAGGGCCTTCATGCAACCACCGAGGTCAAAGGTGTTGAGGACATACTCCTGACCCACCTCCATGGTGGCCTCCTCAGACTGTTTTAGCAGCTCCTTTATGACTGAGTACTCTGTAAAAGGTTGGTTGATTGGGGTGAAGTAGTCGATGGTAGATCTTCGAGGGGGCTTGTAACCAGTCGCTGATACAAAGCCAGCAAACCCTGCAACAAGTTGCTTTGATCCACTGCTTCCTACCACTCGGACAAGTAGCCAGACACGATACTCTTGGATGCAGTTTGAGTAGACTTTGTTGTTTGCAGTGGGTGGAGTAAAAACTGCTCCCTCAGGAAATTTGGGGCCGACTCGGCTATAGATATGGACGGTGTTTAGGGTCTCAGGTATGACTACCTTAAGAGAGCGTGTCTTGTTCCGCTCGTAGAGTGGGAGCATTCGTTGAATTTCCAGAGAGTTGGGGGCATCAAATCCAGGTTTCACCTCCTGTATCATGATCCCACCGGTCCAGTTCACCACATTTGAGCCATGAATGTTTGTCGTTATTTTGTTCAGATTGTCCCACTCGAGATGAAACACATAGTTTCCCTCACCAGTAATAATTTGTGGACCGAGAGAGATGGAAACCTCATTGAGGGCCTTGGTTAGAGCGGTCTCAAGTTTCAAGCCATAGTCGTAAGTTTCACAGTGACCTAACCTACTGAGAATAGTAGTCAGTAGTTTACTGCGATAAAGGTGACGTATAGTGGTACAGAGGAGGATATGCTTAGGCAACTTCCACTCTCCCTTTGTCACAGCACGGCAGATGTCCTGAAATAATAAAGAAAGCAATTAGCATTGAAGAGTTCAAGCAACAATAGTGTACACAAAATAAAACGTATGCAATATTTAAAGGCAAAACATATATCCAGTGGAGAGTTATCATACCTGACTTATAGAGAGCACAAGGCGTCTTGTCTTCTCACTCTTTTCCAAGTCAGCATCACCAGAAATCATGAGGGTCAGGAACCTCATGAGATTAGATGGGAGGAGGTCATCCAAGGACATGACCAGATCATCAGCTGTGGGAGGCCAAGGAAGAGAATTTGACTCTCTGTATGTCTTCTTGATTGTACCACGAAGAACAAGGGCCACATCTTCATACTTGTCCGTGCTCCCCATCTTATATGCATTTCTCACTGCATCTGAGATGGATAAGCTAGCACTGAATATCAAGCAATGGGTGATACAACCCTTCAAATCTGCTGTGACCATAGAAATGCCAATCCCCTCATGCTTCTCAAGTTTTCTCTTCAGTTTCTCACTTCTGTACTCTGGATTGGGGAAGCCATTTCTCTCCAACTCTTGGGTGTAGACAAGACGCAGTGATGCAAGCCGCACAATCTTGTCCTGTCTTATCACTTGATCTTGAATGACATCAAGTACAGCATTAAATGACATCTGATGTGCAGCAGCCATGGTAGTCTGCTCTGTTTCACGGACAGAGTTGGTAGCAAGGGCTTTACCTCGGGATGTGATATGCTTTGCATATTTCAGGTTGAATGACTTGCGACATGACTGATGGTAATTTGCTTCTCTCGCAAAAAGGTCCTCACCTTGCACCATGCGATGTAGACGATGAAGTCCAAGTTCAAAGGCTTGAGGTGTAATCTGTTTCCATGTAGGCTCCTTCAATGCTCCGTCCTTAGCCTTATATACTGGGAACTTGATGCATCGTTCGGTCTTTCCCAGTACTTTAATTTCCAGCTTTCCACAGAAGATACACTCTGGGGGGAACAGCTGCTTTGCTGAGGAGGACCCACATTTACGTGGTGAGCGTGATGTTGAAGTTTGCGGAGATGTCACAGTAGGTCTTTCCTGTAAGCGTCCCTGGTTCTTTGTAAACTTTTGGTAGCAGGCTCGATGATAGCCAGTTGTTTCTAAATTGGCACCTACAAGACTCTCTGGAATGAGATTACAGACATCATCCATGCGAAATGGCGAATCAAGAGCTTCTTGGAGACGTCTATCACGAATGCTGTGTAGCAGAGCCAGCTTGTCAGTAGCAGACCCTTTAATTTTACTAAGTGGTGTAAAATCTGCATGCTCAAAGCCATATACATGTAAAATACAATTTTCAGGACTATGGTCTTTTGATTTGACACCATCATCTCTCTTAGATTTCTTTGTAGCAGGATTGAACTCTTCAGACTCACTGTCATTTTCTTCCTTGTGTTTCTTTGACTTAGACTTTGACTTGGGCATGATAAGCAATGATCACCAACTAGCCAATTAGCTATTATAGTACAACAGTGTTGACTTTCTGTCACATATACTGTCTGTCTCTGTTGTGTTTTGTACTTCCTGGTTTCAGTTATCACATGTTCCTTTGTCTGAGTTTCCCGCCACTTGTCTGTTTCCTTAGTTACCCTCATCTGTATCACCTGTGCCCCTCGTTAGTTAGTCATCTGTGTTTGTATTTAAGTTCCTCCCTTTCCTTCAGTCTCTGTCCGATCTCGTTTGTGTACGTATATGTTAGGTGTGCTTCTTTGTTATATTTGATTCTTCTTAGTATTAAACATTGTTTGAGTATTCTACTACCTGTCTTTGCCTGTTCCTGCCTGCACACCCGTAACACTTCCTTTTTCCCTAATGTCTTCAAGGCAGCTTCAAACTTGGTAGAGGAGTATATTTTTCAGACTCACCATCGATATCTCCCTTCTCTTTTTTGAGGATGATTAGCATGCATCAGTTTTAATTTCCCAGATTATCATCAATCATTTCCCGTTTCCCAGATTGTCATCAAAGTTGGCTGCTAGTAGAGAAGGTGGGAAGATGGGCCGGCACTGATACAGTGTGGCACTGGATTTCTCCAAACAGTTTTTTTTGTGTATTTTGGGCTTGCTAAGTCTGGACTTTCTGATGGCCTTCAGTGTTATTGACTTCCGACCACACTTATTGCACTAAGTTTCAAATTGATTCAAATCTAAATTAAAAACTTGGAACAATATTTTAAAGTGGGGAATATGTTTATTAGACAACTAAAGCATTACAAATATATAACAGTTTGAAAAAGACATTTGTTATTACATAATGTACAGTTAAGACATTATGTAAATGTTCTTTATTTTTGTGCTTTTTTTGGAAATCCAGGGTGGCAACCAATATAGCCAGAAAAGACATACATGTGACAATATTTCAGGTGGGGATCATCAACATTTGTTTATTAGACATCTTACAGACTGTAAAAATAAAAAAGTTAGAAATCATATATCAATAGGGTCCATAGGGGAGGAGTTCCAGTGATCCAATGTCACAATTTTTTTACATTTTTTGGTGTTTATTTGAGTTTTTATGCACTATACATAATCTAATCATGACAATCCTCATATCTATCAATTCCTCATGCAAAGACGAAGAGAACAATGCGTGGATTGTGTCTGTAGAATGTATTGTTCAGATTCTATGTAGATTTAAAGTTTTCATTTTTCACAGACGAAAATCAAGCACGGACACAAAAGATGATACAAAAAATCCCATATGGGACAATAATTTGAATGGGGAACATCAAAATCCCTTTACTAAACACCTTAAGGATTACAAAAAACTAGGTTAAAAAAATATACCTTTCGGGTGCAGGTGATCCCCCCCCTTCCTACCCTACTAAAAATGGCAGATCATGGATATAAATGTTATGTTCCAGGCTGTGCAGGGGATGTGAGCACTTGTCATAGCCTTCCCACAGAACAGAACTGTCAACAGGCATGGTTGATGTTTATCTATAACAGGATACCGCACCAATTGAATTCAAAGTTGTTTGTTTGCTCTGACTAGTGTCAATTTCGTTAACGAAAATATGATGAAAAATGTTCATTGACAACCTTTTTTTTCATGACTAAGACAAGACGAGATGACACAAACGTCCTTTAACGATTATTGTGACTATAAAAACAAGCAATATCGTTGACGAAAAAGCACGAGACTAAAATGTAGTTTTAAAAAAAAATGGAACAAAAAGCACTTTTTGGTTTTGTCGGGGACAAAAGGAGCGTTTGAGCGTTCATGCTTGCAGATTCTGAAGATCTGAAAACAGCAATAAACAAGTAAGCTTGCTTTCAGCAATCTCCATTTTGAGAAGTGTCATTCAGTCGATCTGTTGTCATGACTCACTTGTGCTGTTTGCGATTGTGTTTTGCTGAATAACTGCTCTTGTGTGAACTACTGAAATGAGCCAATCAGAGCAGAGCTCAACATTATTATTCATGACCCTTCCAAATAAGGCAATAACAGCCCATTTCATTCTAGGGACAATTTCTAGGGTTGTAAATGGACATGTAAAACTGTATCTGGAGTATTTGCCCTTACCAAAGTCACATCCCTTCTATGTAGATATCAGAGAACAATTTAAAATATCGTATCAATGCATTCTATGGCACCTTTAATGTAAATCCTTTCATTCATCAGCACAGACTTGGGTTCAGTGTGAGATCTAGTGATAATGTGATCAGTTTTTACCTTCCACATCAGGTGCACAGAGGTTAAAGAATCCATGTGTCAGAAAAGACAGATGTCTATACCCTCACCAGTCAGCACTTACATTGCAGCACAAGCTAAAGTGTTCAACACCTGTTATACATGATGTGTAACACATGAATAAATCATTATACATTGCTTTCTGCATCCCCTAATCTAAAGTCTAAACTATCACACATAAACATGTTTCATATCACTCATAGATCTTCCTGTTACTAGTTATGCATCTAACATGATCTCATGAGCTTAGTACGCAAAGTCAGTCTGACACACTTGTGTTTGCATAAACACTAATGGGCGTATGTACAGCCTCTAAATCAGTTTTACATATAAATACTTTTGGAAAGTACAAATGTTTCCTTTATTCTACTTCTCCCCAGAATGAACTCTCATGTGGACTTTAAGGTTTCCATCTGGACTGAAACTCTCCACAGTGAGGGCAGGTGTAAGGGTCATTTCTACTGTGAATGTTCATGTGGACTTTAAGGGTTCCTTTCTGAGTGAAAGTTGTTCCACACTGTTGGCAGGTGAAATGGCTCTCTTCTGTGTGAGTCCTCATGTGTTTATTAAGGTTTCCTTTTTGCCTGAAACTCTTTCCACACTGTTGGCAGGTGAAATGGCTCTCTTCGGTGTCAGCTATCATATGGTTATTTAGGTTTCCTTTTTGCCTGAAACTCTTTCCACACTGTTGGCAGGTGAAATGGCTCTCTTCGGTGTCAGCTATCATATGGTTATTTAGGTTTCCTTTTTGCCTGAAACTCTTTCCACACTGTGGCGAGCAGCGAGGCCGAGGGACCGCGAGGGCGGGACGAGGCGGCGCTCATCAGAGAGGATGAGCGCCAGCTGTGAGCCAGCGATCTCGGCTCTCGCGGAGGAGTGAGGGACTATAAAGGACGAGCGACGACAGTGAGGGAGAAGAGAGGACCAGGCCTGGATTTTATGTTGTATTTTATTTATGTTTTATGTGTTGCTGCAGTCGACCGTGAGGGGCTGCAGCTTATTATTTTCATTTGTATTTGTTTGTATGTAGGCGGCAGTCGACCGCGAGGGGCTGTCGCCGCCATTTTATTTTATATTAAACTTGTTTACTGTTCGCCGGTTCCCGCCTCCTTCTTCCCGTACAAACATGCCTTTACTACACACACTGTTGGCTTGTGAAAGGGCTCTCTCCAAAGTGAATTCTCATGTGCCTTTTAAGGTTTCCCTTTTGCCTGAAACTCTTTCCACACTGTTGGCAGGTGTAAGGCTTCTCTCCAGTGTGAATTCTCATATGGATTTTAAGGGTTCCTTGTTGATTGAAAGTTACTCCACACTGTTGGCAGGGGTAATGCTTCCTTCTAATGTGAACTCTCATGTGGACTTCAAGGTTTCCATGCTTTTTAAAACTTAGTCCACACAGATGGCTGGTAAAATTAAAGATAGTCCCTGTCTTTTGAGCCCTTTTACGTGAGGTTGTTTTTTTAGTCTGTGAGGAACTAAAATATTTTTCATCAATTATAAAATTATGATGTTTCCTGTCCTGATCTTTCTCTTCCATTTTATTCAGATATTGACTCTCTTTCAACGCCATCAGGTCTAAGGCGGAAAAAAAAAAATACATAAAAGTTAATCCCAGTTTAAAGGGTTAGTTCACCCAAAAATGAAAATTATGTAATTAATTACTCACCCTCATGTCGTTCGACACCCGTAAGACATTCGTTCATCTTCGGAACACAAATGAACATATTTTAGTTGAAAGCTGATGGCTGAGAAAGGCCTCCATTGACATTCAGTACATTTACACTCACAAGACCCATAAAAGGCACTAAAAACGTCGTTACAAAGTCCATCTCACTACAGTGACTCTACAATAATGTTATGAAGCAACGATAATAGTTTTTGAGCAGAAAAAAAATCAAAATAACGACTTTATTCCACAAGTTCTTGTCTTCTGTGTAGGCCTCGGCCGTGAACTCACGAAGCACCACGACGCATGCGCGAGAATATGACGTAGCGCCGGCGTTGATATGTTCATTGTCTTTCCTACCCGAAAGAGGCATAGTATTGTTTTCTTTTGTTTGTGTCAGTACCAGAGGACGCCCCAGCACCAGTACCAGAAGACGCACCAGTACCAGGCGACGCCCCAGCACCAGTACCAGGCGACGCCCCAGCACCAGTACCAGAGGACGCCCCAGTACCAGAGGACGCCCCAGCACCAGTACCAGAGGATGCCCCAGCACCAGTACCAGAAGACGCCCCAGTACCAGAGGACGCCCCAGCACCAGTACCAGAGGACGCCCCAGCACCAGTACCAGAGGACGCCCCAGCACCAGTACCAGAAGACGCCCCAGCACCAGTACCAGAGGACGCCCCAGCACCAGTACCAGGCGACGCCCCAGCACCAGTACCAGAGGATGCCCCAGCACCAGTACCAGAGGATGCCCCAGCACCAGTACCAGGCGACGCACCAGCACCAGTACCAGAGGACGCCCCAGTACCAGTACCAGAGGACGCCCCAGCACCAGTTCCAGAGGATACCCCAGCACCAGTACCAGAGGACGCCCCAGCACCAGAGGACACCCCAGCACCAGTACCAGAGGATGCCCCAGCACCAGTACCAGGCGACACCCCAGTACCAGGCGACGCCCCAGCACCAGGCGACGCCCCAGCACCAGTACCAGGCGACGCCCCAGCACCAGTACCAGAGGACGCCCCCGCACCAGTACCAGGCGACGCCCTAGCACCAGTACCAGGCGACGCCCCAAAACCAGTACCAGGCGACGCCCCAGCACCAGGCGACGCCCCAGCACCAGTACCAGAGGATGCCCCAGCACCAGTACCAGAGGACGCCCCAGCAACAGTACCAGAGGACGCCCCACCACCAGTACCAGAGGACGCCCCAGCACCAGTCCCAGAGGACGCCCCAGCACCAGTACCAGAGGACGCCCCAGCACCAGTACCAGGCGACGCCCCAGCACCAGTACCAGCCGACGCACCAGCACCAGTACCAGAGGACGCCCCAGCACCAGTACCAGGCGACGCCCCAGCACCAGTACCAGGCGACGCCCCAGCACCAGTACCAGAGGACGCCCCAGCACCAGTACCAGAGGATGCCCCAGCACCAGTACCAGAGGATGCCCCAGCACCAGAGGACACCCCAGCACCAGTACCAGAGGATGCCCCAGCACCAGTACTAGACGACGCCCTAGCACCAGTACCAGCGGATGCCCCAGCACCAGTACCAGAGGACGCCCCAGCACCAGTACCAGGCGACGCACCAGTACCAGGCAACGCCCCAGCACCAGTACCAGAGACGCCCCAGCACCAGTACCAGCCGACGCACCAGCACCAGTACCAGAGGACGCCCCAGCACCAGTACCAGAGGACGCCTCAGCACCAGTCAGCACCAGTACCAGGCAACGCCCCAGCACAGGTACCAGAGGATGCCCCAGCACCAGTAATAGAGGACGCCCCAGCACCAGTACCAGGCGACGCACCAGTACCAGAGGACGCCCCAGCACCAGGACCAGAGGACGCCCCAGCACCAGTACCAGGCGACGCCCCAGCACCAGAGGACGCCCCAGCACCAGTACCAGAGGACGCCCCAGCCCCAGTACCAGGCGACGCACCAGCACCAGTACCAGAGGACGCCCCAGTACCAGTACCAGAGGACGCCCCAGCACCAGTTCCAGAGGATGCACCAGTACCAGGCGACACCCCAGTACCAGGCGACGCCCCAGCACCAGGCGACGCCCCAGCACCAGTACCAGAGGACGCCCCCGCACCAGGCGACGCCCTAGCACCAGTACCAGGCGACGCCCCAGCACCAGTACCAGCCGACGCACCAGCACCAGTACCAGAGGACGCCCCAGCACCAGTCAGCACCAGTACCAGGCGACGCCCCAGCACCAGTACCAGAGGATGGCCCAGCACCAGTACCAGAGGACGCCCCAGCAACAGTACCAGAGGACGCCCCACCACCAGTACCAGAGGACGCCCCAGCACCAGTCCCAGAGGACGCCCCAGCACCAGTACCAGAGGACGCCCCAGCACCAGTACCAGGCGACGCCCCAGCACCAGTACCAGCCGACGCACCAGCACCAGTACCAGAGGACGCCCCAGCACCAGTCAGCACCAGTACCAGGCGACGCCCCAGCACCAGTACCAGAGGACGCCCCAGCACCAGTACCAGAGGACGCCCCAGCACCAGTACCAGAGGATGCCCCAGCACCAGCACCAGTACCAGAGGACACCCCAGCACCAGTACCAGAGGATGCCCCAGCACCAGTACTAGACGACGCCCTAGCACCAGTACCAGCGGATGCCCCAGCACCAGTACCAGAGGACGCCCCAGCACCAGTACCAGCCGACGCACCAGCACCAGTACCAGAGGACGCCCCAGCACCAGTCAGCACCAGTACCAGGCGACGCCCCAGCACCAGTACCAGAGGACGCCCCAGCACCAGTACCAGAGGACGCCCCAGCACCAGTACCAGAGGATGCCCCAGCACCAGTACCAGAGGACACCCCAGCACCAGTACCAGAGGATGCCCCAGCACCAGTACTAGACGACGCCCTAGCACCAGTACCAGCGGATGCCCCAGCACCAGTACCAGAGGACGCCGCAGCACCAGTACCAGGCAACACCCCAGCACCAGTACCAGTCGACACCCCAGCACCAGTACCAGGCGACGCCCCAGCACCAGTACCAGGCGACGCACCAGTACCAGGCAACGCCCCAGCACCAGTACCAGAGGAAGCCCCAGTACCAGTACCAGAGGACGCCCCAGCACCAGTACCAGAGGACGCCCCAGCACCAGTACCAGGCGACGCACCAGCACCAGGCGACGCCCCAGCACCAGTACCAGAGGACGCCCCAGTACCAGTACCAGAGGACGCCCCAGCACCAGTACCAGAGGACGCCCCAGCACCAGTACCAGGCGACGCACCAGCACCAGTACCAGGCGACGCCCCAGCACCAGTACCAGGCGACGCCCCAGCACCAGTACCAGAGGACGCCCCAGCACCAGTACCAGAGGACGCCCCAGCACCAGTACCAGAGGATGCCCCAGCACCAGTACCAGAGGATGCCCCAGCACCAGTACTAGACGACGCCCTAGCACCAGTACCAGAGGATGCCCCAGCACCAGTACCAGAGGACGCCCCAGCACCAGTACCAGGCAACACCCCAGCACCAGTACCAGGCTTCGCCCCAGAACCAGTACCAGGCGACGCACCAGTACCAGGCAACGCCCCAGCACCAGTACCAGAGGACGCCCCAGTACCAGTACCAGAGGACGCCCCAGCACCAGTGGACGCCCCAGCACCAGTACCAGAGGACGCCCCAGCACCAGTACCAGGCGACGCACCAGCACCAGTACCAGGCGACGCACCAGTACCAGGCGATGCCCCAGCACCAGTACCAGAGGACGCCCCAGTACCAGTACCAGGCGATGCCCCAGCACCAGTCAGCACCAGTACCAGGCGATGCCCCAGCACCAGTACCAGAGGACGCCCCAGCACCAGTACCAGAGGATGCCCCAGCACCAGTACCAGAGGATGCCCCAGCACCAGTAACAGAGGACGCCCCAGTACCAGAGGACACCCCAGCACCAGTACCAGAGGATGCCCCAGCACCAGTACCAGAGGACGCCCCAGTACCAGAGGACACCCCAGCACCAGTACCAGAGGATGCCCCAGCACCAGTACCAGGCGACGCCCCAGTACCAGAGGCTGCCCCAGCACCAGTACCAGAGGATGCCCCAGCACCAGTACCAGAGAATGCCCCAGCACCAGTACCAGGCGACGCCCCAGCACCAGTACCAGAGGACGCCCCCGCACCAGTACCAGAGGACGCCCCCGCACCAGTACCAGAGGATGCCCCAGCACCAGTACCAGAGGATGCCCCAGCACCAGTACCAGAGGACGCCCCAGTACCAGAGGACACCTCAGCACCAGCACCAGAGGACGCCCCAGCACCAGTACCAAGTGACGCCCCAGCACCAGTACCAGAGGACGCCCCAGTACCAGAGGACATCCCAGCACCAGTACCAGAGGATGCCCCAGCACCAGTACCAGGCGACGCCCCAGTACCAGTACCAGAGGACGCACCAGTACCAGTACCAGGCGACACCCCAGCACCAGTCAGCACCAGTACCAGGCGACGCCCCAGTACCAGTACCAGAGGATGCCCCAGCACCAGTACCAGAGGATGCCCCAGCACCAGTACCAGAGGATGCCCCAGCACCAGTACCAGAGGATGCCCCAGCACCAGTACCAGAGGACGTCCCAGCACCAGTACCAGAGGACGCCCCAGCACCAGTACCAGAGGACGTCCCAGCACCAGTACCAGGCGACGCCCCAGCACCAGTACGAGGCGATGCCCCAGCACCAGTACCATAGTACGCACCAGTACCAGGCGACGCCCCAGCACCAGTACCAGGCGACGCACCAGTCAGCACCAGTACCAGAGGACGCCCCAGCACCAGTACCAGAGGATGCCCCAGCACCAGTACCAGAGGACACCCCAGCACCAGTACCACAGGACGCCCCAGCACCAGTACCAGGCAACGCCCCAGCACCAGAGGATGCCCCAGCACCAGTACCAGAGGCTGTCCCAGCACCAGTACCAGAGGACGCCCCAGCACCAGTACCAGAGGACGCCCCAGTACCAGAGGACACCCCAGCACCAGCACCAGAGGACGCCCCAGCACCAGTACCAAGTGACGCCCCAGCACCAGTACCAGAGGACGCCCCAGTACCAGAGGACATCCCAGCACCAGTACCAGAGGATGCCCCAGCACCAGTACCAGGCGACGCCCCAGTACCAGTACCAGAGGACGCACCAGTACCAGGCGACACCCCAGCACCAGTCAGCACCAGTACCAGGCGACGCCCCAGTACCAGTACCAGAGGATGCCCCAGCACCAGTACCAGGCGACGCCCCAGTACCAGTACCAGAGGATGCCCCAGCACCAGTACCAGAGGATGTCCCAGCACCAGTACCAGAGGACGCCCCAGCACCAGTACCAGAGGACGTCCCAGCACCAGTACCAGGCGACGCCCCAGCACCAGTACCAGGCGATGCCCCAGCACCAGTACCATAGTACGCACCAGTACCAGGCGACGCCCCAGCACCAGTACCAGGCGACGCACCAGTCAGCACCAGTACCAGAGGACGCCCCAGCACCAGTACCAGAGGATGCCCCAGCACCAGTACCAGAGGACACCCCAGCACCAGTACCACAGGACGCCCCAGCACCAGTACCAGGCAACGCCCCAGCACCAGAGGATGCCCCAGCACCAGTACCAGAGGCTGTCCCAGCACCAGTACCAGAGGACGCCCCAGTACCAGTACCAGAGGACGCCCCAGCACCAGTACCAGAGGACGCCCCAGCACCAGTACCAGAGGACGCCCCAGCACCAGTACCAGAGGACGCCCCAGTACCAGTACTCTCTACAATCTCTACTTGCCCTAGCCCCTTACTCTACTACCCCTAACCCCTTACTCTACTAACCTTAACCCCTTACTCTACTAACCCTAACCCCTTACTCTACTATCTCTAACAGTCTACTAATACTCTAATGACTGGTAGTTGATAGGGGTGGCACGGTTCACAAAACCCACGGTTCGGTTCGTATCACGGTTTTAGGGTCACGGTTTTCGGTTCTGTACGGTTCTTGTTGTTGTTGTTTTTTATTTACTTCAGCATATAATATATATCTTAATCATCCACAATTCTGTTTATAGTAATAACCGTCTCTCTATTTATACATATTCAGTACATTTCCATGTCCTGCACTTACGCAACCACTGTGTATATCCTGCACTTGCTGCTATTGCACTTCTGGTTAGACCTAAACTGCATTTCGTTGCCTTGTACTTGTACTTGTGTAATGACAATAAAGTTGAATCTAATCTAATCTAATTAGGATACAGTATTAAAAATTGTTATATCAAGTTAATCACCTAACTGGCTGTCTACAGACTCCGACACATTGGCGTAACATTTTTCATGTTAATCATATCAATTTTGATCAGAACAATGCACTGTGGCTTTAATTCAGCTGACCCGATTAACACATTTCACCATGAAGTGTTCCGTGTGTTTCACAATCACCATATAACATCCAGTGCTGTGAAAAAATAACATAAAATACACGAAAACACAACACTGCCAGAAGTTTTTGCCCAAACTTCAAAGGCATGTTTAAATTATTAAAACTAGAAGCATATCTTAACTTTTAAATGTTACATTTATCATGTGAATTACTTATATACAACATATGAATGTGTGTATGAGACAGAGGGGAACACGATCTTGCAGCAGATATATATATGTTGCCCATCATAAATCAAAGCACGAGACAGACAGGGGACTATAATGTGACAGAATGGACTATATTTGCCTGTATTTGCAATACACGAGCCGTGGTTTAGCTGCGCGACTCGCGAGACAAACCTGCCAGTGTATGTCTGCTCAACGGGCACGCGCGGCGCGGCACCCGCTCTCGCACTGCATCTGCCCTGCTATACGATGCTAGCGCATCCTCCAACTCCGGGCAGCCTTCCTTAACTCTCCCACTTGCATTTCTACACGTGACGTGACCTGCAGCACTCCACTTTTACTTTACTGTATGTCCACACACACACACACACACACACACACCTCTTATTTCGCGCGAAAAGGACATCCACTGTCTGAGGTAACATACGGGCACAAGGATACATTGCGCATGCGCGAACCGTGCGACGCACACACACCGAACCGAGACAAGCGAACCGAACGGTTCGGTTTTTTTCCATGTGCCGTGCCACCCCTAGTAGTTGACATGTAGGAGCAACATTACTTGTAGTCTACAGAATGTCAAAATGTCTAATATTAACACAATTACACAAAAACTATATTTAAATAATTTTCATCACTAGAATATAATAGAATTATACAAATAAAAATATACATACCGCTCAGTCAGACTCCTCAAGAAGCTGCCGCTGATTGGTTGAAGAGTGCCATCCTCCAGCTGTGGTCCAGCGAGTTCAGCAGCTAAACGCAGAGCAAAGGCCAGTTCTCAGTAATGCTCTGATTGAACTCCAGTATCACAAGCCGTTGTAAACTCTCATCAAACACAAGCACAGCAGAAGAATGACTTTACACCGAGACTCTGCAGAAAGCGATGGGCTCCAGGACTCCTGCAGCTTCAGTTCTAGTGTTCTGACTGTGACATCACAATAGAGAGATTAGCACTGCTGGACATTCTAATGGAATGCTGGAGGAATGTGGGCGGCACCACTGCAGATGCTTCAGAGGCTGTGATTGGATCATTATTGCAGGGATTATTATGGTCAACGTTTGGCCTCAACAATAGAATCACAACAAACATTAAAAAGTGACGTTTTTAAAACCTCTTACATGACAGTGTTTTTTCATGGCCATCGGTTAAAATAAAGTTGGTCATGTTTGCAGGTCATGTGTAGCACTAAGAATGTAAAACGGGACAGATATCAGTGCACCCCCCTTTAAATTTTGAACTGTTAAAGTTATTGTTATTTACTTGTATTACTTTATTGCATTGTGTTCAGTTTGGTGAAACTCGGAGTCGTCAGCAGGGGGCAGCCGGGAGTTGCACGGCGCATGAGTGGCTGACTACAGCTAGCAGTATAGAAGTAACATTCAGCACGAGATGAAGCGCGCGAGTGCAGAGAAATGTGCTCCTTGTTTGAACAGTGATTTTTTTGTGTTTTGTACAGGTAAGCTGACAATAATCTTTATACTAGTAAATTCATAACAGTATTGTATTCTTATAGAGCTGTAGTTCGTGCCTGAGATGTGAAGAAAAGCTGAGTTTTTACTGTGATTACGAGTGTCGTGCGTGAAATGGTGGACGATAGTGTTAACAACTCAACGGGAAAATCAGTAACTATTAACGTGAACAAAACGGAGGAATAAAGTCTTAAAAAGACATATACTCGAGATGTGAGTGCGTGACGAGGGATAATTAACCAAATAGAGGTGTACGAACATTATTAAGTCGTGTGTATTGACGTGTCTGAGTTAACGAGGCACACGTGTCTGTTATTGGTCCGTGCATAGACCTGTTACCCTCATTTAGCTTTACTCTGTCAGCCATTACATGTAAAAACGATTTCAGGACTGTTAAATAAGAACTCCAGTCAGATTCAGAGGGAAAACACTTTCATTAATCATTTTCTGAGTTTATAGTGAGAACACAGTAACTGTTGAACGGTTGAAACATAGTCAGTTCATTAGCATGAAAGAGTAAAAACGGATTAAAAGATAATTAAAACAGTGATATGAGAGAATTAAAATATGTGTGCAGTTATCAATGCTAGAGTCATGTGAATGTAGACTAAACTATTACTGAGATCTGAATATCTACTGTTACTAATTCCAAATGCTGTTTTCATGGTTATGTTTAATGATTCACTTGTACTCATTTAAAAAAAGAGAGTTTGTAATACTTTAATGATGGTATTCATCAGACCTTTCCTTTTATGTCGTTTTATAGCGGGCACAGCACATGTTTAGATCTATGTTAATGTTTGTGTTGTTACGGCCAGCTCGTTTCGACCGTACATAAAGGATACAAGTACACTGAATGACTTGCACGTTTTTATTACTCTTCGAAATCCAGATAAATGAATATAACAAAGTCTAGGGTTCAAAATCAAAGGGGAAAAATCATAATCCAAATGGGGAAGAGAAAAGGTGGGTATGGGTTGTAAACAAATAAAGGTGTGCCAAAATGCCTTCTCCAGAAGGTGTCAATCCCCTGGACGAAGTGAAGTAGAGTGGTGGAGGCCAAGGCTTTATCCCCTCCTTCATTTGGTAGAGAATAGGGAACAGGTGTATACACTCTCCTGCGCTCTCATTAAAACACAGCGCCCTCAGCAGGCGAGCAAGTGGAACGCAGGGTCGTAACAGTGTATATAGGGCATGTATTTCTTGAGAATTGAGGACTGTATAAAGAGTAATGCGCCTAATGTTACGTACTATCAGACATGTGATTGTTTATGATAGTTTGTGAAGATATCAGAGGATAAGAGTATAGAAGTAATATTCAGCACGAGATGAAGCGCGCAAGTGCAGAGAAATGTGCTCCTTGTATGAAGTGATTTTTTTGTGTTTTGTACAGATAAATAAATGTGTTGCCCCAGGAAGTGACATCGCTTCATTCCTAAAAGTGTAACACATGCATTCGGCTTCACACGGATCCAGACCGAGATTAAAACACAGGATTTTTCTCTCCAATTCATCTGTGAATTTACATTTGTGTTTGGACATTGTTTAGGTGTTCAGGAGCCGTGTGTCCCTGTTGACAAGCGAGCTGCTGCTCCGGCTTTAAAAAAAAAAACTTTTTAATTTAGTTTTTGATTTTAATTTTAAAAAAAGAAAGAATTGGTTTTATGGGAATTGCATGTGTTTTGAACCAAGCTATGTGAATTAATTCAGAAAGTCAGTTAAGAGCATTGTTAGTTCTCTGCGCATGCGTGTTAATGCACACTTTCTTTGGCCGATTAGTGATGTTTTACAGTAGCAGAGCAAGAATACAGACGAGCTGTTATTACTGTAACTGTGATTGAGTGTTAAATCAGGCCTGTTGTAGTTGTGTTAGGGGGCTCAGGTTTTACTGTCAATTTGTTGAGTAAATTGTGTTTTGTATCTATTTATATTTATATATTTAAGTATACTTTAAACTTTGAACAAATTGTTTAATTTAAAGGATTTTTTGGTCAGTAAAAGGCGTTCTTTAATGTCATCCACCGTCGTTTTGTGGCCCTTCTTTATTTTAAGTATCGGTTCAGACACCGTTTAGGCAGCGGGACTGTTTTAAAAGTATCGGTTTGGCACCGGTATCGTAAAAAACCCAAACGAGACCCAACCCTACTGTTGACTAGGGCTGGGTACCGAACTCTCTGGGTACCTGTACTTTTAAGGGCACTGATATAGACGAGTGTCTGTGAATATTAAACCGCAAAAAGAGCATTTAAATATGAATCCTGCATGTCCTGCGTATCTCTGTGCGAATGAATGGAGCAGACATGCGGTTTAATTTACCACACACACACACACACACACACTCTCTCTGAGAATCGCGCGTGTCGGTCGCAAGTTTCCATCTCTGCCGTCTCATATGAAGACATGAACGCACAAACGTCATCTCCAGAGCCACCAGACAATTAAAAAATAAATTAATTAAAAGATAAATTAAATGAATGTCTTATGTCTTCATTTGATTACCAGAAAATACACAACACATCATTTGTGGGAAATCTTTTCATAGAAATGAAATAAAAAATAAAAAATAATATGGTTGTTTTTATGAAGTAAATTAAGTCCCTAATTGCCTACTATTTCCTAGTAAATATGACAGTAATCAAACATCCCAGCCAATGGCAGACAGAGAGCAGGGCCGCTCTGGCATAATGTCAATAACACTTCTAGAAATGACTCGAGTGTAAATGCCCATTGCTATGATTCCCTAACAAGTGATCCCATCGCAGCCTAGCAATGAGCCTATTGAGGGCATGAATGCAGTGGTCTCGTTATTGCAAGTGGATTTTTGCTCTCTCACAAATGCTTTCATCATAACTAACAGTGCACAATGTGACACAATGTAAATAAGAGATTGGTTGATGATAATGGGAGTTTTGTCCAGAAGAACTCAGTCACTGATAAACTTGTGCTGTTTGATCGACAGCTCCAGCCATTAAAGGGAGCGTTCTTTCATCACTTTCTATAGAGAATTTAATCACAATTTTAAAAACTATGGATGATTATTTTCCTCCTACTAAGAGAAACAATGTGAAGTCGACTGATTTGTCACTGGTTTGATTTACTGACACATAAACAGCAATGAAGGATTTAGAGACAGAACATCTCTGACTGTACATGAATCCTTATATATCAGAAATCACTGGTGATTTTAGACCCGTACACATGATCAGTGCATATCAAACCATCTATAACAAAGCAATAATGACGCATGGGGAACTTTTTTACTCGTAGGAGTGTGTTGCGCCATTCCTGTCGGATCCAATAAAAGGCGCAGCATCGTTTTTTAATTTCAGTCTCTGCAAATATGCAGCAACTGTGTTTTTCCACATTAAAGGGGCGGTTGAGCAGCTTTTTTGAAGGCTTGATTGTGTTAATGGGGTGCAGTCTAACATGTGTTCATGCTTCTTTTATTATTATAATTTTTTTTTTACACCTTATTTTTCACATAATTGATCTTTATTCTACGCCGCTGTGTCCCTTCTCTGAAAAACGTCCGGATAGCTTCCTGGTTCTATGAAGCCCCTCCCTCAGAAACGCACAATGGGCTCAGATTGGATAGCTTTATTCTTCAGTTCATGACCCCTTTAAATGTAAATGAGTTGCTCTGTTAGATCTGAATGCTCATTTATGGGAACGCAACATCTATTGATTTTCATCATTGTGTTTTTACTCTTGTGTGTTTGTCAGTTCAGTGTAAATATTGTGGCAATCAAGTGATAAAGCAGTCAGAAATTCTTAAACACTATAGACTTAGGCATGGTCATCACTTTAAAGAGTGCGCATGTGCGTACATGCTCTAGTACATAAGGACGAGCCTATGATTGAATCTGGAAATAAAGCAAAATAACTGAGAAAATGTTGAATTAGTCCTCAGATGCCATGCTCATAATTTATAGCAAAAAATTATATGCAAAAACAAGAGGACCAATGAAATCTGTGCTTTTTTCCCTGAAACCTCTAGCTGTCGTTTGCCTTTTTTGCCAAAACATTTGGTCAGATATAAATACCTTCACTTAGTTTAGTGTTTTATTCTTCCTATATATATTTTAAACATCATCTTTTGACATTTTTGGGTGAACTATTATGGAGGACCAAACCTGCAGAGATTAAAAATAAATACATTAATGAATGAATAAGTAATAAATAAATATACAAATATGTAAATGAACAAATAGATACATAAATGTGATAATAGGAAAATAAATAACAGAATAAAGGACTCGAAAAAAATGATTAATTTTTTATCAAATTCAATTTTGTATTATTGTTCCCTTAATTTATTATTTTCTGCTTTTATACATTTAAAAAATATATTTAACCTTTTAATTTATTTATTAATAAATTTGACTATTTATTATTTTACATTTATTCTCATATTTATTTTTTCATGCGTTCATTTCTTTTTATATTTATTTATTCCCACATTTATTTTTCTATTTAGTTCCATCAGCATCCTCCTCACATCCATGTTGCACACGGAAACATACAAACAAATGATCAATCAATAAATCTAAAAATACATACATGTGGGTCAGATTTATATTTATAGTAAATAAATCTAAAAAGATATATAAAATGTATTAACAAATACATAAAAGTTTAAAAAATATATATAAAAGCAGAAAATAATAAATTAAGGGAAAGATAATAGACAATTTAATATTTATTTTATTAAGTTGTTTATTCTCTTATTTATTTTCCTATTATCACATTTATTTCAATTAATTAATGTATTTTTAATTTCTGCAGGTTTGGTCCTCCATAAACTAACCCTGCTCTGAGCGGCGTTATACATATGGACCTGAAGGCAAAACCAAACACTGTCAATTAAATGTAAACTACATCTCATGAATTACATGACAGCGCCATTATTATACCACATGATATCATGACCTCAAAACAAATACTGTTGAAAAGAAAATACCACAATGTCTCTTTATTCTCTTATTTATTTATGCAGAATGAAGATACAGATCCAGGATCAGCAACAAGATACACTTCAAAAGATATGATTCAACATTTATAGATTTACTGCTTTAACAAATCAGTCATGTGATATTCATGAGTCCTGTCTGTCTTAGTGATGAAACTCTTTATAATGTGACATATAGAGAAGCTCAGAGCTTATGAATATAGTGTCTCATACTGACTTTATACAGTAATCTATAGCAAACATCAAACACACATTATTCCTCATTAATGCAGGATCATATGTTAATGATTCTTCATGATTATCATCTTAAATCATTCGCTGAAGGTTCAGAGTTACTGGAATCACATTCTGCAAAGCTCATCTTCTCTTAAGGGGAACAGCAGGAAACCACTGAAAGTGTTGACGTTATACTGGCTATTATCATATATCCTCGTGCCAGACCAAAGCCTCACATAGACAACATCTCCAACCTCCAGGATCAGCACAACTCCATTTGAGGAGTTTAACGCACCCTGAGGCTGATCAGCATGTGCTATAACCACACGCTCTCCATTCTTAACAATGTCTACAGTTGCTGCAGTTCCTCCAACACCATAAACAGAGACTCTGAACATGTACGCTCCTCTCAGTGGGGCTGTGAAAACACCTGAATCAAACAACAAGAGACACAGAATCAGCTTCATCAGTTTAAGGACCAAACACTGTGTTATAGTTTTAAAAGATGGAAGATCATTTCACTCATTCTCTTACACACATTACACAACATCAAGTCTGAAGATTTCAAAAGCAATCTGTGATCAATCCTACATGCAGGTTTATTTACTTTTTCTTTTATACGATTTAATTGTATAATCATTATGTCATTTATGTAGATTAATATCATTAGTGGTGCTAAATCCCATAGACTTAACATTGCGGCGAACTTTGATGACTCGTAACTGAGTGAGGATTTCACACAAACGCCCCACAGACGGCCATTGAACGCTTGTGTTTCTCTACTGTGGGAACTTGCATTGGGATTTTGTATTGAAGCTATCAAGCCACGCCCTAGCAACCATTCGAGCTCCCTAGCAACTGATCCCATAGACTTCCATTGATAAACATCAAAGGGATATCTTTGGTAGAAGTGTCATAGAAACACGAGGGTGGGTTTGTTTGACTCAGGGCATCAACAGCCAATCACAAATCACCTTCAACACTTCCTAGCCACGCCCTAGCAACCATTATCAAGCACCCTAATAACCCAAATCCACAGAGGGATATCTTCACATCTGAATGTCACAGAGGCACGGGGGTTGGTTTATATCATTCATACTGACAAGCAGCCTTTGGAGGATCATCATTGGCAGCTGCCAATCCATAGCAACCAAACAGAGTACCCTAGCAACTGTTTAGCAAGGTCTATATCTCTGCCTCAGAACATCATAGAGACATGGGGGTTGGGTCTTTTGACTCATGTTAGCATACAGCACTTCCAATATTCTACATATGCTAACAGTGAATAGCTACATGCTAATAGCAATTAGCGAGGATTAGGGTTATAATCCTAATAAAATAATAGGGTTATATATTTATGACTCATTTCATTGATAATTACCTGTGATTGGGTTGTAGGCGTTCCCTATGTTTGTGAAGACGTTCCTGTAGGTTAGTGTGATCTCAGTGGTAAAAGGACCAACATATCCATCGCCAGATTCCATCAGTGAAGCTGAAAAAGCAATCTCTCTGTCTGTTGTTGAAAACACAAGCAATATTGTGATATATTACTGTATTACACTGAGAATGTATTCACTGAATTTAACATCACTCAAGCTCACTGACCTCTGTTCTCCTGCCTTAACTCCTCCACTTGACTCAGAGTAAGATTTGAAGTTTCTGTGAAGGAATAAAGATTCTGTTAAATCATATTCACACTGATTATTGTAATAGATAACAGTTCACACAGTAAACTCTCAACTTTACACTGACATTTACACAGCAATGTATTACACTGGTGTTTTACTCTGAGGATCATTGATAAAGAGTGAATGTTTTGGTGAGGTACCATCAGTTTTCTTCTTCAGCTCTTCCAGGCTAATCGTCTGTTGTTCTGCAGCCTGTTCAGCATCTCTCAGTCACGTCTCTAAAGCTCTGATGTTTGCTTTCTGCTCTGTGACCGTGATGGTCAGTTCTCTGATGTTTGCTTTCTGCTCTGTGACCGTGGCGGTCAGTTCTCTGATGTTTGCTTTCTGCTCTGTGACCGTGGCGGTCAGTTCTCTGATGTTTGCTTTCTGCTCTGTGACCGTGGCGGTCAGTTCTCTCAGGGCTGCATGGATGTCAGGGAAGCACAGATGGCAGTATTGTTGGCTGTCAGTTGAAGCTTCAGCTCTCAAAGTGTCTGTTTGCGGTGGATTCTGTCTTCTGTCCTCAGAGCTGAGCTGTTGACCGATCTTGTTCTCATTGAGGTCTCCATTGACCGTCTGTTGGACAACAAACACAAAGGTTTCCAACAGCAGCAGTAAACACACTAAACCCTTCATTCTTCACTGATGTCTGTTTCCAGCTCTTGCTCTGTCATCCCCACAGCCTCTCATGTGCCTTTATACTCCTGTTGTTTACCGCTCAAGTTAGGTTCTAATCTTTTTTTTAATATTGACACAAGTTGTAACTTTCCCAAAGTTTCCAAGATCCTTCTCAAGGCCTCACAGGTGTTCGCTGTCCGCCTTTTCATGTCCTTGAACTCCGGCAAACTCCACCAAGATGGCTGATTTTCTTTTAAGGTTCTAGGAATAAACCCACAGTAGAATCACAGGTTCTGCCAGAGAGTGCAACCAGTTTAACATTTATACATTTGGCAGATGCTTTGATCCAAAGCAATATATATTACAATTCAGTTCATTTGTGCATCACCTTTTGAACATTGTTGCACAGCTTTACAGAACACAGAGAAGTAAATATAAAGAAAAGACAATAGTCTTCTAAAGCACTAGCAGCAAATGGAAAAAGTGCCATGGAAAAACCTTAAGATATTTACCAAATGAATAATATTGCAATTTTCCATCTTGAGTTGTTGTTGTCAGCATTAGCAATGTAAATAAATGAGTGTATGTATCATTAGGTGGAAGTGAACTGTTGCAGTGAGTTTATTATTGCGTATGGTAAGCATTTATCTAGATAAAGATTGGAAGTATTGTGTTTTTATAGAGTGCTTCTGTAAAAGCTCTGTTTTGGTTCATATGTAGAGTAATCTGTCTAAAAGCTGTAATGCTACTGTTTGAGCGTGCACGTCTATTTCCTATTCTCGTTTTACCCTTTGTTTGCCATTGCTGTGTATTTAGATTCTAGTCAAATTTGTGCAAAATCGCTAAGTGGTTTACAGTTTACTTGTTTTTTTATCAATACTTTATTGTGCTTTTCTTACAAATGGTACAGTATTGACAGTAGGTGCGTTTATATGGAGCACTATAATCAGTTTAAAAGTCCAATCCGAATGAAAATGCTCCATATAAACACCTCAATCGATTAAAAATGCCCAAACCCAATGAAACTGTAAACGGTGTGAGAGGGGTGACCTTTAACCTCATACTATAAGAAAGGCTTTAACTCTGTCACTCACACACACACACACACACACACACCGGTGTGTAACCTCATACTATAAGAAAGGCTTTAACTCTGTCACTCACACACATGTATTTTATTTGGATAATGGACCGGCTGCGATGTCAAATTGGCAGTGCTAGAACTGAGATATTATGCTCGTGTGTGAGGCGCCGGCGCGATCACGCATTTTTTCCCTCAGCAGTGGAAACAACTTAATTTTTGTACATTAAAAATTACAACAAAATGTCAAGCCTTTAAAAACTAAAGAAAAATGAACCAAAACACAGCAAAACATGACATGAACAGCTGTATTTTCAACGTTAACAAAGATGAACAAATACATTAACAAATGTATTGCTCATGGTTAGTTCATGTTAGTTACTATAATGTTAACTAATGAAACCTTATTGTAAAGTGTTACCAAAAAAGTTATTTTAAATTGTAAAAATATTTCACAATATATTACAGTTCTACCAGAAAGACTCAGAGATAGGATGATGAATGAAGCATACATTTATTAACAGCCCAGCAAGCATAATAAAGTTTTGGCATAGGCCCCGTCCATAGTTAGTAATCCGAGGGTAGCGGATCAGCATATCCCTGCCTGAAGATGAAGGCAGGGGCGCAGCCGACCCCCCTTTAGAGGTATGGACGGAACCATCCTGGTGGTGGTGGGGAAGGTGGAGGTTGTTGTCGCATCGGCATCTGCGAACTCAAACATGTGTAAGTACGACCTTTATACAGAAAATATGAAGACGTGATTGGATAGAGATGAAATTAATAAGTGACGAAGTGATTCAGTCTTCCTGGCAGAACTTAAGCTGAAGCTTCCATTTTTTGCCTGTTGCTTGAACACTATAGAAACATGCTTAAACCAAAGTAACATAACTTGAAGTTGTTTTTACTATACCTTAAACAAAGTGTAACCATACCTTAAACAAAAGCGCTGCTTTGCACTTTAGTTGCAATTCTGTAACACACTTGCTCCTTTCTGCAACACACTTGCTCCTAGACACTACACACTATTTCATACATAAGACACTTAGTTCAAAAATGAAATCTCAGGGTACCATTGGGAAAACACATCAATTCAAAATACACACATTGGTTAATTGAAAAGGCATAGACACACACCTGAAAACACAACTTACAAAACTGAACACCAATCAGCCAGCTACAAAAAGGCCCCAGTTAAGCCATTTTGAGAACTTTGCAAGCAGGGAGGCAGGGAGAGCTAGAAGCAGAGGCAGAGGAAGAGGAAGAGGAAGAGGCAGAGGAAGAGGAGGACAGAGAGCGAGAGGTAGTGATGGGCAGACCGAGGCTTCGTGAAGCACAGAAGCAGTTGAAGCAAATGTGCCATATTGTTTCGAAGCTTCGAATCAATCCGACACCCGTCTCTACGGCGCCATCTAGTGGTCACTTGCATGTGTTGCTCTGAAATACCTTGACAATGATCCATGCAAAAAAGAAAATGTTTTTAACATCTGTCTGACAACTACGTCTTCACTTCTACGGTTGCTTCAGCTGTAGTACTGTGTGTCATCTGGGTTTCACGGATACGACTATCAAACAGTTCCCATAAACTGTCCTGGGTTTCTGCTGGTGTTGTTGTTGATGATGATGATTATGATGGGCCTGATGTTGACATTTGTGGCTCTGAATGAAAATTAAAACAACAATTAGTTACAAAGCATAAACTGACAGCATATATGAAGCTGCCTATCACAATACACACATCTCACTTTATTTGGTGCTTCCAAATGGAAATGCTCCCACACCACTGATCCCATTTTTATCTATTCTACTAATATATCTATCTATATAATCACCTATGAATCTATATCTATATAATTCTATATATCTAACTTATGCTGTGCTATCTATCTGTCACTATCTAACTTAGCCTATATGAATGTGTCACTATATCTATCCTAACTATATGTCACTGTCTATACCTATCAGTCAATATATCTAATTTAAATCTAGCCTAAATATAACTAACCAAAGCGCACTATAAATCTCACTGCTATCACAAAATCTCTCTCCTCTCACAAAAACCCACGAGGTGAAGATGGATTAACTTCACTTTTAAACTGTGGTGAATTAGGTTCATACAGATGTGTGACTGTGTGGTTTGTTCCCGCCCCCTTTAATCAACGCAGTTTCGGCAGACGCCACCTGATGAAACACTTCGAAGCTTCATTTAGCCATAGTCACGTGACATGGGTGTTTCGAATCACAGTTCGGAGCAGTGTTTCGAAACATCTGCGCTTCGGGATCTCGGCAAAGCCCCGAAACGTCTGTTTCGCGTCAGCCATCCCTAGCGAGAGGAGGACAGAGAGAGAGAGGAGGACGTGGTCAAAGAAGCCACGCAAGGACCATTATTTCGGATGACATAAGGGCAACTTTGGTGGACCATGTCATAAACCATGGCCTGACCATGAGGGAAGCTGGGCAGAGAGTCCATCCTAATCTAAGCCGCTTCACAGTTGCATCCATAATGAGGACATTCCGGCTGGAAAACAGGTATGTCTTCAACTCTCTACTCTACTCAGACTGTATAGAGTATTTACAGTACTGTACCATATCACATTACTGTATCACATGTATTGTATTCCAGGGTGGCTAATGCTCCTTTTTCAACAAAAGTTGTAGTTTTGTGAAACATACCTTGATACAGTAACGTGTTGAGATGTTTCAGTACTGTGTATGGTAAATACAGTAAAGTTCAGTATACACAGTACTGTAAAAAAGAAGCAGACGAGAACAATTTGTGGTTGCATTTTTCTACAGAATGGCTAGAAGACCTACTGGGGGTGGACGCCAACGCCTGTTCACCCAACAGCAGGAACTTGCCATAGTGAACCTAGTCAGAGCAAACAATGCAATCCGTCTCCACCAGCTACAGCAACAAATACTTGCAGATAGGCAAGTATTCAACAACATAAATCGAGTAAGCATCACAACTATCAGACGGATCTTGGTAAAGCACAACATTACCATGAAGCAACTGTACAGAGTCCCATTTGAGAGGAACAGTGTCAGGGTCAAAGAACTTCGACATGAATATGTACAGGTAAGTGTTTCAGTCCTTTACATTTACAATAAAGAATGGGTGCAGTCCAGTAACAGATGAATATGTACCACTGGATTAGTACCATATAGATACATTCAGAAAGCTACACGGGTACCTGTGTGGTGGGATGGGTCGGTTCTGTGTAGTGTATGTGTGTGCTTTGAGTAAAGCCATCCACAATATGTTTTTTTTTTTTTACAGAGAATCTTGGACATGGATGGAGCTGCACAGCCGCATGAATGTATTTACATTGACGAGGCTGGATTCAACCTTAGCAAAAACAGACGACGGGGACGTAATATAATTGGCCAAAGGACAATTTTGCACGTCCCGGGGCAGCGCGGGGGAAACATCACACTGTGTGCTGCCATAAGTCTTCGAGGGTTACTGCACCATCATGCCAAACTGGGTCCCTATAATGCGCAACACATAATCACATTTCTAGATACACTTCATGATGCAGTTGTACAGGATGGACCAGACCAGCCCAGGTTTGTTGTTGTCTGGGATAATGTTAGTTTCCATCGGGCTGCTCTGGTCCAGAACTGGTTCACCAACCATGATCAGTTTGAAGTTCTGTACTTGCCCCCTTACTCGCCATTTCTAAATCCTATAGAGGAATTTTTTTCCGCTTGGAGATGGCGTGTATATGACCGCCAACCACATGCCCGTATGCCTCTTCTGCAGGCAATGGAACAGGCCTGCGGAGACATTGATCTGAGGTCAATCCAGGGATGGATTCGGCACACAAGGGGATATTTTCCCCGATGCTTAGCGAGAGAAGACATTGCTTGTGATGTTGATGAGATCCTGTGGCCAGACCCCAACAGACGGCAGGATCCATAAGACCACTTGCGCACAATTGTGTTTTTGTGTTTACAGCAGTGTATTGTTTTTTATTTTTGATTTAACTGAATTTACTGTACTGTAAAATATACTTAATGTAATGATTTTGAAAACAGTATTTCATTTTTTGGTTGTGAAAACATGCCCTCTGTGGAACTGAATAAAAACACTGAAATCAAAAGAATGCAGTTTTTTATATAAAGTAGTGTTGCTGCTAATCTGAAAGTGTATTAATATGATGCAAGTGGATATCATTTTGTCATCAGAGTGACATTTTGACAAAGGATTGTTAGGTTTTGATAGCAGAGTTTCAATTTGACATAGATGTGAATGGTTTATTTCCCAGTGTTGTGTCTTACTTGCTTGTGTGTAGAGTTTTGACACAATGAGCCAAATTTAGCAAAACGTGTGTAAGCAATTGGCAAAAACTGTAACACAGTTTTTGCTGTATTTTGGATCAATAAATGCAGCCTTGGTGAGCCGAAGTACACCAAGTATAGTGCAAAATAGTACAGTTTCCAAACTTTTGACTGGTAATGTATATGGAATAAAACAAAACTAGAGGCGTTCGCAGACTTTCTGTCTTAGCACTAAGTCCGATAGAAAATCAGCAAATTCTGTGATAAAGTCTGTATGGTGGCCTGGTGGCCTGTATACAGTAGCCAGTCAAATGTCAAATGGGATTCATCATCTACACTAGAAGCACCAACGCTTCAAAAGAATTATATTTGAAACTAGACCTCTGAGTAATACTAAAGATATGATTATAAATTACAGCAACACCTCCCCCTTCGCCTTTCAGATGGGGCTCATGTTTATAACAGTAATCTTGGGGGGTGGACTTTTACCGTTAAAGAATAAGAGGTTAAAGAACAACAACTTTAATGGAGTCAGATGAAATATATTAAACTGAATTATGCTCGTCATCCTTCAACTGCTTTTGTTCTGATTATTGGTTAAAACAGCAGCGTAATCTTCCAGCCTTGAGCCATTGATGTGTGCTCGTATCATTCGGTGGACTGAGTTAATCATTATATGTGTGCTTTTCCTTCACATGCTAAAATATCCTGAGTTATGGGAAAGTGCAAGAATCTGCACTTCTGATAATGTGTTCATGGACATCTGCTAGACTGAAACGTCTGAATTTGTTGTGTGGTAAGATTATGTTTTTATCTGTTTTTCTTCATCATAGGCTCGCCAGGGTGTGTAAACCACCATCAAGTACATAGTGGTTCATCAATAATGAAAGGATATTTTTGAAACATGTAAAAAATGACATTAGGCTGTTAAACAGCTTCAGATCAGACCCTGAATACACACACACACACACACACACACACACATACAGGTTAGCATGACTTATAAGGACAATTTCTTCAAACCAGAAAAAAAGGTGGTTTAGGGGGACTATGACTTCCTTTAATTCTAGAGCTTTCAATAAAAATGGAAATGCTTTTAAAAAATCCTGGGTTCAAAACACAAACTCTATTATTTATTTAAACTTTATAAAACATGATACATGGCACCCTGATTTTTTGCTGACTTACAAGGACGTGTGTCCTAGAAGACAAAAACCAGGATTATGAGGACAAATGGTTTACAAGGACTGTGTGATGTCACAATGACATCACACTTCATTAGCATATACAACGAAACATGACTACACACTGCACTGCAAAGACAGATGGGTTTACTGGGACTGTGAGATGTCTTTGACATGAACGTTGATTATCACTACACAAAAACGAAGCCAGAAAGGTTTGTACTCTGATATCACCCATGAAACCAAAACAGACCTTTAGCTTTAAGGTTAATTGTTTGGATTATATTATATATGCTGGGTTCAGTCCTTTTTGTTGGGTGGTTTTCACTATGACAACTAGGTTTTGGGTCACTCACTGCCGAGTTAGCAGCTAGGTTACTTTCACTGACAGTAGTAATAGTGCTCCCCGTCACAAACATGTCCAGCTAATGGGTCACATAACCAGCGCACTATCAAATCTTTACAGAGAGAAAAGAGAAGACTGCACCCATATCAACATCACCGAGTGTAGTGTCATGACGCATGCCTTCTACAGCTGCCACACTTTGTTTGTATGTATGTATGTACTGTATGTATGATTGGCAGCAGTAACATTGCAAACCTTTGCATTCTACTTGTTAAAAGTCCTGTTCTTCGTGATCCCACTGTTCAAACTTTAGTTAGTGTGTAATGTTGCTGTTAGAGCATAAATAATACCTGTAAAATTATAAAGCTCAAAGTTCAATGCCAAGCGAGATATTTTATTTAACAGAAGTTCCCTTTCAAAGCCTACAGCGAACGGCCGGTCTGGACTACATCCCTGTACATCCTGCTTTAATGACTTCAGTAGAGCAGTTTGTCGACTAACCTCTGCCCACAAGAATACGTGAAAAAGGGGGCGTGGTCTTGTTGCTCCCTCGTGGAGAAGAGGAAGTGTTGCGTTCGGTTCGGTTCGGTTGCGTTTGTCGCCATCAGACGCTGTTATTTTCATCCCGGAGTCAAATCACCTTTGTTTGGCCTTCAGGGGCTGTAGTTTGAGTGCGTTCATCTTCCCGTTATGGTAAGAGGCGTGACCTTTCCGGGCAGCGTGCACTAAGCTGCTGTCCAATCACAACAGGGGAACCGCTGGCACAATCAGAACTCGTTACGTGTTTCTGAAGGAGGGACTTCATAGAACGAGGAAATTCTCAGGCTGTTTTGAGGACAGTGAAAACAGCAGTATACAGATCAGTAAATTGTGTGAAAAATACTGTGTTTTTTTACACATGAAACATGAACACATGTTATATTGCACACTGTAAACACAATCAAAGCTTCAAAAAAAAAAACACGAAAAACAGGACCTTTAAGTTTGTTGTAATATTAAGATGTATAAAGCGCTATATAAATAAAGATGACTTGACCTGATTTGAGATTAATTTTCACATCCTATGGGTCTAACTTTACAATCAAGCTGTTCCCACATAATCTAGGATTTATGGGGTAGCTGCGTTTTCAAATAAAGTATTTTTTCCCCTTCTTCTGTAAATCAAGATTAACCATCTATTTACTAGACATTTTCATCAATGTTTCCAAAACTGAATTAAATACCTCCTCATTATAGTAATTCCTAATTTGATCTGCAATGTTGCCTAATTAAGATTAAATGGTAAATGGACTGCATTTATATAGCGCTTTTAACAGACCAATGGCCATCCAAAGCGTTTTACACATTGCCTCACATTCACCCATTCACACACCGTCGGCGGTGTCAGCCATGCAAGGCGCCATCCAGCCCGTCGGGAGCAGCTGGGGTTAGGTGTCTTGCTCATGGACACCTCGACACTTGGTCAGGTGGAACCGGGGATCGAACCACCAACCTTCCGGTTTGTAGACAACCTACATGAACCACTGAGCCACTGCCGCCCAAGATTAAAGATTATTTAATGTAAAGCACTGACGAGTAGGAGGCAGAGAATATTTACCAAATTCACTAGAAAATGAACAAAATGCAGGTCTTTTTGTAACAGGAAGATTTCTCATTTTTGTTTAGTTCAAGTTGAAGTACTAAAATAAGAGGTTACTCTACAATAAAAAAAAAAAAAAAAAAAAAAACACATAGCAGGTCTCATACCTCGAAACAAACTCGAAATGGGCACATCTGAGATGATTTCCTCAATGCAAGCGAAGGTCTTGCAAGTTTAGAACATCATGAGGGAGAGTAAATGACAATTTACATTTTTGGGTGAACTATCCCTTTAAAGATATTCATACTGTAGTAGTGCTAGAGTGTTTGGATTAGGGCTGGTGTCAGGAGCATGTAACTGCCTCTAGATCTTTGCACGTTTTCAACAGCTAGTATAGTAGGATTTTACTGAAACATCCTTGCTGGTAATAAAGAAACAATACCTCCCCTTCATTAAAGAGTTTTCTGAGTGGTGGCAAGACTGGCAACTAAACAGTTGAGCAAGTAAAAAAAAAAGTGACAAGCAACCACATTAATAATTTGTATTTAATATTGTGAAGTGCTTTAAAACAATGTACACAGCAATACATTTGTTATCTTGCCAACAATGCAGCAGACACTACAATTAATAGATCAGTTCACCCAAAAATGAATATTCTGTCATCACTTAAGTTGTTCCAAACCGGTATGAGTTTCTTTCCTCTGTTGAACACAAAAGAAGATAGAGTGAAGAATGTTGGAAACCAGTCAGCTAACCGTAGCCATTGACTTCCATGGTATACATCATAAAAAGTCAATGGCTACGGTTAGCTGACTGGTTTCCAACATTCTTCACTCTATCTTCTTTTGTGTCATACTTGAACACTATGCTGCAGACAGAAAACCATCAAAAACATCTAAAAGTAGTCAGTCAGTTGAAAAAACTTTTCAATTTCATGACCTAATGGATCAGTTCACCCAAAAATGAAAAATGTGTCATCACTTACTCACCCTCAAGTTGTTCCAAACCTGTATGAGTTTCTTTCTTCTGATGAACACAAAAGAAGATAGAGTGAAGAATGTTGGAAACCAGACAGTTGACAACATCCATTGACTTCCATGGTAGGTTGGAAAAAATAATAATATGGAAGTCAGTGGCTACCGTCAACTGTTTGACTATCAACATTCTTCACTCTATCTTCTTTCGTGTTCATCAGAAGAAAAAAACTCATACAGGTTTGGAACAACTTGAGGGTGAATAAGCCATGACAAATGTTCCATTTTAGGGTGAACTATCCCTTTAAAACAAAAAAACAACGACAACTGAGAAAGCAGCTACAATGAATACAGAAACTGTAACATCTCATTGGAAACCAGTCACATCAACAAAGAAGTAAATTGTAAATAAGCCAGAAGACAATAAGGAGGAAACATTTAAAAATAATCAAATACGCTAAAACAGTCTTACAAAATGTAATGACTAATGGCTGCAATTCATAAACAGCACTCATGCACTTTCATACTGACTTCTCCTTTTGGCTGTTATACCTCTGTTTCTCACGAAATCCCTGATGTTTTGTACCGTCCGGTATTGTAGCACATGTTCTTCAGCAGATTTGCATTGAAGACACTCAGATTTTGTGGCCAAATGCCCTTTGGCTATGTGGACTTTAAAATGTCGAATAACAGCAGCAACTTCTGCTTTTGACCACATTCTTTTCTTCCCACGATGTTCAACACGTTCAGTCCCTGAAAACAAGAAAACATTGCAGTGTAAAATGTTTAATATTTTTTAAAAACTGTTACACGTTACAAACAGTTACAATTTGGTTCACAAAATGTTACATAACGCATGTACTTTAATAATACATGCATTTCTATGACATTTTATGAACAAAAATAAACTAGAATCAACATGAACTGTTTTTACCACAACAGAGCCAAGTCTGAAAGTTTAAAGATTTTTAAAGTGACACAGAGGACGTGATGCATTACAAGATTCAGAGGGAAGCGCAGCGCAGGGTTTATTTATTTATAAACAAAAAGACATCTTTGTTTGTACATCCCACGTATTGAGAAAATCCCTGAAAACAGAGTAATCCAAATTGCGAATTAATGACTCTTATGAGCAGATTCTATTTGGTGAATCAAAAACATACAGTGTTACCCGTGTAGTCCGATTCCTGAACGAATAATTAGGCAATATTTTGCTGACTGTGTTACTGTGCTGATACCTTGGCATGGCAGGTTTAGGACTGCCGTGGTCAGCTGACTCCTAGAGTTTTTGATATTCTTCATATTCGGTTTGGGGGTCAGTAGGGATGGGTGATATCTTATCGTTTGCGATACACCAGTAAAAATTCTTCCCAAGATTAAAAATGTGTCTTCCCGCGATAACGATAAAGCCTAGTTGATGACGTGACCCATCCGCATCGCACGTGCAGAGAGCGAAAACAACTATGGCGGAAGAGAGGAGGAGTTTATAGCTAAACGAGGGGCTACCTCTACTATCTGGAACCTGTACACACAGATGTATTTTCACTCGCTGAGCACATCATTTCTGTTCATCTCAATGAATGCACAGTGTATTTGACGCACAGTAAACACTAGTGTGAGGCGAGCGACTGAGAGCGCTCAGTGTTTCACACACACTCAACGAGAGAGTGAGACAACGTGATTAATATTCATGAACCCAGCAGCTCATCAATCCTTAGTGTGGTCTATTTTATTAGTAGTAGAATTCTACTATTATCTTATCAGTATTATGTTTAGTTTATTTATTTATTTTTTTGGTCTGAATGACCAACATGTCTTAAGCTCCGCCACCAGTCCTGAGTTCAGTTAAAATGACATATGCATTCATACGTTTTCATTCGCACATGATTGCATGATACGTTTTAGTTCAAATTACTTTAGTTCTATCATTAAATCATTATTTGCAACTTTTTTGTAATCTGAAGACATGGTTGTAGGGCTGGGCGATATATCGCATGACATTGTTAGGCGCATCTCGTCAGTAAAGCCGGTTCCTTGATTAGTAGTAAATCGCCATAAACCTGCTTTCAGAGAGAGCGGCATTTACTACACAGAGCCGTAGTTCACTGACAAGCTGAGCCATATCGCATTAATTATAGCAGGCGATACGTCCTCGATAATTAATGCGATATGGCTCAGCTTGTCAGTGAACTACGGCTCTGTGTAGTAAATGCCGCTCTCTCTGAAAGCAGGTTTATGGCGATTTACTACTAATCAAGGAACCGGCTTTACTGACGAGATGCGCCTAACAATGTCATGCGATATATCGCCCAGCCCTACATGGTTGGGATAATTACTTTTGCCGTTTCTGCCATTTTTACCACTGTTTGCACCATGAGAGTATGAATAAAGACAGAATCAGTGTTTACATTTAGAACTTGTCATTGATTTGAATGATTATTGTTTGTATTATGTGATGTTTTTCAGCACAATGGCACTATTTAAACATTACCTGCACTTTTACAGAGGAAAAGTGTATCTGCAACTTTTCCTTTTCTGAAAAGACTGGTGTGGATTTTTTTCTGAGGCTCTCAAGAATGCGTGCAGCTCTCACTTGTATCCAAAAACATGGGGAATGATACTACCTTTATCGTCTTTGATATCGTTATCGCAATAAATACCAGAAAATATCGTGATACATTTTTCAAGTCCATATCGCCCATCCCTAGTGGTCAGTTCACAGCAGTGACAGAAATAATCTTTCCCACCTCTTATGGGCATTTTTACCTTTTATACATTTACTTGTTAAACCTTTATATATGCATGCATTAACTTGTGTCAATTCCATAAATTTAATAAAATCTAATGTAAATAATAAGACAATAGGGCTGTTACCAATCAAATGAAGTAAGAGTCAACAAAATGTATCTTTACAATGGAGAGGAAGCAGAAAAATCTGAAGTGGATTTAGATAATTTACATTTATCATTATAATTTGTTTAATGAGCTCAGGTGACAAATTATTAACCTGCAGTTATGCATAAATATTTCGATGTTTAAAACATAAAACGATACTTTAAATGTGAAATTAAAACTGGCAGTAGGTGATAGCAGGAAACTGTTATTGAGTGAGTCATTGAGATTTAAAGGATCCATTCAAACGGCTGATTCATTCAGGAACTAAGCATTTGACTTAATTATTCTTAGTCATCAAATAATTTATTCAACTGACGTTCAAAAAGCTGTTTCATTTAGTAAGGAAAAACCACCACTGCTGCTCAGAGGCAGTTACAGTGCTGTGACTTTGTTTTGAACAATTTTCATTGGCGGAATATAGCAAAAACAGGCCATATGGTGTCTATAATGTAAGACCATGGTTAATAAACTTGATTAATAAACTTAAATCTCACTCAATAAGTGCCATAATTAATGAAGATAAAACTCACTTTAGAATAGAGGGTCAAATTGTTGTAATTAGTAAAGTGAGTTTTATCTTCATTAATTATGGCACTTATTGAGTGATATTTAAAGGGATAGTTCACCCTGAAATGAAAATAAAGCCATCTTTTACTCACCCTGCTGTTGTTCCAGTGCCCTATGCCCTTCTACCCTTTCGGACCTCAAAAGCTGAATTTTTAAAAAATATTCCTGCACGCGCTCCTTCCTATAATGGCAGTGGATAGTGACCAGGCTAAAACATTACAAAAAACATACAAAAGTATCACATAATGATACAGTGAGATACGTGCCATATATGGAAAGTGTTCAGGAGGCATATTATAAGGTTTTGCGTTACTCGGAGAGCGCTTCTGTGAGAGTGCGTGCCGTCAGCAGGCGTCCCTCACGCAATGTTGTCATGACAACCGGTACACAATATTCACTGCAGGAGGTTTTAATATTAGTATTATTGTATTATTTCTTATCAGATATACCTTATAGAAAAGACGAGAGTCACGTTTGTTTCTATAGAGCCTGATTTCTCAAAATGGTGCGTGTGTGCACTTATCCTGGATACCATGACAACAGTGCGAGTTAGTAAGCATGAGCGCCGACGCCTGCTGACGGCACGCACTCTCACAGAAGCGCTCTCCGAGTAACGCAAAACCTTATAATATGCCTCCTGAACACTTTCCATATATGGCACGTATCTCACTGTATCATTATGTGATACTTTTGTATGTTTTTTGTAATGTTTTAGCCTGGTCACTATCCACTGCCATTATAGGAAGGAGCGCGTGCAGGAATATTTTAAAAAGAAATTCAGCTTTTGAGGTCCGAAAGGGTAGAAGGGCATAGGGCACTGGAACAACAGCAGGGTGAGTAAAAGATGGCTTTATTTTCATTTCAGGGTGAACTATCCCTTTAAATATCACTCAATAAGTGCCATAATTAATGAAGATAAAACTCACTTTACTAATTACAACAATTTGACCCTCTATTCTAAAGTGAGTTTTATCTTCATTAATTATGGCACTTATTGAGTGAGATTTAAGTTTATTGACCAGAATAAGTCAATAATTAAGCCTAACTTCCATTAATACAATACTAATAAAGACAATTTGACCCCCTATTCTACTGTATTAATGGTAGTTAAGCTTAATTGTTGACTTATCCCGGCTTATCACTAAACTTGAATATCATTCAATAAGTGCCATAATTCATGTGGATAACAATGGGTCAAATTGTCTATTACATTAATTATTGCTGCTTTTACAGTTATAAATTGCTAAAATAAACAATTACTGTCGTATTGTTCAGTTAACTTAACAGAATGGAACAGCAATATAATTACATCACTATAGAAAAATATATGGCTTAAGTTATTAAAGTTGCCATCCGTAACTTTTTTTGTGTTCAAGATTTACAAAAATTATATAATGAGAATGTACAACATGAATCCATTTTCCAAACCGTGTTTTTGACTTGAATGATTATGGTACACTTATAATAAGTGTTTATATTGGGACTATTTCAGGCCGGTCTGGTAGGAACTGCGGCGGAGGAGCACAGTCCCTGCGTGACTCGCCATAGATATAAACAGAGAGAAGTAGCTCTGGCTGCAATGTTCTTCCGCAAAACTCATGCAGTTCTGTTTATTAACCGCTAGAGCGCAAAAAGTTACGGACTGCAGCTTTAAGTAAATAATGGCTAAAAGGCGTTTACTGTACATTCAGTAAATCAATAATTACTAGGTTATTTTTGTTTATTTATAAAATTAATGTGCATCTTTCAAATGTTTAATAATTTGCAAATAATGGCTAAGACGCCCTTACTATATGTTAAGCTAATCATTAATTACTGTTGTGTCCATGCTTAAAGGGGCACTTCAGCGCTGGGAAGATGAATGTGTATTTAATCTGGGTCATTTATGTAGTAGAAATGTGAAATTATTTTTGAATTTGGTGCCTTCTAGACTGAGAAAAGACACAAAACGTATTTTTGTCTCATGTGGATGAAAGACAACAACTCCCAGAATGCACTTGCTTCGCTGCTCAATGAGGCCACTCCCTACACTGTCGTGTTGATCTTCATAATAATACAATAAAAGTTAGAGAATATACACTACAATTAAAAACTGAATGTGTCTTTTCAATAAAGTGTGAGTGAGCCGAACGAAAGTCACAAGACAAACACAGCAGGAGTCAGATTTCATTCATCACAAGAGGGAAGAAGTAGCTGAGGCAAGCGTGGCTGTCATTCTCAGTGCGTGTCCAGTCTGGCGCGTTATCAGATCGCATGTGGAAGCTCAACTTTCATAGGAATTCATTGAAAAGTTGAAACACTCATTTTGCTCTGCACCGCTCCGTTACGAATGCCCAAGCCGAGCGGCAGTGGGCATGCACATTTACATTCTGTGAGTGAGATCCACCTCTGTGGGCGGGTTTAGAACATGCGGAACAGCTCCCTCTACTGGCTGTAGTCTCTAGCCTCTGGCCAAAAAAATCAGGCCAAGGATTTTTTCCAGAAATAAAGTGCATAATTCTCTCGTCTCAGGGGGATATGAGGGGGGAAAGTACCATAATTTGAATATACTACCGGGTTTCTACTGATACAGAGCCTAATGCTAAATCACTGAAGTTACCCTTTAACTAATGCATAATTCAGGACCCTTAAAAAGCTACATTAATCATTCATTACTGGTGTGTTCGTGTTTAACTAATACTTAATTGTGAACTAGTTAAACATTAATTAATGCTTAACTAATGCATTATTCTGGACCCAGTGTTACCAAAAAATTATACATTATAATTACCTCCATTTTTTATGGATGTTGACATTTCATTTTGTCTGTCAAATGAACTGGTGCCATCAGGTTCGTCATCTGCATCGTCTTCAGTATCAGTCAACTGGATCTGATCTGAAATCATAACATTAATTAAGTACAATTTTCTTGTATGTAAATTTTGGGACTGGTACCTACACCTATAGCACATTTTGCAATAGATATACAAAATACCTTCAATTTGAATTTCATCAAGTGACTTTCCCTTGATGTGTCCAAGACAACCTTTGTCCATTGCTAAAAGAAGTTTGGAGATTTTCGCAAGCTGAATTGTCGCCTCAGGCAGTCTGTAGTGATCACGGTGTACACGTACATCATGTCCAAGGAAGTCAGCCAGCTGATCTAACTCGTTGTCTTTGAGGTTTAAAATTTGTGAAAGGGTTGCGACATGTTTCCTGAGCTGGGTTGAGCGTAGATATTCTGTTTTTTTGGCTCCACACTTTTCTGCATGAAGTCTCAAGCTGTCTTGACCTCTGTAGTAACTTGAACATTTTGGTCTAGCAAAGAGAAAGATATTGGCATCCTGCACACCACATTCAAATCTTCTGCTGACTAATAGATTCAGAGATTCCACCATGCGTGGTGTTAAGAGGACAGCGACTTTTCGTCCACGTTTGCCCCTAATTTCTACACGAGTGAAATGTTCACAGAGCTTCTTTTCAAACTGGGTTAAACCCAAGGACACATCAACATGGAGTGGGCTTTTGTCTCTTTCAATGAAGTTCTTCAAGCGCATTTTGGACACCTCTCCTGCACGCCTTCGATTAAAAACTATAGCCTGAGCAAGAGTGGCTTTTGCAAGGTCAGCGTAACTTTGGGGAGATGCTTCTTTCTTCAGTTTGTCAAATGCATCCTTTGCAGCCTGTTCCAGGTGAGTGTGAAGAAGTTGAACATCCTGGGTAAAAGGCAAGGTCGATGGTTTGTTGAATTTTTTCTCACTAAGTGTGTTCAGGGCAGAGTGTGATACAAGCTCACACCACTTTGTGGCGTAAAGTGACTTGAAAGCTTCAGTTGATTTGATCAAGCCCTCATTTTCAGTCATCAAGGCCCTACAGTGAATTATGTCAGCTATTTTCTGCAGAGAATGGCCTATTTTTAAAGCAAGACTTGGTGCTGTGTAAGAGTTGTTTCCTTCATCAAAACCAGAAACTTTTTTCACAGCTTTGACAACTTTGTGAAAATTACCAGGCTTAACAGAGTCTTCAATGGTGTATATCGAATCACCACGCAAAACCAACAACACACGTGCAAGTTCTCTTAACTTTTGACGAATATACTCATATTTTGTAGTGTCTGCTCCATGCTTGTTGTACAGAGATTCTGCCAGCTGCAAAAGTCCAAAGTCATTACGAACAACTGTTGTTATATCATCCTGTCTCATTGGGTCAAGAAGCTTCCAAACCCCTTGAGAGATGCTTTCAGAGAACACAGACTGAGCAGTTGTGGCCAAGCCCAAGACTTTGGGCTTTGTAGATTCACCAGAAGCCCGTTCTGGCATGAAGTGGCATCTGCGAGAGTGTCGCCACAATTCTTTGCGAGAAAACATTCCTTTGCAATAGACACAATGAATAAATTTTGACTGATTAGAAGTTCTTTTTAATTTAATTTGCCCTGTTCCATTTTTGATGACATCTACATTGTGCTGAAAGTTACCACGATTCCGTAACTTCTCCAGAAGTCGTCGTCTTTTTAGTGAACGTTTTGGATAACTGAGAGCCTCTATCACTTCTGCTTCTGTCTTGTGTGTCTCTAGATGTCTGGCAAGTTTAGACTGAGGTTTTTGACAAACGTAACAGTAGTTAATCCCATTAACACCTGCTTTGTCATCTGTTGCTTCATCTGTTGTTTCATTAGTGTTTTTTGTTCTAGTATGAATTGCTTCAATATTCCTTGAGAGGGGACCCTGGGACAGAAAAGAGACATCCACAGAACTATCTGAATCTGATTCAGAGTCGCTGTCTGGTACATAATCCTTGTCTTCATGCATGTTCTCTTCTGATTCATTATCATCCTCTGAGCTGAAATGATACTTATCCTAAAAAAATAAAACATGTTTAACTAACTTTTTTTTAATAACAAATGAAATGGTACTTACAAAAGTAAATTCGACATACCTTAGGCAATGCTTGCGTGAGACAATACTTGTGCCACACACCAGAACAAACTGAAAGACAACAGGCAATTCATATCAGCTTTTTTTTTTAAGTTGCCAGCTTTTATTATAAAGTCTAAAAGGCAGCATTTACACTAATGTACAGATGTTAGTCCTGGCTTCAAAAATTAGCTCACTCACCTTTACATTTGAAACCAATCCATTTAAGAGCAGACATTCCCGATCCCAAGCATACTGTGCATTTGTCCAGGCATGACACCGTTGTATGGACCAAGTCATGTTCGTGACACTATAGGAAGAGGAGTGGGATATAATGTATTTTAGCTTCTTCTAACTATACATTTTTATAACAAAAGTATGTACACATAAGAAATATTATATCAAGTATATACTTCGTTTCTATTTTGCAGATTTAAAATTAACACGCTTAGATTTGCCAAAATGTGGGCCACAGAGGTATTGACAGCAATTGTAACTGCAACTGGGTTTTCAGTTCTCTCACAAAACAACACTATACCTGTTCTGCACTTGCTTCTGCCAAACAAGGCAGTTTGTCAGCAACATCTGTATTCATCTGTAGAGGAGATAATGAAAATAAACACAGTTAAGACATTTACTGTAGCTAAAGCAGCTGCAACTGTTTTCACACACTCATGCCCCAGTGTTCCCTCTATAACTAATACACTACAGTGTCCTAGTAAACCAGTCTGTCCTCACAATGCAGTGTGTTTTCAGGTTCACACACTCGTGTCGTGTGTTTCCTCTATAACTAATACACTACAGTGTCCTAGTAAACCAGTCTGTCCTCACAATGCAGTGTGTTTTCAGGTTCACACACTCATGTCGTGTGTTTCCTCTATAACTAATACACTACAGTGTCCTAGTAAACCAGTCTGTCCTCACAATGCAGTGTGTTTTCAGGTTCACACACTCGTGTCGTGTGTTTCCTCTATAACTAATACACTACAGTGTCCTAGTAAACCAGTCTGTCCTCACAATGCAGTGTGTTTTCAGGTTCACACACTCATGTCGTGTGTTTCCTCTATAACTAATACACTACAGTGTCCTAGTAAACCAGTCTGTCCTCACAATGCAGTGTGTTTTCAGGTTCACACAGTGCTTGACTCAACATCAAGTCTCCATGTCAACTTTCGACTTTGCAGATGTAAAATAAGCACACTTAACTATAATGAACATACTTCAATATTTCAAAAATCTACCTGGTATAAATATTAATGTCTCTCACAAAACAACACTATACCTGTTCTGCACTTGCTTCTGCCAGACAGGGCAGTTTGTCTGCAACATCTGTATTCATCTGTAGAGGAGATAATGAAAATAAACACAGTTAAGACATTTACTGTAGCTAAAGAAGCTGCTACTGTGTTTTCAGTTCTCTCACAAAACAACACTATACCTGTTCTGCACTTGCTTCTGCCAGACAGGGCAGTTTGTCAGCAACATCTGTATTCATCTGTAGAGGAGATAATGAAAATAAACACAGTTAAGACATTTACTGTAGCTAAAGCAGCTGCAACTGTTTTCACACACTCATGCCCCAGTGTTTCCTCTATAACTAATACACTACAGTGTCCTAGTAAACCAGTGTGCCCTCACAATGCAGTGTGTTTTCAGGTTCACACACTCGTGTCGTGTGTTTCCTCTATAACTAATACACTACAGTGTCCTAGTAAACCAGTCTGTCCTCACAATGCAGTGTGTTTTCAGGTTCACACACTCATGTCGTGTGTTTCCTCTATAACTAATACACTACAGTGTCCTAGTAAACCAGTCTGTCCTCACAATGCAGTGTGTTTTCAGGTTCACACACTCATGTCGTGTGTTTCCTCTATAACTAATACACTACAGTGTCCTAGTAAACCAGTGTGCCCTCACAATGCAGTGTGTTTTCAGGTTCACACACTCGTGTCGTGTGTTTCCTCTATAACTAATACACTACAGTGTCCTAGTAAACCAGTCTGTCCTCACAATGCAGTGTGTTTTCAGGTTCACACACTCATGTCGTGTGTTTCCTCTATAACTAATACACTACAGTGTCCTAGTAAACCAGTCTGTCCTCACAATGCAGTGTGTTTTCAGGTTCACACACTCATGTCGTGTGTTTCCTCTATAACTAATACACTACAGTGTCCTAGTAAACCAGTCTGTCCTCACAATGCAGTGTGTTTTCAGGTTCACACACTCATGTCGTGTGTTTCCTCTATAACTAATACACTACAGTGTCCTAGTAAACCAGTCTGTCCTCACAATGCAGTGTGTTTTCAGGTTCACACACTCATGCCCCAGTGTTCCCTCTATAACTAATACACTACAGTGTCCTAGTAAACCAGTCTGTCCTCACAATGCAGTGTGTTTTTAGGTTCACACACTCATGTCGTGTGTTTCCTCTATAACTAATACACTACAGTGTCCTAGTAAACCAGTCTGTCCTCACAATGCAGTGTGTTTTCAGGTTCACACACTCATGTCGTGTGTTTCCTCTATAACTAATACACTACAGTGTCCTAGTAAACCAGTCTGTCCTCACAATGCAGTGTGTTTTCAGGTTCACACACTCATGTCGTGTGTTTCCTCTATAACTAATACACTACAGTGTCCTAGTAAACCAGTCTGTCCTCACAATGCAGTGTGTTTTCAGGTTCACACACTCATGTCGTGTGTTTCCTCTATAACTAATACACTACAGTGTCCTAGTAAACCAGTCTGTCCTCACAATGCAGTGTGTTTTCAGGTTCACACAGTGCTTGACTCAACATCAAGTCTCCATGTCAACTTTCGACTTTGCAGATGTAAAATAAGCACACTTAACTATAATGAACATACTTCAATATTTCAAAAATCTACCTGGTATGAATATTAATGTCTCTCACAAAACAACACTATACCTGTTCTGCACTTGCTTCTGCCAGACAGGGCAGTTTGTCTGCAACATCTGTATTCATCTGTAGAGGAGATAATGAAAATAAACACAGTTAAGACATTTACTGTAGCTAAAGAAGCTGCTACTGTGTTTTCAGTTCTCTCACAAAACAACACTATACCTGTTCTGCACTTGCTTCTGCCAGACAGGGCAGTTTGTCTGCAACATCTGTATTCATCTGTAGAGGAGATAATGAAAATAAATACATCTTAAACACCTTTGCCTTCAACAAACAACTTTCTGTTTCTATACTATTTTTCTATGGTCATAATGTAAAATGAACAAACCTAGATATTCAAATACTCATATAAGCACAGACACTACAATTGAATGTAACCTACATTTTCTACTGTTTTCATTTATTATATATATGTTTAAGTTATTATATATATTTATTATTTAAAATATGAATTGAATAAACCCTTTTTTTATTCAACAGGGTTGAAGCAACCTTAGTTTGAAAATATGAACAATGCTTGTTTTAGGGATATAACAAATAAGGAAAACTGAGTAAGAACAATACAAGATCAGCTAAAAAATCAATAAACACATTTTCAGACCACTGTAGCAATGTTTGATGTAAAGGAAGTCATTCTTCATGTAAATATTATTCAGACGTCTGAGCTGTGACAGTAATGTTAGTCAGTAAAATAATTAATATAAAGACAGATGTGTACATAACAATAATCCTACATTGTCCTAAGATTATCTAGATACTGTGAAATATTTTGAGGAAAAGCCCTGTTACATTTTGGGGGAGAATATTCTTTACCTGGGATCTCCACGGCCCTTCTGATGGTCCGTAATTGTAGGTCACTTCTTCCCCAGGAAATATATCAGAAATAGCAAAAAGGCACAAGTGTGGACTGTTATTGACAGTCACAACCTTCATTTTGCAGTTCGGTTTGTGACTGTCATTAACCAGCCTTCCCAGGCTTCCATCCTCCTCAGATGCATCCATGCTGCATAAAAAAGGTCTATATCATTATAAATAAAATGACAAATAGAAGAACATGACAATGATGTTTGAAAATGAACATGTACGAACTTCTTCTGGAGGAGGAAACAAAAAAAATTACCCTAAACATGTTGAGCATTGGCCCTGTCCCAAATGGCATCCTAAAGCCTCACAGTCTTCCTCGACAGAATTGCAAATAGAGGATGCATCTCAGCCGCAAAGAAGGCACTCGTGAGACCCTACAGTCTTGTGGACTTAACGGACATGCCCACACTGCAGCCATTGTTAAGCCCTTAATGTGAACATGAAGAGTGCCATTTGGGACAGGGCCTATATTGCAAGTTTTTGTCATTATCCTATGCATGTGTTAGAATGCATTCAATGTATTACAATCAAGGATAAAAAATAATTACCACCAGATTTGTCCTTTCCAAGGAAAATCAAATAGAAACACTCCAGAGGATTCTTGTTCCTGTGTGAGTAGGCCTCTATACTGAACCACAAAATCCCCTTTTAAAATGAATTGCTTGGTGAACACTCCTCGTCCTGAAAAATAAAAAAAATAAAATTATATATACAATAATCGATACCCAGCCCTAATGTACACACATATTTATATTTTACAGTATATTAGATGAACAACCCAGTGATCTAATATACTGACACGCAACTGTTTACATTTAATTAAGATATAAACTGTCTGGACTCTATCGCATTTTTCTTTGATCGAGGACGTTTGACTGACATGTAATTAGGGTTGGGTACCGAAATCAGTACTTTTAAGGGCACTGACTGAATTACATCGGTACTACAGAGTACCGATTCACACTAAATCAATAGGTGCCAAATTTCAGTACCTGAGAACGCATCTGGTGATATAGATTAGCGTTTGTGAATATTAAACCACAAAATGACTATTTGAATACGAATCCTGCGTGTCTGTTTGAATGAATGGCGCAGACGCATGGTTTAATTTACTTCACACACACTGAATCGCGCAAACATACGTCGCGTGTTTCCATCTCTGCCATCTAATACGAGGACATGAATGCATCTTCATGAACTTTATCTCCAGAGCCACTCTGAGAATCACTTCACTTTTATTTGAGAAAAATGATATGATGTGAATGTATGTCATGTTGAACAGTACGTTTAGACTGAGGTGCCAGAACTAACGATCTATATCGATGTAGTTACACCTCTAGATCGTACATGTCTTCAAATGTACTAATGATCTGTACTCGGACATTACAAATCAGGACAGATGCTTCGAGCATTTGGTGTACCTTTAAATCTTTTAATGTATCGCTGCTCAAGATTTGGCTTGTCAGTTTTGAACTTGATGTGCTCTTCTGCATCTTGCACAGGCTTAAGCCTGCGTCGCCTCGAGCCACTCTCCATTTCTTTTATCTGAAAAGTTGAAGGTATAGTATGTTAAAAACAGAATAAAAAACACTGCATATATACATAAATCTAATATGTTACACATCCATACAGTCCCTATCCAACTTATTTGGCACTACAGAAGTTATTACCTATTTTCTTTGAATTTGCAAGACTTCTGATTCATTAACACCTTTATGAGTAAAACACAATGCTATTCTATGTAATGTTATTGCTGTATTTTATAGTAAGGCTGACCGGAGATTAAAAGTAAGTGCAATTAATTTCATGATGTTTCACAAGTTAATATGCTCAATTTGAAAGTAATCAAATTGTACTGTAATAGTCCATATGTTACTAATAATTAGCATTATCAGTTTAAATTTAACCTAGGATAGGTTACAGTTAAATTTACCCGTTCAAGTAAAAAAAAAAAACAGACATTAAAAGTTAAACAATGAATCAGTTTTATTATTAAACAAGTTTAAATGTATACTGCCCAATGATTTTAAATACTTTTCCTGCTGAGATGTATGTTTGTCGAAAGTTCTCGACGCACTTGTAAGTGCATTTGAATCGTGCAAATGGCCTGTAAAACCATTATCATAATTTGTAATTAAACCCAGTAATCATCACAAAGTCGTCGAATTTATCTCATCCGATTAACTATTGTTTGTTTGTATTTTGCTTTTTTGTTATGTTTTTACAAAAGATAATGCATTTTATAATAAAATGTCGATCTTTGGCCTCTTTATTTATTTGTCGCCATAGACTTTTCAACGAACTTACAGAGAGGTTTATTTAACCCTGTTACAACGGACATTCAAGGCAATTTGAGGCTTTATAAAAAAGCATATTTCTTCAATAATGTGAAAATTCCTCTGAAACTCGTAGTTGTTAATACTTAATCTTAATAATTCTAACTTTTCATTAATAATAAATGCATTATTCAGTTTCAGGGGTGGCATGACGAGACTCGTGCTCGACTGCGTGAATATTTAACGACTGCCAACAACAGAACACTAAGCTATGACTAGTTTAAATATAGACATGACTAATTTCCACGATTCAATATATAAAACTTATAATACTTAATGTACTTACCTACTAGGCTGCTGTCACATAGCCGCAATGGCGCGCTGCTCTGCCGCTCTCCAGCCAGGCGTCTCTACTGCGCGTGCGCGTCTTTAACCAATCAGACAATCGCGCGCCATTTTCAAACCGTCCACGCCCATTAATGTGTAAATGTGTGTACGCTAGCAGTGGCAGATCCAGCCGATAGGCGGAGTGATGAGATACACACAAACACACCAGAAAACTGGTATACCTACTTAAAGGGACATTCAATAAAAAAGCAGGAGGATGTTCCTGAGGTTCATACAGATGATTTCACACTGTTTGAATTACAAGGACATGTCCTAGGTCCTTATAATCCCAAATGTCCTTATAATACTGGTGTGTAAACTGGTGAAATGTCCTTGCAATCCACCAAAACCAACACACACACACACACACACACACACACACACACACTTAACTGCAGATGCTGAAATGACATACATTGTGTGGTAAAGTACAAATATTTGGAGTGTCCCTTACTTTCCTAAAAAGAACCACGATTGTCCCTTATTTTCTTTTCCAGAAGTTGGCAACCCTAGTCAAAGACAAAGCAGAGAGAGCAACCATTGACTACCATAGTATTGTTTTCCCTACTATGGAAGTCAAGCTCTATCTACTTGGTTATTCTTCAAAATATCTTCCTTTGTGTTCAGGTTCAGCAGAACAAAGAAACTCATACGGGTTTGGAACAACTTGAGGGTGACTAAATGATGACAGAATTTTCATTTTTGGATGAACTAACCCTTTAATGGACTTATATTATCAGATTAGACTAAAACAGTCAAAACTAACACTACAAATGATTAAAAGAAAGCAAATTATACAGACCCTTGATATAATAGTCAGTTTAGTTATTTAACGATTTGTAGAAATCGAGTTAGAAAAAGAAATGGAGCGCTCCGAATCACTGAATCATTTGTTGTGAATCATTTGATTCAATTGACTCGGAGAGTTGAAAGCTCCGGTTCTCTCTCCAGAGACTGAACTCATGTTTGAACTGATTGATAAAGAGCGAAATGAGACGCTCCTTCTGTTATTCATGAGTTTCATTATGTTACTTTGCTCACATAACGCTAATAAATGTTAGATAAAGCAATGCAGTGTTACATTTAATAATACATAATTAATTCTGCGTAGCTTTAAACGCTTAAAACACAAACCTTTCTTCAGCAGAACAACAACAGATGCTGGAGCGCGGTGCAGCCTTATGACGTCACACGTGGATACCAAAATAAAAGTCCCCTTCACACAACGTTGCATCTAAAATCACAGAAGTGCATAGAAATGTATATAGAAAAGATCTATTTAAAAGATGACAAAATTCAGAGTTGAATGTATTATTGAAATACATTTAATAACAATGGTAAGTTAATACAGTTCACATTGACAGTTAATTAAAAAAAATTTTAAAGCACTAAATACACTGAATGCAATGTGTTAGTTAGTGTACTTTTATGTGCTAAATTGGAACAACTTTAAGTATACTTAGTATGCTTTAAAGGGATAGTTCACCCAAAAATGAAAATTAGCCCATGATTTACTCACCCTCAAGTCATCAGAGGTGTAAATGACATTCTTCTTTCAGACGAGTAAAATCTGAGTTATATTACAACAGTCCTGGCTAATCCAAGCATTAGAATTGGATTCATATTTAAAACTTTATCAAGTAAACTTTCGACCGACCGCATTCCACGGAAAAGTGTTGAATGTTGAAAGTGAAACTCAAGATGCGTACTGGACGTCATGACGGTCGCGTTAGTCTTTCGATTGGCAGGGGAACTTTAAACAAATTTTCCATAAATTGAACAGTGAAGGCGGTCTTGATAAAGTTTTAAATATGGATATTTTTCTTACACAAACGCAACGATTCGCTTCAGAAGGCCTTTATTAACACCCCAGAGCCGCGTACCAACACCGAGTACCCTAGCAACCACCCGAGTACCCTAGCAACCGCCTAGCAACCACCCAAGTACCCTAGCAACCGCTAAGCAACCACTCTAGCAACCACTCGAGTACCCTAGCAACCGCGTAGCAACCACCCGAGTACCCTAGCAACCGCCTAGCAACCACCTGAGTACCTGATCAACCACCCTAGCAACCACCCGAGTACCCTAGCAACCACCTGAGTACCCTAGCAACCACCCGAGTACCTGATCAACCACTCTAGCAACCACCCGAGTACCTGATCAACCACCTGAGTACACTAGCAACCACCTAGCAACCACCCGAGTACCCTAGCAACCGCGTAGCAACCACCGAGTACCCTAGCAACCACCCGAGTACACTAGCAACCACCCAAGTACCCTAGAAACCGCGTAGCAACCACCCGTGTATTTTAGCAACCACCCGAGTACCCTAGCAACCACCCTAGCAACCACCTTAGCAACCAGAGTACCCTAGCAACCACCCGAGTACCTGATCAACCACCCTAGCAACCACCCGAGTACCCTAGCAACTGCCTAGCAACCACCCCAGTACCCTAGCAACCGCATAGCAACCACCCTAACATTTTAGCAACCACCCGAGTACCCTAGCAACCGCATAGCAACCACCCTAGCAACCACCGAGTACCCTAGCAACCACCCGAGTACCCTAGCAACCGCATAGCAACCACCCTAGCAACCACAGAGTACCCTAGCAACCACCTGAGTACACTAGCAACCACCCAAGTACCCTAGCAACTGCCTAGCAACCACCCGAGTACCCTAGCAACAGCAACCACCCGAGTACCCTAGCAACCATCCTAGCAACCACCCAAGTACCCTAGTAACCACGTAGCAACCACCCGAGTACCCTAGCAACCACCCTAGCAATCACCCAAATACACTAGCAACCACCCAAGTAGCCTAGCAACCACCCGAGTACCCTAGCAACCGCCTAGCAACCATACAAGTACCCTAGCAACCACCCGAGTACCCTAGCAACCGCCTAGCAACCACCCGAGTACCCTTGCTCATTTCCGAGACTTAAGACATGCGATGGCCTAAAAGATTACAATTACAACAGTGCTGTAGATGTTAATAGCCACCATATCCATTATATTACATCCATTATAAAAGTACTTCACACAGCTCCAGGGGTTAATAAAGGCCATCTGAAGCAAATCTATGGGTTTGTGTAGAAAAAATACACACATTTAACACGTTATAAAGTAAGACATCAAGCTTCCGGCAGACTACCTTCCATATTGAACTTACAAACAAAAAAGTAACTGCTGTGAGGATGTCGTCGGACGGAGCATAAGCGCTTGAACTGCGAGAGGCATTACACTTTCTGCTCAAGTTGAATACAGAAGGCGTCCGTCAGAAGCTATATATTTTACTTTATAAAACATTTTAAATATGGATATTTTTCTTACATAAACTCATCAATTTGCTTCAGAAGGTCTTCATTAACCCCCGGAGCCGTGTGGAGCAGTTTTATGATGGATGGATGCACTTTTTCTGACTACGAATTTTGGGCTGCCATTCACTGCCATTATAAAGCTTGGATTAGCCAGGACATTTTGTTATACTCCGATTGTGAATGAACGTCATTCTTTACTCAGCAATAAAACCGGACAACAGTATCATCTCTTCACCCACACAGCATCTGACAATGTGCAGACAGGACACAAAGCAATTTCTAAACTGATTAAAAGAAAAGTCATTGCTAATGAAACCCCCAGTGTTTTGATTCCTGCTATAACTAATCACCATCTATACATATTATTTATAGAAAAGTTAATGTGGACAGAAGTGGGAAGAGACACCCGGATTAAGTCTAATGAGAAGAGTTCAACTCATCCTTGAGTGAGTGTGATTGGAGGGCATGAAGAAAGCATGTGCCTCATGCAAACCTGACTCTTCAGATGGACAATCGTGAGAAGCAGCAGCTTCAAAGAGGAAACACACCATAAGATTACACTGGTGCAGATCAGGAGAACAACTATGAACTGGAGTAAACCAACTGGACACAACGAATAATAAAACTCACGTTCTGAAGCTGGTATTTTTGGTGGCCTTGAAGGAAGTTCTGATGCTCTGACGTTCTGAAACATGCATGAAATCAGATCAAAATTTTTGTAGATGTTTTATTACAGCATGATGGGGTACGTCGCCACAACAGACACGTGACATCAACGCCGTTGAGAAGGAATATCTTGCCCTTTTTTCTAGCTTTTCTTATCCCTCTGTTATTTTTTATTAAAGGGTAACTTCAGTGATTTAGCATTAGGCTTTGTATCAGTAGAAACACGGTAGTATATTCAAATTATGGTACTTTCCCCCCTCATATCCCCCTGAGACGAGAGAATTATGCATTTTATTTCTGGAAAAATTCCTCCGATGACGCAAATATCGTCATTTTGCGTCATCAGAGGATTTTTTGGCCAGAGGCTAAAGACTGCAGCCAGAAGATGGAGCTGTTCCGCGTGTTATCAACCCGCCCATAGGGAGAGATCTCACGCACAGAATGTAAGACACAGACGGCCGCACGGACAATCATAATAACGGAGCGCGGTGCAGAGCAAAGTGAGTGTTTCAACTTTTCAATGAATTCCTGTGATAGTTTAGCTTCCATATGCGATCAGAAAACATGCCAGACTGGCGCTTAAAGGGTAACTAAACCCTAAACCAACTTTTTTTAGTTAATGATCTGTAATACTGGGGCTTTATTAATGCTGTTCATTGATTCGAGTAAATGTTTTGACATTTGAGTATAAAGTGTTTTAATTCTATAAAATATGGTGTAAAACCGTCTGAGTGCTGCCCTCTTAGGGTTGAACGGTGGCTACTGCAGTTGAATGTTCCTATTGGACGTTGTGGTACATCATGACGTAGGATGGCACTTCCAACGACTCGCTATCCGCGCCCCTGGCACGAGCTCACCACGCCCTCAGAAATGATTCCCCCAATCACATGATGAGAACGGCTTCACTCCAGTATGAACTGTCATGTTACATGAAGTTATGAATGACTTGACACTTGCTTTAACATTGTAATGAAGAAAATACGGTTAAATAATGCAGTTGTCAGTACACATCAGGCTTTTCTTGCGATATTATTGCCGCCCGTCATGTGTACAGATAATTTTCATACATGAGGAGCGCTTTCAAACCCTGACACGCAAGTGGTTGTCGCGGTAACCAACAACAATACCGTAACGTGCTGGCGTATATAGTTTAACTTATTTGAGGAAATCCGTTTATAATAGGCTTTTAGGTCTGAACTTATTGGTCCTGTGCTGCTTATTGATTCAGTTAATTTGAATGAAAATACATCGTATGTATATCAGATATCTGATCTATTTTTAGTGGCACTCAGTGAAAGGATTTGACTGTTCATAAATCAGTTCTTGCGCTGCTGCTTCGCTAGCATCGTCTGCATCGGGAGTTAACGCAGTTTGAGCCCGCGGCTCTCATTGATAAGGTTCCGGGTCTGTGTCTACAGACAATTCACCCTCCTCCACTTCAGGTGAAGGTGGGGGAGAATGACCGCTCTGTTGCAAAGCTACTGGCGTCACTCCAGTCATTCTCTTCGCGACTCGCGAGTCAGACAGCTGTCAATCAATCCGTCACCGCGGGTCTCAGGTGCACGCCCTCCGCTCAGCTCCGCCCCTCGGTTCGTCCCCTCTGTCTCCACTTTTCCAGCATTTTTCCAGTTAAGCTCTGAGCTGGGGTTTAGTTACCCTTTAACGTTACCTCAGCTCTGCTCAGCTTGAATGAAATCTGACACTGCTGCGTCTGTGCCGTGACTTTCGTTCGGCTCACTCACACTTTATTGAAAAGACACATTCAGTTTTTAATTGTAGTGTTTATTCTCTAACTGAACAAAATGATTGTATTACTATGAAGATCAAAACGACGTGTAGGGAGTGGCCTCATAGGGCAACGAAGCAAGTGCATTCTGGGAGTTGTTGTCTTTCATCCACGAGACAAAAATACATTTTCTGTCTTTTCTCAGTCTAGAAGGCACCAAATTCAAAAATAATTTCACATTTCTACAGCATAAATGACTCAGTTTAAATACAAAGCTTAATGCTAAATCACTGAAGTTACCCTTTAACCATTGTTAACTTTTTTCTTTTACTTTCCTATGTGTTCTGATGACATTGAATATATTCTTGATACATATTGCGCATTGTATACAGTTGTAAATCGTTAATGTCATATGTACTGTATCACTCACTTTCTCCTGGAGATTAAGGGCTAATTATACTCCATCACAGTTTCTATTTTATTTTTTACAATTATTAACAACTTTAAAGATTAACCCATAAATTCAGTAATTACAATCTAATAATATTCTGTAAGGTGTCATTCTGAGCTTTTTTACTTTTGATGATGGTAAGAATTGTACTTTACACAGTTGACCATACAATGGGTGAATACACCAGAGGTCTTCACGGAGCCCCCGAGACCCGTGGACCTGGGACCAGCCCCGGGACCTGTACAGGTTCGAGTCTATATTTTAAATGGTCAGCTGGTCCCAATCTATTACTACGGGTCCCGGGTCTGTTTAACATTTGTGTCTAATACCCGAGTCGATCCGGACTCGGAGAACCTGCCCGTGATCAGAGTCAGTCAGCACTGCTTGTGTGTTTTTTGTAACTTGCAACATATAAAGACGTTAAACCCACGGGCACCTCTTCTGTCTGAGCATCCTTCATGCATATTGTGGACAAACATGAGAAAAAAGTAATTGCTGTCAAGTGTATTACGTGTGACGCACTGTTGAAGTTTGATTTTAACTTATATTTTAATAATTTATTTCAAATCAGCAACAAAATCTCAGGTGAACTGTCACATAAATGTTTTATATGACGCTCACATTGCGTAAAAAAGCTCATATTTCAGGTTGCTCCAGCCAACGCGCATGTGCAGTCTCAAGCGCATGTTTCTATGGCAACCCGAGCTTCCGCTGTGACTGACTTTAATAATAAATTGAGGCGAAATGCAAATCTGCAAAGACGCATTTGTCATCCGTCACCGTGACATAAAGTGGACTTTTAAAGCTGAAATGATGAGAGAATTAAGCATGCTTGGAATAACGAGAGGAATAACATGGATTGAACGTTTTGGCAAGGATGTAATGCATCACAATCAAGTAACGTTACAAGGAAGGGAGACGATGGCTATAGGTAAGACAAAAAGTTATATTTTTCGCAACTTGTTTATTGACTTGTTAATATCAGTTTATTGTGGAATATGTGACAATCGGGTCCAGTCGGGTCTGTGTCTTCGTGCCGGGTTCGGTTCCAGCTTTTAAATAATAGACGGGTCCAGGTCGGTTCCGGGTACTAAATTTTTGGCATTGCTCGGATCTGCACGGGTCCGGGTCCAGTTTTTGAAATAATAGACGGGCACGGGTCGGTTCCGTTTAGCACATCACGGGTCTCTTCGGGTTCGAGTATGATTTTTTTGGACCCGTGAAAACCTCTAGAATACGCTAGTTCACAATATCAGACAATATGTGATATTGTTTTCAGGATAAGGCGACAAGAAAGTATTTGAATAGCCTATTATTTTCAAAAAATATACAATGACGAAATGTATGTGTCACAATCCTCTCCTGTCCCGGACTCCATTCCCCAGAATCCTCCCTGCCTCACACCTGTTTGCACTCCCTCATCAGCTTTCCCGCTCTCCCTGGATTCCCTGCACCTGGCCCTCTTCATTAGCACTCCCTTTATATTGTTCACACTTCCCAGCACTCCTGGGGCCTCATTTATAAACGTTGCGTACGCACAAAAGAAGGCGTACGCCGCTCTCTACGCAATAATTGGTATTTATAAAAAGCAAACTTGACGGGAAAATGTGCGGTCCTTCACGCAAGCTCTGACCCAGGCGTACGCACAAAAACGGGTGAAATGAGAAATGGCGACACCGTCGGCAGATGGAAGGAACACGTGAAAGTGTGTGAAACTGTAGACCGTTGTGTAAAAGAAATGGCAATACTGCCTCTCATAAATAACATGAAGACTTCACAAATCAAGTCTTACAATTAACAGCCTACACGAACACCCGTTTGATCGATCTGCAGTGCAAAACAAACAAAATCAAACGAAAATTACAACAGAAATGCAAATTAACACATATTTGCAAAAAGAAAAGTGAAATTTGTTCTGCAATAATATTGGCATATTATGCAATTCATCCTCATAAATAATATGGTAAACAGAACGAAATAGCTAATGTACGAAACTGATATTCTCGTCAATGTGTCCGTCTGGCGGAGCAGATATAGATGCAAATAGATAGATAGATAGATAGATAGATAGATAGATAGATAGATAGATAGATAGATAGATAGATAGATAGATAGATAGATAGATAGATAGATAGATAGATAGATAGATGGAGATGGATGCTGATAAAATAACGTATGACGTATGTCTCAACCATTCAGAAAGCTGCAAGTTACATTACATTTGCACTGAACTATTTCCCATTTCCACGTAGATTATAACCGACATCTGTAGCTTGTCAGATGCAATTAAATGGACGAAAATAAAATGCCCTATCACAATGCGTAATGACGCACAATGGCTGATCTTGCACTCTTAGAAGATGTGGCAAATGAAAGGATTCGGAGTGAACGCATCTTCACACAGCAAGAAGACTTGCTGGCAAACGAGGACACACTCTGGCGATGGAGCGCTAGACGCTTTTTTGCCTCAACTTTGATGTCCGACCATTTCTTTTTTATTTCGGCCATGGTCTGAGGTTGTGAGGCTACAGCATTTACGGCGTCTACAACCTTTTGCCATTCAAGTGCCATTTTGGCATTAGTAATGCCCACACTGTGCCCTCCAAAACAACATTTTTATCCTCTTTTCAACCTTACCAACGATAATTTCTACTTCACATTGAGTGAAGTTAAGTTTTTTTTATTTCCTCTCTGTGTTTGCCATGATTTCGCAATCGATGAATATTAACTTGTGGGCGTTTCACGGACTATTTATGGGCAACTATAGGCGTGACATGAAGCCGCAAAAGCTGCGCTATATTTAGAATTGATTGTGATTTATTAAGGGAAAACTGCGTAGGATGTGCGTGCGCACGGTTTTATAAATCCGAATATATCTGTGCGTACGCACGTCCTATGTTTCATCCGTACGCCACTTCTGACGCAAATCCTACGCAAAGTTTTATAAATGAGGCCCCTGGTCCGTTCTACTTTATGTTACTGTGTTCGTTGGTGTATTGCTCCTTCCTTTTGTAATAAACCCATCTTATTTGAAGTCTGCTTCCTGGTGTTCCTTACCTGCCTGACTATTTGTAACAGTATGACTGGAAAATAGTCTTTTAATCACAAAATGCAAAACAGGTGCATATTCAAACGTTTTATCTAGGGCTGTAGCGATTAGTTTACGTACTGAAGACTTTAATTTAGTTATATTTTGAGGTAATAAAGATAGATCTAAGTGAACAATAGCCTTTATTATGACTTAAATACATATAGCCGAGGCAATAGCCTAATAATTGGTTCAAATAAAGAATCTAAAGTGAGTAATCATAATGTTTTAATGAACAACTTTCCACATATATTTTTCTCACTCAATTATGTTGTAATAACGAGATGTTATTTAGTTTTAACGATATCGTATAACAAGATACGTTATGTTGTTAAAACGACACATTTTTCTTCTTAAAACAACATATTTTTCAGTATAGTGATGTGTACAATATGCCTTTATCAACATTAGAAAATGTATATAGTCTATATGTGCCTTTGTCACACTGAGTCGCACCTGAGTATGCACTGGTTAAGTATCCGACCAGGGAAACAGATCGAAGGAGCGCATGTAAGTGTTTTTGCCTATACTAAGTTCTGTTGCGTCACTTGTTGCATTACTTGCTATAGGAATAGGGTTGATTTCGACTCTGCACTTAGTTGTAATTCATTCTGTCATAGTAAATTGAATTTGAATAATATCCGCCGCGCATCTTTCAGCCGTTACCACGGAGTGCTTGCACTTAAGCTGGCCCATTCAGGCTGAGTTTTGGTTTTGATTTGAGCCATTCACGGGCGATCTGCGCGTTGGGGATAATTATAACAGGCTGATTAGCTCCCAGCTGCGCTCACTCAAGCAGTGAATAGCATCTACTTAACAAGCGTGTCATAGCTGGCGTGGAAGCCTGCATCGTCAGCCTCCGCGTGTGAAGACCGACGCGGGTAAAGACATCTATATTCGACTCTTCCTCTGCGCGACTCTACGCTGCAAGGACTCTGGGAAGGCACAGCGTTTTCTCCTTTTTCTATCTTCCACCCTCCCATCCTGTCACATGCCTGTCCTGTCTTGTGCTGCACATGGGTGTTTTGTTATTTTGGGCCATGTGCTCGTGTCGTTGTCTGATCCCTCCCCCTTGTTATCTGATTAGTGTTTGATTTTACCCACCTTTTCCCTCCTGATTATTTTCCCTTTATAAGTCCCCTTGTGTTTGCAGTCTGTGTCGGTACGTTATCTAATGTCTTCTGTTTTCCCCGTGATCCCATTTGGTATGTATTCTTTTTGGTGTATTTCTAGTTTTATGTTTTCCCCCTCGTGGGTTTTATTTTGTTATTATGTTTTGACGTAACACTTCCTCTCTCTAACCATGTGCTTTCAGTTCATTCCCATTGTCTCTCAACCACGCTCCACTCTTACATGCAGACGACAGCGTAACACTGCTAAAGACAAACGACCCGGCTTCAGTTTGGACAGGCTTGAGGAACATTACCAACTACAAGTCACCATCCCCCCGTTCTGTAAAGAATCAACAACTGGCTGAGAATCTGAATGCATTCTACTGCAGGTTTGAAAACCCATGATGAAAATCCCAGGCCCAGACGGCATCTCATCTGCCTTTTTGAAAGCCTGCGCTAACCAACTGGCCCCAGTCTTCACGCAGATCTTCAACAGATCATTGGAGCAGTGTGAAGTTCCCTGCTGCTTCAAACGCTCCACTATCATTCCCATCCCCAAAAAACCCCAAATCACTGGACTTAATGACTACAGACCTGTCGCTCTCACGTCTGTGGTCATGAAGTCGTTTGAAAGACTGGTTCTGGCCCACCTGAAGGACATCACTGGACCCTTGCTGGATCCTCTTCAATTTGCCTACAGAGCAAACAGGTCTGTGGATGATGCAGTCAACATGGGACTGCATTATATCCTGCAACATCTCGACAGACCTGGGACTTATGCAAGGATCTTATTCATGGACTTCAGTTCGGCCTTCAATACCATCATGCCTGATCTTCTCTCTGCTAAACTGACCCAGCTCTCCGTGCCATCCTCAATCTGTCAGTGGATCTCCAGCTTCCTGACAGACCGGCAACAGTTCGTGAGACTGGGGAAACTCACATCCAGGACTCTCACTACCAGCACTGGTGCCCCCCAGGGGTGTTCTCTCTCCCCGCTGCTCTTCTCCCTGTACACCAATGACTGCACTTCTAAAGACTCCTCTGTGAAGCGCCTGAAATTTGCAGACGACACCACTGTCATCAGCCTCATCCAAAACGGTGACGAGTCTGCTTACAGACTGGAGGTTGAACAGCTGGCTGTCAGGTGCAGTTATAACAACCTTGAGCTCAACACGCTCAAAACGGGGGAGATGATAGTGGACTTCAGTGGACCAGCCCAGCTCTCCCCCCACTCACCATCATGAATAGCACTGTGGAAGCAGTGGAGTCACTCTCAGGACCTGAAATGGGACAATCACATTGACTCCATTGTGAAAAAGGCCCAGCAGAGACTGTACTTCCATCGTCAGCTGAGGAAGTTCAACCTCCCACAGGAGCTGCTGATTCAGTTCTACTCGGCTGTCATTGAGTCTGTCTTATGCACTTCCATCACTGTCTGGTTTGGTTCAGCTACCAAATCTGACATCAAGAGACTACAACGCACAATCCGGACTGCAGAAAGCAAACCCCCCTGCCAACCCTCCAGGACCTGTACTCTTCCAGAGTGAGGAAGAGACTCCACTCACCCTGGTACAAATGATGGTACAATTTTTGTTAGTATATTTACAATATACTATTGAAAAAGAGAATATGTTTATTTATATATACTTGAGAGAGAGAGAGAGAGCCCATGGGCACCCGCCATCATATATCATAAATACAAAGGGATCAACAAGGAACAAGTGAAACCATAGAAACATGATTAGTAACTGTAGACTCTAATAGACATAAGAAATGTGAACTGAAACAAAAGAACAGAAAATATTTCTAAATATTTAATCTCTACTCAGGTGTGGATGTACACAAAGAAAGCAAATAAAGTGAGACTGGGCGAAACATTCCAGGGTGGAGTCTTGTAGAAATGAGCATCTGATCCGAACATTTAAAGGTCATGTGAACAGCCTCACCCAAAAAAAAAAGACAACAAAAACATTGTATTTTGAGTGGAAAATCTGGTTCAGCTACAATGTGAATATAGCCCTAATTTCACACAGATATATTTTCTGGTGCCATTTGAAATGGCAGAGCCTCAGATCTTTTTAGGAGTATCTGTAAGTGATGGCAAAAGACAAATCAGTTGATTTTTGAAATTGCTGCTTCTTTAAACCTTGTCACACTGATACACACTGCAATTTCTTTCCAGAATGAGTTTTCAAATAGCGTTTCAGGTCCCTGATATGGGAAACTCTTCTCACACTGAAGACATGGGAACTTCTCTCTGGTGTGTTATCACATGATTCTCATAGTGTTTCCTGTCTGCGAACTCTTTCCACACTGATGGCAACTAAGACAGTTTGAAGACTAACATATTATTATTTTCAGTATTAATATTCATAATCATTTGTATAATTATTATTCAGCCAGAGTGTGCCTGAACACAGGAGTGTGAGGATTACATTGAGAGAGAGACAGAGAGGAGAACATTTTGAACACATAAGAAAGAATTGTGTAGCATGATGTTGTTTTTCTACTAATGCAAATGACACAAGTCACAAGTTCTCTACAAGAAATCCATTTTGAACATGAAATAAGTTTCTCTGTTTTCCACTGATGCATACGTTCAAGGGTATATTGTGCCGTGTCTAAGCACGAGGTATATATTTAAACATAAACAACGTAATGTAACGTATTTTTTAAAAAAAAATGTAACTGTCAATGTGAATTGTATTATTAACTTACCATTGTGTTATTAAATGGATTTCAATGATACATTCAAATCTGATTTTTTAAAATATATTTTTTTCTACGTACATTTCTGTGCACTTGTGTGGCTTTTGATACAGCAGAGTGTGAACGGGACTTTTATTTTGGTCTGGTGGTGTGACGTCATAAGGCTGCGTCGCGTTCCTGCATCTGTTGTGATTCAGCTGAAGAGAGGTTTGTGTTTTAAACGTTTAAATGGTTTAAAGCGAAGCAGAATACATGATATATTATTAAATGTAATATTGCATTGCTTTATCTAAGATTTATCAGCGTTGTGTGAGTAAAGTAACAGAATGAAACTCATGAGTAACAGAAGGAGGGTTTCTCTCTTTATCATGAATCAGTTCAAACATGAGTTCAGTCTCTGGAGAGAGAACCGGAGCTTTAGACTCTCCGAGTCAATTGAACCGATTGATTCACAACAAATGATTCAGTGATTTATCTAACATTTATCAGTGTTGTGTGAGTAAAGTAACAGAATAAACACATGAGTAACAGAAGCAGCGGCTCATTTCTCTCTTTATCGTGAATCAGTTCAAACATGAGTTCAGTCTCTGGAGAGAGAACCGGAGCTTTAGACTCTCCGAGTCAATTGAACCGATTGATTCACAACAAATGATTCAGTGATTTATCTAACATTTATCAGTGTTGTGTGAGTAAAGTAACAGAATAAACTCATGAGTAACAGAAGGAGCGGCTCATTTCTCTCTTTATCATGAATCAGTTCAAACATGAGTTCAGTCTCTGGAGAGAGAACCGGAGCTTTAGACTCTCCGAGTCAATTGAACCGATTGATTCACAACAAATGATTCAGTGATTTATCTAACATTTATCAGTGTTGTGTGAGTAAAGTAACAGAATAAACACATGAGTAACAGAAGCAGCGGCTCATTTCTCTCTTTATCGTGAATCAGTTCAAACATGAGTTCAGTCTCTGGAGAGAGAACCGGAGCTTTAGACTCTCCGAGTCAATTGAACCGATTGATTCACAACAAATGATTCAGTGATTTATCTAACATTTATCAGTGTTGTGTGAGTAAAGTAACAGAATAAACTCATGAGTAACAGAAGGAGCGGCTCATTTCTCTCTTTATCGTGAATCAGTTCAAACATGAGTTCAGTCTCTGGAGAGAGAACCGGAGCTTTAGACTCTCCGAGTCAATTGAACCGATTGATTCACAACAAATGAATCTATTTCTACAAATTTAAAAAAAAATTAATTGACTAATATATTAAGGGTTATAAGGGTAATATAATTGTATTATTATATTAATATGTACTGTTAGTTTTGAGTGTTTTTATCGAATCAGTTTAGTTCCATTAACTATCGCTCTGATGAATAGAGATGAATCCATGACAATACAATATTCTTTCACAGAAATATGACACTTAACCCTTTAAGGTGGTCGCACCATGAAAAAAGCAAAGGAACATTTTTTTCTTTGCATATTTTATTCAATTATGATAACAATAACGACAATCAAAAAACATTTTTTAATTAGACCCTACAGTATTTTAGATACAGTCCTCTACCAAACGGTTGAGACGTCTGTTCATAATAAAAGAACAACATTCAGAACAAGTCATATTAAGTGCAATTTCTTGACCAATAAAAAATCTGATGGCTGTTATTGATGGCTTCATACACATCAAGTGTGTGTGTGTGTGTGTGGGTGCAAAACTTCACCCAAGATTTGAATTGAATTTTTTTTTTTTTTATGTCAGTGGGAGAAAAAGAAAACCTCCAATAAGCTTTACAGACAATGTTATGAATATGGTCAGACTACTTTAAACCACTGTGCAGTAAGGTCTTCTTTGTAGAATTAATAAAGACGATTTAAACAAATACAACAAATATATTTGGTGGTCATGCAACAGCACAAATGGGTTTTGACCTGTTGTGCAACTGCACTAATGATTTTGGTCAGGGGTGCAACAGCAGCGGTGCAACAGCACTTATTTTGCCTTTGGCCATTCATTTCTGATGGTATGCTGCAAAGCATTCCTGCTTTGCGTTCATACACAGGAATACATCACATTTCTGGCATTTCCATCTCGACACTCCCTTTGGACAGAGGTTGCATCTCCCCCGCTTGTTAGAATGTAGTGGCAAATGTCCGAGGTTGTCATATTGTACATCTGGTTGTGGGTGGGAGGGTCTTGGGGTATTGGACTTTTTGTTTGACGACATCTGTGGTGGAGAGGATGATGAAGGTCGGCCAACTTTGGATGCTGGCTTGTTGACTTGAGCCAAAGTGTGTGCAGCAGTAGGGCAGCAGTGCTTCTTTCAGGAGTCTGCAGTCCCGTTTGTAGACAAGCCAGGCATTTGAGATGCAGAGGTCTAGGATGTATCCAAACAGGGGAAGGTACCATCGCCTGGATTTCGCTGGGGTCTTATACATGTGTACCAGCATGTCAGACAGATCAATGCCTCCCATATGCTGATTGTAGGCAGGGATGGGTGATGGGCATGGGACAGTGACCTTTGCTTTGGCCTCTTTGCTCCATGTTTGACAGAGGAAAGAGGTGTGATCCCACAGGCACTGCTAAGAAGGCTCACACATTTATTATCGAACCATTTCACTGCGAGCAGCCCTTCAGCAGACATAAAGTCAAAAGCTCCACGTCCTTCCTTCATCAGCTCTTTGTTCGTCTTTAAGGTTGCTCCACCCATGCGGTTTGGTCGGACAGTGCCAATGCACCTGATGCCCAGGTTCTCTTGCAGGTTCTGGACCAAGTCGAAACTGGTGAAGAAGTTGTCACAGAAGACGACTGAAAGTCTTGGCAGTGTGATGGTTTTGCAGAGTGTTGTCACAAGTTTGGCCCCTAGAAGCAGTGCCTCCTCCTGCTCAGTTAGGGCAACGTTGAAAAATGTGGACGCCCCCTGATAGAGGAGAAAGTCATGAATGATGCCAGATGAGCTGGCCCGGCAGAACAATTTAAAGCCCCACTTGTCTGGCTTGTTGGCAATATACTGGCGGAGAGAGCCAGCCCTTGTGCCTTTATACGCCACCATGACCTCATCCACACTGCGCTGGTAAGTGGATGAGATCAGAAGACACTGCTGACGAAGCATGTCAAAAAGGGGGCAGATTTTGTAGAACCTGTCTGGACTGCCATTGCACTGCTGATTATCATTAAAATGAAGGTACCGGCGTAACAGCTTGAATCTTCTCCTTGGCATAATATCGGCTATCACACTGAATCGTGACTCAATGCACCAGTAGTCATCGATGGCTGGGAAAGTGAAAACACCCATGAAGAGAAGCATTGCCAGGAATTTTTCAATCTCTTCAGGACTGGTTTTGATTGGATCTCCCAGCTCCTGGGCAGTGTAGAGATTGGTTTGCTCAGAGATATGTGTAATCATCTCATCCGTGAAGAACATTTTAAAATACTGAAAGGGTGTCTTTACAGTTAAAACTTGAGTCTGGAACCTGGAATGTCTTCATGTCTCCACAATCTTCTTCTGCCGTCCTTTCCATCTGGGGGTGATGGTTCAGGTGTGTCCTGTAGCTCTGCAAAAGAAACAGTTTTCAGGGAGTTTTTCCCCATTCTCCTCTTCTTTTTGGACGGTGGTTTAGAGGATGAACTTGTTGAGGCAACCTCCTCCTCATCCATTGAATCAAAAGAAGTGTCCCCACTCTCTTCTGCTGGTGTGGGCAGATAATCTGGATCATCTACGGGGTCATCATCACTCAGATCCGCATCTGAGTCCTCAGGATTTTCTGGTACAAGGGCCAGAAAAGTGCGTGGTCTTGAACCATAAAATGATTTGACGTCCATCTATCAGGTCTAAAACATAAAGAAAAACAATTTGTATTACAAACCATGTACTCTTACAATGCTAGTCATATAGTAATACACAAACATAGTCAATTTTAAATTATGAAATTAATAGTAATACCAGAATTGGTATTAATTCTTCTAATTTATTCTTGATATTTACCATATACAGTACAGAAATTGTGAAAAAATATTTTATCAATATCATTTTTCATCAAATATGTTATTGAATAATATTAAATTAATCATTTTAACAACACTAACCCTTTTGTTCATTGTAAATAGCTCATCAACTAATTTTACCAACATTAGCTATTCTCTACCATAAAATGACAACTCAACCGTTTGGTAGAGCATGTTTTGAAAAAATTATTTGACCCTTATAAGACTTATTTTTGTTTAATTAAGTTACATAATCCAATTTAACAACTCCTCTGAAATGATAATATGTCATAAAAAATAGTCTTACCTTTAAAAGATATGCGTCATCAAAGGATGAGTAAATTTTCGCTGTGTCACGTGCTGTTTGAAGGAACACTGAAAAGGCATGCTGCTCACAAACACAGTGCCATCTAGTGGATTTCTTTAGCATTGCACAACTACACCAAACGGTAGAGATGGCTCATTCAGGTTGAGTTAAACTTGATGCATTTTTCAATGAAATATAGTGACTTAAAGTGTGGTCTACCAAATGGTTGAGTAGTACCTTAAAGGGTTAAATGTAAGACATAGTTCAGTGAATCTCAAAAGCTGACCATCAGAATTCAACAACTGACCAACTAATAATATATTAGACTCAAAACAACGTCTAAAAAAGTTTTTCTTTAGTAGAAGTTATGTTTAAAAACCAAACCCAGTGTCAAAAGGACTTGCCTGTTAAAATGAGATGATCGAAGAGGTATTTTGTTAATATCAAAACTGCATCTAAGAAGAAAAATGATACCACTAAGTTGTTTAAATAAATGGTTTGGGATAATATTCAACAGAGCAATTATACTTAATAAAAAAAATGTAAGTCTCCAAACATTTGTTTTTAGATAAACTTGATTTAATAATGATACATGCAGTGACCAATCGATTAGATCTCTTTTGTTTAAATCTCTTCTCCTCCATCTAAATTAGTTTGGGTTAATATGTTTCCCTCATTTGAGTGGGAAGATTTTTGGGCATTTCTTAGTCGGTACTGTGTAAAAAATAAAACCAAAGAAGAGTCATTTAAAAATGTTCACAGAATATATCCTGAGAAAGACACAATTTTTGTTTCTTTTTATTTAATTTATTGTCGTGTTTCAATTTATACTTACAAAATGTGAAAATGTGACAAGACCTTGCAGTTGAATTCTGTCATTTTGAAAGTTAATTAAAAAAAACTCTCTCTCTCTCTGACTCTCTTACCAGTGACTGAACTACTGAACTAGAGATGATTGAGACACATTCAGAGATTTAGTTTGGATTTATTTTTCTTTCTGTTAATTATTAATTATTCTCATTTTAAACAGGACAAACACATAAAAACTCCTGGTGAAGGGACTAAGATCCACATGACACACTATTATAAAGATGGAGTTTATTAAAGAGGAGAGCGAAGACGTGAAGATTGAAGAAACATTCAGAGTGAAAGATGAAGAAACTGAGGAACAAACAGGTTGGTTTCATTCTCAAAGCTGAACTCAGTCATTTGATCCCCAAACTGTTCCCACAAAGTTGGGAGCATGAAATTGTCCAAAATGTCTTGCTGAAACATTAATGGTCCCTTTACTGGAACTAAGGGGCAAGCCCAACCCCTAGAAAACAACCCCACACCATAATCCCCCCCTCCACCAAACTTTACTCTTGGCACAATGCAGTCAGACAAGTACCGTTCTCCCGTTCTAGTCAGGCAAGTCTGTAGACTCTGCAGAAAGGTGGCGACTTCTGCGCACTGTGCGCCTCAGCATGCGCTGAACCATGATTTTATGTGGCCTACCACTTTGTGGTTGAGTTGCTGTGGTTCCCAATTGCTTCCACTTTGTTATAACACAACTAACAGTTGAGACGAGATAAATATTCACCAGTTTTGGCCACAAGTGAGCGCTGCATGCATTCTTGAGAGCCCCAGAAACACAAACATTGATCTAAAGTAAAATGTACCCACCATCAAATAGGCTTCTATAATATACCAATACCATAAAATAATAATAATTAAAAATAGTAAAAATCCAAATACCAGATCTTGCAGAAATTTAAAAATTGCAGATATACTTTAATTCTGTAAAAGTGCAGAGTTTAAATAGTAAAAATGTACTGAAAAACATCTCACAACAATAATTACACACAATAATAATTCAAATCAATTACAAGTTTGAAATGTAAAAACAGATTCTGTATTTATTCATACTCTCATGGAGCAAACAGTGGCAAAAATAGTGCAAACAGCAAAACCCCAACCATGTTTTCAGATAGCTTACAAAATTACAAGATTAGCATTATTTAATGATAGAACTCAAGTAATTAGAACTAAAACTGGGTAACCATGTATGAAAACATGAATGCATTTTGTCATTTTAACTGAACTTAGGACTGGTGGTGGTGCTTAAGACATTGTTGGTTATTCAGTGTTTATGTAAAACAAAACTAGCAATAATACTGATAAGATAAGGATTGATGAGCTGCTGGGATCATGAATATTAATCAGTTTAAATCAGTGTTCGCTCGTACTGATTTGCCAATGCACCAGCCAATGAGATTGCCATTTGCTCATTAGTTTCTGCTTGTTCATAAAGGCTGAATAATTCCAAATTAACTTTTTCAAAGTCTGATTTACTCCGATCAGAGTGAATTTCTTTTTCAGTCTTCATTTAGGGGTAAAAAGAAGGTGCTCCTCAGGTATTTCAAAGGACAATATCATGGATAGGATATCAATCTCCCCCATAAACTTCTGGGCCCTCCGCAATCTCTCCACCTTTCCCCCTGGTGTGATGCCCATGGGAATATGATCTAGTTGTATGTTGGTTTTGATGCTTTACATGTCTAAATGTTTTGTTGTGTGTTGCTTTGTACCATTAAACTGGTGTTCATTTGCATTTGTCTCTTTTCGCCTTAGACCTGACGGTGCTGAAAGAGGAGCGTGAAGAACTGAATCAAATGGAAGAGAAAGATCAATATGAGAATAATAATTATTTCATAACAGAAGAAAAAACTTTTAGTTTTTCACAGCCTGAAAAGACACGGAACAGGGGTGAAAAGAAGGGAACTAGAAGTAATTTCACCTGCCAACAGTGTGGAAACAGTTTCACTCTAAAAACAAGCCTTAACAGGCACATGAGAGTTCACACTGGAGAGAAGCCCTACACTTGCCCTCAGTGTGGAAGGAGTTTCAACCGTCAAGGAAACCTTAAAGTCCACATGAGAGTTCACGCTGGAGAGAAACCATTCATCTGCCAACATTGTGGAAGAAGTTTCTACCTAAAAGGAAACCTTAAAGTCCACATGAGAGTTCACACTGGAGAGAAGCCATTCATCTGCCAACAGTGTGAAAAGAGTTTCACTCAAAAAGAAAGTCTTAACAAGCACATGAGAGTTCATACTGGAGAGAAGCCTTACACCTGCCAACAGTGTGGAAAGAGGTTTAAGCAACATAAAAACTTTAAAGTCCACATGATAAGTCACTCTGGGGAGCAACTCTACAAGTGCCCTCAGTGTGGAAAGAGTTTCACTCTAAAACAACACTTTGAAGAACACATAAGGATTCACACTGGAGAGAAGCCGTTCACCTGCCAACAATGTGGAAAAAGTTTCAGCCGAAAAGAAAGCCTTAACAGGCACATGAGAGTCCACACTGGAGAGAAGCCGTTTACATGTGGGCACTGTGGGAAAAGTTTCAGGTATAAAGTAGCCCTGGAGTGCCACAGGAGTATTCACGCATGAGAGAACTGGTTTTATTTTATTTTTTGTCATCAGTGTGGAATGAATTTCACAGACAGGAAACATCTCATGTTTGAGAGACGATATAATTAAATCACCTTAGAGGCCTGAATTCCTAAATAATGTTCAGTGACTCGAGAGGAGTAAAGAAGCCAGAGTCAGAATTGGACTCAATGTATTGATCTGTCAAATGAAGTTTGAAAGAAGTTTCACCAACAAAGGGAATTTTTATCAGACTGGAAAAAAATGAAGATTGCAAAACGAAAAAAAAAAAAAAAGATAAATGTTTGCCTTTTTTAAAATTTATTTAACGATTTAAAACACAAGCATTGATGTTTTACCACAATTTTACAATAAAATTGATACATTGATAATTCATTTGTGTCAGGATTGCACAGAAATCATGCAGAAATAAAGTGGATTTTACCGCTATTTCGAAAAGAGGAAGGACATAAGTAATTCAGCCTTATAGATATGATAATCTATAAGGATAAGTAATTCAGCCTTATAGATATGATAATCTATAAGGATAAGTAATTCAGCCTTATAGATATGATAATCTATAAGGATAAGTAATTCAGCCTTATAGATATGATAATCTATAAGGATAAGTAATTCAGTCACATCTGCTTCTGTTTATTTGTAGTCACAGAACAGCACAAGACTGTGAAAGCATGCCCATTTAAAAAACAATTCTCTTGTTTTTACATCACATTTCCTCAGGAAGAATGATAATTTCCACTATCCAATGTCCTTTGAGCAGAGGCTCTCTCCAGTCCCAATATAGAGTCATCCTTTCAGACAGAGAATCAAGAAGCTTGTGAATGAAAGGGAGTGATGGTGGAGGAGGCTATATTTTATGACATTGACAGCTAAATATGCATATCAGGCAATCCGCTTTAAGAGACGACATGTATTGCCAGATAAAATATGTCACAAATCGAAGTTATTTCAAACACTCGCTGCTAGGGGTGTGACGAGACACGAGACAAGATTTTTGCACAGTATTTTTAAGAAATCCTCAATGACGAAATTCATGACTAGAAAAATAGTTTGCAGGTGAAATGTTTGAACTAATCATCTTGTAATGAATGTCATTTCAGTACTACTTTCTGAGTATGAATTATCAAATGCATCGAAAAACAGCAATATACAAGACCTGTAAAGGGTTTTGCCACAATCTCAACTGACTGGTTTCTCTCCTGTATGATTTCATGAGTCTCTTCAGACCTGAGTATCAAAGATATTAGCAACTTTTACTCCCTACTTGATTACATTTTTGAACAAGTAAGTGTACTTTTTACTCCAATACATTTGTGTTAAATAATGCAATTACATAAAGCAATATAACATATTGCTTATAAATATATAACATTCATTCATTAATTTATAGCTGGTCCTTGTAAAATGTAATTTAGGTCCGTGTACAATCAGGGTGTCTTCCGTCCATTCCAGTTAAAAAACAGAAAATGAAAAGACACAATTTTTTTTTTTTTTTTTTTTTTTCATAAAAACAAGATTTCGGCTTGATTTTTCGTTTTTTGTTCAGAGGTAGAAAAATTAATAAACAGTTTGAATATTCGATTTCTACACGTGGGCGGGAATTATATGCCCCTTTCTGCTGATTGGTCAGCTGAAGATCAAACTATTCCTTCATCAGTTCTTCCTCAGCAGAATAAAAGTCCTGCGCTGCTACAGCTGTACGGATTCTTAACGTGTTTATACTACAGTTCATATTTTTCTCATCAAACAACCAGACTAACGAATGGCTCGACACAACCCGTCCCGGGGCAGAGCCTAGACAGGGCTTTCTTCTGTGTAGACCAGCGGTTTTAGACCAGCAAAGTGCCAGGGGGTCAGCGAGACCTGTGGACTGCGAGAAGGCTTTGACTATTTTACTCAACATTATTTTATCTATCCGCTATATTGACGAGACCTTATTGAACGATATTGGTTTTCTTATGGCCTTTTTGTGCACTTCAGCTTCACTGAGACTTGAGAGTTGACTTGAGACTTTGTTCACTTGAGAGTTTGCAGACGTTTAAGAGGCGTTTGTGTCGACCTTGATTTATTGCAATATTGAGGTGTTCAGTTTTATTTCGATTTTAGAAAATAAACATGATTTCTCATCTTACAAATCAGTTGTTTCTTATTTTAACTGGTATGTCTCTCAGGTATCGAGGAGTCGTGCATCGTTGAGCCTGTCCCCGGCAAACACGTTTACGTTGTGGCAACGTATGTGGCACGTTGCATTTCTACTATGGGAACGCCGCTGTCTACGTGCTCGCAACATTGTAACAACGTAGAATTGTAAGACGCGGCTGTAGCAACGTTGTTGCGCGACATTCAGCAACTGCGAGACGACATTCTGACAACTTTTTTATGCTAGATATAGATACTCTTGAGAAGAAAAAATGATACAAGGTTAACTAATTTAACTTCATTAAAACTGCATGTGGTAATCGAAATGTCTTCCAAAATACATACATTTTGTGAAAATAAATAAAATAAATAAATATTTAGTTTAAGTATAATAAATCAAACATAAAAAGCAAAGATAGTTCAGAACATTTAATGAACAAAACCGGGTTCTGTAGATGGCAGAAAGCCGGGGCGATAAGGTCGGTAACTGGAATCAGTCCAGGAAACATGAACGAATCCAGAGGAGAAATGCAAGTAATAGCAAAGAAACCAATGAAACTAAATAGCAGACAAATCAAAGGAAAGAATAAACCGGTGCGCAGCGAACGAGCGGCAATCAGCTGAGCACAATTGATAAAGAGACACAGAAACAAACATTTGAGGTCAGATCAAACCCTGTTCCTGACAGATACATCATATCGGTGAACTCCTAGTATCACTTCGCAGTGCAGTTTGTTTAAGCTTGAGACATTTATAGCTCTTTTAAGCATCTATCAAATCTTAGGTAAATTATTTATTTTTTATAAATACGGAGTGTCTATTTACACCTAGTGTACACTCCACCTAAAAATGCCTGGTTGGGCCAAACAAGATAAAAAATAAAAAAAGCAAATATTTTAACGTCTTCAGTGGTGCAGTCAGTAAAGCGTGAAGCTTCAGGATCATGGTTTTGACTCGATTGACTTGGGTTCGAATCCGCCTTTTGCAGAGCTCGTTTTTCTCCCGTTTCTCATCACATATCACATCATTTTTATTATCCCATTAAGGCGGCATCCATTTAACAATTTTAATAAATATAAAAAATAATTTACACTGTTATTATTGCATCCTGTTAATGTACAATAAAACTGAGGTACAAATAGTATGTATCGGTCAAAAAAAGAATAAATAGCATCTAATTACTATTTACAGATATTGCAAAGAACTACTTGTGCATGGTGTAAATAGAATATATCACTATTTTCACTTAGTATGCTATTTCACTAAGTAAATAGCATCTCTTGTTATTTGCACTTAGTGTAATTAGCATCTATTAGCATAATAGCATCGCTGCCTTATTTTTATTGTAGGTCTTTAATAGAACATTATTAGGCTACAGAACAGATCGAAAATGATGGGGAGAAAAGTGGAGAGTGACAGCATGTGCACTGGCCATCCCTGAATACTTACTTCAAATTATAATGAGAAGAGATCCAATGAACCATCCTGTAAATGTGGGGTAACTGTTCGCTGTAAAATAAAATGTCGAACTTAGTGTCATATTGATAACAGCTGTACAGGACAATAAAGCAATATAACATGTATTGCTTATAAATGTATAAAATATTAATTCATTAATTTATAGCTGGTCCTTGTAAAATGTAATTTAGGTCCGTCTACAATCAGGGTGTCTTCCGTCCATTCCAAATCCGTTTCCAATTAAAAAAACAGAAAACGAAAAAACTGATCATTTTTCGTTGTTTTCCCCCCCCATTTTTTCAGAAAAACAAGATTTCGGCTTGATTTTTCGTTTTTTGTTCAGAGGTAGAAAAATTAATAAACAGTTTGAATATTCAATTTCTACACGTGGGCGGGAATTATATGCCCCTTTCTGCTGATTGGTCAGCTGAAGATCAAACTATTCCTTCATCAGTTCTTCCTCAGCAGAATAAAAGTCCTGCGCTGCTACAGCTGTACGGATTCTTAACGTGTTTATACTACAGTTCATATTTTTCTCATCAAACAACCAGACTAACGAATGGCTCGACACAACCCGTCCCGGGGCAGAGCCTAGACAGGGCTTTCTTCTGTGTAGACCAGCGGTTTTACTCCAGGAAAGTGCCAGGGGGTCAGCCAAATAATTTTCTATATCCTACCGTATTTTCCACACTGTAACATCTCGTTTTTTTATCATGAAACATGCTGTGATTTATTCCAAAGTGTCTTATATAATGCATTTGACGTCAAATAATCAAAATGTTGACTTTTTAAAAGTAGGGGCTTCCAGCATTTGCTGTATTTTAGTTCATGTTTCTGTTGTGCGTCAGAAAGATGTTCATATGAGACCGAGACACGCTAAAGCAGCGCATCCTGTTGGTTTCTTAATTTTTCAAAGGCATGACATTTTATAGTAATTTTAAATGTACACAAATAAAATAAATATTTACTGCTTCGACTGAGGAAAAAATTAAGTGATAGCGCCGGCGACTCGCGCGCTCACATAACGTATCAGTTCTGGCATTGCTAACATGACATCACAGCCTGTTCTTTATCTAAATAAAACCAAACATATAAAAAGTTATTCTGCTTAATTTAATTTGTATAATAGTATAGCATCCAAATGTTACATAATTGCAAATATGGATACTTTGGACAGAATGAAAAATACATGAGTGACAAGAACAACATCGATACAGTTTCTATTCAAATAAATTAATTTAGACTTGGTATTCAAACTATTTAAACATAAAAAAAATTTTTTTAATAAATGGCACAATATAGATTATTTTTATACGGCTACTTATATTATTCATTCTTGTTGTTTTCTATGAATACCATTCATTTAAGGATTTGTCATACAGTGAGAGGAAGTTGAAAGATTCTGGAATCTACCGCCGCTTCAATATAATTATGTATGTATATACTACTTAAATTCATAATCAAAGCCTCAATCAATATTCATCCTCCTATATAATTATTATGATTTTAATGATTCTTTCCAGTTATGATTTTGATTAATCAATAGGACCCATGATTGTTTCTTCCTTTATATTTTCTAAAGTTTGTATTTGGTGGTGACTTGAGGGTCTGTCCTGGGCGTGTGTGATGTTTCGCTAAAATTTCAGAACATGTTGTCGTGTGTTTGGATTTGAGGTATCACACACCTCTAACTCGACAGGAATGCAGTAACAGAGATTGCTCATTTAGCCCGGCTTCCAGAGATGAAATATGGATTTGTCTTTCATTTTATTTTATTTTCATTTCATTTTATATTTCCTCTCACTGAAACCCTAAAGAATCAAGATGAATATGGTCTGTACTATTGTCTGTCTCTCTCACTGAGAGAAAAGCACATGTTACCAGTATGTTTTGGAAATCTTTCTCTGGTTTGGACCAGAGCTCAACCAACTCCAACCTTGGAGAGACTGTGTATCTGTGTGTGTGCGCAGTATTCAGTGTTACAGATCAGTGTTGGATGTGGACTACGGGCATCCTAAGAGACGGGTGGACTTGTTGGTCTGGGCAAGCTGGCGCCTGTCAGCGTCAACAAGTGATATATGGACACATGAATCTGATTAACTGACAATGTGTGGAAATTTACCAAGACTGTCCATTTTCTCTGAGCCAATCTGAATAATCCACATGGCAGTAATGACGTGGTTAGACCTTGAAACCAGTATAACTGTTCAGAAATTGTATGTACGATGGGCGGAGGTGGGGAGACTGGTAGAGAGAGCGCGGCCTACGAAATCCTTGTGAGACTTGAAGCTGCTTCTGCTGATGAAACCGCAAACTATTCTTCAGTAAATTTCTCTTTAATTAATCTAACTCCTGACTCTTGGTCTTCATTTTTCACTACTGGTCTGGGGTCCTAAGCTGTTACCCCAACAACAGTCATTGAAATGTTTAAATCAAAACAATAATGGAATGCATTCTATTGATGACATGGTAAATGGTAAATGGACTGCATTTATATAACGCTTTTAACAGACCAATGGCCATACAAAGCGCTTTACACATTGCCTCACATTCACCCATTCACACACCAACGGCGGTGTCAGCCATGCAAGGCGCCATCCAGCTCTTCGGGAGCAGCTGGGGTTAGGTGTCTTGCTCATGGACACATCGACACTTGGTCAGGTGGAACTGGGGATCGAACCACCAACCTTCTGGTTTGTAGACAACCTACATGAGCCACAGCAGCCACTGCAGTGTACATCACAGCACTGGAGCTCCAGAGGCTCTGTGTTCCTCTCACTCAGACTCACTTTCTCTGCCTCGGCTTTTGATCAGTGTGTGCTTCTGAATCAGCCAAGTGTACGATTCCCTGTCAGCATCTGATTGAGAATCTGCATCTTCATTGTTCAGTGTGCACTTTTATCCGTCTGGATCTGTGTTCATTTCCAGACCGTTGAATTGCACATCACAGGTTTCTGATCTGTGAACGGTTACATATAAATTTTACTTGGTTGTAGGATTTTGGATCAGAAAATGTATAGCAGTAAATTCTGCAAGCTCGTGCCCCTGACGTGTGTCAGTCCTGCTCTGACTGTGTGTGTCACAGACATGCTATTGCCAAGTCTGCGGTTTTCCCACGGGATTGGGCTACTTTAACACTGTTGCCACTGTTTTTCATGTCCACGGGTTGAAGCGACCCCAATAATGTCATATTTAGCCCTGGGAATGCTAATGTTAGCAGGGGAAACCAAGTAAGAGATTGAATGTGAACGCTGAGGCAGCGTTTGTGGATAGTTTGTGTTCCCACTGCGGGAACATGTCTATCTCGGAGCTTAGATCGAGACTTGCCTACCTTCGGCAAGGTGGAGTCCCCCTCCGCATACCTCGATCTAGTGCTATCCCTGCCCAGCAGGATAGACCTACTTCGATGGATGCCCGGGGTGATCTGAGGATTACGTTCAGGGCAAACCCGCCGAGCGAGCCTCCGCGGGCCCCTGATCCCTCACAAGCTCCACAGCCGGTGGTGCTTCCGGAGGAAACTGCTGGCCCCTCTCATGGGCGTCCAGCAGTGACTTTCGGGGCACCCGCGGATGAGCAGATGTCGATCACTGCATCGGAGGGGGAGTTCCAGTCCTCGGAGGATGAAGATTCGGCTGTACTGCTTCCCTCTGGGAGAGTGGCAACGGTCGAGTCGGACCCCGAGTTGACGGCTATGCTTTCCCGGGCCACCGAAAAGGTCGGGCTTGAGTGGAACCCTCCACCACGTCTCGAACCTTCCAGGTTGGATGATTGGTTTCTCGGGGCGGGTCGCGCTGGTTCTCAGTGTCCCGCTCTGGTACCATTCTTCCTGGAGGTGCATGAGGAGCTGACTAGGTCGTGGACGGTGCCGTTCAGTGTCAGAAACAGACCTAGTGGCTCCTCCCTCCTCACTACCCTTGACGGCGGACAGGCTAAGGGTTACGAGGGGATCCCACCAGTTGAGCGGGCCGTCGCAATGCAGCTGTGTCTGCGACCGCCTCCAACTGGCGCGGTGACCCACGTCCTCCTGTCCAAGGCCTGTAAGTTCTCTTCCAACCTAGTTGCGAAGGCTTACAGATCTTGTGGACAGGCCGCATTCGCTTTGCATGCCATGGGTTTGCTCCAGGTACACCAGGCCCAGGCATTTATCAAACACTTAACCGTCTTAAATGCATAAATTAAAAATTAAATATAGATTAATTATAGATCCTTATTAAAGCAACAATGTTCTCGTTACCGTTGTTCTTTGATGAACGTTAATGACAGTATCAGTTTTATTAGGCTGCTGTCACTTTAAGATCATCACCATTGCCAAACATGACGCGGATCTAATGCTTGTTAAATATTTTAAATGCATTAAACTGAAAAAATAAATCGCATGCGTTAACACGCTAATGTTTGACAGAACTAGTTTTTAGACATTCTGTTAAGTTGCACCTACATGTTAACTCTCATTAGAGTATTAGTAGACGGTCCGCTTAATATCTGCCAACACTTTATGCTGATGCTCCCCAACAGACAATCTAACTTCCTCTACTTCCCCTAACCCCTTACTCTACTACCCCTAACCCCTTACTCTACTAACCCCTAACCCCTTACTCTACTACCCTTACTCTACTACCCCTAACCCCTTACTCTACTACCCTTACTCTACTACCCCTAACCCCTTACTCTACTACCCCTAACCCCTTACTCTACTAACCCCTAACCCCTTACTCTACTAACCCCTAACCCCTTACTCTACTACCCCTAACCCCTTACTCTACTAACCCCTTACTCTACTAACCCCTAACCCCTTACTCTACTACCCTTAACCCCTTACTCTACTACCCCTAACCCCTTACTCTACTAACCCCTAACCCCTTACTCTACTAACCCCTAACCCCTTACTCTACAACCCCTAGACCCTTACTCTACTAGCCCTAACCCCTTACTCTACTAACCCCTAACCCCTTACTCTACTACCCCTAAGGCTGTATGTCCACCAAAGTGTTTTTTTTTCACGCAGCTGGCTGGCGTATTCAATTGTTTTCAAAGGGAGCACCGCATGTTTAGAATGCCATGAGCGTAACGAGGCGCTGAGCGAGTATTTCACGCTCAAGCGCTGAGCGTTCAGTGTTTTTTAGTGGTCGCCTAGAGTTGAAGAATGCTCAACATTGAGTAAAACGCAGCGCTCATCACTGTCACTTTTCACCCAGCCATCCAATCACATTGGAGGAGGGGCGGGACAAATGCAACACAGAACAACAGCAACATTCTGCTTGTACTGTACAACGTCAACAGATGACAACAAGCAGTATAATAATGGAACAAAATAATTTAAAAGAGCAAATACTTTACATTGTATCAACATTTTTATATAGAATCAAAACAGAAACAAACTATTTGTGAAATGAGATACTAGTAACACTTCCACGGATATTCCTTATCATAACAAGCAAAGAGTCTCAACTGAAAAAAACGCTGCGCTACCAAACGCCCACAGGGAGGCGTTTTCAGCCGGCTAAAAACACTTTGGTGGACACGCGGCCTAACCCCTTACTCTACTACCCCTAACCCCTTACTCTACTACCCCTAACCCCTTACACTACTAACCCTGAACCCCTTACTCTACTACCCCTAACCCCTTACTCTACTACCCCTAACCCCTTACACTACTAACCCTGAACCCCTTACACTACTAACCCTGAACCCCTTACTCTACTACCCCTAACCCCTTACTCTACTACCCCTAACCCCTTACACTACTAACCCTGAACCCCTTACTCTACTACCCCTAACCCCTTACTCTACTAACCCTGAACCCCTTACTCTACTACCCCTAACCCCTTACACTACTAACCCTGAACCCCTTACTCTACCACCCCTAACCCCTTACACTACTAACCCTGAACCCCTTACTCTACTAACCCAAACCCCTTACTCTACTACCCCTACCTCTAACAGTCTACTAATACTCTAATGACTAGTAGTTGGCATGTAGAAGCAACATTACTTGTAGTCAACAGAATGTCTTAAGGGGACCATCAAAATAAAGTATAATCAAAATGTCTAATAACACAAGTACACAAACACTATATTATAATAAGTTTCATCACTAGAATATAATAGAATTGTAGAAATAAAAATTGACATACAGTTCAGTCAGACTCCACAAGAAGCTGCCGCTGATTGGTTGAAGAGTGCCATCCTCCAGCTGTGGTCCAGTGAGTTCAGCAGCTAAACGCAGAGCAAAGGCCAGTTCTCTGTAATGCTCTGATTGAACTCCAGTATCACAAGCCATTGTAAACTATCATCAAACACAAGCACAGCAGAAGAATGACTTTACACCGAGACTCTGCAGAAAGCGATGGGCTCCAGGACTCCTGCAGCTTCAGTTCTAGTGTTCTGACTGTGACATCACAATAGAGAGATTAGCACTGCTGGACATTCTAATGGAATGCTGGAGGAATGTGGGCGGCACCACTGCAGACGCTTCAGAGGCTGTGATTGGATCATTATTGCAGGGATTATTATGGTATATGTTCTTCTAACACTAATTGATGGAGTGTGCAGCTTTTCATTTCTTCAACAATCATGCAGTGAGACACATCAGAGCCATATTCCAGGATGAGCATGTCAAGATTCATCAGCTCAAACTGGGAAAGAATGGCTGGGACTGAACTTTAATATATGTATATTTATTACACAAATATTTGACAAATGTATTCACAACCATGCAACTGTTATTGAACTTTACAGCATACAGTAATACTTCCTTTCCATTCAACGTTTGGCCTCAACAATAGAATCACAACAAACATTAAAAAGTGACGTTTTTAAAACCTTTTACATGACAGTGTTTTTTCATGGCCATCGGTTAAAATAAAGTTGGTCATGTTTGCAGGTCATGCATTCCGCTTCACACGGATCCAGACCGAGATTAAAACATAGGATTTTTCTCTCCAATTCATCTGTGAATTTACATTTATGCATTTAGCAGACGCTTTTATCCAAAGCGACTTACACGTGGGGAGTACAGGAAGCGATCCGTCAGGAAGAGTCGAATAAACGCAGAAAGTGCCTGAAATACTAAGTCTGTGCACATTGCTCAGTGTAGCACAGGCTAGAGTAGGGAAGGAAAAAGGGGAAGAAAGAGGAAAGATTATTATTATTTTTTTAAGATGAGGTTAAGTGCTCACAGAAGAGATGAGATTTTAGTTGTCTTTTAAATGTTGTCAGTGATTTTGCGTTTCGGATGGCGGTGGGAAGATCGTTCCACCAGCCGGGAATGGTGAATGAAAATGTTCTGGAAAGGGATTTCATGCCTCTCTGTGATGGTACCACAAGCCGTTGCTCCTTAGCTGAGCGAAGGCTTCTGGTGGGGGTGTTGACTCGCAGAAGCGAGTGTTGCATGCTCTGGTCTGATCTTTCTGATGTTGTGCAGCGCAAACCTGCATGAGTGAGCTGTCTTTGAAATGTGGTCTTTGAAGGACAGCTGGTCATCAAATGTTACTCCAAGATTTCTGACCGACTATGATGGGTAAATCAAGGATGTGCCTAGCTGAATAGTGAAATCGTGCTGTATAGTGGGATTGGCAGGGAAGACGAGAAATCTTTGTCAGGTTGAGCTGCAGGTGGTGTTCTTTCATCCACACAGAGATGTCCGCTAGACCAGGGGTTTTCAAACTTTTTGTGTGTGTGGACCACTAGTTGTAATCAAGAAATTTTGCGGACCACCTCATAATACACATAATAAAATATATGTCTACACACAGACCTACCTGAATTAATCCGCACCTCTAAATAGGCTTACTAGCACTATAACTATAACTGGTCATCACATCAGTTCAACAGGCTTGTTAAAAGAAAGTTTACTGTATACAACGGCTGCCACATATTTATTTTATTTATTTACTCAAGTGCATAATCAGGTTCATTTAAACAAAGGGCTTATTTTGCAATGGAGTATGAAATCTATACAGTAATAAGAACACTTGGATATAGTTAACATTTCAAAACCTTTAGCAAATTTAGGGAATTATTAGAGTTATTATTTAAAGTTTACAAGTCCTCAAAAAGTGAGGCACTGAACTTGAACGTCACGGCCGAGCGCCACTAGCCTATTTTAGTAATCACAAAATTTTACAATTTGATTTAAATTTTATATCAATATAGGCCTACATATTCTTTTTAATTTTTATTTTTATGGGAATTTCCTGGTAAAATGAAGGTTAAAAAAATATTTTATTTTGCCTTTCCACGGACCACCTGCAGTACCCTCACGGACCACTAGTGGTCCGCGGACCACAGTTTGGGAATGGCTGCGCTAGACAGCTGGAGATTCGTGCAGCTACTGTGGGATCATCTGGTTGGAATGAAAGGTAGAGCGGTGTGATACCTGAGTACCCTAGCTACCGCCTAGCAACCACCTGAGTACCCCAGCAACCGCGTAGCAACCACCCGAGTACCCTAGCAACTGCCCTAGAAACCCCCTGTGTACCTTAACAACCACCTAGCAACCACCCGAGTACCCTAGCAACCACCTGAGTACCCTAGCAACTGCATAACAACCACCCTAGTACCCTAGCAACCACCCATGTACCTTAGCAACCGCTTAGCAACCACCAGTGTACCTTATCAACCGCATAGCAACCACCCTAGTAACCTAGCAACCACATAGCAACTGCATAGCAACCACCCAAGTACCCTAAGAACGAAAGAACTACAACACCCCGGGATAAACACATACACACTAAAGCGCTGCGGGAGCATTGCACTCGTGAAAATACTCAGCAAAATAGCTCCCTTGTCATGGTATTTTATTTAACTATAGGCCTATATTAGAAATAAACTAAACATGTTGATTTTTTACCTCAGTATGTTTCTTCTGTGAATTTCTTTGCGTTTGCCGTTACGCTCATTGTATTTCTCCATGAAAGTTTCTCACAAACAGTCAGGCAGCTCTGATGACGACGCAGTGACTAACGTTACAGCGGGGGGGGGGGGGGGGGGGGGGGGGATCTGCGGTTTGTCCAATGATAACACTCACTGTGTCCATCAGACAGGAGAAATTTTCCCTGTAATGTGACCGAATATATTTAAGACCCATCGAATCTGAATTTAAGACTTTTTAAGGACCCGCGGACACCCTGAGACACTTCAGCTCATACTCGCTGATTCTCGATCACTCCCATTATAAAGCTCAGATGTGTCAGGATATTTATTAACATTTCTACGATTGTGGTAATCAGAAAGAAGAAATGTCTGTCTGACTTTGTTACTAATTAAAGCTGCAAATGGATCTCTATGACTCTGTGGATTCGTTACAGAATACTTCGCCACCTCAAGGTCCAGCAGCCGTCTCACAGCTCACCACTGAGATCTCTGCACAGGCTGCCCAGCTAGCTCAACACCAGCTACAGTTGAATCGCCTCACGTCACTCACCGAGGAGCTCGTAACAGCCCTGCAAGGGCTTCAAGCCTCAGCGATCAGCGCCCCCGTCGATCAGGCCTCAGGGGTATCACCACCCTCGGCGAGCACCTCAGTCAATCCTCGTCTCGCTCTTCCAGAGAAGTATGATGGCGCTTCAGCTAAATGCAAAGGCTTCCTGCTCCAATGCCGCCTCTACTTTGATCAACAGCCAGCACTCCATCCCACAGATTCAGGGAGAATTGCTTTCGTGTGTTCGCTCCTCACCGGAAAGGCGCTGGAATGGGTAACTGCCATCTGTAGGCCGGATGGATCTCCTTTCTCCACATTTGCATCATTTACCCAACAGTTCCGCAGCGTTTTCGAGCACTCCACTGAGCTCGGTGATGCCGGTGAACGCCTTCTCAGTCATACTCAGGGGAGAGGAACCGCCGCCGATTATGCACTCACGTTTCGCACCCTTGCTGCACAGACCAATTGGGTTGAGGACACCCTGAAAACCCTGTTCAGAAAAGGTCTCACCAATGAACTTCAGTCTGAGTTAGCTTGCCGCGATGAGGGGAGAACGCTGAACGAATACATCAACCTGGCCATTCAGATCGACAACCTTATTCGTTCTCGGCGCACACCTCGAGCTCCCTATCGTGCTCGTCCCGACGACACGGATGCACCAGAGTCCATGCAGCTGGGTTTTACTCCTCTCACTCCTGAGGAACGCGAGCGTCGCCTGCAGCAGCATCTCTGTCTCTACTGCAGACAGTCTGGTCATCGCAGACTCTCCTGCCCAGTTCGTCCGTCTCTTCAGGCTCAACCGGTGAGTACCCTGGCGGACTCCAACAATCGGTGGTCCGGGTTCACGCTACCTGTTCGTCTCTCTCTACCCGGCAGAATGATTGACACATCCGCTTTGCTAGACTCAGGAGCCGCGGGAAATTTTATGTCTCATGAATTCACTGTACAGCATAAACTCCAAACTAATCCCTGTGACTTCTCTCTGACAGTCGAGGCGCTAGATGGTCGGCCCTTGGGAGAGGGAAGGATTCAACACCTCACCGAAGAGGTAATTCTGCACGTCGGAACACTTCATTCTGAATCAATCAGGTTTTATGTTATTAACGCCCCCAAACACTCCATAATCCTGGGTCTTCCATGGCTGCGCACTCACAACCCACAAATCTCCTGGCGGGAGAACCAAATCATCCAGTGGGATTCTTCGTGCCATAGAAGATGCCTGGCAAAAATCAATCGTACTCCCCACAACATTCTCCAGTTATCCACGTCGGAGTTCAGTGATTCAGGACTGCCTGCTGTGTATTCTGATCTCTCTGACGTTTTCAGCAAAGTCAAGGCTGCTCAACTTCCAGAACACCGTTCCAGTGATTGTGCCATCGAACTATTACCCGGCACCACACCGCCTAAGGGCAGAATTTTTCCCCTGTCTCAACCAGAGTCCGAAGCGATGAAGAAGTACATAGAGGAAGAACTAGCCAAGGGGTTCATCCGGCCCTCTACCTCACCCGCCGCTGCGGGCTTCTTCTTCGTTAAGAAAAAGGATGGCACACTGCGTCCCTGCATCGACTATCGTGGTCTTAACGAGAATACAGTCAAGTTCAGGTACCCACTGCCCCTGGTGCCAGCCGCGCTCGAACAGCTCCGTCAAGCCAAGTATTATACCAAGTTGGATCTCCGTAATGCCTACAACTTGATTCGTATACGCAGAGGAGACGAGTGGAAGACGGCCTTCTCTACCACTAATGGGCACTATGAGTACCTCGTTATGCCATTCGGGTTGTCCAATAGTCCTTCTGTCTTCCAGGCGTTCATGAATGACGTATTTCGGGACATGCTGGAGAGGTGGGTAATCGTCTACATCGACGATATACTGATTTACTCTTCAACCATGGAGGAACACGTCAAACATGTCAGATCGGTTCTCAGACGACTCATTCAATATCAGCTCTATGCCAAATTCGAGAAATGTGAATTCCATCGCACAAGAACGTCTTTCCTGGGATACGTCATCAGTCCAGAGGGTGTGGCGATGGACGAGAAGAAGGTTCAGGCGGTTCTAAATTGGCCGGTTCCCCACACAGTCAAACAGTTGCAACGGTTCCTGGGGTTTGCGAATTTCTATCGTCGGTTAATCAGAAACTACAGTACAGTAGCTGCCCCGTTGACCACCATGACCAAACGTCACCACCATCGCTTGAGCTGGACACCTGAGTCCACCAAGGCCTTTGATGAGCTCCGAACACGCTTCACCTCTGCTCCCATCCTGCGGCATCCAGACCCCACACGTCAGTTTATCATCGAGGTGGATGCTTCAAACACTGGAGTAGGTGCAGTTCTGTCCCAGCGTCAAGGCATGCCTGAAAAAATTTATCTTGTGCCTTCTTTTCTCGTAAATTAACCTCCGCTGAGCGCAACTATGACGTGGGCAACCGTGAATTACTGGCCATGAAACTGGCTTTAGAGGAGTGGCGACACTGGCTAGAAGGAGCACAGGAACCCTTCATCATCCTCACCGACCACAAGAACCTCGAGTTTCTCCGGACGGCCAAATGCTTGAATCCCCGTCAGGCCCGGTGGGCTCTATTCTTTACAAGATTCCAGTTCACTATCATGTATCGTCCTGGTTCCAAGAACATTAAGGCTGACGCTCTCTCCCGCCAGACCGATGAGACACCCCAACCCACGATCACCGAGAATATTCTTCCTGAGAACCTACTCGTCGCTCCTGTGCAATGGGACATCATTACTGAGATTGAACAGTTCAATCGCCAGGAGTCATCTACCTTGAATGGTCCACCTAATCGCATGTATGTCCCGGCTCCCTTACGCACCCGCCTCATTGATCAGGTACACGCAACGCCCAGTTCCGGTCATCCCGGTATCACCGCCACTGTTCACCTTCTCCGCAACCGGTTCTGGTGGCCCACTCTACTCGCCGACACCACCCACCACATCCAGAAAATGCGCCAGTTGCAACACTTCCAAGACGCCTCGTCAATTACCTGCCGGACTTCTAACTCCGTTGCCCATTCCGCAGCGTCCATGGTCCCACATCGCTATAGATTTCATTACAGATCTCCCAGAATCCCAGGGAAATACCACCATATTGACAATAGTTGATCGCTTCTCCAAGGCATGTAGACTAGTGGCCTTACCCAAACTGCCCACAGCACTCGCCACGGCTGAAATCCTCTGCAATCAGGTGTTCCGATTCTACGGCCTTCCTGATGACATCGTGTCAGACCGAGGGCCACAGTTCACCTCCAGAGTCTGGAGGGCTTTTTTCAAACACCTCAATGTGAACATCAGTTTGACCTCCGGATATCACCCCCAATCCAACGGGCAGACCGAACGTTTAAACCAGGACATCATTCGCTTCCTGCGCACATACTGTCAGCAGCAGCAAACAGAGTGGAGTCGTTACCTGTTCTGGGCAGAATACGCCCAGAACTCTCTGGTCAAACCCGCTACTGGTCTAACTCCGTTCCGGTGCATATTGGGTTTCCAACCTCCACTATTTCCTTGGTCCGGGGAACCCACAGAACTTCCCGCTGTCACCGAATGGCTCCAAAGGAGCGACGACGTCTGGGATCAAGCGCACACCCACCTGTTACATGCAGTCCGGCGCCAGGAACACCACGCCAACCAGCATCGTCGTCCTGCTCCGCAGTACCGTCCAGGTCAATGGGTATGGTTATCCACAAAGGATCTCAAGCTTCGACTCCCCTGCCGTAAGCTCAGTCCCAGATATGTCGGTCCATTCAAAGTCCTAAAACAAATCACTCCAGTGTCATTTCGTCTCAAACTTCCCACTAACTATCGCATTGCCTCCACGTTCCATGTGTCCCTGCTGAAACCCGCTAACAGTCCCGAGAGAGTGTCAGAGGAGGGAGCCACACCACAGACCCCTCCACCTGTCCTGGTAGATGGCGAGGAGGCATATCGGGTAAAGGAACTACTAGACTCCAGACGTAGGGGTAACATTCTGCAGTACCTTGTCGATTGGGAGGGGTTCGGTCCGGAGGAACGGTGCTGGATCAGGGCCAAGGACATCCTGGACCCCACACTCACAGAGGAATTCCACCGATCACATCCAAATAAACCTGCTCCTCGACAACGTGGAAGACCCCGTCGCCGTTTGCCTCCTCGCGCCAGGAGTCGCTCGCAGGGAGGGGGCTCTGTTACACAGGAGTTTCCTGTGTCACCTCCACATTCACAGAGGGATCCATCTCCAGGGTATTGACTATGGCCATACAACTACATTTCCCATAATGCTGCTCTCTTGGACTGATCACACACCTGCTCTTCATTGATTACACTCACACCTGCACGTCATTTCCACATGTATAAGAATCCCTCTCTCACACCCATTCAGTGCAAAGTATTGTCTTGCCCTGGCATACGTACTGAGCGATTGTCTACTGATTCTGTTTATTCTGGTTTAGATCTTGGACTGTTTTTGGAACTCTTCGACCACTCTCTGGCTACCTCGACCTTGGACTGTTTCCTGGCTAACTGAACGTACTCTGGCTCCCACGACCCTGCACTGTTACCCGTGTTTGAAACCTTGCTGCCTGCCCCGATCATCAACACTAGCTTGCCTGAGTATTCTTTGCCTTGCCCATACCATTCCTGTCTACCTATCAATACCCTGTCTGTCTGACTTTGTTACTAATTAAAGCTGCAAATGGATCTCTATGACTCTGTGGATTCGTTACAATTATTTATTTAAAAAACAATTGTGCATTCAAATCTAAAATAGAATGTAATCAAACTTCTTTAAATAAATTAAACGCAGCAGTGGAAACAAAAAACAGTGTATTGGTCAAACATACAATAGTAATCTGACAGTTACCAAACATTTTTTACACTGCAGATAATTGTTTTGGTATATAATCATATCAATATTAAAAAGTAGCATTACAAATTAACAAATAGTCAAATTTTCTGCCATATGCAATTTAATAAAAATGATCAGCTAGCTAATAACAACTTTGTTCTGGTTTAACCTCACTCCTGTCTAAATGATTGTAGGCTAGTCCTATTTATTTTACTACACATTGTCAACAGAAATAAGCTGAAATACTGTTGATAATTAAAACTAATTCTTACCCACTCTTGCTCATTTGGGTAAGCACACTTGTGTTCTCATTTCAGATGCGTTCTGAGTAAATGAATAAACTGATTCATGAGTTCAGTGTTGGACAGATCTGTTGTTCTAACCAGTCGTTAAAATGATTCAGTTCAAAGGAGTCATTAGGTCACGAATCGGACATTAGCAGACGTGTGCGAATCCCGTCTGTTAGAACATCGCAAAAGATGTCAACACACAGAAAACACTTCATAACTGAATATAATTTGTTTCCCGTTTATTGAAAGTATGCTTTATGTCAGCTGGTCAGAGAAGAGTCAACATTTTTTGAGCGCAATTCACAACCAGCAGTAATTCAAGGACAAAATTGTCCGAATGTGTCACGTGCAACATGGTTTCGGTCTTCCGACCTTTTGATTTGGATTAATATGTGAAATATGAGAGAGCTAACAGCTAACACTGATTATTTTGAAGACCCAGAGAGTGTGCGCGGGGATCGGTGCACCCCTAGCACATACCCTTCCATCATTTGGCTGGAAGAATCTCTGCTGTGTACGGTTGTTCACATGCCTGGCAACGCGTCCAGCAACGTCAGAGATGTACACGGTGGGGGGATATTTAAAACTTAGGAGAGCATCCCTGTGGTCCCGTGCAGATTCCTGCCACTATAATGGTGATGCATAATATACAACACCATGAGTGCAGCCCATATGTAACACTCCACCAAATTACAAATTACGTAAATGTTTTCTGCAGAGATATGGGTAATAAAACAAGAAAAGCAAGCAATTTCAAAAGCAATTTCCCTACACAAAATAATGTATATGACATAACAATATCTTACCTCCAGCTTTCTTCAGCCTTACAAACATTTTAGGGTAAATCTCCTTATAAAGGAGACGTTCCTCCAGCCTGTTTATAAGGTCTGTTTGCGAGCCAGTTGTTGAAACTCCAAGACAGTTGCATACCTTCACCAGGTCTTCTCTTTTGTGCTGTGGAGAAATGACTATCTATTAGTTTTGTTTATGGAAAAAAGGTTCATAGCAATACATGGTGTTACACTTGTAGTGTTTCACGTTACACTACAACAAGGCAATCAGATAAATCAGATAAGGCATCAGATAAGGCAAGTATACAGGTAGATAATATAACTTTCTCCGAAGGATGAAGATAAAAAAAAACACACACAATAAGGATTAACAAAGAGCATTCACAGGTGAGGAATTCAGGTAACAACATGAAATTCTAGTTCATATTTTAAAAACATCAATGGGGCAAATGATACATATACTGTGTCTCAAAACTTAAGCCAGGTAGGTTTTCAAGTTAAGTATAAATGTAACATTACATCCTCCTAACTTCTTGAATAATAATACAGTCTTTCACAGATTAAATTAGGCTGTTTAACTATACTTTTTTTCTCAACAGGGATAAAGTGGAAGATACACAGTCAGACTGTGGAGGATTGAGATTGAAATCCCATCAGGTAAGTATAATTCACAGGGCAATCACTTAGATTAAAGTTGATGAAGATGATTCAGGTAAGTTAATCACAGGTTACAAAAGTTCATTATAAAGACAGCTGAGAGGAAAAAGAGTCCAGAATACTCTTCAGGAAGGCTAGACACCGAATACATGTGTATATGGGGGTTTAGGTGCGAGTTCAAAGATGGTAATCATTAGCTGCAAGCGTGTCTAATACTCTGGTGACTATGAATGGGTGGGTGAAGGTGAGGGAGAGCCTAGTGCACTTGTGATGCATGGCACGTTAATGCGAATGCTGTGAAACTGTAATTATAAATATCTTACCGATCTTGAGTCCAGTATTTGTAAAATCTCGTCTTCATCAACTTCCTGGCTTTCACGGCATACAGAGCCCACCCTTTCACTTTGAGAGAGACCTTTGTAAACTTCAGTTTTCGGAAGCTTGTCGGAAGCTTTCGGAAGTCCTCGGGGCCAATGTTCTCTCAATTTTGGTCAAAACATTTACAGATGAGGTTTTTGTTCAGATTTTACACTCACCTGGTAAATCAAATGCAACTTTCCAGTTGGTGTCTGCTATGAAAATTGAAGGGTAGTGTCCACAGCGGTAACAAGAAAAATTGTACGAATACTGTCTTAACACGCAGAAATGGTAGAATGCCTTTCTTAGAGTGTTGACTGGCAAGGCAGATCTTGAGTGGGATTCTATTGTTCTGAACAGGCAACCCACAGCAATGTGATTCTGTGGAAAGTGAATATAATAAAGGTTGTAATCATTTAATCAACAGTTTTCATAATCAACTGTTTAAATATCTTGAAACATGCCCTCTAATTATTTTTAATTGTGTGCATACTTACCGAAATACCAGCTGTCAGAAGAGAGCAAAAGGGGATTGATAGAAAAACTCTGTTATTGTAGTTGTGAAACCCACTCTCATATTCCTGAAACCGGACCAGGTTTTTGCAGACAGGACTCTCCTTGGCATAGACAGAAACACCTAGATGAAAAATAAATCAATTCAATTTAATGCCATTTATGTACATTAATTATAAGAACAGAAAGTTATTCATCATATAAACAATTAGAGAACTCATCTTACCTTTAAATTGTTTAAATATTCCGTAAACAGTTGCTTGTCGGGTGATGAGTATTTTGCTTTCAAGATCTGGAGGAGATGGCCCAGGACAGTATGGGCACTGTACTTCCAGTGGTTCAAAGTTTTCAGGAATTGGCTTCTCTGATGTGGTTAAATCCACTGGAAGGTCCCCTGGGATCCTTTTTGAACTCCATAAGTAGTTGGTCTGTGTGATGATACCACTACGTGGATGTTAAAAATTCTCCTCCACATCTTCAATTTCCTCCTTTGAGGTGTCCACTGCATTTTGTAGCAGCTGGGGATGCTCTTGGAAAAGCCACCACATGGATATATGTCTATGGACACAACTGATCCGGTATTTTGTACCTCTGCTCCTGCAGTGCCATTTACCAGCTTTAGTATCAAAGGTGCAGAGCGTTCTTTCGAGCTTACACCAATTGTCCTTTTGGCCTGTATACACAGAAAAGTATACATATCGCTCAGAGATGCCGTGCTCACCCCAGAAAATAGGAAATACACAGTCAACTTCTTCAGAGCAAACCTTTTGGTTTAATGCTGTGCATTCTTCTTTTCTTGGTTTTGAACAAAGTTCTTTTTCCAGCATCTCCTGCAAGGACTCATTGCGCAAGGTTTCTGGGGGAATATACGATGTTGCTGTCTTAGTCCTTTCTAGAGAGATGGTGGTCCAGTGGGTTAAACCATGGAACTGATATGCAGAAGGTTGCTGGTTCGATCCCAGCGGTCACCACCAGTGTGTCCTTGAGCAAGGCACTTTACTCCATGTTGCTCCAGGGGGGTTGTCCCTGTAGTAAGGGCACTGTAAGTCGCTTTGGATAAAAGCGTCTGCCAAATGCATAAATGTAAATGTTCTAAGTGAAAACATTCTTTCCCAGGGTTTCCACTATTTGCAGCTATGCTCATGAAATCCATGCATGCCACTTCACAGGCAAAATATTTCATTACTGAAGACTTTTGCATGTGAATAGGTAGTCTCAACCCATGGGATTCTTTTGTTGTGATATATATACCATTCACAGAATCAATGCATATCATTGGTTCCTGCCTGCCATGCTGTTGTCTTTCATGTCTTTTGTAGTTGGATGTGTTGGTGAAATGAATCCCACATTTTTTGCAAAATAGGTTCCCTTTCTGAACTGGATCAACATTGGTAGTGTCCTGGCAGGGTTCTCCATCATCTAAGAAATGATCATGATGCATGGGATTATGACATTTTTAACTTGATTTCAGTTACATTGATATCGCATAACTGTGAAGGATGGTTATATACAGGGAGTGCAGAATTATTAGGCAAATGAGTATTTTGACCACATCATCCTCGTTATGCATGTTGTCTTACTCCAAGTTGTATAGGCTGGAAAGCCTACTACCAATTAAGCATATTAGGTGATGTGCATCTCTGTAATGAGAAGGGGTGTGGTCTAATGACATCAACACCCTATATCAGGTGTGCATAATTATTAGGCAACTTCCTTTCCTTTGGCAAAATGGGTCAAAAGAAGGACTTGACAGGCTCAGAAAAGTCAAAAATAGTGAGATATATTGCAGAGGGATGCAGCAGTCTTAAAATAGCCAAGCTTCTGAAGCGTGATCATCGAACAATCAAGCGTTTCATTCAAAATAGTCAACAGGGTCGCAAGAAGCGTGTGGAAAAACCAAGGCGCAAAATAACTGCCCGTGAACTGAGAAAAGTCAAGCGTGCAGCTGCCAAGATGCCACTTGCCACCAGTTTGGCCATATTTCAGAGCTGCAACATCACTGGAGTGCCCAAAAGCACAAGGTGTGCAATACTCAGAGACATGGCCAAGGTAAGAAAGGCAGAAAGTCGACCACCACTGAACAAGACACACAAGCTGAAACGTCAAGACTGGGCCAAGAAATATCTCAAGACTGATTTTTCTAAGGTTTTATGGACTGATGAAATGAGAGTGAGTCTTGATGGGCCAGATGGATGGGCCCGTGGCTGGATTGGTAAAGGGCAGAGAGCTCCAGTCCGACTCAGACGCCAGCAAGGTGGAGGTGGAGTACTGGTTTGGGCTGGTATCATCAAAGATTGATGGGGCCTTTTCGGGTTGAGGATGGAGTCAAGCTCAACTCCCAGTCCTACTGCCAGTTTCTGGAAGACACCTTCTTCGAGCAGTGGTACAGGAAGAAGTCTGCATCCTTCAAGAAAAACATGATTTTCATGCAGGACAATGCTCCATCACACGCGTCCAAGTACTCCACAGCGTGGCTGGCAAGAAAGGGTATAAAAGAAGAAAATCTAATGATATGGCCTCCTTGTTCACCTGATCTGAACCCCATTGAGAACCTGTGGTCCATCATCAAATGTGCGATTTACAAGGAGGGAAAACAGTACACCTCTCTGAACAGTGTCTGGGAGGCTGTGGTTGCTGCTGCACGCAATGTTGATGGTGAACAGATCAAAACACTGACAGAATCCATGGATGGCAGGCTTTTGAGTGTCCTTGCAAAGAAAGGTGGCTATATTGGTCACTGATTTGTTTTTGTTTGGTTTTTGAATGTCAGAAATGTATATTTGTGAATGTTGAGATGTTATATTGGATGTTATATTGGTTTCACTGGTAAAAATAAATAATTGAAATGGGTATAAATTTGTTTTTTGTTAAGTTGCCTAATAATTATGCACAGTAATAGTCACCTGCACACACAGATATCCCCCTAAAATAGCTAAAACTAAAAACCACTTCCAAAAATATTCAGCTTTGATATTAATGAGTTTTTTGTGTTCATTGAGAACATGGTTGTTGTTTAATTATTAATGTTGTAAAATGAATCCTCAAAAATACAACTTGCCTAATAATTCTGCACTCCCTGTATTATGTGCTGACATGAGGATTTTGCAGCAACCATCAAACCTGTTGTTGCCACACCACAAAAACAAACAAAAGTAAATGACAGAATACAAAATTATAAATCTAAAAAATCAGTACAAATTTAACTATTAAAAATAAATTTACCATGCTTTTTTAAGTGACACTTAAAATCAAAAGATCTAATAATTATTTTGTCACACTTTGAACAGTGCCAGTGGCTCCTTTTCCCACTCTGTTAATCAGGACAGTAACATGGTATTGAGAACTTCTCTACAAATGAAGGAAATTATGGATCTTGAATATTATGGATATTAAATAACATTATAATATGGATATTAAAAATATATTACATTATAAATCATTTAAAAATGCCATAATTTTAAACAATTACTTACCCGTGCCACTATCACTATAGTGGATGGTGAACCTTAAATGGCGTTTTGTTATGTGATCCTTGGATGCTGTTACTAATATTCTGCAGTAACAACAGTCCTGATCTCCTTCAAGACTTAGAAGTTCTTGTTCACTCACAAACTCAAACTTTCTTTCTGAAAATGATATAGCAATTTATGAATACCTGGACCAAGGGAAATAGTTTTTGAGTAAATATATATATATATAGTAACTGTGCTTTCGAATAGACATGACAGCTTATCACAACGGTTGGGTTACACATTTGAATAATGGTCCATCATGTTTTCAGTAAAAAAGAAAATGTATTACTTAAATGTACTACTTGTAATTAATTAATTGATAATTCCTTATGCTTTGTCATAGTTAGTTGATAGTTAGTAATGAAGCTGATCTCATCCAGTAATTAATTAAATAAATACATTTAATTAAGTTAAAACAAATGTTACAGTGGAAGTGAAACTGACTGAAAACGTCTGGAAAATTGCTTAATCCGTTTATCAAAGCGTTCTTTAACAAGGCAGGTTAGTGCAATATAGGAAGGGAGTCAATGTGATGGGGTGCCATGACCCGATATAAGATAAAACCTAATAAGAGCCGCTGCCCGCACACTCCACTATGGTCACATCTCGGCGTGGAGCGCACCGCCCGAGCGATTACGCGCTCAAAGTCCCCGTCTTTTTGTGCTATTATGTAGTTTGTATAACATCAAGAAAAATAGATATGCGTGTCAAAAGGATAACAGACCTGCCGGCTGCTGATGTGATATTTGTAACAATACTGTCAAGAAAACGGGAATACATCTCATTGTATTTGATTGATACATGTATTAGCTTTATTTAATAAATCATCAAAAATGAAGACAGTGAGAAACTTAAATGGTTTTATTTTACTTCATTTTATTTAATTTGACTGCATTCATTTTAATTTCTGCATAATCTCAGCTGTTTGACATCAGACTGACCGGAAATACATTTTATAGGCCTATTATATTGCTGGTAGGCCTACTTAAAAAAAAATTATAAATAAATAAAAAGTTTATTTGATCATTACTCATTTTTTTGTCTTTTGTTGGTATTTTATTAGTTTGTCTTGCACAATAATACATTATAAATTAATGACATTGTTTTGATATAATATTTATATACAACTTTGCATATAAAATAAGTAAAAGCAATAACCTTAATTTGCATTATTTGCAGCGCTTGAAGTGGAAAAAATAAAGTGCCTCACCAAAGGGGGAGGGGGGAGGCGTGGTTATGGGGTCCTATTTTAAAGGCGGCATGAAATCAAATTTTACAATTCGTATTTTATATTTAATATTGTAGTGTTAACTATAACTGATTTATCTGTGCACTTCATTATTGTTTAAAAATTCATTTACCCTTATAATCTTTAATCAAATATGTTAAAGGTCCCGTTCTTCGTGATCCCATTGTTCAAACTTTAGTTAGTGTGTAATGTTGCTGTTAGAGCATAAATAATACCTGTAAAATTATAAAGCTCAAAGTTCAATGCCAAGCGAGATATTTTATTTAACAGAAGTCCCCTTTCAAAGCCTACAGCGAACGGCTGGCTTGGACTACATCCTGGTACTTCCTACATAAATGACGTCAGTAGAACAGTAGAACAGACTAACCTCCGCCCACAAGACTACGCGAAAAAAGGGGGTGTGGTCTTGTTGCTGTCCCACGTGGAGAAGAGGACGTGTCGCGTGGAGAAAAGGAATTGTTGCGTTTCAGTGTGTTTGTCGCCATGTCGTCGAGACGCTGTTATTTTCATCCCGGATTCAAATCACCTTTGTTTGGCTTTCCCAGGGACGCTGTAGAGATCATTGAGCGCATACATCACCCCGTTAAGAGGCGTGACCTTTCCACGTGCGCTAAGCTGCTGTCGAATCACAACACAGGAACCGTGACACGTTCGCTAAGCTGCGGTCAAATCCCAACACGGGAACCGCTGGCACAATCAGAACTCGTTACGTATTTCTGAAGGAGGGACTTCATAGAATAAAGGAACTCATCAGCCGTTTTTAGGACAGTGAAAACAGCGGTGTACAGATGAGTAAATTGTGTGAAAAATACTGTTTTTTTACACGCGAAACATGAACACATGTTATATTGCACACTGTAAACACAATCAAAGCTTCAAAAAAACATGAAGAACGGGACCTTTAACTTTCCCTCCCCCATCGAAACGACCTCTCTTCTCTCCCGGTCATGTGCATGGTGCGAGGGCGGGGTTATCGCCCCATCTCGTTTCTGCACCGCCTCTCAGAAACCTGTCACTGATCGTAGCATGGTGGTTAGGTGCATTTTTCTCGGTGTACACAATACCTTCTTCAAGAAGGACTTGAGACAAAAAGAGAGAAATATATGAGAAATAAAAGCATTTTTTATGTAAAAATGACTCAATATAGACGGACGAACAGCTTGTAGTGACGGCTCGCACTTAGGAATGCAGCGTGTGTGAACGCGCTTATGGCGCGCCCCCCTTATAAGGGAGAACTGAGAAAAAAGTTTGACAGAAATAAAGCCATAAAAGGCTTAAAATAAGTGAAATCTGTAGCATAAACCAGCAAAAAGTGAGGAAATATGCTCAGTAACATATGTAGAAAAGAATTAGAGAGAAAATACATTTATTTAAGAGATAGATCGAGTTTTCCTCCACAACTGAGAGCAAACTTCAAATCTGCCTCCATTTTATTAGCAACGCCCAACTTCCAACGATCCAATCAATTCCAGAAGGACGAAATCAAGCCTCGCCCTACATTTTTTTCTAATTTCAGAAGCCGTTTCACTCGAATATACGTCACAATAAGGAGAAAAAGACCATCTCAACTTCCGTTTCATGCCGACTTTAAAGCTCATTCTAACTTGTACTCAGCCTTAAAACTAACATATCGTTTTTGTAATTGTTTAACTATAGCATTTGTTACAATAAGGGTTTATTTACAAACTAAGACCATTGACGGCTCCTCATTAGCCTACATGCATGCCAAGTTAACGTGTTTCTTTTTTTTTAGCATTTGTTATGAAAAATAGCAACACAGTTAGAAACTATATCTACAACATGCCACAGGTGTAATATACATCTTTAGTTATAAATCTATTCCCTTAACTGATTATCTATTATAAATTCTACAACTAGTTAAAATGTACCACAATAAATACAATAACGTGATAAATTCTAGTAAATGTGGTCATCAGGAGTTTAAAAAAAGCTTGCAGGATGATGTTTTTTCCATCTTTTCATCAGTCATTTAGTGGCTGTTTTACATCATGTTTGACTTTCTCCGTAGTGTTTTACTACATTCTCAGTATAGTTCAAATGGGTCGCACATTTTATCATCAGCATCGCATTGGAACGGCTCGTGCAAATCTTAAAGCCTTTTTTATAACTGGACGCATAAATGCGAGATGCCATTTCGCTTGGCGGTGTGCCAAGCGGACGAGGCGCGCACGCAGTCAGCGGAGGTGCGGGTTGCGGAGCTAGAAGAAAGTATAACCAAGGCTTTTGGAGCACAATGGTGAACGCACCTACAGTGATTCGAACGCTCCTTAATTAAACAAAGGTGGCTTCAGTCACAGTCATATTGCACAGACAATTGATCCATCCCTTATAAAAGTGAGAAGTAGCGGTACGCAAGAAAAAGTGCAGGTACGCTTAAGATTAAAATCTAGATGTGCACCCTACTTGGAGCACTGATTATTTGTCTGTTTTGTTAGAAATCCGTGTTAGATGCATGGTAGCTACCAGATGTGAGCCTCCATGCATTTATCTCATAGGTCCATCATACATGATATGAGTGGAGGGCGTTGGGGGCCCAGAATTCCCTAGCTACGGCCCTGGTTGTTGTAACTATAGTGTTACTGTTGAACTACTTATTTATCATGCATTACCACCTCTAAGCTAATTCAGCATTATCACTTCAGAATAATGGTCCGTCGTTAACATGTAACTATTGTTAACGATGGACCATCATTCTGAAGTGATAATGCTGAATTAGCTTGCTTACCTTCCATGGTGTAAATGTAAATGATCAACACGCCAGTCGTCAACACCTTTAAAAAAGTTTATGAACTTTGCAATTAGTTTCGAAGTAACTAAATATATTTAGAGCAAAAAGTAATTATAGCGTCTATATAATTAGTATATAGCGCCTTTCCATGCAAAACAGCTGTATCAAAAAAAGTGTACTTACACAGAAATGATGGGTGAATAATGATGACTAAGCCTTGACATTCATCGTCATCATCCATCGCTCACAACCAATCAGATTGTTCAGTTGAACGCCATTCAAATTCAACCAATCAAAAACTTAAATGTAGCTTCATCTGGGTGTGAATATGGGGGGTCGTCGGTGTTACCTGTACTTGTTTGCGGGTGGTGGTGGCTGATTTCAAAGTAATACACTTTTTCGGCACGCCAATAGGCTACTCCTGATGTAACTCCACTACATTTAAAAATCATTATTGTGTGTGTGTGTGTGTGTGTGTGTGTGTGTGTGTGTGTGTGTGTGTGTGTGTGTGTGTGTGTGTGTGTGTGTGTGTGTGTGTGTGTGTGAAATAGGCATACACGTCTGCACTTATGGTGTTTTTACTCTCTTAAATGAAAGATGGTGACCCAAAATTACCCACAAAAATGTTACATGTATCCAAAGAAAGAATGGATTAAAATAAGTTAAATCTTAAATAATTACGTTCTAATTTTTTCCACACTTGAAAATGAGTAGTGAACTCTTCTTTTTTTGATTAATTGATAATAATCAAATGAAATAGGAGTCAGAGGACACAACAATATTTTGCCAGTTGTTATTTTGCCCATTTTCACACAAACATCAATCATGCGACAGATGAGAGTAGGCCTACATTCATTAGGCTATAACCGACACAAGTCACAACTGTAGCCAAATTTCTAAATATAGGCCTATATCAGATGTCGATCACAAATACAGGTCCTTCTCAAAAAATTAGCATATTGTGATAAAGTTCATTATTTTCCATAATGTAATGATAAAAATTAAACTTTCATATATTTTAGATTCATTGCACACCAACTGAAATATTTCAGGTCTTTTATTGTTTTAATACTGATGATTTTGGCATACAGCTCATGAAAAACCAAAATCTCAATAAATTAGCATATTTCATCCGACCAATAAAAGAAAAGTGTTTTTAATACAAAAAAAGTCAACCTTCAAATAATTATGTTCAGTTATGCACTCAATACTTGGTTGGGAATCCTTTTGCAGAAATGACTGCTTCAATGCGGCGTGGCATGGAGGCAATCAGCCTGTGGCACTGCTGAGGTGTTATGGAGGCCCAGGATGCTTCGATAGCGGCCTTAAGCTCATCCAGAGTGTTGGGTCTTGCGTCTCTCAACTTTCTCTTCACAATATCCCACAGATTCTCTATGGGGTTCAGGTCAGGAGAGTTGGCAGGCCAATTGAGCACAGTAATACCATGGTCAGTAAACCATTTACCAGTGGTTTTGGCACTGTGTGCAGGTGCCAGGTCGTGCTGAACAATGAAATCTTCATCTCCATAAAGCTTTTCAGCAGATGGAAGCATGAAGTGCTCCAAAATCTCCTGATAGCTAGCTGCATTGACCCTGCCCTTGATAAAACACAGTGGACCAACACCAGCAGCTGACATGGCACCCCAGACCATCACTGACTGTGGGTACTTGACACTGGACTTCAGGCATTTTGGCATTTCCTTCTCCACAGTCTTCCTCCAGACTCTGACACCTTGATTTCCGAATGACATACAAAATTTGCTTTCATCCGAAAAAAGTACTTTGGACCACTGAGCGACAGTCAACTGCTGCTTCTCTGTAGCCCAGGTCAGGCGCTTCTGCCGCTGTTTCTGGTTCAAAAGTGGCTTGACCTGGGGAATGCGGCACCTGTAGCCCAATTCCTTCACACGCCTGTGCACGGTGGCTCTGGATGTTTCTACTCCAGACTCAGTCCACTGCTTCCGCAGGTCCCCCAAGGTCTGTAATCGGTCCTTCTCCACAATCTTCCTCAGGGTCCGGTCACCTCTTCTCGTTGTGCAGCGTTTTTTGCCACACTTTTTCCTTCCCACAGACTTCCCACTCAGGTGCCTTGATACAGCACTCTGGGAACAGCCTATTCGTTCAGAAATTTCTTTCTGTGTCTTACCCTCTTGCTTGAGGGTGTCAATGATGGCCTTCTGGACAGCAGTCAGGTCAGCAGTCTTACCCATGATTGCGGTTTTGAGTAATGAACCAGGCTGGGAGTTTTTAAAAGCCTCAGGAATCTTTTGCAGGTGTAATTTTGATTCAGATGATTAGGTTAATAGCTCGTTTAGAGAACCTTTTCATGATATGCTAATTTTTTGAGATAGGAATTTTGGGTTTTCATGAGCTGTATGCCAAAATCATCAGTATTAAAACAATAAAAGTCCTGAAATATTTCAGTTGGTGTGCAATGAATCTAAAATATATGAAAGTTTAATTTTTATCATTACATTATGGAAAATAATGAACTTTATCACAATATGCTATTTTTTTTGAGAAGGACCTGTATATGGGCACACTTTGAGTACTACTAATAAAAGTGGTGGAGATCAGGCAAGACTATAAGAAGACTAAAATGCGCTATAACTGTAAAAATGCTTTAAAACCATATATTTCCTATGGTAAACTGCCTGTATTGGCTGTAAATTGACTTTTTCATCTATGATGGCAGTTGTTAAATGCTTGCTAAATAAAATGTAATGTCTTTCGATGCTTGTGTGCTTCAAGGCCTTAAAGGCCTTAACTGCTTGAACCCTGATAAATGCTGCTTGCAGCTTTAATTTAGATATATTTTCAAGATGGTAGAATGCAGTTTTACAGATGCTAGAAACGTGGCTTTCAAATGAAAGATTGGTATCAAAGAGCACACCCAGGTTCCTCACTGACGACGAAGACTTGACAGAGCAGCCATCAAGTGTTAGACAGTATTCTAGGTTACTACTTGTGGAGCTTTTTTGTCCAATAATTAAAAATTCATTTTTTTCTGAATTGAGTTGCAGGAAATTACCGGTCATCCAATGTTTTATATCAGCTATGCATTCCGTTAATCTTGTGAATTGGTAAGTTTCTTCAGGGCGTGAAGAAATATAGAGCTGAGTATCGTCAGCATAACAATGAAAACTAATGCCATGCTTCCTAATAATATCTCCCAGTGGTAGCATGTACAGGGTGAAGAGTAGCGGTCCTAGCACTGAGCCTTGTGGTACTCCATACTGAACTTGCGATCGGTGTGACATCTCTTCATTTACTGCTACAAACTGATAACGGTCGCATAGGTATGATTTAAACCACGATAAAGCAATTCTACTAATACCTACATAATTTTCGAGTCTATTCAAAAGAATGTTGTGGTCGATGGTATCAAATGCAGCGCTAAGATCGAGTAACACTAATAGAGAGATACAGCCACGATCGGATGATAAGAGTAAATCATTTGTAACTCTGATGAGAGCAGTCTCAGTGCTATGATACGATCTAAATCCTGACTGGAAATCCTCACAGATGCCATTTCTTTCTAAAAAGGAACATAATTGTGAAGACACTGCCTTTTCAAGTATTTTTGACAGAAAGGGTAGATTTGAGATTGGTCTATAATTGACAAATTCTGTAGGATCAAGTTGTGTTTTTTTAATAAGTGGTTTAATAATAGCCAACTTAAAAGTTTTCGGTACATATCCTAATGACAAAGATGAATTAATGATATTAAGAAGAGGATCTATGACCTCTGGTAGCATCTCTTTTAATAGCCTAGTCAGTATAGGCTCAAGCATACATGTTGTTGATTATGATGATTTAACGAGTTTAGCCAATTCTTCTTCTCCTATAGCAGTGAATGATTGTAATTTTTCCTCAGTGACACTACAATGCTCTCTCTGATGTGATACTGTAGTAGACGGCTGCATGGTTAAACTTTTCTTCCTAATATTATCAATCTTACATCCATCCATCCATCCATCCATCCATCCATCTTCTTCCGCTTTATCCGGGGCCGGGTCGCGGGGGCAGCAGTCTAAGCAGAGATGCCCAGACTTCCCTCTCCCTAGACACTTCCTCTAGCTCTTCCGGGGGGACACCGAGGCGTTCCAAGGCCAGCCGGGAGACATAGTCCCTCCAGCGTGTCCTTGGTCTTCCCCGGGGCCTCCTCCCGGTTGGACATGCCCGAAACACCTTCCCGGGAAGGCGTTCAGGAGGCATCCGGAACAGATGCCCGAGCCACCTCAGCTGTCCCCTCTCGATGTGGAGGAGCAGTGGCTTTACTCCGAGTGACTGAGCTTCTCACCCTATCTCTAAGAGAGCGCCCAGCCACCCTGCGGAGAAAACTCATTTCGGCCGCCTGTATCCGGGATCTTGTCCTTTCGGTCATGACCCAAAGCTCATGACCATAGGTGAGAGTAGGAACATAGATTGACCGGTAAATCGAGAGCTTCACCTTACGGCTTAGCTCTTTCTTCACCACGACAGACCGGCACATCGACCGCATTACTGCAGAAGCTGCACCGATCCGTCTGTCAATCTCCCGTTCCATCCTCCCCTCACTCGTGAACAAGACCCCTAGATACTTGAACTCCTCCACTTGGGGCAGGAACTCTCCACCAACCTGAAGTGGGCAAGCCACCCTTTTCCGACTGAGGACCATGGCCTCGGATTTGGAGGTGCTGATCCCCATCCCAGCCGCTTCACACTCGGCTGCAAACCGTCCCAGTGCATGCTGAAGGTCCTGGTTAGAAGGGGCCAACACGACAACGTCATCCGCAAAGAGCAGAGACGAAACCGTGTGGTCCCCAAACCTGACACCCTCCGGCCCTTGGCTGCACCTAGAAATTCTGTCCATAAAAATTATGAACAGAACCGGCGACAAAGGGCAGCCCTGCCGGAGTCCAACATGCACCGGGAACAAGTCTGACTTACTGCCGGCAATGCGGACCAAACTCCTGCTCCGGTCATATAGGGACCGGACAGCCCTCAGCAAAGGACCCCGGACCCCATTTTCCCCGAGCACCCTCCACAGGACGCCACGAGGGACACAGTCGAATGCCTTCTCCAAATCCACAAAACAAATGTGGACTGGTTGGGCAAACTCCCATGAACCCTCCAGCACCTGTGGAAGAATTTCTCTTTTCTATAAAAAATTCTTGACCAGGATTATTGATTTCAGAAGAGGCTTTATTCACACCAAACACAGCAATGAAGCCGGAGGGCCGTCAGCCACCGGCCCTCCTGCTACTTGACTTTTCTGTCATATAAATACCATAGTTGTCTTCCTAATATGGTAAACACCACCCACCTGGCTCTGGCTCACACATGGCCACATTCTAAGTTCTAATTCTGTTCCTGTCCTTCTAAAGGGCATTCTCAAAGTCAGCACACTTTTTTAAACACAGTCAGCAGCCATTTGACCACCCTTGAAACATCATTACACATTTGAACATAATAGTGTCTTTTCATTAGCCATAAAATGCTAATATTTACATAATAAAATCTTCTACATATTCCCCCCTTTGGGGCTTAACTAAGCCCCACCTTCACTAACCTTTTCCCAGATGTGTAGTTTCAGAATCCAGTTTTTTTCAGTTATGCTACCTAATGACTTAAAATAAGTCACTCAGTTTCACTACCAATGACTAGATTATGCAACCATACTCCGGAGGAACATTAGAACCAAACATCTCCTTCCAATTTTTTGCTTTTGTTCTCTTTTTCAGGAATGGAGTAAAAGATTCTAATTTCCCTAATTCCTATGTCTTATCATCAGTACATTGTTATAAGCATGAGTGTGCAATTTGTTCAGCCTTGTCTGTGGTTGTTACAGTTATGTAGAATAATCAAACATCAAATCATACATTATACAATCAAAAGTTATTTTTATATTGTAGTCATCTTCTTTTTCGTCCTCATTGGAGGTACTTGAATCAACTTCCAATGCTTGCAAAATCCAGCTCGATTTATCAGGCCAGTCTTTATTGTCCATTGGTTCTCATGGTCCTGAATACCCTCAGATACACCTGGTCACCTGGGTCTTTTTCCTGTAAATATATAGCTTTACATATTGCAGTTAGTTTCCTCATATAAGCTCTTAATTCCATTTGTAATTGTTCTATAGGCATTCCTTTGTATCTATCAATTTTAATCAATCAATCTCTGCAATATGGTACATGCATGGGTCGACCCTTAAGCTTTTCCATGCGGTGTTAAATGTATGATTCTGTTAGTTTGCATGCGACAACTCATTAGTGCAAGCGGTAGCGTATCAACCCAGTTTAATTTAGTACTGTCACATATTTTGCTAATTTTGGCCTTGAGTACTAAATTAGAACGTTCAACCAAGCCCTGGCTCTGAGGCCTATAAATGCAGCCAAGTCTTTGTTTTATCCTAAGTTACTGCAATACTTGTTTTACAGTTGTTGTTTTTTTAATAAACGCCAACCCGTTATCTGAACTTATTTCTGATGGTATTCCAAATCTAGGAATTTACCTCTTTTGTTTGAAATTTGATTACTGTTCCTGAAGCCTCATCTGCAGATGGTACTGCTTCTATCGATCAATTATCACAAGCATATATCATTTACCTTGTACTCGCTTTATCATGTCTACATAATCCATTACCAGATGTCTAAAATTTTCTACCATCGCGTATAAATATGGAGACCAATATCCTTGTTGTTTAATTTTTCTTATTACTTCCCCCCTTGCGCAGTGATCAAATCCCTGCGCATCTGAAATGAGAATGTTCAAAAGCACTGTTGGTTCAACAATCTGTCCTTCATGTGAACGCCAAATATCTTTTGCGTTTTTTTTTTTTTTTTTCCCCTCTGATGCCACATATAGTGTTCATAAGGGCCTGCTTGCTGCTGTATTCACACAATATCTTCCAGTTGTGGTTGTGGTTCTATCAAAACTACTGGAGTAAGTATTGCCACTAAACATCTTTAAATAGTTCACTCTCAACAGTCTCTATTGATTGGGATTTTGCTATCGTTTATGTTTGTCCTTTTTGATTTATAACTATCTCTTGAGTAATCCCCATTAATTTTGTTTCACACAAGACTTTTATGAAATTTTTGTCAACAGAGTAAAAATTTAATGGATTTATTGTTGAATTCCACTGGCATTGTTCAGCTTTTTTCATCATTGGCTGTAAATCTTTTGCCTTCCTAATTCTTTCCTGTATAAAGATACACATGGAACAGAATATGGTACATTGAACCAACTTTTTTATAAATTCATTTTCAGTTATTTTCATTACTGCTCACTGTTTACCTATTATGATGTCTTTTGAGGTAATCTCAATTTTTTTTCTTCTGTTTTTACTATCTGTTTCTTTTTGCCATTTATTTTTTATTTTTCCATCTCTCTCATCGTCATATATCATATATCAGTTAAATCCTGACTTTGGTAACTGAGCTTCTGAAATCTGCGCTTCAATAAACTTTCCCCATTTATTAATGATTTGTCTTACATCACATTTGCTTTTGGCTCAGAATTCATCATTTGAGTTCCTATTCCTTGTAAGTCTATATACATTCACTTTTGGAGAACACCAAATTTGAAGTCTTAATTTACATAATGCATCTCTTCCTATCAAGTTTACAGGAGTTTGATTTGATACAAGAACTGGTAAGGTCACACTTTTATTTTTAGTCTGTAAGCAAACTGGAGCTGTCAGAGGAATTAACTGTATTTGTCCCCTGTCTTTGCAAATTTTGAGCAGGTTGTTGCCAACCACACCACCTTTCACCCCTGAGTGACTGTTTCCATGGATTGTTGGGGCAATTGGTTTTGATATGTCCCAGTTGTCCACTACCCCCTCTGTCCTCCATGCTGTGTATTTCTTTTCCAACCTGCCGGCCCTTGTTGCTGACTGTGGGTGCAGGAATCTGGTGTGCATTTGGAGGAATTGCTGCAGTGGGTTATTTACAGAGGTATTCACAGAAGCATTCACAGGAGTCATTTGCCATTTGGTCTCTTCAATGGGTCTCCTTCTGGATTCCCAGTCTCTTGCTTCCATTTTTCTCAATGCCTGCCATATTGCCGGACGATATGCATCAAAAACAGTCTCATAGCAAGAGTTCACAGTTCAGAAGCTTGAAGAATTTCTTCCTTTTTTGATCCACTTTTCCAGAAGTGCTTTAATGTCCCCCACAATTTACTCATTGTCAAACACTCTTATCCATTTCCCAGCTCTCTCCTGGATGTCAGGAAGGCAGTTGACAAGCCCCTCAAAATCTTTTGTCACCCATAATTAAAATAGGAAGTTGTTTTACCAGAGTTCTTAGCTTGTAACCACCTTTTCTTCATCAAATGGTACCTCCTCTTCATTTCCTATATTTAAACTCTCTAATCATTTTTTTTTCTATCATTCGCCCGTATTTCTGCGCATTTTATCAATTCTTCTATTTCTTTGATGCTTTTATTTAAATCTTCTATTTGTGTTTCTGTTTCACCTTTTTATTTATTTATTATTTTATTATTCTTTTCTTTAATTTTTTTCTTCTTCCTGTCTGTTAACCTCATACTTAGTTTTTAGTTGCTCTAATACATAACAATCTAACAGTACATTTTTCTCAAATGTTTTACTTTTCTCCTTTTGTCTCACATCTTGTCTTGTTTGTTTTTCATTTTCTAACTCCACCTGTCCTTCCATTTGCATTTAGGATTGGGAACTGCCCTTCTGGAGTTACATTTGACATGAGTATTTGAAAACATGTTTTCTTTTTTCTTTGTTTCCTTGCCTATTTTATATATATATATATATATTTAATAATTCATCTCCTTCTTTTCTAAACAATGCCAGCACTGCTTTTTCCTTCTCTCTTTTTAATTTCTCTTTTAATTTCTCTTTAAACTGTTCTTAATTTTGTAATTAATTAATTTGTATTTATTTATTTTTTAATTTTTAATCAAGGTTTCCATTTCTTCTCATAATGTTACATCAAATGTCCCTTCCTTTGGCCATTTGGTTATCATATCCTTCATTCTTTGTTTGCCATTTATTTGACATCTTATCTATTAATTCTTTACACAATTGGTATTTTGATCCTAGCATTTCCACTGGAATGGCCATATTGTCCTTTAATCAATAATTATTTTAATAACCAATTTCTAGACTTGATTTACTCTTTAATTTAATGTTCTCAAATTTAATTTTCAAAAGAATAATCAATTATCTATTTTTATTTTATTGAACTTTACCTTTTATTTTTATCATATGCAAGCTTTATAATATTTTAATAACCCACTGCTTTTTAACTTTCCAATTTTTCTTTTACTTTTTAACTTTACTTTGCATGAATAGTATAAAATTATTCACCACTTGTCATATAATTTATTACTTTATTCAAATTCTGCAATGTCACTTTTCCTAACTGAATGTAACATTCACAATCTCACATTCACAATATTCTAATCACTCATACAAGTCTTCTCTCATACTCTCTCTCAAATGAAGCACCCCTCCCCTAGAGTTCAGAGTTCAGGGGGTCACTGTTCCACAACTTATTTTTAACTCACAGTCCACACAGACACACTCACATACACTTAGCCACAGACAATCCAGCAAGCACTCTCAACACATCAAAATACAATTAAAATAAATTACTGTCCCTGTTAATACTATTCCTCAACATAACAAAATAGGATTATTTTTAAACTTGTGTTCATGGTATACTTCGCCATCCATCAAGGCCCACTTGGCGACTTCTAATTTATCTAATTTACCTGACTTTATTAAACATCTAAATGCATAATTATTTGTTATCCATCAAGGCCCACTTAACAAATAATCACAGCTAATTTACCTGACTTTTTAAACTCCTGTGCTCTTGTTATTTGCTATCCATCAAGGCCCACTTAGCATTATAACCACAGCTAATTTATCTGACTTTATTTTTAACTGTTTGTTACTTAACTTTACTATTTGCATAATTACTTGTTATCCATCAAGGCCCTCTTAACGAGTAATCACAGCTAATTTACCTGACTTTTTTATTAATATTCCCAAGACCATAATTGTTAGAAATTATACTGCATGCATTTATTCTGAAATCAAAAATCCCTTTTTAGTTCTTTAAATTTGGAGAAGCTGCCTTACCACAACAGGTACATTTCTGGCGAATAACACAAACTTAAGCAAAGACTGCTTACCTATTCAAATTTGTGGCCACTGTTTGTGCTGATTCGTCCAGGAACGTCCTGCCATGGTTTCTTTATCAGCTCCTGAAATGTCCTGCCGGGGTCGCCATTTATGTCGAAGAATTATCTTCACAAATGATAATTCTTGACCAGGATTATTGATTTCAGAAGAGGCTTTATTCACACCAAACACAGCAATGAAGCCGGAGGGCCGTCAGCCACCGGCCCTCCTGCTACTTGACTTTTCTGTCATATAAATACCATAGTTGTCTTCCTAATATGGTAAACACCACCCCACCTGGCTCTGGCTCACACATGGCCACATTCTAAGTTCTAATTCTGTTCCTGTCCTTCTAAAGGGCATTCTCAAAGTCAGCACACTTTTTTAAACACAGTCAGCAGCCATTTGACCACCCTTGAAACATCATTACACATTTGAACATAATAGTGTCTTTTCATTAGCCATAAAATGCTAATATTTACATAATAAAATCTTCTACACACCCTGTAGAGGGTATAGAGCTGGTCCAGTGTTCCACGACCAGGACGAAAACCACACTGTTCCTCCTGAATCCGAGGTTCCACTATCGGCCGAATTCTCCTCTCCAGTACCCTGGCATAGACTTTCCCGGGGAGGCTGAGAAGTGTGATCCCCCTATAGTTGGAACACACCCTCCGGTCCCCCTTCTTAAAAAGAGGGACCACCACCCCGGTCTGCCATCCCAGAGGCACTGTCCCCGACCGCCACGCGATGCTGCAGAGGCGTGTCAGCCAAGACAGCCCCACAACATCCAGAGACTTGAGGTACTCAGGGCGGATCTCATCCACCCCCGGTGCCTTGCCACCGAGGAGTTTCTTGACCACCTCGGTGACTTCAGCTTGGGTGATGGACGAGTCCTCCTCTGAGCCCCCAGCCTCTGCTTCCCCAATGGAAGACGTGACGGCGGGATTGAGGAGATCCTCGAAGTATTCCTTCCACCGTCCGACAACATCCCCATCCGCCTTAGCTAAATTCAGTATACAAGATAATAAGTAATGATCTGAGATGTCATCGCTCTGCTGCAGAATTTCAACGGTATCAACATTTATTCCATGTGACAATATTAGGTCTAAAGTATGATTATGGCGATGAGTGGGTCCTGACACGTGTTGCCTAACTCCAATAGAGTTTAGTGTATCTTTAAATGCTAATCCCAAAACATCTTTTTCGTTGTCTACATGGATATTAAAATCACCAACAATTAGTACTTTATCTATGGCCAGTACTAATTCTGATAGAAAGTCAGGAAATTATTTGATAAAGTCTGTATTATGCCCTGGTGGCCTGTATACAGTAGCTAACACCAATGTTGAACGGGTTTTGTCATGTACACTACATAGCGTAACATAAAGCACCAAAACTTCGAAGGAATTATATTTGAAACTAGACTTCTGAGTAATACTGAAGATATTATTATAAATTACAGCAACCCCTCCCCCTTTACCTTTCAGACGCGGCTCATGTTTATAACAAAAATCTTGGGGGGTGGACTCATTTAAAGTAATGTAGTCGTCAGGTTTTAGCCAGGTTTCTGTCAAACAGAGCACATCTAGATTATTATCTTTAATAATATCATTAACAATAAGCGCTTTTGGGGAAAGGGATCTAATATTCAGCAGCCCAAGCTTTATCAATTGTTCATCTGTATTATATCTTTTGTTTATTTGTTGGACATCAATTATATTTTTACTGTTGAATGGTTTTGATGTTTTTTTTGTATTTACTAATTTACTAATCTATATGATAATATGTAGGTGAAAGAGTCTCTATGTGCTGGGATTTATCTGACTCCGGTGACGTGAGACAGCTAGCAGACGGTCGGTTTAGCCAGTTTGTCTGCTTCCTGACCTAGGCCCTAGTGAGTCATGGTTTAGCTCTAAGACTATGTGCCAAATTACTAGAGAGAAGAGCGGCACCACCCCAGGAGGCATGGATGCCATCCTTCTTCAACAGTTCAGGTCTGCCCCAAAAACTTTTCCAATTGTCTATGAACCCTATGTTATTTTGCAGACACCACTTAGACAACCAGCCATTGAGTGATGATAGTCTGCTAACTATGTCATCACTCCACCTAACAGGGAGCGGTCCAGAACAATAAACAGCCTCTGACATCGTACTAGCGAGTTCACACACCTCTTTAATGTTAATTTTGGTGATCTCCGACTGAATGAAGTCGAACATCATTAGTGCTAACGTGAATAATAATCTTAGAGAATTTACGACTGAAGGCCCTGACTGAAACCCCACAGTACGCCACTGAATATAACACATGAGACAAGGGAAGCACATGACATGAATGATGACACGTGTTCTCACAAATGAAGGAAAATGGCGGGGAAAGAGTCAAACACATGTATCTGAAATACTGCCCATCCCTGCTATTAATGAACTTTATTTATTTCCTGACAATACAAATAAACAGCAGTTTTCTTTTTACTGCTTATATCAAATTGAAAAGCAAAATAAGAAAACATACACTGACCTATGGTACTTTCAGATCAGATCAGAGAGATTACGTGTGCTAACATGTCTGACTGACATTCTTCTCCTTCTCACGCCTCTTACCTGGAAAAACGTTTCCTTGTTCTGTAGAAGTGACAGATGTTTTAGAGACTTCGACACAACAGTTCAGAGCACAAGAAGAAACCTCTACAAACTTGATTTTAGGTGAGTTTCATCTTTATTTAGTGTTTTCTTGTCGTCTTATGATGTCATTGGTGCTTCTGAGACTTTAATGCTGTGCTGAAGTCGTTTTGATGCTTTTATTTAAACCTCTTTATGATCTGACAGATGATCAAGTGTGTCTTTATAAGTGAATCACTGAAAGCTGCACATTCTAATATTGTTGTCACGTGGTGTGAAATCGATGTTTTTTTTATATCATATTAATGTTTTTCACGTTATGGTTAAATTAATGAAACATAAAATGACCAACACAACCACGTAAAGATGACGGAGAACATTGCTCATTACAGAAGTGTTACTGGGATTTGTTCTGGTGTCCAGCTCTGGATACATCCCTTCATCCATACATGCATACATGTATAACACAAGATCATAGAAAGAACATTTAAATAAGTAAGAATAAAAATAAAAGAAGAATACATTAAAAAAAAAGTAATATACATCTAGACCAGAAGAATTATGTTCAGATGTGTGCATTATGTCCTGTATATACAACTGTATAAATAAAAATATGTATTTACAGAGTAAAGATCTATGTATTGCCTAACTCTCACACCATAAGAGCAATGAATTATGAGTCATAGCAAAGGATAATGATTGGCATGCTAGCTGTTAGGTGGAATTAGCCTGAGGAAAGAAACTGTCTGTGTCTGTGTGTGTGTGTGTGTGTGTGTGTGTGTGTGTGTGTGTGTGTGTGTGTGTGTGTGTGTGTGTGTGTGTGTGTGTGTGTGTGTGTGTGTGTGTGTGTGTGTGTGTGTGCGTGTGCGCGCGCGCGTGTGTGTTTTTTTACACATTTATTTTAGTGTTTTTGCTTTTTCAGAACAAACAGAACAACAACAAAAAAATAAAATAAAATAACCTATAACAAACATTTGAGGGACAGATGCATACAGAAACAAGTTATCCTTTGACTGTTCAGGTAATGCTTAAACAGGATACAAATTTGTTAATGTTGTAGAGTCACTTAATCCTACACACACACATATATATATATATATATATATATATATATATATATATATATATATATATATATATATATATACACACACACACACACATATTCATCTACCTGACTCATAAGAATGGCAATGGTAATAATGATCTCAATCTCTCCAATGCAAGCATGTTTACCAATCTCTAAATGATATTGCTAATGATATTTTACCAGTGCAATTTGAAGCACAGACGAGAGCAGTGTTCAATATTAGAGACATTTAGTTAAGTAGAGACTATACATGTGAAAGAACATAAAATGTGTTTCTGATTATTTATTTTTTAACCAGGTTATTACTTATCTCAGTTCAGCAGGGAAAAGCACTTTAGTTGCTAGTAATGTTAAAATTAATGTATATCAATTGTGATAAACGAAATAGGGCGATAAGACGTGACTAATAACAGATCACGTCCTGGTTTAGGAATCAGGGTTATATTGGCCCTATATAAAGTAGTAGGCAATTCAGAAGTGTCGCCACTATGTTTATACATGCGTAAAAGAAGGGGGGAAATTACATCACTGAATTTTTAAAGAATTCAATGGTAAACCCATCTGGGCCAGGAGATTTATTGTTTGGAAAGGAAAAAATGGCTTTATTAATCTCGTTGAGTCTTATGTCTGCATCTATATTTTTAACTGCATCTTCATTAAATTTAGGAAGATTCAAATTGGCTAAGAAATGAACTGCAGTTGTACTGTCCTGAGACCTCTATACATCTTCATAAAACTTAGCAGAGCACCTATTTATATCAGTTCTGCCAGAAAGACTCGGGAGAATAAATACTGTGACAATTATCCATTTATTAACAATCCAGCAAGCAATAAAGTATATTGGCATAGGCCCCGTCCGTAGCTCGCAATCTGAGGGTCCGGACTCTGCATATCCTGCCTGAAGACGAAGGCAGAGGCGCAGCCGACCCCCACGTGAGGTATGGAAGGGACCATCCTGGAGGTGGTGGGGTGGATGTAGGGAAGGATTTGACTTGGAGGTGGTGGGGAGAATGGCGGTGAACTGGAGCGTCAGCATCTGCGAACTCAGACATGTGTAAGTACCGATCTTTTATACCCAGGTATTTAGCATGTGATTGGATAGATAAAATTAAAGTGACATGACAATTAAGTCTTCCTGGCAGAACTTGCGCTAAAGCTTCCATTTGTATCGTTTATGAGTTTGCCACTACTTGATAAAATTGAATGTATAGCTCGGGATGCTTGAGCCTGCCTCAACTGATGAGCCAGCAGCTTTTGTGGCTTGTCTCCCAGCTCAAAGTATTTTTGTTCCCTTTCAGTCGATCACTTTCGACGTACGTCGGAACTGACCGACAAATTGGGATCTATTTTCAGAGACCAATCTACTTCGAGTGTATAGAAACGAGCCAATAAACATTGGCATGCGGTTCACGCACCGCCCCGCAGTGCGGGTATAAAACACGGAAGTGAACAACGCATACCGCTTTCAACTTCGGAGCCGATAGTTTTGCTGCTTACCTGCGCAAGACTGTTTCTGCCGAGAGTGTTCAAGAGAACGGGTCTGGAGAAGTGCTCTTCCTGGTGTTGGCGTGACGGCGCGAGTCAGCGAGTGGCTGCAAAAAGAGTTCCTGTGTTGGTTCGCTGGGCGTTTTCCTTTGAGTGCTCACCCGTGGGCTTGCACTATCGGACCGCGGGGAGCCGCGGCCATCTCCCTGAGTGCTTCAGCACTTTAAAAGAGCAATTTTCCATTCCTAAAAGAGCATACACAGTTTGACACTGCTTCTTTTTCTAGATGTCGATCAAACCGTGTGTTTCTGGATGCGGTTGTTTCCTGTCCTCATTTGACGGCCACGATCTCGCGCATATAAACATGTGAGGCGTTCGTGGGTGATCCGTGTTCTCTCAGGAGAACCTGGTCACGTCGGCGCGTTGTTTGTCTCAAGCCTTTCTCGTAAGGGCTTGAATGTTCAGCGCGCCGTGTGCAGTCTGGCGCGGCTGACAGCGGGGGTTGCAACAGCAACTCAGCACTCACGCTCTGGTGCGCGGTCGAGACTATGATGCCTCAAACGGGGTTGAGTCCCTTTGCTTATTCCCCGATCTAGTTCTTTTTCTGGTGCACCAGAAAAGCACTACTTTGGCTAATTAGCCTTGGTGACCTGAGGATTACAGTGGGGCTTCCCCGCCGGGTAACCATTTCCCGTGGGCCCCCACTCTATCGCATCACAAGCATGCTGAGACTTTGTTCGTGGGTGGTTCATGTTCCCTTATGAGAACATGACCACGTCGGCACGTTGTTCACCGTGTCTCTTGCTAGATAGGGGCTTGAGTGTTCAGCGCGCCGTGTGCCGTCAAGTCGGGCGGCCACGTTCATTGTCCCACATGCCTGCTGGTAGCTTACAGATGGGATTGCTGGTCCTTTTTTGAAAAAAGGGGGGACCTAGCTTTTTATTTGGGGCTCTGGCAGAGGACAGATGTCAATTGCTGCATCGGAGAGAGGGCTGTTATGCGCTGGAAATGATAATGCTGAGTTTCCCACTATAATAGTGTGTGCTCATGCTGAATCAGATTCAGAGTTGACAGCCATGCTTTCTGGGGTGGCTGCCCGGATGTGCATTGGAAAAACTTAGCAGTGTTGAACTATTTGGTGCCAAAATATGGAACACCAAAAGGGCCATAATCTGTATAAGTTTTTTTCCCTCTCTCACTGCCCTCTGTCCTGCATGCACGAGGGTAGTCCCGACCCAGGGGTTATGCAGGAACTGCGTGCGGTGATGGACCTCGCTCTCCGGGTGACGGAAGTCACTGCACGCTCCCTGGGTCAGGCGATGTCCACACTAGTGGTCCAGGAAGCTGGGGCTAACCTGGCAGATATGCGTGAGCCCGACAAAGTTCGGTTCCTCAACGCCCCTGTCTGTCAGGCTGGCCTCTTCGGCGACGCCATCAAGAACTTCACCCAGCAGTTCTTGGTGGCCCAGAAGCAGATGGAGGTGGTAAAAAAAAAAAATCCTGCCCCGACGACCAGCTGCTGCCTCCACCAGTCGTCGGCCGCAGTGCCTCCATCTGCTTGTCGCCGAGGGCGTCTCCCTGCATCCGCCTCCGCCCCTGCTAAACCCAAGCAGCAGCCTCCACCCGGGAAGCAGGGCGCCGGACGCAAGGGGGCCGCCCAACCCGCTCAGGGCCCCGCTAAGTCTGGAGGGAAGCGTAAGGGTAAGCGGCCCTGAGATGGGCAGCCCAGGGACGGATGGATCTGCTCGGAGGGAGATGGTGTCCGCAGAGGAGGACCGGGGGACCAAAATAGCACCTCTGCCACTAGCTCCTCGGAGCTCAGTGGGACCCACATTGTCAATAAAAGAGCAGTCTCCTATGTCCCTGGGCCCCAAAAAGGGCCAAGATCGTTGTGCGCGACGCCCCCGGGCCTTGCCACTCCAGTCTTCCCCTCTTCTCGCCAGGGGGAAGTGTGGGGCTAGAGGACGCCCCCGGGCCTTCTCTCCCCCACACTTCCCCACCTCGGAATGTTCAGACCCTTCTCTGGGTCGCCTCCGGGCCGTCCGAGTCAGGTCTGAACATTCCACCTCGCTGCCTCACCCCGGGTACGTCTGTGGTGCCGTTGGTCCCGCTAGCTCAGTCTCTGGGAGCCTGGCTAGAGCTCCCGGGGCTGTCTTGCTGGCTCATCCGTACCATCAGACTCGGTTACGCGATTCAGTTCGCGCACCGGCCCCCCAAATACAGGGGCATCCTGTTCACCACAGTGCGGGGCAGCGATGCCCATGTATTGCGGGCGGAGATCGATGTCCTACTGGCGAAGGACGCGGTCGAGCCGGTTCCTCCAGCCGATATGAAGTCGGGGTTCTACAGCCCCTACTTCATTGTACCCAGGAAAGGGGGTGGGTTACGGCCAATCTTGGATCTGCACATTTTGAATCGGGCCCTGCACAGACTTCCGTTCAAAATGTTAACACAGAAACGCATCTTTAAATGCGTCCGTCCCCAAGATTGGTTTGCAGCGATCGACCTGAAGGACGCGTACTTTCATGTCTCTTCTTTCCTCGACACAGACCGTTCCTACGCTTTGCGTTCGAGGGGAAGGCATATCAGTACAAAGTCCTGCCCTTCGGGCTGTCCCTGTCGCCCGCGTCTTCACGAAAGTCGCGGAGGCAGCCATTGTTCCACTCCGAGAACGCGGCGTTCGTATTCTCAACTATCTCGACGACTGGCTTATTCTCGCCCAGTCTCGAGAACAGTTGTGCGAACACAGGGACCTGGTGCTCAGCCACCTCAGCCTGTTGGGCCTTTGGGTCAACCGAGAGAAGAGCAAACTCTGTCCCGCACAGAGGATCTCTTATCTCGGTATGGAGTTGGATTCGGTCAACCGGACTGCGCGCCTCACAGAGGAACGAGTCCAGTCAATGTTGAACTGCTTGAATACATTCAAAAGCAGGACGGCAGTCCCACTGGAATTTTTTCAGAGGCTCCTGGGGCATATGGCATCTGCAGCCGCGGTAACGCCGCTCGGATTGCTTCATATGAGACTGCTTTAACGCTGGCTACACGACCGAGTCCCGAGGTGGCCGTGGCAGAGCGGCCAGTATCGGGTCCAGTTACCCCGTACTGTCGCCAAACCTTCAACCCTTGGTCCAACCCCTCGTTCTTACGGGCCGGAGTGCCCTTGAGACAGGTGTCCAGGCATGTTGTGGTATTCACGGATGCCTCAGCCACGGGGTGGGGGGCCACGTACAACGGGCATGCAGTCTCGGGTCTGTGGACGGGGCCCCAGCTGCATTGGCATATCAATGGCCTGAGGTTAATGGCAGTACGTCTCGCGCTAAGTCGCTTCAAGAAGCCACTTCAGCACAAACACGTACTGGTCCGCACGGACAGCACTGCGGCCGTTGCGTACATCAACCGTCAGGGTGGTCTACGCTCCCGTCGCATGCTCCAACTCGCCCGCCACCTCCTCCTGTGGAGTCAGAAGCATCTGAGGTCGCTTCGTGCCATTCGTATCCCTGGTGCGCTGAACCAGACAGCCGACAAGCTCTCTTGTCAGTGTCCACTTCTGGGAGAGTGGCGACTCCACCCCCGGTATGTCCAGCTGATATGGGACCTCTTCGGAGCCGCGCAGGTGGACCTGTTTGCCTCTCCGGACTCGTCCCATTGCCAGTGGTACTATTCCCTGAACGGGGGTACCCTCGGCACAGATGCACTGGCGCACAGCTGGCCCCGGGACCTACGCAAATATGCGTTTCCCCCAGTGAGCCTTCTAGCACAGACTCTGTGCAAGGTCAGGGAGGACGAGGAGCAGGTCTTGCCCTACTGGCCCAACCGGACCGGACTCTTCGCGACAGCCCCACCCTGGCTGATTCCCCTGAGGAAGGACCTTCTTTCTCAGGGAGGGGGCACTCTATGGCACCCGCGTCCAGACCTCTGGAAACTCCATGTCTGGTCCCTGGACGGGACGCGGAGGTTCTAGGTGGTCTACCACAAGCAGTGGTAGACACAATCACTTCGGCTAGAGCCCCCTGTATGAAGCGTCTATATGCTTGAAGTGGAACCTGTTCGTTGAATGGTGTTCTTCTCGCCGCGAAGACCCCCGAAAGTGTTCGATTAACGTTGTGCTTTCTTTCCTACAAGATGGGCTGGAGCGAAGGCTGTCTCCCTCCACCCTGAAAGTGTACGTCGCAGCAATAGCGGCGTATCATGATGTAGTTGAAGGTAAGTCCTTAGGGAAGCACGACTTAATCGTCAGGTTCCTCAGAGGTGCGAGGACCCTAAATCCTCCTCGTTCTATCTCGCTACCCTCTTGGGACTTAGCCCTGGTGCTCAGAGCACTTCAGGGCCCTCCTTTTGAGCCTTTGCAGTCCGTTGAGTTAAAAAAGAATATGAAGACGGTACTCCTGACTGCATTGGCCTCAATCAAGAGGGTGGGGGACCTGCATGCATTTTCGGTCAACGAATCGTGCCTAGAATTCGGGCCCGGTAACTCTCACGTCATCCTGAGACCCCGGCCCGGATACGTGCCCAAGGTTCCTACCACTCCCTTTCGGGACCAGGTGGTGAACCTGCAAGCGCTGCCCCCGGAGGAGGCAGACCCAGCCCTGGCTTTATGTCCCGTCCGCGCTCTTTGCCTACACCCGTATGCTTGTGGAACGTGTGTGTTAGGCTGGGTCCATATGTAGCGGTCCCCTCACGGCGACCCCATATGTGTATTCTCCACGGTACCAGCTACCTTACTCGGCTAGCCCCGTGTCTTTCCTTTGACAGAGCCTGCTCTGTCGTCTCTGGGTGTGTTCTTTCCCCCCTGGGACCAGGTTGGATCCACCCCAGAGATTGTGCCATATGTTGTTACTACCCAGATAGGTTAGTCGGTATGAGTATTTTCCACCTCTCCTCCTCCGGAGGACGTGGCTCCGCAACGTACCATCTCCCGAGACGGGCACGCTTTCCCAGCGTTATCCAATAGTCACGCTGAGTGGGTCTTGCAGAAACAGCAGTGTCGGACCTCCCTGCCTTAAGCCCTGTCTGCTGCTCCAACTGGGAGCACCCAGTGAGCTTAAGTAGGGCGCTGGAAGGGCCAGCACCCTGGCGTTTTTGTAGGGATCCCAATTCGTCGGTCAGTTCCGACGTACGTCGAACGTGACCGACTGAAAGGGAACGTCTCGGTTCTGATGTAACCCTCGTTCCCTGAAGGAGGGAACGGAGACGTACGTCCCGTCGCCAGGTGCTGTGCTTCAGCTGCAGGCCCGTGTCACATCTCGGCTCCTCAGTTGTAAAGCGGTATGCGTTGTTCACTTCCGTGTTTTATACCCGCACTGCGGGGCGGTGCGTGAACCGCATGCCAATGTTTATTGGCTCGTTTCTATACACTCGAAGTAGATTGGTATCTGAAAATAGATCCCAATTCGTCGGTCAGTTCCGACGTACGTCTCCGTTCCCTCCTTCAGGGAACGAGGGTTACATACGTAACCGAGACGTTTAGCTTGATTAAGCATTTTAAATACCTTTTGATATAAATGCATTATATTCATATTTTAATTTTATAATTTTGTTAAGCATTTCAGCATTTTGAGTGGTTCTATATTCCTTCTCCAACTGTGCTTAATCGTCCTCAACTTTTTTTTCCTGTTTTCTTTCTGTGGCCTCATATGCTATTATATTTCCTCTCAACACAGCTTTCATAGATTCCCATAAAGTTGCATCATGAACATCACCTTTGTCATTTGTAGAAGTTAAAAAAATCTATTTTCTCCCTAAGATAATCACAGAAGTGCGTATCCATTAATAAGTTATTATTCATTCGCAATGTATATTCTCCCTTAATTATACCTAAATTCAAATCCAATGAATGTGGAGAGTGATCCGATATTAACACATTATGATATTTTGAGGCAACAGCCATAAATATCAATCAAAAAATAGTCAAATAAGATTCATGCACAGAAGAGAAAAAATAATAATCTCTGTCAGAAGGGTAAAGTACTCTCCAAATATCTACTACATTAAGATTTTTGATATAATTATTAATATTTGTACAAGACTTTGATACAGTTAACTGACTTGGCTGTCTATCAAGAGCTTGTTCTAAGACACAGTTAAAGTCTCCCCCAATGATGACATTTGTGTCTTGCAGGTTAGGAATAGCTTCAATTACTTTAGTGAAAAATGATGGATCATCAAAATTTGGGCTATATAAATTGACAAGTGTAATTGAAATTTGATTAATCATCCCACAATATATCTGCCGTTTTGATCTGAAATTGTTTGTTTATGTATAAATGGAAAATTCTTCCTAATAAGGATAGCAACTCCTCTAGCCTTTGTTGTAAAATTGGACTGATATACCTGGGAGGCCCGAGCTGGCTTTAGACATCTCTGTGCATTTTTTTTTTCAAACTACACTTCTCTCTGATGCTGTTGAACACCTGTCGCTTTTTCAAGGTATCCGTTGTAAGGTCTGGATAGATTGACACCCGTCTGCCCATATAGATCAGCGGTTGGGTCTGCTTGGTCAAACGTAAGACGAGCTCTTTGGTCTGATAATGATGAAGCCTGGCAATAATTGCTCTGAAGATGAGCATATTTTTGCAGTTGTTTCAAATGATTCGCTGTAATAAAGTAAATAAATCTCAGAAGCAGTTGTTTCAGTAAGAACACTGTAAAAAAAAAAAATCGTAAAAAGAAGGTAAATGACTGGCAGCTACGTCTGCCAAACAAAAACCATAAAATTAAAGTAAAATATCTTAATTAAAATAAAGTGCAAAAACAATAATTTTACAGAAATTTACATTCAAAGTTTTAGTGAAAAACACTGTTATTTTACAGATTTTTCCTTGTTTAAATTAGATAATTTTTGCTAATGAAGTTAATTCAGCCAGAGCTAATACCTCTGTTTACATCCTGTTTTCGGTAGAAGTCCACAGTAGTCGATTGCCGAGTTCACGCGCACGATCACAGGTAACTGATTCGGATGAACTATCCATCAGATCTGATATTCTCAGAACACCACACAGCACTGTCATCGGCTGGGCTGACAGCTGACAGTCTGAGTCTCCACTGTTTCTTAGTTACCTATGATCGCGCGTGTGAACTCGGCAATCGACTACTGTGGACTTCTACCGAAAACAGGATGTAAACAGAGGTATTAGCGCTGGCTGAATTAACTTCATTTTTATTAATATCTTTCACATCTACTGCAGTCAAATTGACCCGTGTTCACGCTGAAGGAATCACTCACATTGGCTGTGCACTTGTAACGACACTTCAAGGATGTAAAGAGGCTAAAAGCAGGTTTAAACATTGCCCCATTGAAGTCAACAGGGTGCAAATTTTAAAAATAGAATAACTCGGTGTAGGCAACACCGATTTTTGTCGTTGTTCTCTGTATTGACAGCACTCCAAATGTACAAATAAATGAGCTCAATGTTAAAATTGACCGGAGTTCTCCTTTAACAGTATTACAACATAACAAAACGCAGAAACAGAATATTTAAAGTAATCACGATTAGCAGAAATTATAACTTCAATGCACTATATATTGATGTGACAGTAGAAAAAATATAAAGGGATTTATTTACCTTCTGCCGTCTGTTGTCCGCCATTGGTAACTTAAATGTCTGTTCATATTCATGTTTTTCGTTCTCAGTCGACATCCCACAATCAAAAATTTAAAAGATTTTAACAAATGTAAAATGATCCATATAATGCCATTGATGGACGGACCGAAGCAGTCCTGTAGCAGATTAGAAGCCGCACCCGCGTGCACTCCAACGGCAACGGGTGTATTTTCAAACTTGATCGGTAGAAGGCGCGCACAGTTGTCATTGGCCAGATTTCTAGATGACGTTCAGATTGACCAATCACGCTCAAGTGAACGCGGAAAGACAGCAAATAACCTTGCAACTATACAAATAACTTGTTTTAAACTACAGTTAGCAAATGTGTATATTTATTTTTATTTGCTGTTATATTTAATTAATTGGTCAAGTGGTGTTTTGTGGTGTGGGCAGAGGCTTGAAAGTTTCAACCTGGAGAGCAGTGCAGATTTGTACCAAAAACCTCTTTAAAAACAGATTATTGTTTGATATTTAGTTTGCTATATAGTTTGTTATATTTGTATCCAGAATTACAGTTTGAATGTAAAAATACACCTACACTGTAAAAAAAATAATAGTTAAAAAAGTCAAATGACTGGCAGCTACGGCTGCCAAACAAAAACATAAAATTAAAGTAAAATATCTTAATTTAAATAAGGAAAAATCTGTAAAATAACAGTTTTCTCTCAAACTTTTAATGTAAATTTACGTATTCTTTTTGCACTTTATTTGAATTAAGATTTTTTACTTTAATTTTACGGTTTTCGTTTGGCAGCCGTAGCTGCTAGTCATTTACCATTTTTTTACGATTTTATTTTTACAGTGAAACTAATAAGATTTACTTTAAAATTACAAAGAATAATGTTAAATTGTTAGTATGGACATAAACCTTTAATATAATGAGTTAATATTTTATTACAGATTAGTTCTGTAATTTTACATACATTTGTATTTAATTTAATAAATAATACAGTAATTTCCCTGTATAAAAAATGAGAATGACTGTGATTTGTCATTAATGATAAAATAATGGTCAAGTTGTTAATTTACAGATATTTTTTGTAATTTTACATGAATTTGTATGTAATTTATGAAAACAGAAAAATACTGTATAAATAATATTAAAATAATACTATATAAATAAAATTACACGAGCAGTTTCATGCAATTCATGACTCATTTCTACAAATGAGACACGCAGATGAAAATGTTGTTCTTTATGTCGTTTACTGTAACGCTTATACACAGGTTGTGTTACCAGCGGTGCTCACTGGAAGACTACATTATCCAACATTGCTTGAGATCTACAGCAAACTACGGCAAACCAAATAGCTCAAAATACACTGTTAGCCTAATTATAACAACTAGCTGAAAAAATATTGCTAAAAACAGAACAAAGACTTGACTTGAGACTTGACTTGGACCCTAAAGACTTGAGACTTGACTTGATCTGGACCTTAGAGACTTGAAACTTGACTTGGACTTGGACCTCAAAGACTTGAGACTTGACTTGGACCCTAAAGACTTGAGACTTGACTTGACCTGGACCTTAGAGACTTGAAACTTGACTTGGACCTCAAAGACTTGAGACTTGACTTGACCGCAGGGACTTGTGAACATCTCTGGCAAGTATACTTTAGATAGGCCTAGACTTTACCTGGTGACATATAGCCTACCTTACGGACCTTACAGGTGAATGAACTAAACAAATTCCTAATTTAAATATATTGCATTTTAATTATACAGTAATCATACTATCCTTAGTAATTGTGATATTAAACACATTTTAGGCTTGATATTAATAAATATGCATAAAGAAGAACTCTAAAGTTGAATTATAATATTTATATCAGTATTAGTAAATGTATGTCAGTAAATATATTAATTGGTTTGTAGTATAGTTAGTATGAAATAAATGTAGGCCTATTTTAAATACATATTGTAGTTGTTTTTTGCTCTAGGGCAGTTTCTGCATCCATTGCCATACCGTCACGATCCGAACTCACAAAGTCTTAAGAAAATCCAAAGTTACCAAAATCATAATTATGAATTGTGCTGATGTTCATGTTCCCACTCCGGCGTTCAAATGTCAAAAACAGCCCATCACTACAATGTCTTTTATCCAGATGTTATTAGCATAAAGTTGAGTCCAGCATTCAAACAACCGATGCATCGCTTGTCTCAATAACTGGGCCACGCAGAGAGTCAATATAGGCCATGGCTTTCTCTGGGCTGTTAAATACTTTAACCGAGTTATCAGCCGTTATCCTCAGGGTAGCAGGGAAGATCAAGGAGTAATGAAAACCCTTGTCCTGGAGCCTTTTCCTAGCCTCGTCGAATCTGCTGCGTTTCCTTTGCGTGTCAGCAGAGAAGTCTTGGAAAAAATGTATTCTTTTTCCCTCAAAACGCACATCCTTTAACTGCCTCGCAGCGTCCATCACCTGCTGTCGATCAACGAAGTTGTGAAATCGGACGATGTACAGAGTAAGGATCTATGTATTGCCTAACTCTCAGGTATAACTCTGGCATAAACACCATAAGAGTAATGAATTATGAGTTAGGTGGAAATAGCCTGAGGAAAGAAACTGTGTAACGGGGTCTGTTCGTGTGGGAAGAAGGAGGCGGGAACCGGCGAACATTCAAACAAGTTTAATAAATCAACACAAAATAAAATGGCGACGGCAGCCCCTCACGGACGACTGCCGCACACACATAACAAAAACGTAAACAAAACACAACTTAAAATCCAGGCCTGGTCCTCTCTCGTCCTTCACTGTCGTTGCTCCTCCTTTATACTCCCTCACTCCTCCGTGAGACACGAGACCGCTGCAGCGCGCAGCTGCGCCCATCCACACTGATGAGCGCGGTCCCGCTCTCACTGTCCCTCAGCCTCGCTGCTCGCCACAAACTGTTTTCATGCCAAGATGTTCTAGCTGTAAACATGCCTGTGTGTGTGTGCGTGTGTGTGTGTGTGTGTGTGTGTGTGTGTGAGTGAGTGAGTGAGAGAGCAGTTGTTTTAGTAAGAACATATTCATGCATTAATTCTACACATTCGTTCCATTTCACTATCCATCATGTTTCACATACAATGAAAAACGCCAAATGCGTTTTATCTGCAGTACTTCCGTAGTTGCACTGACGTCACATATTTCATTCAGCCTATGAAATCAGTTCGATTACACTTGGCAGTGCACTGGACCATCCTCAGGGCACTACAGTAGAGAACAGACGAGCCCTTGTAAACGACACTTGTAGTTTTAAACAACAATTATTCCTTGTAATATAACTTATACATGTGCACACATCTGTTCTGAATAGTGTTGGCATCACTGTTCTCTGAATTCTTGAAGTGCCGCATTTGTACTTTAAGTATAGTAAATAGGTAAACTTAAAGTATGCTAAATTGGAACAAGTCTTAATGTACTTTAGTAATCTGGAAATAGTGCTGAGGTCCACCTAAAGATATACTCAAGTATATTTGATTGTGCTAAAGTGCAACTATTGCAAGTATACTTTAGATACACTTTAAATATCTTGCATTTCAATTATACAGTAATCATACTATCCTTAGCAATAGTGATATTATATACATTTTAGGCTTAATATTAATAAATATGCATAAACAAGAACTCTAAATAAAGTTTAATTATAATATTTATATCAGTATTATTAAATGTATGTCAGTAAATACATTTGTAGTATAGTTAGTAGGGGTGTAACGGTACACGTATTCGTACCGAACCGTTTCGGTACAGGGCTTTCGGTTCGGTGTGCATGTGTACCGAACGGTTCCGCAACACACTTCAATCCTAGTTCCCACTCGAACATATTAAGTATTCAGTCCATTTTATCACGAAATTCAAACGATAAATGCCGTTTTAACGCTCTTTATTGTGGCGACTGATCACTGTATAGGCGCGTCAATTCAAGCGGTCGCGGCACGCGTGTGTGAGTGAACGCGATCATCGCTTCCTAAAGAATAAACATGAATTAATATCTTAAGGTATGTTGAGGATAACACTTACTGAAACGTATCATATGTCATGTAATCGCTCAATCAGTGTTTCAATCGCGGAAAGACGTCAAACAGCTTGTAAACAATGTCACGCAGCATCATTTACCTCAGGAGTCATTCAGTGTCCAAAGCTGTTAATTCACTAGAGAAATCAACTCTTTCACTAAATATTTTCACAATATTAGCCTATATATTAATTCTACTTAACCTCTTAGTGATGTCTTGATTATTTAATGTATGTTTAGATAAATCTGTCATGAAAATGACAGCCACTTTGTATAAATGATTATATTTCAACAACGAATTGAAAAAAAAAAAAAAATGTATAATTCGATTTAGGAGTTAATGCAAAAACGTCTCGGTTACGTATGTAACCCTCGTTCCCTGAGGGAGGGAATGGAGACGTACGTCGGAACTGACCGACGAATTGGGATCTGATTTCAGAGACCAATCTACTTCGAGTGTTTAGAAACGAGCCAATGAAGATTGGCATGCGATTCACGCATTCCACGCTCCGCCCCGCAGCGCGGGTTTAAATAAGGAAGTGGAATGCATGATCATTGCTTTCTCTGCTGAGGAGCCGAACTCGTGACTCTGCCTCCCAGCGGAAGCACAGCACCTGGTGACGGGACGTACGTCTCTGTTCCCTCCCTCAGGGAACGAGGGTTACATACGTAACCGAGACGTTCCCTTTCAGTCGGTCACGTTCGACGTACGTCGGAACTGCAGGGAGGTCAGTCACTGCTGTTTCTGCAAGACCCACCCTGTGTGACTATTGGATAACGCTGGGAAAGCGTGCCCGTCTCGGAAGATGGTACGCTGCGGAGCCACGTCCTTCAGTGGAAGGATTGGTGGCGGAATACACATAAGGACTAACCTGGCAGGGTAGTGCAACATATGGCAGTCTCTGGGGTGGTTCCAGCCTGGTTCCAGGGGGGAAAGAACACGCCCAGAGACGACAGAGCGGGCTCTGTCAAGGGAAAGACACGGGGCTAGCCAAGTAGGGTAGCAGGTACCGTGGAAGAATACACATATGGGGTTGCCATGAGGGAACCGCTACATATGGAACCCAGCCTACACACACGTTACACAAGCATACGGGAGCAGGCCTGGCGCCAGACGGCCGCAACGTCTGGCACCGCAGGGTTGACGGAGGAGCTCAACAGGGTTAGCCGTTTCCGGGGAACACAACTGGAGATAATAGACACGTATCTGGCCCAGAGGGCGGGAGTGGCGTTGCAAGCCGACACTTAGAACGGGCACTTAGCGCTACTGACCCCTGGGGGCGAGGATGCGGGAAGATACCGGCTCTACACGGAGGCTATAGAATCTAGCGAACATGTTAGGTGTCGCCCAGCTCGCAGCTCTACAAATATCTGTCAGCGAGGCGCCTTGAGCCAGCGCCCAGGAGGAAGCAACACTCCTTGTTGAGTGTGCTCGCAACCCGAACGGGCAAGGCACGTCCTGGGACTGGTAACCCAAAGACGATAGCATCCACTATCCAGTGGGCTAACCTCTGCTTGGAGACAGCCTTTCCCTTCTGCTGGCCTCCGTAACAGACGAAGAGTTGCTCTGAGGTCCGAAAGCTTTGAGTCCGGTCAACGTAAGCGCGAAGAGCACGGACGGGACATAACAAAGCCAGGGCTGGGTCTGCCTCCTCCGAAGGCAGCGCTTGCAGGTTCACTACCTGGTCCCGGAAGGGAGTGGTAGGAACCTTGGGCACGTATCCAGGCCGGGGTCTCAGGACAACGTGAGAGTTGTCCGGCCCGAATTCTAGGCACGATTCGTTGACCGAAAGTGCGTGCAGGTCCCCTACCCTCTTAATAGAGGCCAATGCCGTCAGAAGCACTGTCTTCATTGACAGGATTTTAAGCTCCACAGACTGCAAAGGCTCAAAGGGAGGGCTCTGAAGTGCCCTGAGCACTAGAGCCAAGTCCCAAGAGGGTAACGAGTTTGGACGAGGAGGATTTAGCCTCCTCGCACCTCTGAGGAACCTGACAATTAGGTTGTGCTTTCCCAAGGACTTACCTTCAACTACATCGTGATACGCCGCTATAGCTGCGACGTACACTTTGAGGGTGGAGGGAGACAGCCTTCGCTCCAGCCCATCTTGCAAGAAAGAAAGCACGACACTAACCGAACACCTTCGGGGGTCTTCCCGGTGGGAAGAGCACCATTCAACGAACAGGTTCCACTTCAAAGCATAGAGGCGCCTTTTAGAGGGGGCTCTAGCAGAAGAGATGGTGTCCACCACTGCCTGTGGTAGACCGCCTAGAACCTCCACGTCCCGTCCAGGGACCAGACATGGAGTTTCCAGAGGTCTGGACGTGGGTGCCATAGAGTGCCCCGTCCCTGAGAAAGAAGGTCCCTCCTCAGGGGAATCGGCCAAGGAGGGGCTGTCGCGAGGAGAGTCAGTTCTGGGAACCAGGTCCGGTTGGTCCAATAGGGCGCAACTAACAAGACCTGCTCCTCGTCCTCCCTGACCTTGCACAGGGTCTGTGCAAGAAGGCTCACTGGGGGAAACGCATATTTGCGCCGGTTCCGGGGCCAGCTGTGCGCCAGTGCATCCGTGCCGAGGGTGCCCCCGGTCAGGGAATAGTACCACTGGCAATGGGTCGAGTCCGGAGAGGCAAACAGGTCTACCTGTGCGGCTCTGAAGAGGTCCCATATCAGCTGGACCGCCTGGGGATGGAGTCGCCACTCTCCCGAAGGTGCAGGCTGCCGTGAGAGCTCGTCGGCTGTCCGGTTGAGCGCACCTGGGACATGAATGGCCCGAAGCGATCTCAGATGCTTCTGACTCCAAAGGAGGAGGTGGCGGGCGAGTTGGAACATGCAAGGGGAGCGTAGACCACCCTGGCGGTTGATGTACGCAACGGCTGCAGTGCTGTCCATACGGACCAGTACATGCTTGCCATGTAGCGGCCCCTTGAGGCGGCGCAGTGCTAAGTAACAACTCGAGGCAATTGATATGCCAATGCAATTGAGGTCCCGTCCACAGACCTGAAACTGCATGCCCGTTGTACGTGGCCCCCCAGCCCGTGAAGGAGGCATCCGTGAAGAGCACAGCATGCCTGGACACTTGTTCTAAGGGCACACCGGCCCGGAGAAACGAAGCGTCGGTCCACGGGCTGAAGGTTTGGCGACAGTAAGGAGTCACTGGGACCCGATACTGGCCGCTCTGCCACGCCCACCTCGGGACTCGGCCATGGAGCCAGTGTTGAAGCGTCTCATATGAAGCAATCCGAGCGGCGTTACCGTGGCTGCAGATGCCATATGTCCCAGGAGCCTCTGAAAAGTTTTCAGTGGGACCGCTGTCCTGCTCTTGAACGAATTCAAGCAGTTCAACACCAACTGGACCCGCTCTTCCGTAAGGCGCGCAGTCTGGCTGACCGAATCCAGCTCCATACCGATAAAAGATCCTCTGTGTGGGACAGAGTTTGCTCTTCTCTCGGTTGACCCGAAGGCCCAACAGGCTTAGGTGACTGAGCACCATGTCCCTGTGTTCGCACAACTGCTCCCGAGACTGGGCGAGATAGTTGAGGATGCGAACGCCGCGTTCTCTGAGCGGAACAATGGCTGCCTCTATGACTTTCGTAAAGACGCGAGGCGACAGGGACAGCCTGAAGGGCAAGACTTTGTACTGATATGCCTTCCCCTCGAACGCAAAGCGTAGGAACGGTCTGTGTCGAGGAAGGATAGAGACATGAAAGTACGCGTCCTTCAGGTCGATCGCCACGAACCAATCTTGGGGACGGACGCATTCGAAAATGCGTTTCTGCGTTAACATCCGGAACGGGAGCTTGTGCAGGGCCCGATTAAGGATACGCAGGTCCAAGATTGGCCGTAACCCACCCCCTTTCTTGGGTACAATGAAGTAGGGGTTGTAGAACCCCACCTTCATATCGGCTGGAGGAACCGGCTCGATCGCGTCCTTCGCCAGTAGGACATCGATCTCTGTCCGCAAGACCTGAGCATCGCTGCTTCGCACGGAGGTGAAGAGGATGCCCCTGTACTTGGGAGGCCGGCGAGCGAACTGAATCGCGTAGCCGAGTCTGATGGTACGGATGAGCCAGCGAGACGGCCTGGGGAGCTGATGCCAAGCCCCCAGAGACCGTACAAGCGGGATCAACGGCACCACAGACGTACCCGGGGTGGAGTGGCGAGGTGGAATAGACAGACCCGACTCGGGAAGCCCGGAGGCGGCCCGGGGTGTTGTCTGAGAATTCCAGGGTTGGACAGAGTATGGGTGAGAAGGCCCGGGGGCGTTCTTGGTGCCCACACTGCTGTCCCCTGGCGGGGGGAGGGGAGGAAAGGAGTGAGGAGGCCCGGAGGCGTCGCACACTACCAACCTGGCCCTCTTGGGGCCCAGGGAGGGAGGAAACTGCTCTTTTATTGAGAAAGTGGGTACCGCTGGATTCCGGAGAGCCAGCGGCAGAGATGTTAAACCAGTTGAAGCCCCCCGGTCCTCCTCCGGGGGGTGGGGAAGGGATGCGGACATCATCTCCCCGAGAGCAGCTCCCGTCCTCCCTGGGCTGCCCGTCTCATGGCCACTTACCCTTGCGCTTGCCACCAGGTTTAGCGGCTCCCTGAGCGGGTTGGGCGCCACCCTTACGCCCGGCACCCTGCTTCCCCGATGAAGGCTGCTGCTTGGGTATCGCAGGGGCGGAGGCGTACGCAGGGGGACGCCCTCGGCGACGAGCAGGCGGAGGTTTTTTACTGGGTGGAAGCAGCAGCAGGTCGTCGCGGCAAGATGTTCCTTAGGGCCTCCGTCTGCTTCTGGGCCACCGAGAACTGCTGGGCAAAGCTCTGGGTCAGACTCGGGCAACGCTGTCACACCCGAAGGGGGCAGCGCAGCCGAGTCTTCATCCTCAGAGCCCATAAGCTCGTCCCCCGATGCTGCAAGCGATAACATGTCCTCAGCCGGAGCCCCAAAAGTAACGACTGGGACCCCCTGGGAGGGGCCAGCACACTCTCTTGGAAGCTCCACCGGCGCAGCGGGTGAGGGAGGGGCCCGAGGAGCCGTTTGACCCGTCGGGGAAGCCCTCACCGTCACCCTTAGATCACCACCAAAGTCATCAGCCAAAGTAGCAGCCCTCTGCTTTGCAGCGGGAGGGCAGCTAAATCGGGGGATGCGCAATGGCGCCCCACCTCTTTCAAGGTATTGGAGCCTGGACCGTAACACTGCGATGGTCATGTTCCCGCAGTGGGAACATGAGTCATTCACGAACGCTGCCTCAGCGTGCCGAACGCCCAAACACGTGAGACAACGAACGTGACCGTCAACTGGAGACAGAAACCGCCCGCATCCAGAAACACACGGTTTGAATGACATCTTGAAAAAGACGTGTTGCTCTTTTAGAAAGGAAAACCTCTCTTTTATGTGCTGAAGCACTCAGGGAGATGACCGCGGCACCACACAGTACAATAGTGCAAGCCTGTGTGTGCACTCAAAACGGAAACGCCCAGCGAACCAACTCTTTGATGTCCGTTTGAAGCAGCCACTCGCTGAACGCGCCGTCACACCCGCACTGGTAGAAGCAGTCCTCTCAAGACACTCTTCGTAGAAACAGGAAGCAATAGACATTCGCTGTTCGGCTCCGAAGTAGAAAGCAATGATCATGCATTCCACTTCCTTATTTATACCTGCGCTGCGGGGCGGAGCGTGGAATGTGTGAATCGCATGCCAATCTTCATTGGCTCGTTTCTAAACACTCGAAGTAGATTGGTCTCTGAAATCAGATCCCAATTCGTCGGTCAGTTCCGACGTATGTCGAACGTGACCGACTGAAAGGGAACTGCCTTATGTGAAGTTTAAATGTTTGCACACAATGTGTTATTTGAGTGTTGATTATTATATCTAAACATGAATATCAGCTGAATATAGGCTCATAGTTTGGGCTCTGTTTTTAACCTTTAATATTATAGTAATAATGTGCAAGTAAGAGCTCCCTATATAGTTTACAGCATTATCCTGAAGAAACTTTTAGTTATAATGGAATTCATTTAAGGTCAGACACAATTTTTTCAGTAAACCACTGTTAAATAACATATTTGATACAAACTAATTGATACATTTAGATAAATAGATTTCATACATTATAGCATGGGCGTCGGAACCAAGACCCACCCACTTTTTACGATCAATGATATTGGACCCACTCACTTTTATCGTCTCTAACATTCAGCACATGTCTGTTTACCTACCCCTAATCGATAAACACTTATTATTAAACACGTTAGATGCTTTATTTCCACTTTTCTAATATTTTCTTAATTTTTATTGAAAATAAATGCCTTTCCGATCTGATATGTGATGGGAAAAGGGAGAGAATTGAGTTCAGCGAAAGGCGGACTCGAACCGCGGGTCGATTTGTGTCAAAACTATAAGCCGTGCGTCTTACCCCTACAATACTGCCGCTCTCAATGATATGGCGATTTCCGTAACTTTGTCTTTCCGAACTATATGTTTAGCAAGCAAAGCGGTATATATTTGTACTTAATGTAATTCTGAGGACCCACCCACATTTTTTTGGCTTCCGACGCCCATGCATTATAGCATATTATACTACAATATTTCCCGCTGTTGTCACTTGTCGTCATCGTTGCTACGACACGTGACTCACAATGACTGAAATGACCAATTAAAAGGGCATTCTCTCTAATGATGTTCCAACATGTTAAAAACGCTTCGCTGATCATAGACAAACGCAGAGAAATTAGTAGGCCTATCTACCGCACACTGCAAAAAATGACTGATTTTAACAGTAAAAAACTGTGAAAATGTCTGTCATGGATTTGCACTGAATTGATTCTCAAAAATACGGAACAAAGTGCGTTCCGTATCAGTTCAATACGGAACAAGACTTTTATGTGTCAAATACGGGACGATTCCGTATTATACGGAACGGTTGGCAACCCTAGACATGGGCCCCATTTGAAGACGTGCTGCAGTATAACTGAAAACTATATTAATTTCAACATTTATCAGGCTATTTTTATTTCATGAATCATATCAAATTATAGTTCATCCAAAAATGAAAATAATGTCATTATTTCCAATCAGTGTTTCAAACTGCTGAAATCATGTGACTTTGGCGCTCTGAACCACTGATTCGAAACTGTACTCACATGAACTGTTTTAAATAGTCATTTTCTGAATCTTTGCTGGCAATGAAGGCCTTACTGAGCCATCGGATTTGATCAAAAATATCTTCATTTGTGTTCTGAAGATGAACAAAGGTCTTACAGGTGTAGAACAACGACATGAGGGTGAGGAATAAAGGACTATTTTTGGGTGAACTAAACCTTTAAAACAATCGTCACATAAACCCATTATAGTAAATGTATTTACCTGTGGCATTCTGTCTAACAGGAAGGAAATATACAGAAACTGAATAAAGTTATCAAACAGTCTGCACTGCATAAATAAATATAGATTAATCCTCATTTCCTCTTCCTCTCAAAACTCTTTAACTTCATTTAAGGAGTTATTTCACTCTTTTAAAGGGATAGTTCACCCAAAAATGAAAATTAGTATATGACATTCTTCTTTCAGACGAATAAAACCTGAGTTATATTAAAAATGATCTGGCTAATCCAAGCATTATAATAGCTGTAATAGTTAGGGATGCAGAGGCGCTGGAAGTCAGTCACAGCTGGGGGTGCTGAGAGAAAGTCAGTCTATATAGTGACGTCACACTAAAAGCTCTATTCTAAGCGATATTCATTTTTTTGAATTAATTTGAATGGCCCAGATAATTTAGATTTAAGTTATTGACAATATTTTATACTCAATTTTGAACGTTGTAAACTACAACAGGCGGCAAACTTGAATACTAACACACTTTGTCGAAGCAGCCACAGCAGCAAACAACACTGAACTAATGCATAAAAACGGCAAATGCATGGATGCGGGTGAGAGATGTGACTCACGTCCAGGCTATTATAGTTTATACGAATGACAGTTCTGATACAAGCACTTCATACTGTACAGATCACAAATGACGGAGGCGGAGTTGACGGAGTCGCCAGTGGTTGAGTTGGACACGGAGTTGGTGGCAGTTGAATCATCCACGCTCGTCCTTGAAACGTTTATTTTTTTAGGGTTTTTAAAAAACTCAGAAATTCTCTTTTGCGACATGCTTAAATTCACACAGCGCTCCGTGTGTCTAACTGAAATTACGTCCCTCATTCACGTTGCACGGCAACGATAGTCTACATTTGATTGGTTAATACACATCTTGATTTTATTTGAATAAATTCAACTCAACTCAACTCAAACATATATCTGCACAGTCTCTTTTCATAGAAAAATCTCATATATTCCAGTATAAATATACAGTATATAATAATAATATATATATATATTTTTTTTCCAGCAGTTAAACAGTAGCCCACAGACAGGGGGTGCTGCAGCACCCTCAGCACCCCCACTTCCCGCGCCACTGTAGGGATGCACCGAATCCAGATTTTTGGGGTTCGGCTGAATACCGAATCTACTGGTTAAGATTCGGCCGAATCCGAAACCGAATACCGAATCCTTCTCCCATCCTCAGTCCATTATCACAGTAAACACATTAATGATATCGCAGAGAGCGCAGGGGGCGCCCGCGCTGTCAGCCGAGGCTTGCGTGCTGCCGAGACAGAAGGATTGAGGCTGTTTTCTGCCGCGGGTTTAATTGTCAACAGGCTGCACTCCAGACTAACCCACATCACTTAAACATGTTACTTAAAAAACAAACAAACAAAAAACATACAAGGTGTGGATTGAGGTAGCCTAGGCCTTCTATTTTTATTTGACAAAAAAAAAAAACGATTCCGGTTTTTCAAAGCTTAAAACGGATTCAGTGTATTTTCTTTATGTCATCTTAATTTGGTAATTATTTAAGTCAAAAATATTTAGTGTAGGCCTATGTATTTTATTCTTTTTATTTATTTATCTGATCTATATGCGGCTGTTTGCACGGTAAAATAAAATACATTTTGGCTGCTGTCTGTAGATTCCTTCATGCTCAACTCGTATTCTATCAGATGTTTCATACGCAAATGTTTTAACAGCGGCTGTTGTTTAGGGTCCTTGTCATCACGAGACAAACGACATTGCAAATTGAACATGTAGCTCGACTTGAATCGCCTTCTTTTGACTTAAAGTACTGCCATGTTTTCTGTTCACGAGTAATATTTTCACTTTCTCACAGCCGACTACATTCGAACGGCCCAGCTAGTAAACACCTTCCCATAATCAATGGTGGCGTCATTACGTTCGACCAGCGGAGGCGTGTAGTGCAAGCCTAGGGTTCCGTGGAAAAAAATTCTGAGGTTCGTCAGAAACCGAACCCCGTCAAAAAGCCCAATATTCGGCCGATTCCGAACCCGAATCCTGGATTCGGTGCATCCCTAGTAATAGTTGCTCTGTTTTTGAAGTCCATAAAAATCTGTCATGTGCATCTGTCCGTCAAATAACGTCAAATAACATGCTCCACGCGCCTCCGGGGGTTAATAAAGGCCTTCTGAAGCGAATCGATGCGTTTGTGTAAGAAAAATATCCATATTTAAAAATGTATTTCATTTTTTTCTATGGCTCTGCATCAGCCGTCCCCGCGCCATCACTTCCGGCGAATAAGGTCAAAATACATGCAAAATACTGCCGCAATCATAGATATATACATAGATTCCTCATTAGTGCCTGCGCGGATCGGTCGAATGAGGCCTCTACGTATATATATCTTATATATATATATATATATATATATATATATATATATATATATATATATATATATATATATATATATATATATATATCTATAGCGCTGGGAATACTAGATGATATTTGTCTGATAAGAGGTAAAAAAATAACATAAATACTGCTGGGTTTCTCGCAGAAACCAACGTGTCTTAAGACATCGATGTGTCGCCACGAGCCGCATGGTTTAATATGGATTCGTATGTCTATGTGTTTTGTTAGTATATTTACAATGTACTATTGAAAAAGAGAATATATTTGAAATACAATAAAGTATACTTTTTTTTCACCAGGGGTATGCTGGAGCTTTGAATCCATATTTCCAATGTTGAACGGGCATTAGCTTCCCTTTACTCTTTCTCACTGTCTTTTTTGTGAACGCATTGTTTTTTGTCTACAAACTGTGCCGACCTTGTCAAAAAATCCTAAAGGATTCCAATAATTTTTCCTGCATATAGAGAATTACGTGGCGGCCGCCAAATTTTGTGCCGCCTCCATCTGTCGACAAAACTCAAGACAGGCAGTCACTTGCGCTGCACTGCGCCCTCTGATTCCATGTTGCTTTAAGCGTGGCGGCGCTTTAAACAGCTGCGGCTCTGAGGCTTGCTCCAAACTCATTTCGTTGCATTGTACATGTAATGACAATAAACTTGAATCTAATCTAATAATTCTGCACTCGGAATGCACATAAGCGCTTTGTTGCCGCTTTGTTTTGAAGCGTTTCATATAGTTTCATAGTTTTGTGCACTTAAAGATTATTTAAAAAACATCTTGTTCTCACGTATCTATCATATTTTTGTTGTCCCTTTACAGAGCTGCACATTACGTTTACAGTAAACTATAAATCTTGTAATTTTATATTATTTGTGTAGGCCCATATAATTATTTACATTGATATATAAATGAGTATATATTCTATAATGAGTGTGTACTTTGTGGATTCTGGATTGTGTTTAACAAATAAAGAGTGACCATAAGTTCCACAAAAACAGACGTACAGATATTCTATAGTGATGTAGAAATATATGAATGATACATTTATAACCCTTTTATTTTGCCAGTTTGTTGTGCTTGTTTCAGTTATTTACTGAATTGAATATATATTTAAATATTTAAAGGTGTTAGCTGTAATCTTACACTCTCTCACACACACACACACACACACACACACACACACACACACACACACACACACACACACACACACACACACACACACACACACACACACACACACACACACACACACACACACACTAGATGATGTGTAAAATACACATGCATGTAAGGATGCAGAGTATATTTTATGATGAAGATATATAACTATAGGAATTTACATTTAGTACAGACAAAATACATTAAAAGTATAGTTTGTTATTTGAAATATTAACAGAACATATGTGTTGTTCAATCAGCTGTGTACATATTTATTAGTCAACTTGTTGGCCTGTAATCCCCACCCTCTTTTGAAAACACAAACAAACAAAGGCCTTTGCAATACAAGTATAAGTGTAGTTTATAGGCTAAAGTATACCTCACTTTTTACATGTACACGAGGGTCAGCATACAGTGTGTGTGTGACATGAATTTTGTGATCAAAAGAGTATATGTATATTGTATGTGCACTACTGATTTTTTGTAACAGTGCATTCTTTGTACATTCAGGTTACACATGCAAAATTTGTTGATGAGAGATTACTCATAACTGTGCATGCATCAAACACTTGTGTACATGTATGGGTCAAAAGAAGTATACTTTGCTGTGTGTTTGACTGTGCATGTATACAACAAGCTTAAAGTTAACCCTATAGCACTCTCTACTTATGTACAAGGAATAATAATAAAGTAACTAAAAAATAATAACTTCATTTTTATGTAAAAAAATATATAGTAGCCTATAATATTATATACTATATAGTAGGCTACTATACTATATTGCACGGGCGTCGAAAGAAAATAAAAAGTTTGTTTTTGGATCTGGAGATTCTCTACTCTTTCTTATTCACACTTTCACTCTCTCTCTCGTCATTATTTGGCTAAAGGCTGTACCTCCTACTTGTGGTTGTAAACATCCGGCTTTAGTGGCAGAAACTTCCTGCTGTGCAAGTACTGAGCAATAGACGCAAGAAATGGGCATGAATAGCATGTTTTACACATCTAGAAAGGAGCAGGCGTTGTTTCTGCTGCAACACGTTTGCAAGCAAATCTGCAATGAAAGATATGACAGTATAAAGTCAATCACGAGAGAAGTGTATCAATTCTTGTGTCATCTGCTCGCCTCTGCATTAGAGATATTAAAGTAATTAAACAGGAGCCCAAGACACACTGTAAGCACTTTCAGACATTTAGTCTGGATAGATTACCACCTCTGAATAGAAAATCAGTGAAATGTGAAAATGTGAAAGATGCTGTTTTCCGTGGATATTGGAACAGTTAAGTACAAAGCCTTGTTTACATAATTAACAATAGTTTAGCAACCTAACGTTACATGCCAAAATAAGAGCATATTTGGATTTTTGCTGAATAATAGAGATGAGCCCAATGCTGTTTCATTTTTGCTTGAAATGCATTAATTTTGGCATGACGTGTTTATAACGAATGCCACTAAGATTAAAGTGATTTAATATACATGCAAATGTATGTAGTTGTTTGCAGTTATGAGGTTAACAGGTGTTTTTAGAGTAAGATCAGTTTCTCTCATGAGATTACTTCCTCTTCTAGGCTGGTGTTGTGTAATATTCAGTTCTTGTGATAAACTGTTCCAGTGGGTGGAGTATTCATAGATGCCATCTACGTCACTACCAAATAGAACGCAGCCATATTTACAACTGATCTCGCCCGGTATGGCCGCCCAAACTGCCCACTTGAATGAGAGAGAGACAGAGATACCTGGAGAAAATTTCTATTTTAGGCTCCGATCCTTATTATCCATTATTATCTGCCCCAGACTTGCCCCAATTGGCCTTTATATATATATATATATACACACTCACCTAAAGGATTATTAGGAACACCATATTAATACTGTGTTTGACCCCCTTTCGCCTTCAGAACTGCCTTAATTCTACGTGGCATTGATTCAACAAGGTGCTGAAAGCATTCTTTAGAAATGTTGGCCCATATTGATAGGATAGCATCTTGCAGTTGATGGAGATTTGTGGGATGCACATCCAGAGCACGAAGCTCCCGTTCCACCACATCCCAAAGATGCTCTATTGGGTTGAGATCTGGTGACTGTGGGGGCCATTTTAGTACAGTGAACTCATTCTCATGTTCAAGAAACCAATTTAAAATGATTCGAGCTTTGTGACATGGTGCATTATCCTGCTGGAAGTAGCCATCAGAGGATGGGTACATGGTGGTCATAAAGGGATGGACATGGTCAGAAACAATGCTCTGGTAGGACGTGGCATTAATCGATGCCCAATTGGCACTAAGGGGCCTAAAGTGTGCCAGGAAAACATCCCCCACACCATTACACCACCACCACCAGCCTGCACAGTGGTAACAAGGCATGATGGATCCATGTTCTTATTCTGTTTACGCCAAATTCTGACTCTACCATCTGAATGTCTCAACAGAAATTGAGACTCATCAGACCAGGCAACATTTTTCCAGTCTTCAACTGTCCATTTTTGGTGAGCTTGTGCAAATTGTAGCCTCTTTTTCCTATTTGTAGTGGAGATGAGTGGTACCCGGTGGGGTCTTCTGCTGTTGTAGCCCATCCGCCTCAAGGTTGTGCATGTTGTGGCTTCACAAATGCACAAATGCTTTGCTGCATACCTCAGTTGTAACGAGTTGCTCTTCTACCATCTTGAATCAGTCGGCCCATTCTCCTCTGACCTCTAGCATCAACAAGTTTCTCACATATTTTATCTTTTTTCCTGCTGTCTTCCCATTTTAGTATTTTCCCGTAAAATATCCTGTATTTTTACGCTCTGATTGTGTTAACTCAGAACACGCAACTATCTGTGTCTGTGAAGTGGCTTGCACTTGGGTTGCTAGACCTCCAGTCAAGCAGGTGGCAGTACACAGACAGTAGCTTAGGCCAGTGTTTCCCAACCAGGGGGCCGTCTGACGAGAGCAGGGGTGCCGTGAAAATTCCTTAAAATATATATTTTTTTTTTTTCAAATTTTTCAAATAACTCTCTCTTTGTAAACTTTGTTCATTGCATGCCATATGTTCGAATATGACCAGTCATTTTCGCCGTTTTCACCCGGGTGTAGTGCCAGAAGACGCGAATGAGAGACGCAAATTTGTCCCTGTGCACTCATCCGACAGCGCGCACATGTCTCACAGCGCACAAATATTGAGTTCTCTTTCAAGTCTTGCTCTTGAACGGACAAACTCACACAAAAAGTATGTCAACATGTCCATCTTGATGAGTATTTTAGCAGACATAGTCTGTATATGCCTTAAGTGAACTTTATACAGTCGAGAAAGACGACACATATCCGTGCATTAGGTCTTAAATTGGCAGTAGCCTTTACTGCTGTCTGTTTAATGTCAAACAACAACAGACAAGGACATCACTCACTGCTCTTGATTGAATAGCTTTTGTAAGTTTAATAGGATTAATCTTTAATTTATACAGTCAAACATGCAATGTTATTTTACATTTGATCAATTTCTGTACCTGAAAAACCTGAAAGCATAGTTTATTTTATTAGTATCTTTGCTCAATAGTATTTATTTGTGCTGCTGCTTGTATTTAAATGATTTGTTCTTATTGTTTTCTTTATTTTATTTGACAGTAGTCCTTTTTTCCCTGAACATAGCAAATACTGAACCGTACAGAAACCGTGAACTTAAAACCGTGATACAAACTGAACCGTGAGCAATCTGTACCGTTACACCCCTAGCGTAACATATGCAAGGGGGGGCCACAAAATGGAGAACATTTTCAAAGGGTGCCGACTGAAAAAAGGTTGGGAAACACTGGCTTAGGCTACTATCGAAGAAGAAGAAGACAGTTGCAGCGGCAGGCGGGAGGAAGAGGGAAAAAGTAGCGGGAAGTGAACTTCAAGGAGAGTTGAGTAGATGAGTGTGATGTGCGATGATGATCAGGACGCTGACGGCCAAAATCAAAATATATTGTGTAGTTAGACTGTTAATGATTAGTGCTTTTTTAAAAGTTTGAGGGTAAGAATCGTGTAAAAAAAGAAATGTGAGAATCACTCTTCAATCTGATTGTTTACTTTGCTGGATATAGCAAATTATGACTAAATTAATGTGTTTAAAAAGATAAATTATGTATGCTTAATTCCAGAATAAGTGTGTGATTAATCATGATTAAAAAAGGTAATCTATTGACAGCCCAATAGCATATACATAATTTAACCTAAGAAAGACGTTTTAAATAGTGTTTTAACAAACAGGGCAACCAATTTGATTCAACTCTTTATATCCAGGTGCCTAGATACGTTCTTCCTTGAATGGGCTACTTCATAGAAACTAATTCGACAGTAAGATCTCAGAGAGACTAAAAACTGTTGAAATATGACGATAGCATCTGGATATAGTAGCTGTTGCAGTGCTGCTCACGTTATCTAACTCCAGTTAGAGTCTAACCATCTATTATACAACAATAAACATGAACTATAATGTGCTTCATAAAATACCACTTCTATCAATATTCCTGAGAGGTCGACTAATGCCATAAAATCTCAAAATATGCAGTAATTTCATCAGTTTGCCAGCGGCTTCACAGACATTTTGCCACGACTTCACAGACACAGATAGTTGCGTGTTCTGAGTTAACACAATCAGAGCGTAAAAATACAGGATATTTTACGGGCGGTAAAGATGGTGGCGCAAAGCTACGGTGATGTCATGTGACACGAACGAATACATGAATATTCATGATATTTCCCTTGTTGTGGGCGTGGCAAACGAATAGAACTGAAAATATTAGTGCACGCTCCTCAAATCGCAACTAGTTTCTTGGATTATTTTGAAAAGACAATGAAGTTACAATGTTAAGCAATAACTGCAACAAGCAGTTAACATTTTCAAAACAATGAATAGTTTGTGTAATATTATAAATCGTAATATTAAATATTAAAAAATAATATTAAAAAGTTGTTTTGCCTGATTGATCAGGCATTCAGGGAAATAGGTAAAGACACAGAGCAAACAAAGCATATTCTGATGATCTCCCCTGCAGCTTAGACTCTTTCGCTCAATATGAGCCCTCCCTTGTGTCTCTCCTTCAGTCACAGTCGTTTGGGTGACTCAACTCAGAGCCGCTGAAAAACAGAGTTACGACACTCCCATAGACTTCCATAGGAACTGAGGAATGCAGAAGTAAAGCGTGTCACGGAGCGACCAATAGTTTTCAAACAACCAATAGTTCCAGCATTGAACCCCATTCATTTCAATGTATCTCGCTGGCAAACTGATGAAATTACTGCATATTTTGAGATTTTATGGCATTAGTCGACCTCTCAGGAATATTGATAGAAGTGGTATTTTATGAAGCACATTATAGTTCATGTTTATTGTTGTATAATAGATGGTTAGACTCTAACTGGAGTTAGATAACGTGAGCAGCACTGCAACAGCTACTATATCCAGATGCTATCGTCATATTTCAATAGTTTTTAGTCTCTCTGAGATCTTACTGTCGAATTAGTTTCTATGAAGTAGCCCATTCAAGGAAGAACGTATCTAGCACCTGGATATAAAGAGTTGAATCAAATTGGTTGCCCTGTTTTTTAAAACACTATTTAAAACGTCTTTCTTGGGTTAAATTATGTATATGCTATTGGGCTGTCAATAGATTACCTTTTTTAATCATGATTAATCACACACTTATTCTGGAATTAAGCATACATAATTTATCTTTTTAAACACATTAATTTTGTCATAATTTGCTATATCCAGCAAAGTAAACAATCAGATTGAAGAGTGATTCTCACAAAACTGTATTTTCTGCAAGCTTCAAGGATCATTGGAGACTCCAAAAGCACACCAAATAACCAAATATAAGGAGTCCATATAATTATATTATATGATACATTTATACACACCTAAGCGCCCATGAAAAAAAACATTACAGCAACAACAACGTGTTTTCATTTTAGATGTCAAGCTGCGATACCGAACAGGACCACACGGAGACGCTAAAAAACTCCTAAATCAACCGCTTTGACTGCATAAACCTACAATTACTAAATACAACAACGTACATATGACAAATCAAACATTATCCTTCCCGAGTGTGTGTGGAAACAACGCGAATGTACTGAAATGTGTCTGTACATGAATGCAGCGTGAGATCAGTGATCGAGAGCACACACACATACACAGTTTTGCTCTGTGTAGCAATATATAACAGACTCTCACGCACTTACTGTGCGTCACCAAAATTTCACTCTTCATAAACAATTGCAGAATACGACAGAGCTTGTGTTTTAAAGCAAAGCACACTGGAACAAACAATTGACTAAAACGCAATGTGAGTCTCTTTTCTCTCTGATATGTTTCTGATATGTGATCAGTGGCCTTCTTTACATTAGCACTGTTTGAATGAATTTGATTACTGGATCACTAAAAACTTTCCCAAAGTTTAACGGCTTTAAATAGCCTGACCACAAACAGAGAAGCAGAATCGAGTTAAAGAGTTAGAATGGAAATGTCTTCCTACCAGGGTTACAGGTGCTGTAGATACAGTTAGTCCACGGTTCAATACATACCTCGGGTTTTAACCACGGTTTTCGGTTCGGTTCGGTTCGGTTCTGATGGCTAGTCACATCAGTTTTTTGCTATTCTATTCTTAGGCGACAGAAACAGCAGGAAGTTAAAGGAGAAAAAAGACTATTTTTGCAATACTCTTTCTTTATTTTACTTAAAAGAATTGAAGAACCTTCCTTAAACGTAAAACTTTACTCATAAAAAAACCTTGTACACATTCCTAGTGTATTGTATAACATAAAATATATATATATATAAAGAGTTACACTGGCAGCTCAGAGCTGTACAGCAGCATTTAAGTATGAAATTGAATGAATAAAGTTTTTCAGTCAAGAGCTGATTTTTTCTTTGTCTTTAGTTGTTGTATTAACATTAAAGGGATAGTTCTCTCAAAAATGAAAATTCTGTCATTGAGAAATGAATACAGGTTTGAAACAATATTAGAGTGAGTAAATAATACACCTCCTCTGTATTGGATCATATCAATACCACCATCGACAGTGTTACAACCCAGAAACAGATCACCACATACCCAAATCAGAATCTTTGGATGAACAGGGAAGTGCGACTCCTGCTGAAGTCACGCAATACTGCCTTCAGATCAGGAGATGCACAAGCCTACAGCGCATCCAGAGCAAACCTGAAGAGGGGCATCAAAAAGGCCAAGCACTGCTACAAGCTAAAGATAGAGGGACACTTTTCCAACTCTGACCCTCGACGCATGTGGCAGGGCATTCAGACATTCAGTGATTACAAACCCACCCGGTCCACCCCCGCAGCCACTGATGTCAACTTCCTGAACGAGCTAAACTACTTTTATGCTTGTTTTGAAAGAGACAACAGAGAAACTGCCACCAAGCTCAAACCCTCAGCTGACCACCCACCAATCACACTCTCCTCCACAGATGTCTGCAAGGCACTGAGCCGGATCAGACAGACCACAGAATGTTTGATCAGGATCCACCTGCTCCACGTCCATCACACTCAACACTGGTGTGCCACAGGGCTGTGTGCTAAGTCCGTTTCTCTACTCCTTCTTCACCTCCGACTGCAAGCCTGTGTATGGATCTAATTCCATCGTCAAGTTTGCGGACGACACTACGGTGATTGGTCTCATCAGCAACAACGATGAGACTGCCTACAGGGAAGAGATCCAGCACCTGGCCACATGGTGCGCTGATAATAACCTGCTCCTCAACACCACCAAAGAGCAGCTTTACAGAAAGTGCATTTCATAGATGAACAGTAAAAATGTTAGAAAGACAATGTTAAAGAATAATGTTCGAAAAAGTTAATCAGTCGTGTATTAATTTAGGCCATAACAACGCTGGCTATCCTGGTGAACTTCTACCGCTGCGCAATAGAAAGCATCCTGACCAACTGTGTGGAAGTATGGTATGGGAGCTGCTCTGTTGCGGAGCACAAGGCACTGCAGCGGGTGGTGAAAACTGCCCAGCGCATCACAGGGACTCCACTACCTGCCATCGAGCACATCCAGAGGAAATGCTGTCTGCATCGAGCTCGCAGCATCCTCAAGGACTCCTCTCACCCAGCCCACAGACTGTTTTCTCTCCTGCCCTCCGGCAGGCGTTTCAGGATCCTCCGGACCAGGACCAGCAGACTTAAGAACAGTTTTTTCCCCAGAGCTGTCTCTTTACTGAACTCAAACCCCCATTGATCCACTTCCCTCATAAACTGCTAACTCTCCTACCTCACATCTGCCTTCACTTTATTTGCACTACCGACTGTTTATTACAGCAACAGCTGTTTACTTATGCATTTTGCACCACCATATCTTAACTGGATTATGCTCATTTGCACTGCCGACTGTATTTATAGTACCAATGTTTACATTTGCATTTTGCACCGTACTTCTAACTGTAATATGCAACCACTTTCCACTGCACTTTTACACTTTTTTTTTCGGATAGCTCTGTCCATAATTTATTGCACTACCCTAATCCACTGCTATATTCCTCATATTAGCCTAACATATTATTGTATACCTCTATCTGTAAAATTCTGTTTAAAGTAATAGCCATCTGTATATTATATTCATAGTACATATTCACCTGTAAATTCTGTTTATAGTAATAGCCATCTGTATATTTATTCACTGTACATATTCACCTGTAAATTCAGTTCTGTTTATAGTAATAACCATCTCTCTATTTATACATATTTATATATATTCAGTACATTTCCATGTCCTGCACTTACGCAACCACTGTATATCCTGCACTTGCTGCTATTGCACTTCTGGTTAGACCTAAACTGCATTTCGTTGCCTTGTACTTGTACTTGTGTAATGACAATAAAGTTGAATCTAATCTAATCTAATCTAATAATGACATAATTGTAAAGGTGAACTGTCCCTTTAAGGACAGCATGTTCACTTATGCCTAGTTCAGACTGCCCAATTTTAGCCCTGATTTTGACTCGCCGACAAATGCCCGAAATCATAGGCAAATCGGTGTTCGTGCACGTGAGTGACAATCAAGCAGTGTGAATGATCACAGACGCGATCAGAGAGACTTGCCGATGAGTCGCCGACACCCGCGAGATATTTGGCATGATAAATATCTGGACCTGTCGGTGATTCAAACTCCTGCTGTGTGAAATGTGTTCTGATTGAAAAATACATCGGCGATGACCGACAGCCAATGAGAGAGCAAGATACAGGACAGCGGGAGGTTCAGGGAGGAGTTATAGACCAGAATATCAGTATTTAATAGATATATTTACAATTATTTCAAGCACGTATGATCTTGCGTTGTTTCCTTCTCACTTCTTGCGTGTGTTTTGTTGTGAAACGTAATTTGCGAAAGGGACGGAGCTGTCGGCGATTTTTCCTCTTGTACAGTTATGCAGTGTGAAACCCCCTGTCACCGACGCAGTGTGCAGTGTGAACACAGCAGTGACTGAATGCTGGCCCAGATAGTCATGCAGTGTGAAAATAACTGATCCGACGAGTTTGAAAACCGTGCAGTCTGAACTAGGCATAAGCTGCGCTGCTGTCACACGTGCCGATTTCAACTTTCACTTTAGACATAACTGACTGTGTTTATGTTAACCTTGTGTGTATTTGACAGTATATTAGCGCAGTATATTATATACTACTTAGTCCAGTAATCACGTATTTGACAGGCGTTTAGTGCGCGCCTGAACCGTGAATGCCGTACCGAACGGTTCAATATTATATTGAGAATTGTGGCATCCCTAGTTTCGATGGATAAAGCCAGTCAATGCCAAGCCAATGTTTTGCCAGCAAAGTTTTGATGGATGGACGTAGTAACCAATCAAAAGGCTTCATCTTGCGCAGTTTATGTAAACAGCATTGGTGAATACTACTAGTGCTGGCGTTTCCATGCACACCGGTGCATGTCTGTCAGTTTACACACACACACACACACCTTAGCGCAGCTCGCAGACTGTACGACAGACACTTCTTATCAACTAAATGAGTTTATTACACTTTGTAAATTCTGTAAATAAGTAACGTCTCGGTTACGTATGTAACCCTCGTTCCCTGAAGGAGGGAACGGAGACGCACGTCGGAACTGACCGACGAATTGGGATCTGATTTCAGAGATGCACGCATTCCACGCACCGCCCCGCAGAGCGGGTATAAATAAGGAAGTGGAATGCCTGATCATTGCTTTTTCTGCTGAGGAGCCGAACTCGTGACTCGGCCTCCCAGCGGAAGCACAGCACCTGGCGACGGGACGTACATCTCCGTTCCCTCCTTCAGGGAACGAGGGTTACATACGTAACCGAGACGTTCCCTTTCAGTCGGTCACGTTCGACGTACGTCGGAACTGACCGACGAATTGGGATCTCTACCAAAACGCCAGAGCGCTGGCCCTTCCAGCGTCCTGCTTGAGCGCACTGGACCGTCTTAAATGGTACAGAAGTCAGGGCTCCAAGCAGGGAGGTCAGTCACTGCTGTTTCTGCAAGACCCACCCAGAGTGACTAATGGAACGCTGGGAAGCGTGCCCGTCTCGGAGACGGAATGCCTAGTGCTTGCAACGCCACTCCCAGAGGGCGGGAGTGGCGTTGCAAGCCGACACTTTAGAATGGGCACTTAGCGCAACTGGCCCCTGGAGGCGAGGATGCGGGAAGATACCGGCTCTACACGGAGGCTATAGAATCTAGCGAACGTGTTAGGTGTCGCCCAGCCCGCAGCTCTACAAATATCTGTCAGCGAGGCACCTTGAGCCAGCGCCCAGGATGAAGCAACACTCCTTGTTGAGTGTGCTCGCACCCCGAACGGGCAAGGTACGTCTTGGGACTGGTAACCCAAGACGATGGCATCCACTATCCAGTGGGCCAACCTCTGCTTGGAGACAGCCTTTCCCTTCTGCTGGCCTCCGTAACAGACGAAGAGTTGCTCTGAGGTCCGAAAGCTTTGAGTTCGGTCAACGTAAGCGCGAAGAGCGCGGACGGGACAACACAAAGCCAGGGCTGGGTCTGCCTCCTCCGAAGGCAGCGCTTGCAGGTTCACCACCTGGTCCCAGAAGGGAGTGGTAGGAACCTTGGGCACATATCCAGGCCGGGGTCTCAGGACAACGTGAGAGTTGTCCGGCCCGAATTCTAGGCACGATTCGTTGACCGAAAGTGCATGCAGGTCCCCTACCCTCTTAATAGAGGCCAATGCCGTCAGAAGCACTGTCTTCATTGACAGGATTTTAAGCTCCACAGACTGCAAAGGCTCAAAGGGAGGGCTCTGGAGTGCTCTGAGCACTAGAGCCAAGTCCCAAGAGGGTAACGAGTTTGGACGAGGAGGATTTAGCCTCCTCGCACCTCTGAGGAACCTGACGATTAGGTTGTGCTTTCCTAAGGACTTACCTTCGACTGCATCGTGATACGCCGCTATTGAAGCGACGTACACTTTGAGGGTGGAGGGAGACAGCCTTCGCTCCAGCCCATCTTGCAGGAAAGAAAGCACAACGCCAACCGAACACCTTCAGGGGTCTTCCCGGCGGGAAGAGCACCATTCAACGAACAGGTTCCACTTCAACGCATAGAGGCGCCTCGTAGAGGGGGCTCTAGCAGAAGAGATGGTGTCCACCACTGCCTGTGGTAGACCACCTAGAACCTCCGCGTCCCGTCCAGGGACCAGACATGGAGTTTCCAGAGGTCTGGACGCGGGTGCCATAGAGTGCCCCGTCCCTGAGAAAGAAGGTCCTTCCTCAGGGGAATCGGCCAGGGAGGGGCTGTCGCGAGGAGTGTGAGTTCGGGGAACCAGGTCCGGTTGGGCCAATAGGGCGCAACTAACAAGACCTGCTCCTCGTCCTCCCTGACCTTGCACAGTGTCTGTGCAAGAAGGCTCACTGGGGGAAACGCATATTTGCGCAGGTCCCGGGGCCAGCTGTGCGCCAGTGCATCCGTGCCGAGGGTGCCCCCGGTCAGGGAATAGTACCACTGGCAATGGGTCGAGTCCGGAGAGGCAAACAGGTCTACCTGTGCGGCTCCGAAGAGGTCCCATATCAGCTGGACCGTGCGGGGATGGAGTCGCCACTCTCCCGGAGGTGCAGGCTGCCGTGAGAGCTCGTCGGCTGTCCGGTTGAGCGCACCTGGGACATGAATGGCCCGAAGCGACCTCAGATGCTTCTGACTCCAAAGGAGGAGGTGGCGGGCGAGTTGGAACATGCAACGGGAGCGTAGACCACCCTGGCGGTTGATGTACGCAACGACTGCAGTGCTGTCCGTTCGGACCAGTACATGCTTGCCACGTAGCGGCCCCTTGAGGCGGCGCAGTGCCAAGTGTACCGCTAACAACTCGAGGCAATTGATATACCAATGCAATTGAGGTCCCGTCCAAAGACCTGAAACTGCATGCCCGTTGTACGTGGCCCCCCAGCCCGTGGAGGAGGCATCCGTGAAGAGCACACCGGCCCGGAGAAACGAAGCGTCGGTCCACGGGCTGAAGGTTGGGCGGCAGTAAGGAGTCACTGGGACCCGGTACTGGCCGCTCTGCCACGCCCACCTCGGGACTCGGCCATGGAGCCAGTGTTGAAGCGGTCTCATATGAAGCAATCCGAGCGGCGTTACCGCGGCTGCAGATGCCATATGCCCCAGGAGCCTCTGAAAAGATTTCAGTGGGACCGCTGTCCTGCTCTTGAACGAATTCAAGCAGTTCAACACCGACTGGACCCGCTCTTCCGTAAGGCAGAGTTTGCTCTTCTCTCGGTCGAGAAGTACAGATTTTGGCCCTTTTGGTGTTCCATATTTTGACACCAAATAGTTCCAACTGCTAATTTTTCCAATGCCCATCCGGGGAAAAAGGCACGGGGGTAGGCAAGGCGATTTTACGCGTTGCTCTACGCCTCAGCCACCCGGGAAAGCATGGCTGTCAACTCTGAATCTGATTCAGCAAGAGCACACACTATTATAGTGGAAACTCAGCATCATCATTCCCAGCGCATAACAGCCCTCTCTCCGATGCAGCAATTGACATCTGTCCTCTGCCAGAGCTCCAAATGAAACACTAGGTCCCCTTGTTTTTTAAAAGGACCAGCAATCCCATCTGTAGGCTGCCAGCAGGCATGTGAGACAGTGAATGTGGCCGTCAAACTCGACGGCCACAGGGCCAAACTCTGGTCTTCCACAGGGATGTGTTCTATCCCCGATTCTTTTCTCTATCTATACAAATGAGATTACCTGTAATAATGAGAATTTGATGCTGATAAAATATGCAGATGATATGGCATTGGTGGGATGTATGAGAGATACCCAATCACTGGACATTTATTTTGAGTTTGTCAACTCTATCATGGCCTGGACAAAGGAGAGTTTTCTCCAGCTTAATATTGACAAAACCAAAGAACTGTGCTCCGGGGTAATTAATGCATGCACATTTTTTAAACCCTTGATAATTAATGGAGAAGAAGTTGAGCAGGTGGGATCTTTTAAATATCTGGGTACAGAAATTGAAATATAGTTTAAATTTGACAAGCACTCAGAAAGTGTCTTCAAGAAGGCATATCAACGTCTAGGCTTATTGAGGAAATTGAGGAGCTTTAAAGGGTTAGTTCACCCAAAATTGAAAATAAAGTCAGTAATTACTCACCCTCATGTTGTTCCAACCATGTAAGACCTTCGTTCATCTTCGGAACATAATTTAGTATATTTTTGATGAAATCTGAGAGCTGTCTCACTCCTCCATAGGCTTTCAGAGGGAATGAAACTTGATGGCCCAGAATAGTAAGTAAAAACGTCATTTAAGGAGTCCAAATGACTACAGTGGCTCTGTATTAAGTCTATCATGCGACGAAAATACTTTTTGAGCGGAAAAACAACAAAAATAACGACTTTATCCCACTATTATTGTTCAATTTGAGCCTCTGACAAGAGTTCGCGGGAGTGCCACGACGCATGCGCGAGTTCTCGCGCATGCGTCGTGGCACTCCCGCGAACTCTCGTCAGAGAGTATATAGTGGGATAAATTCGTTATTTTTGTTGTTTTTCCGCTCAAAAAGTATTTTCGTCGCATGATAGACTTAATACAGAGCCACTGTAGTCATTTGGACTCCTTAAATAACGTTTTTACTTACTATTCTGGGCCATCAAGTGCCTTCATGTATGAGATATCGTGGCCGTCAAATGAGGACAGGAAACAACCGCATCCAGAAACACACGGTTTGAATGACATCTTGAAAAAGACGCAGGGTCAAACCGTGTTGCTCTTTTAGAAAGGAAACTGCTCTTTTTATGTGCTGAAGCACTCAGGGAGATGACCGCGGCACCACACAGTACAATAGTGCAAGCCTGTGTGTGCACTCAAAACGGAAACGCCCAGCGAACCAACACTTTGATGTCCGTTGAAGCAGCCACTCGCTGAACGCGCCGTCACACCCGCACTGGAAGCAGCAGTCATTCCTCTCACGAGACTCGTTTACACTCTTCGTAGAAACAGGAAACATTCACTGTTCGGCTCCGAAGTAGAAAGCAATGATCAGGCATTCCACTTCCTTATTTATACCCGCTCTGCGGGGCGGTGCGTGGTGCGTGTTGCCTCTGGCTTGGCGTGCTCAGTTGGGGACACTATATTTTTCAACTAAACATCGAAATAAATCTAATTAATAAACTAATTTAACCATGTAAACTAAATTACTGATCTAATTATTGATCTAAAGCCCACACTGTCACCGTATGGAAATTGAAATGAACTGATGACATCAAATGGCTATACAGCTGAATAAAATTAGGCTGCATTATTTTGCTGTTTAACACTGTAAAGCTGCTTTGAAACAATCTACATTGTTAAAAGCGCTATATAAATAAAGTTGACTTGACTTGACTTGACATGCGTGAATCGCATGCCAATCTTCATTAGCTCGTTTTAAAACACTCGAAGTAGATTGGTCTCTGAAATCAGATCCCAATTCGTCGGTCAGTTCCGACGTACGTTGAACGTGACCGACTGAAAGGGAACTGTATATCCATTATAATTAGCAGTTTATTGCAGATTTATTTGAATGAAAAACTACTCTTTACAATTACAAATGTTCTGAAATAAATGGCCTTTTTGAAAGGACACCTAGACTTTTCTTGACATAAAAGCTTACAGAAGCTACATTTGTGAGAGTCTCATCCTCAAATTTGAATCGGGGAGCAAGTTAAGAGGTTAGCTACCAAAGTATGAGGCATCGTCAAAGAAATCAACCAGCTAGTCACGACTGTTTCCCAAAACCATACTGTTGCAAATTTGTAGTTCAACCACGTTAGTTAATGATATCATGCTGATAGTTGAGAAATATTTTTTTTTAATTTTTTTTAATTTTTAAATTTTTTTTAGTTTGAGATCAAATTAATGCCACATAAATTAATAGCACATAAAACAGACATGAATGAATGTTGTATATGTTTAAAATGAAAGATATAGATTGTATTGAACATCAGCTTGCTTATTTTGCTCAAGATAAGGATTTATTTAGTCCACATTATAAAAAGGGGAAAATATGCTTCTAACCAGAGGTGGAGAGCTGTCTTTCCAACCACACAACTTTGCAATGCTGTTTGTGTTTGTTGGAGCTATGATTCAGTAAACACAGACATGTTGAACTATGCTGATAACAAAGGAACATGTGACCATAGTTGGCTAATTCAATTCAATTCAATTCAAATTTATTTGTATAGCGCTTTTCACAATACACATTGTTTCAAAGCAGCTTTACAGAAAGTGCATTTCATAGATGAACAGTAAAAATGTTAGAAAGACAATGTTAAAGAATAATGTTCGAAAAAGTTAATCAGTCGTGTATTAATTTAGGCCAGTGGTTCTCAACCTTTTTTGGGCCAGCGCCCCCTATCCATTATCCAGGTCCCTTACCGCCTCCCCCCCCCCCCCCCTCCCAAAAAGGGCTAAATGTCTTTATCGAATGTGTGCTGTATTCGTGCTGTTTTAATAATAATAATAATATGTATATTATTCACATCATTATTTTCTTACTATTATTAGCTATTATTAAATCCATAACTTTGTTTGTATTTAAAATGTACAAAATGTATATAATGAGGGAGTACATCATGAATCCATTTCCCAAACCATTTTTTGTCTTATCCTGAATCACTAGTACACCTATAAGTAGTGTTTTTACATTTTGGGACTATATTAGGGGCGTTTGCGTGGAACACGTGGAAAGCGCGGCCGTGTTGCTGTCTCCAAGCGTTTGCGAGATGAGAAATACAAATCTGCCCTTGTGTTCAGCTATGGTCAGCTGTTCGGCCGAGCTTGTTATACGGGAAGGCCGAAGCTGATCGGTTGGTTTTTGTTACATGACCTGCGGTCGGCTTGCAGCATTCTGAAAAGTTGAGTTTTCATCTCGCTGCGAGCCAGTGGCTCAAAAAGCTGGTATGCGGCGCATAGGGGTGCAGCACCTTGGGGGCGGCAAAGCGATGGTATTAAAAAAATAGATGTATATTTTTTGGTATTTTCTATATGTAGCTTCTGTTGTGCGTTTCTAAATAATTTCTGTATTTCCTCAATATTATATAACATTATAGAGGACTAACAGGCTAGAGTAGGCGCCCTCATAAAATTCCATAATAGAATCTTGGAATATCGCGAGTGGGCGCGCCTGGCAGGGCGCCGGCGATTTGACAGCAAAACGCTCATCCTTGACGCGTGATTTACCACAAAAACGCGCGTTCTTAACGTGTGCTTTGGGGTCAAGGAAAATGCGTTAAGAATGCGCGCTTATATGGTAAATCAGTCGGACAAAACGCATGTTACTAAAGTGTAGGCAAAACAGGTAAACCAAACAGACAGTGCAAACTTGTGTTTGAAGTATCCAAACAGACTAAAGAACGTGCGCTTTGGTGTTCTCAAAATTGCATGCTCAATTTTTAGGGCACACCTCTTATAAAGTAAAGTTACATATTGTTGACCATCTTTTTAAGTAATTACACTATTTACCACGATACATGGCTGTTATAAGAATTAAATTAAATCAATATCAACAAAATCCATCTTACCATTTATCAAAATCCACTTACACTGTAATTACAATTGCCTAAATAATGTAATGAGATTTTTAGGTTTATGTTCTAAATATAATATTTTAATTATAGAAATATGAAATGTTGGGAAATTTTTAATTATTCCAGGCCTATGAAGCTATAAAACTGCCAGTGTAGTTGGCGGCAATGGATTCTTGAATCATTCAACTGTTCAAAAACGGTGGATTATGTGAGAACGAAACCTATACTTTGTTTGAAGCTATTTTTGTTGGAAAAATAGAGAAAAACTGTAAAAAAATGACATCTTGTTTTTTATTGAACTGTTGTATAAAATTAATATTGCATTTTGCAATCGTGCTGATATAGGCTACTCTGGAAAATAGTACTCTTGCTCGTATGATATTCGTATTGCTCGTATGATAACTCATAATTTCCTCTTTAATTACTTTCAAAAGAATGTTTAATTTTTTGTTCGTTATTAGCCTATTTTTAATGAAAATACAACAACAATAAAAAAACTTGCGTATATTAAACTTTTGTTAAAAAAACGAATAAGACGGATGACAAAATATCTATACCCGAATTATAACAAAAAGATATTTGGAAATTCCCCTGTAAAACGGACACCCTCAATTTGTGGTTTGTGTTTTTTGTTATTAACAAAAGTGATCTTGCGCTTGTGCCTCTGCTATCGTCCTGTCAATCATCTCGCTCGCGCCTATGATTCTAATTTCAGTAAAATTTTAATTCACCATCATCGGTTCCCATCTTCAGCCCATCTGCATGACAGTTTTTGCAATGACCATCAATACTAGATAAATGGGCAAGTAAAAAGGTACGCCATGTCACAATTTAGTAGGAACTAAAGAGCGCTCTAGAATGTTTGCTAGCACCATCGTTACTAGTATTGGGCATCGAGAACCGGTTCCTACTTGGAATCGTTATAAAAATTCAGATTATTTTCTTTCTTTTCATTATTGGAATCCGATCACAATGTTAATGTTTGTCAATTTGTGACTGTTTTTTTTATTTGTTAATAATATATATATATATATATATATATATATATATATATATATATATATATATATATATATATATATATATATATATATATATAACTTTTGGGGCACCAAAATTGTTGCTGCATACCCCTCTGGCACTGGGTAGTTGCGCCCCTGCCGCGAGCTAGGCGCGCCAGGAAAAACGCACCGCATGCGTGTTGCAACCACGTCGCTTCTGTTATGAGCGCACTACAGAGCGCTGCGGAGTAGCACAGTAGCCTACCTCCACACAGAACCGGCGCAGGGGCTGTGCCAAGTGTGCGACCGCACAGCAGGGCTGGACTGGGGATACAATTCGGCCCTGGCAAACCCAGCTCATCCGGCCCATGAGATCCTCGTGAATGTTTTTGCTGGGGTTAGGGCCTTACATTGGAGTAAATAAATAAAACTAGGACAGGGACAAATAATGATGATATTATTGAATTTATTGCAAATGCAGATCTCAAACTTGATATTGCACTTTTGTCACACAGAAATGCACTTGACAGTAAAGCACTGATTTTGAGCTAGGATGCAATAAAGTAAATTTACTGCTTTTAAATTCTGTTGTGTAAAGTTGTTCCAAACCTGTATGATGTTGTCTCTTTTAACCGAGTTTAACTGTTGGCCAATTTTGGCCAAACCATGCTCCTCATTACCATGGGTATATGGTTTCTAAAATAAATAAATAAATAATAAACTATTGAATTTGTAATAAAACACGTAGAAAATACAAAAGCCTCTATAAAAGTGATTTATATTGCGCAATATTTAATGTAGCCTATAATAATAGCAACATTTTTAATAAATACATTTGTGCCAATACACCATATTTCTTCACTGTTAGTAGCTGCAAGGTAAATTGTGGTTGTGTGAGAAGTTTGTAGTGTGTATTGCCATTTTCCAATTTACCTCGTTGTGTGTACATGCTCACGGCTGTTTTCAGCTGATTCACCAAAGAACCGTTATGTTACCATATCACACGATTGTATAAAACAAAATTCAGAGTCAAAGTGCCATTCATCACTTAATAGAGCAGCAGAAAGCAGAGCATGTTCGTCAGCGGCAGCGCTGTGCGGATATTCCCCTTTTGCAGTTTCATGCGCCCAAATCAAAAACACAATAAAAAAAACCCAGCGCCTAATATGGACACAGTCTATGAATATGGAAGAAGGAAGGTCTCTCTCGCTGTGGTCTGTCAATTCAGAAGACAAACCGATGGGCCGCTGTCCCTGCATGATGGGCCAGTCCGTGGCAAAAAACCTTAATAAATAAATAAATAAATAACCTTCTATCGGCCCCAAAGTGCGTCGGCCCACCGGGAAAATGCCCGGTATGCCAGATTACCAGTCCAGCCCTGCCGCACAGGGCCTTGCACCTCACCAGGGCCTCAAAGTAAAGTGATGACTTAATGTAAAAGCAATAATGGTTCATGTCATGATAAAGCACATGTTTTAGTCTTTCAAAATACTAGTAATAGTTAAAAGACATTAGCTATAATGTACGCTATATTGAATTTGTGATGCAGTATTATTCTGTTTGTTAAAAATGTAACTTACAATATTTCTCTGTGCGTGAGAATGTGACAGTAGATGCAGCATATGTCAGTCAGCGCGGCATCGCATGCACGTAACGTTCGTAGAGAGATTTATTCACAGTCCATTCGAATTTGGATTTTAGCCGCCTCTCAAATGGGTCAACCCATATATATTACCTAAGAAATTCAAGTAAATAGGCCTATGCTAGAAATCCACGCTCATTCAAGGATGATTGCACGGACAGGGAAAGCCCAGACCCCGTAAAGCAGTAGAACGCGGGAATATTAGAATCCCAGAGAGCAAAAGAGTAGTCTGAGATAGAAATTATAAATCAGTGCCAGTGTTAATGAAATGCAATGGTTACAAATTTGACATCCAATCAGCGAGGAGTAGCCAAAAATAGCCTATATATATATATTAATGTTGTACAGTAGAATTTAGATAAGTCTCAATGTAATAATAACACTAATAATAATACAATATTATTAAAACTTAATTTAAGGAATCACGTTTTCTTCCATGTTTTAATTTGATCAATAAAGTTCAGTGCAGCATGTTGTTTGACAAAACAGTTTGTTTAATTTCTTATGATTAAAAGTTAAATTAAAGTAATGTTTTATTTTTTCATTTGATTTGAAAACAGAATTTGGTAATTAAAAAAATTAAATAAAAAAAATTAACGGAATTGGATGGGGGAAAACGTATTTCATAGGGCCCTAAAGCTGTAATTGGTTTCATTATTTCAATTAACATGCTTTTTAATTACAACAATAATAATAATAATAATAATAATAATAATAATAATAATAATAATTTAACCATTAAAATGGAGTCCAAAAAAACGGAATCCATAAAAATTAAAACGGAATTAGGGAGGGAAAAAAATGGATTTCATTTAATTTTATATTTTTGATTTTTATATATGTTATTTTTTTAAATATATATATATATATATATATATATATATATATATATATATATATATATATATATATATATATATATATATATATATATATATATATATATATATATATATATATACAGGTCCTTCTCAATAAATTAGCATATTGTGATAAAGTTCATTATTTTCCATAATGTAATGATACAAATTATGTAATGATAGAAATAATTAGCGTAGCTGCTGTTCAGAATATTATATTAATGCTTTTGTTCCGATTTAACTGTAGTATAAAAGGTAATTATAATGTGAATGCTTGGCTAAAGAGATGCATCTTTAATCTAGTTTTAAACTGGGACAGCGAGTCTGAACCTCGGACAATATCAGGAAGACTGTTCCAGAGTTCACTTCACTTCACTTCAGATTTTGGAGCACTTCATGCTTCCATCTGCTGAAAAGCTTTATGGACATGAAGATTTCATTTTTCAGCATGACCTGGCACCTGCTCACAGTACCGCCCCCGTTGAGAAACACTAATTTAGGCCATAACAACGCTGGCGTTGAGTCGTCTCTTCACAGGCGTGGAGTCGTCTCATCACAGGTGTTGGGGCATCCGAAGTCTTCATGAGAGGCTGGATACAAACTGGAGCTGACGAACTATTTACCTCGGGACTAGTGTCCCGAGATAACAACAGAAAAGCAGATGGGAAATAATTAGCGTAGCTGCTGTTCAGAATATTATATTAATGCTTTTGTTCCGATTTAACTGTAGTATAAAAGGTAATTATAATGTGAATGCTTGGCTAAAGAGATGCATCTTTAATCTAGTTTTAAACTGGGACAGCGAGTCTGAACCTCGGACAATATCAGGAAGACTGTTCCAGAGTTTAGGAGCCAAATGTGAAAAAGCCCTCCCTCCTTTAGTGGACTTAGATATCCTAGGAATGACCAGAAGCCTAGAGTTTAGTGACCTTAAAGAGCGCGATGGATTGTAGGGCAATAGAAGATCCGTTAGATACACTGGAGCTAAACCATTTAGGGATTTATAGGTCAGTAGCAATACTTTGTAATTGATACGGAACTTAATAGGTAACCAGTGTAGAGATGATAAAATTGGTGTTATATGATCATATTTTCTTGACCTAGTAAGAACTCTAGCTGCTGCGTTTTGGACTAACTGTAGTTTGTTTATTGAGGATGCAAGACAACCAGCTAATAAAGCATTACAGTAATCTAATCTCGAGGTGTGCTAACAATAGGTGTGTTCGACATCGGCTGTGGCTGGATGCAACTGATCGGCGAGAGTAGCCGCGTGCAGGCGGGGAGGAGCTGCAAACGGAGATGTGAAGTCGGACACTTTCTGCTTCCCATAGTGACGCTCGCGCTGTGTTTGCATACTTTATCACAGCTGAAGTGAAATAAATGCAATATTTGGCAATGCACAGAGGTTTCAGAGACATTATTGTCATGTAATACTTTATGTACTGCTTAATACAGCGTGTTTGTACAAGTATAAAGTTCAACATATAAGCCTACACTATCAATGAAGTGGGGTCTATATTTTTAATCAATTTATTTTGATAAACATGACAATATAACATCGCAACTACATGAAAGGAGGTTTTACTGTTATTAAAAAACAGATTTGTGCGCATTTGTGGAGCTAAAGGTTTTAGAATAAACACGAAACACACGTGATCGCTGTCATGCAGTGAATATGGCCAATCGTGGAACAGCTGTGTCGTCATCAGAGTCTGTGCAGACTCGTGTAGCCGCTCTTTAGAAACTGCACCGGCTGTATTAGCCGACTGCTCTCGAATCACTCTCGCGGCACTTTGTTGACATACGTCACTGTCACATTACGTCGGCGCTGCCTCAAGTCGGACAACATTTCTAACCGGCATGCACTGCTTCAAGTCAGCCGCCGATCAGCCTGCACATTGCTGGGTGAAGTCCAACAAGCCTAATGCTTTCAGGAAACATTGATTTGTGCAATCAGAATGGTGTCTCTTCTCCTTTGAGTGGGTCACACGGTTTGGATCAATATTGGGGTCACTTTGGAATTATTCAAAGCACCTTTATTAGTTACAGTTTCAGGAGTGTTTCTCATCTTACTCTTGTGCATTGGTTTGTTTTGTGAGACACTTGACTGCTGTAAGGCTATCATCCAATCTCAGACACACACCCTCAACTGACGCTGGTACGTGGTATAACAGGAGTTCCCTTTCGTTCAGTCACTATGACGTAACGTTAGTGACTAACGAATGGGGGTTTCGCTTAGAAGCCAATCATCTTCGAGATTTTAGAAAATGCCCAATGGCGTGCCTTTTTCAAGACTGTTCGCCCGTGCACTTCCGGGTGCGATCGATCTCCATTGCTGTCTATGGGCACATTCAATGCTCGACGTGTTTGGGCTTCAGCACGTTTGGGCAGTGATTGTGGATTTGTCATGTTCCCACTCCGGGAACGTGACCATCGCGATGTCGCGGTCGAGTCCCCTCTGCCACTCCCCAATCTACCGTCTCTGAGAGAGGTGGTACTTTGGCTGGTGGCCAGGGTGACCTGAGGGCGGTGCCGTGGTATTAAGAACCCCGACGATACGTTCCTCGGGCCATGCCCCCCTCTCACACATCGCTTCCCGCGAGTGCTGGACTGAAACAGCGGCCCGTCTCTGACGCCTCGTTTGTTTCGTTCACACTCCAGATAGCATTGAGATGTCGATCGCCGCATCCCAAGGTCCGACCTAGAGTTGACAGCCATGTTATCTTGGGCAGCCGCGAGCCTCGCGCTGGTGTGGAACTCTCCCCTGTCACGCGCGCTCGTGGTTGCGCGATCATTTTTTGGGGGCGGCACCCGACAGCTGTTGGGCCCCGCCCCCAATGCCTTTCGCTCCCGAGGTGCATGAGGAGATCACGCGGTCCCGGAAGTCCCCGTGCTTCCCGCGACCGTTTGGTGGCTTCTTCCGCCTTATCTGCCCTTGATGGGGCCGCTGCCTAGGGTACAAAGATGGGTTCCAGTTCTTTCCAGGGGATGGTAGCAGGGCCTCTCCTGCCCCCGGTGGAGGGCCGGAGGAAAATCCTTCTGCTGCTGGCCCCCGGGCTGGTGGCACTTGGAAAGAACTGGTGTCCCCATCTCTGAGGTCCCAGAGACCGGTGATGGCAGTGTGTGCCGCCCCCCGGGCCGCGCCGCTCTCGTCCCTCTCTGTCGCCAGCCTCCTCTCAGAGCAGACCCCAGTGGAAAATGCGTCCTTCCCTGGTCTCCTCTGTCAGGACGCAGCTGCTGACTGTGCCCCCACACCGGGACGCTACGCCTCCCACGTCTGGACCAGTCATGCTGCCTCGCTGCCCCACCAGGGGTACGTCTGTGGTTCGAGTGACCCCGCTGGTCAGTTCCTGTAGCTGGGTCGCGAAGACCATCAGGCTCGGCTACGCGATTCAGTTTGCGCAGGCTCCTCCCCGCTTCCGGGGAGTCCGCACTCCATGGTGGGGCCCAATAGAGGGCCCCAGTCATGCTTGCGGAGGTTGCCACCCTGCTGACGAAGGGTGCGATCGAGCCTGTCCCTCCAGCCGAAATGAAGTCCGGCTTCCTCAGCCCTTACTTCATTGTACCCTAGGAAACCGGTGGGTTACGGCCAATCCTGGACCTTCCTGTCCTGAACCGATCCCTTCACAGGCTTCCATTCAGGATGTCGGTAACGAACGCCTCCTCGGACGTGTTCGTCCTGTAGATTGGTTGCAGCGATCGACCTGAAGGACGCTTACTTCCATGTCTCCTTCCTCGATGCGGACCGTTCCTTCGGTTTGCTTCGAGGGGCGGCCATTCAGTACGCAGTCCTACCATTCGGGCCAGCTCTGTCCCCTCGTGACTCTACGTAGTATATCGAGGCAGCCCTTGCGCCACTCAGGCAGCACGGGGTTCGCATTCTGAACTACCTCGACGACTGGCTCATACTGGGTCACTCTTGAGAGCAGGTGTGCGGACACAGAGTCCAAGTGCTTAGACACTTAGCCCGTCTGGGCCTTCAGGTCGACTGGGAGAAGAGCGACTCTACCCCGTGCAGAGGATCTCTTTTCTCAGTATGGTTTCCGACTGGGTCGCCATGTGCGTGCTGCTTACCAGCGAGCGCGCGCAGTCACTGCTGACTTGCCTTCGTTAATTCGAGAGCAAGAGTGCGGTCCCACTGAAGTTTTTTCAGAGGCTCCTGGGGCATATGGCATCTGCAGCCGCGTTAACGCCACTCGTTTTGCTTCATATGAGACCGCTTCAGCTTTGACTTTGCGATTGAGCCCCGAGATGGGCATGGCATTCGGGCATGCTCCGGGTCCCAGTGACTCGGGCCTGCCTGCAGACCCTCACCCCGTGGCCAGACCTAATTTCTACGGGCCGGTGGCCCTTAGGACGAGTTTCCAGGCATATTGTCGTGTCAACAGATGCCTCCTTCACGGGCTGAGGTGCCATGTACAATGGACAGGACCCCTGCGCCTCCTGCATGTCAATTGCCTCGAGTTGCTGGCAGTACGGTTCACCCTGCACCGCTTCCTAGCGTTGCTGAAGGGTCAACATGTACTAGTCCAGCAGACTACACAGTCAGTAGTGTACATCTACCACCAGGCTGATCTATGCTCCCGCCGTATGTCTCAACTCGCCCGCCATCTCGTTCTATGGAGTCAGAAGCATCTGAGGACCTTTCGTGCTGTCCAGTTCTGAACCGTGCAGCCGACGGGCTCTCACGGTCTCAGCCACTTCCGGGAGAATGAAGACTCCATCCCCAGTCCCCAGTCGGTCCAGCTGATTTGGGAACAGTTCGGCGACGCACAGACAGATCTGTTTGCCTCCCACGACTCTTCCCATTGCAGCCTGTTTTATTTCCTGACCGAGGGCACGCTTGGCACGGATGCTCTGGTGCACAGCTGGCCGCGGGGCCTGCGCAAATATGCGTTCCCCCCCAGTGAGCCTTCTCGCACAGCTTTTGTGCAAGATCAGGGAGGAAAAGGAGCAGGTCCTTCTGATCGCCCCGTAATGGCGCGGCCGGACCTGGTTCCCCGAACTCTTACTCCTTGCGACAGCCCCTTCCTGGCCTATTCCTCTGAGACAGGACCTCCTCACTCAGAGACGGGGCACCCTTTGGCACTCACTTCCTGATCTTTGGAACCTCCACGTGTGGCTCCTGGATTGGACGTGGCAGGTTTGAGTACCCTACCACCTACGGTGGTGGCTACCATCATTTCCGCTAGGGCAGAGTCCACTCGGCATGTCTATGCGTTGAAGTGGAACCTCTTCGTCACCTGGTGTTCTTCTCGCCAAAAAGACCCCTGGAAATGCCTGATCGGGTCTGTGCTCTCGTTCCTCCAAGAAGGGTTGGAGCGAAGGCTGTTTCCATCCACCCTTAAAGTGTATGTGGCCACAATATCTGCCCACCGCGACCTTAGAGAACAAAAAGGTAAGTCAGCACGACCTGGTCATCAGGTTCCTGAGGGGAGCCAGGAGACTAAATCCTCCTCGCTCTCCCCTTGTGCCCTCTTAGGACCTCTCAGTAGTCTTAGATGCTCTGCAGAGGCCTCCCTTTGAGCCTTTGCAGTCAGTCGATCTTAAGTTCCTGTCAATGAAGACAGCGATCCTGACTGCATTGGCCTCCATCAAGAGGGTAGGGGACCTGCAGGCATTTTCGGTTGACGAAACGTTCCTGGAATTCGGGCCGGCTAACTCTCACGTGATCCTGAGACCCCGGCCTGGATATGTGCCCAAGGTTCCCACCACTCCGTTCAGAGACCAGGTGGTGAACCTGCAAGCGCTGCCCATGGAGGGGGCAGACCCAGCCTTGGCATTGCTCTGTCCAGTACGCGTTCTCCGCGCTTACGTAGATAGGACGCAGTGTTTCAGGACCTCAGACCAGCTCTTTGTCTGTTATGGTGGAGAACGGAAGGGAAGAGCTCTATCAAAGCAAAGGCTGTCTCACTGGATAGTGGACACCATTGTTTTGGCTTACCAGCAGCAAGGTCGACCATGTCCCCTTGGGGTTGTGGCCTCCTCTTGGGCTTTAGCGCATGGCGCCTCGCTAACAGACATCGGCAGAGCTGCAGGCTGGGCGACACCGAACACATTCACCAGATTCTACAATCTCCGAGTGGAGTCAGTGTCCGACTATGTACTCGCCTCTACTAGCAAATTACTTTTGAATGTTTAGGTCCACATGTTAAGAGTGAAAGTACTTCAGGGCCCGTATTCATAAAGAATCTTAATGCAAAGAGTAGCTCCTAGTGACAAAATTCTAAAAAGATTTTTAGGAATGTGGGCATTTACTCTTAAAATTAACTAAAAAATCCTAGTAAAGAAAAAAGTAATTTTGAAAGCATCTTAACCCTTAAAAGAGGTCTTAAGGTCAAATTTGTTAGGAGCACAGACGAGGACTTTTAAGAGGCTTAAGAGTTTCTTTAGCAGCGGAGAAAATGGCAGAAAGACGAAGAGGGAGAAGAAATGTGTTGCAGACAATGGATGACAGTGACTTAATAAGACGTTATAGATTAGATTGTGCAGGGATCATGTTTGTTGCATTAAACCCAATTTTCAAACCACCAATTAAATAGACATGACAGCAATCAGTGTAATTGGAAAGAGTGGAACAATGTTTATAGTTCTAAGCCAATCAAATACCTTATAGAAAATTAACAGCATGGTAAATAATAAAAGGATTTATATACATATCAGGGCTGTACAGTGCGACATATATGTCGCACGTCCTACAAAAAAATCGGTCTGTGCGATGAATATATTTACCCCAGTAGCACTCGTGTGATACAGTTTAGCATGTGAGACAGAGCTCGTTTGAGTGAAGGGAGAATTTGTTTTGTGCTCTTGTGAGGTTAATTTAGGGCTGCACGATTGACTGAAATTAAACCAAAATCGAGATTTGTCTTTGTGAAATTATAAATCGCTTCAATTTTTAGATAAATAAATATATGTGCAGATGAAGCGCAGCGTTCAGGGCGGATCAATCGGTTCACAATAAATGCTGCTCTATCTCTGCATGCATTGTGAGATGGAGTCATTGGCATTTTAGTTCAAAAAGGGGCACGGTTTGCATGAAAAATTGCTAATGCAAAAGCTGTCAATGGCTCTGTGCACACCGGGGTAGCGAACCCGAGACTCTGAAGGAGGTGGCACTCGAACTGTCCCGCGATTCACGTGAATGTGAAAGCAACATGGACTTGGGTGCGCATTTGTTCAGGAAGAAACGTAAACTGCATATGTGTTTTAGCATATTACAATGTATTTAGTTCAATAAAACACATGTAAGGGATGATGGTGTTGATGATTTACCTTGGATACTAGTGTATTCGCGCATATGCGTGCAATCAGGGCAACAAATGAACTTCATGCGACGAGAAGCATTTACAAACCTGTTGTCCAACAAAAGAGAACATTTAATCGAGTGTTTGAAATAATCTACTTTTGTAATCTGACAGGCTTCACATCACAGAATGAGGCAGAAATTATATTATTTTATAATATTCTGTAGTACAGTGATTGATTTGCGGTGTAGAGACGTGTACAGTACTTTTTTCTCAGTGAATACATAAGATAAAATAAAACAAAAATTAATCAAAATCAAATCAAATCAAATCAAATCACTTTATTTGTCACTCTACATATGCACAAGTGCAACAGTTGGTGAAATTCTTAGGTGCAGTTCCGAGCAACATAGCAGTCATGACATGACATGTACAACATTTAAAGCAGCATCAGATTACACATCTGATGCGCACACAATTACTCACAGTAAACTCTACAATAAACAATAAATAATTTACACAATGTGAGTGTAGTTCTCACAGCTTTAAACAATATACACATACTTACAATATACATATACTTTAAGCAATATACACTAAACATACACTAAACAATATACATTACGCTATAATAATAATAATATACAATGTATAGTATAAAATATTATTCACAGATTGAAAAATTGAAATCCAAAGTGCAATAGGTGCTATATGATAAATAAATGTGTATATAATGTGTGTGTATCTACAGTGGGTTGTGCGGAGTGATATTCTGTCCAGTGTGTGTTATGATCCTGATGGATCAGGAGTTAAGTAGTCTGATTGCTTGTGGGAAGAAGCTGTTCTGGAGTCGGCTGGTGCGTGTTCTGATGCTGCGGTACCGTCTGCCTGATGGCAGCAGTGAGAGCAGCCCATGGTTCGGGTGGCTAGAGTCTCTGATGATCCTCTGAGCTCTCTTCACACATCGCCTGGCGTAAATGTCCTGGAGGGAGGGAAGCTCACCTCCGATGATGCAGCTGGCCGTGCGCACTACCCTTTGCAGGGCCTTGCGGCTGCGGGCGGTACTGTTGCCGTACCAGGTGGTGATGCAGCCAGTCAGCAGGCTCTCTATGGTGCAGGTGTAGAAACGTGTGAGGATGTGGCGGTTCATTCCAAACCTCCTCAGCCGTCGCAGGAAGAAAAGGCGCTGATGAGCCTTCTTCACAACGGCCTCGGAGTGGACGGACCATGAGAGTTCCTCTGTGATGTGGACACCGAGGAACTTGAAGCTGCTGACTCTCTCCACCGGTGCTCCATCGATGGTGATGGGGCGGTGTTCTCTCTCATTCCTCCTGAAGTCGACCACCAGCTCCTTGGTCTTGCTGACGTTGAGGGAGAGGTTGTGCTCCTGACACCACCGTGTCAGAGTGTGCACCTCCTCTCTGTAGGCCGTTTCATCATTGTCGGTGATAAGACCTACCACCGTCGTATCGTCAGCAAACTTGATGATGGTGTTGGAGCTGTGGGTTGCCACACAGTCATGTGTGTACAAAGAGTACAGGAGTGGGCTGAGAACACAACCCTGAGGGGCTCCAGTGTTGAGAGTCAGTGATGAGGAGATGTTACTGCCCATTCTGACCACCTGGCGTCTGTTTGACAGGAAGTCCAGGATCCAGCTGCATAACAGGCTGTTTAAGCCTAGAGCCCGGAGTTTCCCGTCAAGTATGGAGGGCACAATGGTGTTGAATGCTGAGCTGTAGTCCACAAACAGCATTCTCACATACGTGTTCCTCTTTTCCAGGTGGGAGAGAGCAGTGTGTATAGTGGATGAAATGGCATCGTCAGTGGAGCGGTTTGTGCGGTATGCAAACTGCAGTGGGTCCAGTGAGGGGGGGAGAACAGAGCAGATATGGTTTCTGACTAGTCTTTCAAAGCATTTGCTGATGATGGGGGTCAGAGCAACAGGACGCCAGTCGTTTAAGCAGGTGGTTTTTGACTGCTTAGGTACAGGCACAATGGTGGACGTTTTGAAGCATGTGGGGACCACAGACAGGGAGAGGGACAGGTTAAAAATGTCCGTGAAGACTCCAGCCAGTTGGTGCGCGCACGCTCTGATCACACGGCCGGGAATGCCGTCTGGACCCGCAGCTTTACGGACGTTCACCCGCCGGAAGGATCGGGTTACATCCGCGACAGATACGAAGAGTGCACTAACCTCTGTATCTTCAGCCGCGAGCGCTCTCTCCTCGAGGGCGGTGTTAGTTCCCTCAAAACGAGCATAGAAGGTGTCTAGCTCGTCCGGGAGAGAGGCAGCGGTGTTCACGGTGGAGTTTGTGTTCCCTTTATAGTCCGTGATGGTGTTAATTCCCCTCCACATGCTTCTGGAGTCGGTGGTGTTGAACTGTCCTTCAATCTTGTCCCTGTACTGCCGTTTTGCTGCTCTGATGGTTTTCCGGAGGGCATAACTTGCTTGTTTATGCTCCTCCGCGTTACCGGAGTTAAAAGTGAAGGTCCGCGCATTGAGTGCCGCGCGAACATCCCCATTTAGCCACGGCTTCTGGTTAGGATACAGCCGAATTGTTTTGGTCGGAACAACGTCATCTACGCACTTCCTGATGAAACACGTTACGCTATCAGCGTAAACCTCGATGTCGTCATCAGAGGCCGACCGGAACATCTCCCAGTCCGCGTGATCAAAACAGTCCTGTAGCATAGAATCTGATTGATCCGACCAGCACTGGATGGTTCTGAGGGCGGGTGCTTCCTGTTTGAGTCTTTGCCTATATGCGGGCAAAAGGAGGATTGACGCGTGATCTGATTTGCCGAATGGTGGGCGTGGGAGTGATTTGTATCCATCCTTGAAGGGGGAGTAGCAGTGATCTAAGACGCGGTTCCCTCGCGTGTTGAAGCTAACATGTTGGTGGTATTTGGGTGCGATGCGCTTGAAGTTGGCTTTGTTAAAGTCTCCGGTCACAATAAACGCGGCCTCAGGATGCGCGGTTTCCTGCTCACTCACTGTCCTGTACAGTTCCTTTAGTGCCCGGTCTGTGTCGGCTTGCGGGGGAATATACACAGCTGTGATGATGACCGCGGCACAGAACCATGAGAAGTTCCAGATCAGGAGAACAGAAAGACTTGATAGAATGTACGTTCCTCTGATCACACCAGGATCGGTTAATCATAAAACACACACCCCCGCCTTTGCTTTTCCCGGAGAGATCTTTTTCTCTGTCCATCCGATGCACGGAGAACCCCGTGGTTTCGATGGCCGAATCTGGAATCTCAGCGGACATCCAAGTTTCTGTGAGGCAGATAATGCAGCAGTCCCTCGTGTCTCGCTGGAAAGAGATCCGCGCTCTCAGCTCGCAGAGTTTATTGTCCAGAGACTGAACATTTGCCAGTAAAATACTGGGAAGTGGGGGTCGGTTTGCGCGGCGTCTTAATCTGATGAGCACGCCGGCTCTGCTTCCCCTTCTCCGGCCGCGTTTGTGTGGTCGGGCCGTCCAGACAAAGAGCTCCGCTGCTGTGTTTGTAAACGGCGGTTCGTCACTGAAGAATTTAAAGTCCGGTTTTCGGTGTGCGATTGCCGAACCAATGTCCAAAAGTGTCTGTCTGTCGTACGTAGTAAGGCAGACAGCATCCAAGACAAAAAACACAAAAACTATAAACAGAACAAACAAAAAACTACAATGTTTCAGCAGAGCTTGCGACGTTGCGGCCATCCTCGGCGCCATCTTGACTACTCTTATTAAGACATTAGTCACACATTTTTTGATCATAATTTAATATTTTATTATAAAACCTTAGACCTTTCTAACGATTTATGTTTTCTGTAAAATATAATAATAATAATAATAATAATACTAATAATAATTATTATTATTTTTAATCTTAAATATTTGTATTGTATAGCACTTTTTTTTGAATTTTTCAGACATGGTAACAGACGTTTTATACATGTGCTACAAAACTTTCAACCTCTGTAGCACCAGTGCTATGTGCAAAAAAAGTTAACGTACAGCCCTGCATATATATAATGTGTGTATGTGTGTGTGTGAGTGAGAGAGAAAGGTAAAATAGGACAATTTGCGCTTGTAATTTCAAAGTGAAGGCTTAGAATAGACCCTATACTTAAAAGCGCTCCTTTTTTCCCCTTTTTGGACAACCAACCAATCACAGTCTTCAAAAGACTGTGTCATACGTAGCAACGGGGTCAGCCCCGCCTCTTCACTAAAATAATAGTTTTTGTATTTTCCTTGCTCAGAGTTGCTCTTAGATTGGTCCCGAATAGCTCTTAAGCTAAGACTCCTACGTAAAAGTTTTTAAGATAAATTAGGAGTTTTCTGAGAGAACTCTTAGAATCTTTATGAATACGGGCCCCAATCTTTTTCTTTTTGTCCTGCAGCTGTGAATCTGTGAAGGGCAATGGCATCTGTCGAAGAGCTGCTTCTGAACTCACTGATGGACCTGATAGAAGCTGAACGGAAGACGTTTCGGTGGCACTTAAAGAATGATCATATGTGCATATTCATGTCTGAAATGGAGAATGCCGATATCTTAGACACAGTGGATAAGGTGGTAGCATGTTTTGGACCAGAAGGAGCTGTGAAGGTCACTGTGGAGATCCTGAGGAAGATGAACCAGAATAATCTGGCTGAGCAGCTGGAGAACAAGCACAAGCAAGGTAACGTATAATTCACTGTGTCTGTAATATGATTGACTGTTGACCAGTGTGATGGTTTGACTTAAACTTTGCTCTGCTGATGTGTTTGTGTGATTCATGTTTCCCAGTGAGTGATCCTCTCTTTCTCACATGCAGGTCAGGCTGAAGGCAATATAAAGACATCTGCCGCTGTTGGAGCTCATTCAAAAGAAATAATGGGTAAATAACAATCACTGCCTGTAAATGGAAACAAGAGCAAATATAACAGCAAGCAACCATTACAGGGCCAAGAAAAACAGCGGCAGATCTTATACAAGTACATTTAATACAACAGAGTGTATAGCAGTGGTCGGCAACAGGCTAGCTAGTGATAGCTGTGCAGGTAATGAGATGCTCTAGTGACTGACATTAGAGATTGTATCCTTTAGCCTCCTTGATAGAGCATCCAATTCCCATGTGGAAAGACCTGGGTTCGAGCACCGCTTGGGGCGGGCGGTGCGAACCGTTACTCACAATCAATTTGTCTTTAGTGATTTTGCCTTCAAAACAGAATGATAACGTTTTTGCAGCAATGTTTTCTTTTGGGATAAATTGAGAGCTTTTAATTTTAAAAGTTCTGAAAGACATTCAAAAGAGTCTGTGGAATGGATCGCTAGACACGCCTCTAAAATAGCTGTCATGAAATGTGTGGTATGAAAAAACAAACAGTGAACCGCATTCACAAAACCAGGTAGGATGAACAAAATTGTCTTTTCATTCTTTTTTGTATGCCCTATTTTCACTGTGGACCAGCTAGCTTAAATGTTATCATCACTGCACACGACGTAATAGCGTACCTCCAGCAGGCAAACCATTTTTTTTTTAAAATGCAGTTAATTACGTAAGGATGCCAAGGAATAATTCTAAGTGTAAAAGTAGGCTACGTCAAATAATTATTACAATAAGTTAAGCTCCATTGTGTAACAAGCAAATTAAAATACACATTTATTATTCACAATATGGAAAGAGGAAATAAAACATAGTTTGTTAGGAGCATGACTCAAACATGCCATTAATGGCCTTAATTAAGTCCTCTTTTATTTTTTTTTGAGTTATTTTTATCCATTCCACATCTCCCACATATGTGTGTTTTAGCAAGGCGGTCTGTGTTGCAAGTTGGTGAATGAAGATACTTGCCAGGTTACACTACTGCTTTATTAATTTATCCAATTTTTTTAACAGAGTAATGGCTCACTTACAAAATATACTGTAACAGTATGTCACAGGCAATTCTAGTTGCATTTTTCATCAATTAATTTCTTAAATTATCCCTTGACTATGTTCTGGCCTGCCATCTAATGGCGATTTTTTTTGGCCTAATGCCAAACTTACTTGCCGACCCCTAGTGTATAGTCATGATTTTACAAATGGTCTTAAACCCTGCATTAAAACTTTTGCAAGCAACTTCACTACACACGAAGGGTAATTTCAATAACCCCAACCTAACCCTTATACAATCTCTTGTCTTATTTGGTGTGCTAGATGTCAATGGTTTGATCAAAAATGTTTTAATCATTTTGGACAGCATGGCCTTAAGTTGATCTGAGGCCAATAGTGACAATCCAATAAATGCTCTGGAAGGAATTAGAAAAAGAAAAGTTATTATGAAATTTTAATATTGAAACCAATTGCATTCAATTAGTAAAGGCAGTTCCATCACCATGTTATCAACTTCAGCATAACCAGTGTAAAATGTGCATATAAATGCTATTGCCGTAGGAATGTGATTAATATAAATATAGTAGAAGCATGAATTTTTGAAAAACACAATCACTTAGTCTTTGCTGCCCCTCTTTTTTAAAGGCTCAACTGCAGACGACAGTCAAGCTACTCTTCGTTATTACACAGAGATCAGCCGCAGACTGAAGAACAAATTAAAACTGGACTTCAACCGGATATTGGTTGGTGATTCACAGAGGGGTCATCGAGAATACCTGAATGATATCTATACTGATTTATATGTGGTAGAGAATGAGACTGGAGGAAGAGTGAACGACCATGAGGTGATACAGATTGAATCAGATCACAACCGATTGACTGCCAAGGAGAAGCCAATCGAGTGTAATGACATGTTTAAAGTCCAGTGTGACACGGGTCGACGAAACAGAAAAGTACTGACAATGGGGATCGCAGGAGTGGGAAAAACTGTCTCTGTCAATAAATTCATTTTTGACTGGGCTGAAGGAACAGAAAATCAGAATATAGTCTTCATATTCCCACTTCCATTCCGTAGATTGAATCTGATTAAAGAAGAGTATAATCTCATGGGACTGCTTAACAAATACTTCTTTAGTGGAACTGAAGAATTGCCCTCTCTTCCTGAAGGTGATGGTAAAGTCATGTTCATCTTTGATGGGCTAGATGAATGTCGCTTTCCTTTAAACTTTAAAGATGATGGCATATTTACAAATGCAAATGAAAAAACAACAGTGAGTAAGATAATAATAAACCTGATCAAGAGACACCTGGTTCCCTCCGCTCTCATCTGGATCACATCCAGACCAGCAGCAGCTGGACAGATAGACCGAAACTACATTGATCAGGTGACAGAGGTGCGAGGATTCAGCGATGAGCAGAAAGAGCAATACTTCAAAAATAACAGCAGTCCTGAGGTTTCTGAAAACATTATCAGTCACATAAGGAAATCCAGGAGTCTGTACATCATGTGCCATATCCCTGTCTTCTGCTGGATCTCTCTCATTGTTCTTCCGCCTCTACTGGCTCGAGAGAGCAATGACAAAACTCCCACAACTCTCACAGGGATGTACATAAACTTCTTAATTTCTCAGAAGCAACAGATGAAAGAAAAATACTGTAATGACCCTGAACCTAAAGCCAATGCAATGTCATTCAATCAGATTATTTTGAAGCTTGGGAAACTGGCCTTTAAACAGCTGGAGAAAGGAAACCTGATTTTCTACAAAGAAGATCTTGAGGAATGTGGACTAAATGTCAACGAAGGGTCGGTGTACTCTGGGTTATGCACTCGAATGTTTCAGGAGGAAAAGGCAAGAAACATTTACAGCTTTGTACATCTCAGTGTACAAGAATTCCTTGCTGCTCTTTATGTGTTTTTGATGGGCAAGGATAAGAAAACAAACCCATTTCTTGAATCCTGGAAAGAAAAACTGGCATGGAAACTTTCCAAAAAGCCACTGTTTCAGCTTCACAAGGCTGCCGTCAACAAGGCTTTACAAAGTGAGAATGGACACCTGGACCTTTTCCTTCGGTTCCTTCTGGGTTTCTCACTGGAGTCCAATCAGAGTGACCTGAAGGAACTACTGCCAAAACTGAAACTGAAATCAGAGAATATTAAAGACACTGTTGACTATATCAAACAGACAATAGAGAAGGATGAGTCGGTAGAGAGGACCATCAATCTCTTCCACTGCCTGAGTGAACTGAAAGATGACTTTGTGGGGGAAATCCAGAAGAATCTGAGCTCAGGAAATCTTGCAGCACAGAATCTCTCCTCTGCTCAGTGGTCTGGTCTGGTCTTTGTGCTCCTCATGTCAGAAGAGACTCAAGAGATGTTTGAACTGCAGAAATACAGAAGATCTGATGAAGCACTGATAAGACTGCTGCCAGTGATCAAAAACACCAGAAGAGCACTGTAAGAGTCTGCTTTACATTCATTTATATGCACTGTTAGTCTAATTGGGCCTTTACGTTACATGGGTGACTTGTTGGCCTAGAGTGTTCAGAAAAATTTATAAATGTAACGCGTGTGATTATATAAATACTGGTTTGATGTTTTATGAAGAGAAAATTGTTTTAACTTTTCTTACATCACCTCAGTCAAAGGTTTTTCCAGGTTATCTATGCTCCAGATTATAAACGCTACCTAATAAGCATTACTGTTGCTGTTTGTTTTGTCCTCTACACAGGCTACAGTGCTGTAATCTCACTCCTCAGTCCTGTGAACATTTGTCTTCAGTCTTACAATCCTCAAACTCTGTCCTGAGAGAGCTGGACCTGGGTAACAATGACCTGCAGGATTCTGGAGTGAAGTTTCTTTCTGATGGACTGAAGAGTTCAAACTGTCAGCTGGAGATACTCAGGTTGAAGTTCAAATACTATTTTTTGCAATAATTTAATTATTAAAAATTGCACTGCTAAGATTTTTTTCTGTATGCAATTACATTGTTTTTCTTCTTCAGATTTCCTACATGTAATCTCACTGCTCAGTGTTGTGAGAGTATGTCTTCAGCTCTACAATCCTCAAACTCTGTCCTGAGAGAGCTGGACCTGAGTAACAATGACCTGCAGGATTCTGGAGTGAAGCTTCTTTCTGATGGACTAAAGAGTCCAAACTGTCAGCTGGAGATACTCAGGTTGGAGTTCAAATACTATTTTTTGCAATAATTTAATTATTAAAAATTGCACTGCTAAGATTTATTCTGTATGCAATTACATTGTTTTTCTTCTTCAGATTTCCTACATGTAATCTCACTGCTCAGTGTTGTGAGAGTATGTCTTCAGCTCTACAATCTTCAAACTCTGTCCTGAGAGAGCTGGACCTGAGTAACAATGACCTGCAGGATTCTGGAGTGAAACTTCTTTCTGATGGACTGAAGAGTCCAAACTGTCAGCTGGAGATAATGAGGTGAATGGTTTTAAAATAATTAACTATGCTACAACCAGGAGCAGACTTAACCCTCTGGAGTCTGAACTGTGTTGGGGCCCTTTAGAAGTTTTGACATGCTCATTTCTGACATTTGTGTTTTTTTTCAGTTGCTTATAAACACATGAATGGCAAAAGTGTAATTACACTGTATTCAGCACAAAATGGGCTACCATAATATGTGAGCAACATCTATGTACATGCTTGTTTTTTGAGAGAACAATTTTTATGCAATTTTGTAAAAAAAAAAAAAAAAGGCCTCAAAACACAATAGATGTGTTCACAAGACTTTTGACTAATGGGTGTTGTTGGCTAGAGATTTTGCTTCAAATTGATGTGAGAATCATTTGTGCCTACTTATTCACACAACACAATATATTGATTTACATTTTGTAAGACAATTTTTCTTAACAAAGGCCATATGCAAGGAGGCGTGAACGATCGTAAATGGGTATCACACCTGAGAGAACAAAAGACCCGCATAATGAGCTGCATAATGCATGAGCTTGTGACTGAGAGGGAGCAACAGGACAAAGGAAATATATTTTGTAGTTTATTTAGAATGTAGTCAACAAAGGCCTATTATATTTTAAATGATCAAAAGATTTGACTACACTGCAAAAAATGCTCTTCTTATTTAGTATTTTTTCTTGTTTCTAGTCCAAATATCAAAAAATTCTTAAATCAAGATTAATTTACTAGATAAGTACATTTTTTCAAAAATGAAGTGTGTTTTTGCTTAATACAAGCTAAATTATCTGCCAATGGGGTAAGACAAATAATCTTATTTCTGTTTGGGACTGAAACAAGAAACAAGATTTCAATCAGAAATAAACAGAGCAATTCCAATAGGGTCCTCACACCATCTGTGCTCGGGCCCTAACAATATAATTTTTTTCACCCCATCGGCAGATAATTTTGCTTGTTTTAAGCAAAAACTTTCTTCATTTTGATTTTATTTTCAACAAAACAAGAAAAAATATCTTATGCCATTTTAGTTATCTAGTAAATGTATTTTGATTTAATATTTTTTTTATATTTAGACTAGAAACAAGACAAAAATACTAAGAAGAGCATTACAATTAAAAACATTTATTAGAATTAAGATACAATTTATACAAATTTAAATTCACTTTAAAGAAAGGCTTTCTACAAAACAACTTGAAGTGGTCAAAATAATTTCTGACAAACTCCATGTCTTCTGATATATTGCGCATCAAATGATCACATCTCACTTTTCACAATCAACATATATTAAATAATAGAAAAATAACATTAGGCTATAATATATAAACATCAATATGAAGTAAAATACGTTTGACTGGTACTATATTTATAGCATCTGAGCAGACATTTGCAAATAAAAGCTTTATTGATGTGACACTAGGCTCTTTTACAATAAACACATTATAATCTGTCCAAAACAGGCCAAATAAATCTTGTCTAAACAGTCTTGCGTCTATGACATTTTATGTTGCAGCAGGATTCATATTTAAACTGTCTTTTTGCATTTAATATTCACAGATGCTAACAGAATAAACTTAGCCTACCTTACAATCAGCGGCTGAATCCGTTGCTCTTTGAAATGAACAGCTTTTCATGAGGTAAACTATTCCAGGATTATTCCTCAACGCATCTCAAAACAATGTAGCTAAAGTATAGCACTACACTTGATGTGTTTGAGTTGATGTGGGTGTTGACGCATGGATCGCCTCCGTATTTGAATCTCTAAAGAACGTACGCTGCGTGGGCGTGGTCGCATTAGCAGATAATGAGACACTCGCAAACGACTGATATCTCACTCTTTTCAAACAGATTGCAATAACACAGAATATTTGTTTTCAATTTGATTTACATTATGATACTATTTTGTACACCTCTGCTATGTCATTGAAGGAAGCAATCCATAACTTACAGTCTGCCTTTAGTCAGGTACAAAAATCTCTGGTAGGATTAAAGTTGGTATTAAATGCTAAAAAAACAAAATTAATGGTTTTTACACGTTCACATTCACTTATCGATTTCACTATTTTAACACAAAGTGGTGCTCCAATAGAGAGAGTGACTTCCTACAAATACCTAGGTATTTGGCTGGATGATAAATTATCTTTTGGGGTCCACATTGAGAGCCTTTTAAAAAAACTCAGACCCAAGTTAGGTTTTTACTTTAGATTAAAGAAGTGCTTTCCTTATTCAGCAAGGAAAAGGTTGGTGCAGAGCACATTCTTATCAGTTTTGGATTATTAAATCGCTGTCCAAAGCCACACCTCAACACATGAACATGCACAGACCAGAAGCAAGATGACCAGAGACAACAATTGGATTACATCATGTGTCATTTTTCTTTTTTATGAAACTTGCCCATATTTAAGTGTTGATAAAAAAGGAATGCATGAAGAAAATGCTAGAATAAAAAGAAATTGTTTGTTTAAAGGCAGAGGGTCGGCCCTTTTGATATTGCATGCTCAGATATTCATTCAACAAAATATTGAGGGGAGGGGGGAGGGGGGGGGGGTTATTTACTGCCAGTTATTTTAAGTTATTTTGCCAGTGCGTTTTTTAAACAGTAAAAAATAAATAATACCTAATGAAAGGATGAAATAGGTATGAATGTTCATATAACAATTTCTATAATACAAATAAGTATAAATGTGTCTGACAACTTAACTACATTTAGAAAAGTAATAATTTTACTCTGGCACACTTCCACAAACATTTTTGTTACTTTTGGAACTGAATCTACAAAAAATAACAGCTTAAGATAACAGCTCCTAACAAACAGCACTGGTCAGTATATCTGATTTTCAAACTAATGTCACATGGACTGTTGCTTTATGTCTTTGTAGATTATCTGGCTGTATGGTGACACAGGAAGGCTGTGGATATGTGTCTTCAGCTCTGAGTTCAAACCCCTCACACCTGAGAGAGCTGGATCTGAGCTACAATCACCCCGGAGATGCAGGAGTCAAACTGCTCACTGATAAACTCAACCATCCAAACTACAGACTGGATAAACTCAAGTATGTAGAGCAGGAAGAGTTTACAATTACAATCTTATTACAAACCCAGTTAAACTTTGTCATACATTTACAAAAGTTCTTATTGAGACTTTACAGAGTTTTAAGTTTTAATACGGGTTGTTGAATGCTTCATTCTGATTGGTTGTTGAATGTTCTAAGGTGTGCAGTTGTTTTCAGGGAAACGCACGGCTAAAGTAGTTCCAGGCAGATCTTGAGTGCTTTACAGTTCCATATCACTTTGCAAAATTATTTCAGTTATTTCAAAGGTCCTAACAGTTTACAACAGCAAAAGAAACAAAACCCACAAAGACATTGACCAAACAAATAAATATAACAAACAACAGGATATGAATCACAAACCATCTCATAATTTTCCTAAAAAATTATGTTTTATTCGCTTTCTCCTGCTTTCGCTCCCATACGAACGCACAAATACAGTACATACATACACGTGCGTCGTGGCCGCATTACCACGTCGGGTGCATATTATTTTCTATAATTCACCGGCCTGTCGTCAATTATTCCTTACATATCACTTTGCAAAATTATTTCAGTAATTATCAATTATTAATATCAGTAAAATAGTTTTGCAAATTTTACTGTAATGTCTGAAAAAGGGACTGTATTAGGTGAGGTCCGATATCTAGCTTTTCTCTAAGAAAAGGGGTGTCTATCAAAACAAAGGATCCAATCAGCTTCATCCAAAGGTTTATTCGTTAACACAACGGTAACTTTCATCCAGGCTGGACAAAACGCCACTGTCCACAGACTGAGGCTGTACAGAGTTAACCCGTATTCACCATAGGTGTGTGTGTACATATGCAGGAATATATAGTATATGGGGTTTGTGTTTATGTTTGTGTGTGACCTACAATAGAAAGAGAATACAGACATGTCTCAAGTATTATCCAAGAACATTTACATAATATTTGAAGAAATTCTCAAGGTAAAAAAATTATTTATGAAAGAATTAAACTATACAAACAACAATGGAATCTTATGCCACCACCTAGTGGTTAGAAATGGTAAATGCCTTCAAACCCAGAACTACTTGTGAGGTAATTTACTTAAACTTCATGTAAGCATAAACATCTTGTATATAAACTTCAATATAAAGTCAAAAAGAGACATTCAGTTATTAAAATTATAGTAACATATACAGCCATGCAAAAATCCAGTATTTGATTACAGAATATAACATTATCCATGAAGATTAATACAGAATAACACGACTTAAGAATTTAATGTCTTTAACACAAAACAAATGGCTAACACATAATGACAGAATAATGTTGTATAAATCATTATGATAAATTCTTTGACTGATAATTATAAGTAAGGGATAATGTACATCCAGCCGGTTGTTATCGCAGAATAAACCCTGACAGAGTGATCAGTCTTGCGTCACTCTGAAGGGGTTTATTCTGGGATAACAACCAGCTGGATGTACATTATCCCGCTTATTACACGGCTACTTATCTCAAGTAAATTAGACACCAAATATTGTCTTGAGTTTAAATATTTGATTAGCTCTTACGCAAAGCTTCTGCAAAGAAAAACAATTCCAAACTGCTTTGAGCCTTTTGAAGTCAGACAAGACATTTAAGGCATAATCTAGTCATATCACTAATTACAACAGTTGGACATGAAATATTGATCAAAATATTTTATTAGCTCATTTGTAAGTTGACAAATTCAAACTTTTCAGGAAAGAAAAAAAGCTCTTTAAGGTGGTTTAAGCCATGACACAAAGTTATAAAAAAACAAAAACAAAGATGCAGTTTTATTTAATCATTTGTAAAAGATATAATCTCTTATATGATATTAATTAGGCATATTTATATACTTTATTTGTAAGTATTAAACTGCACATTTCCATTAATTGTGAACGGACTCATTGTGAATGCGACGCCGGTGGGGATGTTGAAGTTGATGTTTTTAGTTCTGTCAGCTAAAGCATCTCCTTCTCTGGACTTTTCTTTGGTTGAACCTAAAACACAATTATAGGAATTATTATAAACTATGTTTGCGGTTGAATTTCTTGCTAAGGTCCACTATACTAAGTGGACACTTACTGCCTGCGATGCTGCTGTCAGGATTTGATGAGAGAATCCTGCTCCATTTCTCTCTGTGTGCGATGGTCGGAGTCCAGTAGCTCTTTAGACCCTCATATCTACGTATGTCCTGTCACGGTCATAATCTCTCTGGTTTCCAGTTGCACAGCCGTGCTTCTCAAACTGTGGTCCGTGAGAGTCCAGCTGCTTTGCTAATAGTGAACATCATCATGGCAAGGTAGTTATGTCCCTTTCCCTTGAATACCACACTGTTCTTTCATTCAGTAAATCCTGGTTTTGTCCTGGTGGATGGAGATAAAAAGCGTCTGCGTCCAGCGGACAGAGGCTCAGGTATTTTTTTAAACTAGCAATGGGACACTGGGGGTTGTTGTGTTCTGCAAAGATGCAACCCCTGTCATTTTCTTTACATGGGTCCTTCGGGTCTTTATGGTTCTTGGTCTCTGCATTATGGGACAGAGTAATGTACTTGGTAACGTTGCCTTCACATTTTATGATAAACGAGTCCCTTCTTAGGTCTTGGTTTCCTTCTCTGCCTCGTCTAGCCAGATGTAGTTGTACATCAAACCAAACTTTCTGAACGAGACCATGGCTGTGTCTGGCGACAGCACGTCCAAATGTATTATTAGGTCCATGTCTGCTGTTGAGATCGGAGGATGATGCTGGCTAATGTCCTTCACAAATTTTAGTGATCGACGATATCTCGGTTTACCAATATTTTTCCCGATATTTACCATATTTCCTCAAATAAAAGCCGGGGCCTTTATTTACCTGAACTGCAGAAGGTCACCGGCTTTTATTTGAAGCAGGCTTTTATTAGGGGCAGGCCTGTATTTCGAATTCCATTTATTTGAAAAAAATAATTGTTTTAAATAAACCGTTTTAAATGAAAAGTGATAGCGTTCCAGAGGACAGATATCATCAGGGGCGCGGGAAGTGGGGTGGTTTCAAAGGATTGCAAATGCAATGCAATTTTTTGTTCATTTTATTCATTTTTAGAATTTAATAATTTATTTGTAATAAACATTTTAAGTGGCCCATTAAAAAATATTATTTATAAGTTGAATTGTGTTTTTAAAACGTCTCGGTTACGTATGTAACCTTGGTTCCCTGAGAACAGGGAACGAGACGCTGCGTCAGCTGACGCTACGGGGAACGCCTCCAGCGTGACAGGTGTCTGAAATCACAATCGAACCACATCAATCCTATTGACCGGCAACAGCCCATGACGTCATCAAGGTGCAACCAGGAAGTATATAAGGGCACCTTGCCAACATGACACCGCTCCTTCGTCTGAAGGGACTGTTGGCAGGCAGGCCCTGAGGCATGGCAATGAGACGCAGCGTCTCGTTCCCTGTTCTCAGGGAACCAAGGTTACATACGTAACCGAGACGTTCCCTTTGGAAAGGGAACTGGCGCTGCGTCAGCTGACGCTACGGGGAACGATATACCCACGCCGCCATGCCGAGGGGAGTGCATGCCTACTGGCAGTGTAGCGTCTGGAGTCTCTCTGTCTGTCTCTCTGTCTCTCTCTCTCATGGGATCAAAGTGATGTGAAACAGCAGGGATGCCTTTCGCTACCCAGCTCTGCATGTAAATCAGATCCCGGCACCTATAAGTCTCGGCCCTCGATGCCAAGCTGACGACCCACCAGAGAGTGGCCAGGGCTACAACAATGGCTCGGGGAGGGACTTCAAAAGAGATCCCTATCACACACACACACACACCCCGGACGCCTAGCTCACACCTTCCTGGTGCAGAGTGGCCGAGAACTGACCCCCACACACACAGGCAGCCTGTGCCAGGTTGCCTGAACAATTATAATTGAACTATTCCAGAAATTACATATATGATGATTTCCTAAGGATATGCATGTTCCCTATGTTCCTTATGTTAATGTGATGTAAAGGCCCTCCTTGAATGCTCAAAATGGCTCTGTAAAAGAGATACACTGTCTTTTATGCGTTTAAGTCACGGCATGTTTGATGTTCACAGTTTTCTCTCTCTCTGTCTTAGCCAATGATGCAAAACATATGATTATGAGATGTACCGTTAATATGCTTTGCCCTTTTGGAGCGAAACCATATTCGTTCAGCCTGCCAAGCAAGAACATTCCAGTAGTGATAAAAGTCCGAACAAAGGGACTTTACCCGCCTCCAATCCACATCTACGATTGGTCATCTCAGAGAAGATGGGCGTGGGTTAGCGGGCTTTAAAGGACAATAACTCGAGCACATCAGCGCTCAGTCAACACGCGAGGACTCAGAGGAGACAAAACTTCCCTTCCATCACGCCAGCGCGGCTCGCGGGGCTCCGGCCCGAGCCCACGCGGCCAGGCCAAGCTGATCGTTCCCTTTGACGATGACGCACTCCGTGACACCGGCGCGCTCCATCCGAGCGCATCACTTCTTGGCGTGAACGAGATGCCTTTTCCCTTCCAAGACAACCGCTCCTACACGCCGTTAAATCTCCCGCGGACCGACCCCGGAAGGACCGAACGGAGAGAGAGCTTCAGTGCACGAACGCTCGGAGAAACGCAACGCACGCATCTTGCTTTACACAACACAAAGAAACCATGCAAGTATCTATTCTATTGAAATGTAGATGCGTTTGAAGATAATTACTCCCTGCTGGCTCTAGCGGTTCTGGTTGGGAAATGTCTGATCGGACCATTCCCTTCTTACCTTCCTTGTCTTCCTCCCCTCTCTCCTCATCCTCCCTCTTTACCTTCTTTTATTCTGTATATACATGTATCCTTTATGTATTCGTATGTAATCATAGTAGTTATCACTATTAAAACCATTGTATCCACGTTTTGATTGTCATTGTTGTTGCTCACAAAACATGAGTCCCTTTAATGTCAGATCTAAGCTACGAGCTCTTATAAGTATCATTGAATGCTGTAATTAATACCATAACTCGGAAAGTTTGTCCTTTGTGGCCAGAGGGATAAACTTGTATTGTACTGCTCGTTCGTTAAACCGAACGGAGTAGAGGAATTCTGAATCAATTCCTTAGAGGATATCCTGTGATTATTTAATATAGATATATATCCAGAGTTGATTGCAATAAATTGTCGTTAACCATATATATATATATATATATATATATATATATATTGCATAAATACCTGTTAGGTATTCCCTTTTTGGGTGATTTTGGAGATTTGTGATTCAATTATAACTCGTTATGATTAATCATAAATCCCTAAAAATTAATACCCATAATTCCCTATGAGCTAAATTTAATTTAATAATATGTGCAAACGTTACAGTTTGGTGGAGAATGCGGGCAACATTTTAAACTTTGTTTTGTGAGCAACTATGTCAATTTTATGTGTATATTATTGGTATTGATTTTGATATTTTTTATGCGCGCTTCAGAGAGTGAGACAAGTCGCAAACGCGAACTCACGTATATATAACTGAAAAGCCCAAAGCTGATTTCAGTTAGTTGTATGTTAACAGCGTCTATTTTGGTCAAACATTTTAGTCACTGTTAATTGTTAAGAATAAAACTGCAGTTCATAATATTAAAGGGGTGGTAAAGCACACTCTTTCGAAGGCTTGATTGTGTTTGTGGGGTGCACTGTAACATGTGTTCATGCTTCGTTTTTTAAAAAATGCAGTATTTTTCATATATTTGACCTTTATTCTACACTGCTCTGTCCCTCCTTGTAAAAATGGTCTGATGGATTCCGGATTCTGTGAAGCCAGTCCCTCAAAAATACGCAATGGGCTCTGATTGGTTAGCTGGCACAGTGTGCTTTGATTCGCTTACCGCCTAGTGCACGTTTCTCGAAAGCGTCACGCCCCTTACCTCTACAGGTAGCCTCAGGCTTTGTGTACGCTAGCGTCAATAAAACCATACCAAGAGCCCGAATCAGACCCAGACAATTTTAGTGAAGATGATCTAGCAGATCCTGTTCAGTCCTCAAGAGTAAAGACTGCGGATCTATAGTGATCGCTCCTGAATGGCACTGTTACTTTTGTATTTTTAGAACGATTTGCCAAATATCTGTCGCAAGAACGGACACTAAACATTGCTAGTAGCCAAATCAAACACAGAACCATGTTTAGCATGCCTGTAGATAAACAATACATACAAGCTCTAATCAAAGAATCATTTACACTAATGCCAAGTTCGCTGTTGAGATTTTAAACAGTTTGTAACGTGAGGTGTTTGTCGGATAACGTTAAGTATGAATGAGCATTTAACAAACTGGTTTGCAGAGCCAAACAGCGCTGTCATCTGTGTACTTCCTTGCTACAACGTAGGCTACAATTAACAACACGAACTATTACAGGAAAACACATCGACGAAAAATAAATCACACTTACAGGTTGTAGCCCGTACTCGCGAAGATTGTGGAAGCTTTCCTCCGCGAGATGTGCCGCGGTAGCCGGGCGTGCCCGCCTGTCTCGTGCAGCTGAACTCGTGCAGCTGAAGGCTCATGTATTGCAAATACAGATGAATATAGTCCATTATGTCACATTTTCCGGTCTTCTCCTCCAACCCCTGTCTGTCTCGTGCTTTGATTTATGATGGGCAGCATATATCCGATGCAAATGCGATCGTGTTCCCCTCATGTCTCTTACACACATGAATATGACGTTGTATGTTAAACGCACTGCAACGCTGCCCTGTCCCTAGGAAGGCTGAACAAAGTGGACCTGCAATCCGGATGAAAATAACAGCATTTCGTCGGCATTGTCAACAGCACTCCAGCCTACTAACTATACCACAACAACGCTTCCCCGCAGCGATACAAAATGTCCTCGCCCCCCTTATTTCATATTCTCGGAGGAGGGGTTTATGTAAATATTGGGACTGGTGATGTCAGCAAACCCTGGGTGAATGTGTAGTAGTCCCTAGCGGCCGTTTGCTGTAGTCCTTAGAAATCGATTTCTTTAAAAGCAAATATCTCCCTTTGCTTTAAACTTTGAACGTTGTAACTTTGAAGATGTTGTTTATGCTCAAACAGCAACATTACACACTAGCTAAAGTTAGAAAAGTGAAATCGTGGTTTACCACCCCTTTAAAACTGTCTCTGGAAAAAGAAAGAAACTTCTTTTGCAGAACATTTTAATATTTAATATAATTATCAATTCCACCTGTAGAACGAAGAAATCTTCTTCAGCGTGATGTTATGAAATTCCACCTGTTAAGAACGAAGAAATCTTCTTTCAGCGTGATGATATTATGAAATTCCACCTGTTAAGAACGAAGAAATCTTCTTTCAGCGTGATGAAAACGATTTGAGCGATCCCTTAGGTGGAAGTTTGGCTTTGCTAACCAGTACGCACACCTTGCACAAATCAATCAGAAAAACTGCTGGCCAGTATCTGCTTGATGTGTGAATGGGAATATTTAATTTTAACCTTGATCCCATTAAAATTTGTTGCAGAGGAAATACTCTGTTTTTACGTTTGTTTGTGTATAGGCGGTAAATTAAATCCGGCTACACACTCTCCCCCGGTTTCACAGACAACGCTTAAGCTAGTCCTAGACTAAAATGCATGTTTGTGCTGTTTTAACTGAAAGAATCTTGCACTGACAAATCTTAAAATATGTCAGTGGCATTGTTTTGTCTCAAGATGCACACCAGTAATGTTTTTTTCTTGGGCACGTTTATAAAAGTCACTTATATGTCCTAATTGAACTAAGGCCTAATCCTGGCTTAGTCTAAGCCCTGTCTGTGAAACCGGGCCTCTGTGTGTTATAAATTTGAGAACAAATTCCCTTCTCAATGCGATCGATCGCAGCTAAATCTCCACGTTAGGAGGTGGAAAGCGCTTTCCCCTGTTCTGACGCTCAAAAGGTAAAACCACCCCTTTTGTGGGTGCCGCAATACCTCTGACCAACACAAGAGGGCAGCCTACGAGGTGTTCCGCACCTCTCAGAGATTACTCTCACCTGACTCCCACTCCTTGGAGTGGACTCCATTACGCCACCTTGTGGACGTTCCCCTACTCCCCGCTCTGTAGTATGCCTAAGTAAACTTCTTTTCTTTGTGTTATTTGCTTCCTATTATAATTCTCTTCATTCACTTCTCGTTATTTCTATTATTTGACTTTATTCAATCTTTCTGTTTCACTGACTTCTCACACTTATTTGAATTTTGGTTTAAACAAGCTTAAGCGAAAATTAAATTAAGTCTTCTCTTTCCAGCCTGTGATAGCGCCTCATCAGTAACACGCCCCCTGCTGGGTACTCTCATAAGTTGGTTTTCCTCTCTTTTCTCCTTTGGCTCCATTTCGGAATAGATTAATTTAATTAATTCTACTTCTCCTTTTTCAAGGTTGCCCCGATAATTACAAACATTATCATCAGTATTTTATGTTCTAGCACTATTTATTAATAGTCTTTTTCCTCACTTACTTTACAGAATGGTTAAATTTGGTTTACACAAGTTTAAGCTTAAGGTGATGTTGCGTTTTCCTTGTTAGCCATTTGTATATTTACAGGTAGTACCTCCTCCAGTGCTTGTGGTGAATTTACGGTTGTCTTCTGGCTGGGTTCCTGTGAGTGGAGTCACCTGGTCGGCGTAACTGACACCGGTCGTGTGTGAATCGCAGACACCTCTGTCTCCGTACCATTGGCGGCGGCACGCAGCAGACTAAGCATTTCGGGCACTCCAGGGAGAAGTCAACGAGTCCAACTGATCCTGAGGGCATTTTGGTTAATTACTCTGATTTTCCGTTTGGACTCCAAAGGGATTTCAGAGGAAACCCAATTTCAACCCTTCAGTCTGGCCGTTGACCAAACTTACCTGAGTGCTGCCCTGTCATGCTAAAAGTCACACGCTGTTTGAGTGGGCACACCGTGGTACCAAGGGACGAGGATCTGGGAACCGAGTGTCCAGGGACCGCCGGTGAGATTGACCTCACCATTGGTTCTCACTTGAAACGACCCCGATTCACCCCAGGCACAGTAAGTACAGTAAGCCCATTCACGTATTGCAAACCCTAGAATATACGTATTCCTGGTCATTTAAGTGTTTGGCCACACCTTTCTCCCTTCTTAAGCCATACCTTTCCCCTAGGCTTTAGAGCTCAACAGCGCCCCCTCACTCGTTGGCCCTGTCATAAACCCTAGCATTGGTATTAAGCTTAGAGCCTTTCCCTATCTATCTCTTCTTATGTTCTCATTTTTTTTTATTTAATGCCTTCTCTTTTAGTATTTTTGGTTATTTTGCTCTTTCCTACTCTACTGTTCTGTTGTTTAGTTTCTTCCCATTCACCTAAAGACAGAACCTATGAGAGCCATCAAGGAAAGCTGAATAATAGACTGACGACCAACAGCCAGTGTCAGTAAGTGACCCACTAGGCGACCGCGCTGTCAAATTGTTATTTAAATCTGATGCTCACCCACATAAATCGGCCCCACCTGGCCACTCACGGCCAAGACAATAGGTGCCTGGCCTAGATTTCACTAACTGTCCACACCAGTTAGTCAAAATTGCTTACACCAATTGAATAGTCGCAATCGCTATAGCGCTAAACCCTACACGTACTTGCATTGGCCTCTTTTGTGTTGTCTTTCTCTCGCCCCCAGTAAGCCAGCGGGTCCCGGTCATCCAGCCCCACCGGCACTGGGATCACGTCAAGACCTGATCGAGCGAGGACGACTGCGTTCCTGCCTAAAGCCACGGTGACCTGCAGCCCCCGAGCCAAGAACGGCAGAGTTGAAGCTCCAGGCTGAGGAGGCCCGGAGGAACCAGGACCACGCGCAGAGTCGTCTAGATCAGCTACTCCTTGAGACCCAGGATCAACACGGAAGGGAGGACGGAACGGACCTACAGCTTCGGGAGAAAGTTGAGAGACTCCAAAATGCCCTGGCAGAACTGCGTGTAGAGACAAAGCGCAGAGAGCAGTTGGAGAAAGAATCCGAAGAGGCATTGAAAGAAAAAAAAACTCCAACGAGGTGAAGCTCTCCTTACAAGAGCTGAGATTGAACTGAAAGAAGGAAAGACACAGCACAACCACAGCTTGTGAAACCCACTTGCAAACGGCCCATGCCAAGGTCCAAGATTTGGTTCAACCAAAGACTATTCAAAACAAAGAACTTGAAACTGTTCACAAAGAACCTAAGTGTGCATGTACATTGCATAGTGAACAGCAAGGGGAAACACACACCACACAGTTTCCCCTGACAAGAGGGCCAAGAAACCCCCAGCCAAGAGTTCCAATCTCAAAAGGGAGGTGAAAGCCCACTGTTCGAGTTGTCACCAGCCAGCAGCCAAGAGCCCCCACCAGCAGCAAAGGGAGTGGGAGCCAATCCAGAGAATCGTGCACAGCACACCATGGCTTCCCAAGAACTCTACAAGCTGACCAGAGACATCCTAACTTTCACCCCAAACCCTGCAGGAAGCCACGACACGCACACCTACCTGCAGGACATGAACTTTCACTTACAACCTGTGGCTAACGTGACCACATGGAACCAATTAGGTCTACTCCGAGGTATGTCCAGCCGTGAGGCGTGGCATTTCCTCGACCGGCAACCGGAGACTGCAAAGTTGGACGACCAACAGCTACGGGACTGCCGACCAAAAAGACTGCTTCTGAAAAAACTGTGAGTAACCCAAGGATTTGCCCTGTCTCTGATCACTGTTCAGAGCTGGCTCCAGGGGGAGCCATGCAACAACATAGTGACAGACTTTGTAACCGTCAAGACCGTTACAAGCCAGCAGAGAGCAGCGCAACTGGCATGGTGCCCGTCCTAAGCACCTGTCCGAGCACTCCGAAAGAATCTGGGACAAGCCACGTCTGTCTAACCACCCAAAGGGGGAACCACGTGGGATGCCAGCCGACAGCCAGACGATCCTCATCGGCCAGTGCACCTAGCCCAGATAGCCAGCGTTGGAACGACTCACAGCACGCCCCAAACAAACCCAAGCACTGTGCACCAACCACAGTCCACTGAACCAGAGACTTCATCACCAAGTGACAGCGTCGCCCAACCCCCTCAGCTGACGGCTGCACTTCCTGAACAATCGAACTCTGAAACCCCAAAATAGTGAGCTAAATGTGCAGTCATAAAGCCAAACTGAGACCCAACTTGAACAGATAGCTCCCATCCAGCCAACGATGGGCCTAATGAGTCTGGTACACCCAGTGTACATCCAACCAATGGACACGTACCCCCTTTCTCGTCGGCAAAGATCTGCTAGATCGTTCTGAGCCCCACTAGACTTCAAACAGACTTCAAGTAACATCCAACCTTCCATCTGCAAGCAAGACATTTCTTACCCCAGAGAGACACTCTGACTAGGAAAAGACTCTACTCTGCACCATACGGGCCTTCCTGCGATTCTCCGACCACATCAGAGCACGAAAGGTTATTATAGAGACATTCCAACAGCCTGTAATGTCCTCAACAGCCAACGCATCCAAGATGGTGTCGTTACCAATTCACATGGTTGGTGACCCTTCATGGCTGCAATGTTGAGGCACGTTATGTCCAGACTCACAAGTCTGCACTGGGAAATAACTCAGCTGCCTGCCAAAAATGTCCTGATGACACACCAGCGGTGACGCTGGGCACAGAGGAACCTCAACAACAGACCTGTCAAAGGTACTCTGAAAAGAATGCGTGTCAAGGACTGCCCACCACCTACGTCGGTGGATGCTCTTGCAACCAAGAGGGCATCCCAGAAACAGGTGCGGGCGTACTATGGCCGAAACCAGCCTTGCCCTCCACAGCACTTCAAGTGGGGCCCTCAGTCATCACAATATGCTGAGGTGGCAACCATTCTAATAACCCGTCATATCGCAGCGGCCCACAACAACAGATAACTATTTATTTGCACTCCAACTATGCCAGACACCGTTTCACATGCCACCTTCCAGGTTGGACACAAAATGGCTTCAAGAAAGCAGTCGAACGCCAACACCTGTTCCAAGCATGTGATGACATCAGAAGAACATACAGCATGACGGTCCACCGGAAACGGGTGACAGGACACTCAAGGCAACCCAGCCTTGACAAAGACATAAATGACCGAACGGATTCCCTGACCAAGACTGGCACACTTCACAACAATCTATGGTCACCTCCCACCCATGCAACCACCCTTGATGGGGCTGCGATAACCCGCAGCAAACAAACTATTCTTGCGACGACTCCAAAATTACAGCCGCTTGCTCCACAATTTCCATCAATGACACAGCTGACATGCAAACCTCTGACACTGCCATACGAACTATGAGTATCCACCTCTCAGACCCCTCAAAACAACCTATCACAACGTCTGACTTCACGGCTACCAAACGCCTCAGACGACCGCATGACGGCAAACACATGCTGCGTTCGAAAGTTAAATTCCGTGGTATGCCTCTGATGCCCTCACAGCGCTAAAGCTTGTGATGCCACAGTGTCAAAAGGGGGGTAATGCTAAACATATGTCCACAACGCACCATGTGCCGGACACCACGGTACCAGAGCCACAAGACACAGAAACAAGTGGCATATTGGCCTGGCATGCAGCAAAGTTGTGTCAGAGTATGGCAGAGAAGTGTCTGGTTTGCTGACAATTCTATCTGGCAAACCCAAACCCCAGAGCCACTGCAGCACAGAGGAGTCACAGTCCCGTGGTCAAACCTTCAAACAGACTGGTCAGGATCCCTATCCAGATCGACGAGGGACAACAAGGACTTCCTCACAGTGGTATGCCAGTTCTACAAGTGAGTGGAATGTCTCCCAGCACCCCACGACACAAAGTCGAACGAACCAATCGAACTGGGGTCAGCCTGCTGAGAAAGTATGTGACCGCCAACCAGAAAGACGGGGGTGTGAAACTTCTGTTGATGCTCATGGACATCAGAACCACCCCGCATGAATCAACTCGTGCGTCTACCTGTGAACTTGTGACTGACTGGCAGATGACCCTGCCGCTGCACCTGCTGTATCAAACAAGAGACTCTAACTTTATCAGATCCTACACCGCTCACCGGTACATTGACAAACGACACCTACAGACTCAAGGTCACTGTCAATGTTGGGCATTGGCGAGGTAACACCCAGATCAAGATACACACCCCAGATGTGGTGGCCTACCACAACAGCAACACACAGCTGTACCTGGCCCCAAGCCTGTGCATGTGTACTTGGACCAAGGACAGTCACTACCTCTGCCGTAGCGAACCACTCTTCCAGTGCAACACTGAAGGAACCTGCAGTTTGCAGCCCATGAGAAGCGGCACCCAACACCCCGCCGAGGCCATGCCTCACATCCGGGTCATCGAAACTCAGGCGGAGAGGGTGGTCTAGTGGGTTAAACCACTGAACTGATAAACAGCGGGTAAAACGACCTTGCGCAGCAGGTCAAAGAGACCAGAAGGAGCAAACACATGCTCAGAGCCTCAGCAAACAGCTGGAGACTGAGGCTCAAACCAGAAACAAAGACTTGAAATGGCTCAGACAGCTGTTGAACCATGAGAGCAGCTGGACAGACCAAGCACAGGACCCATGCAGAATTGTCACTATGGCAACACCAAGTACCAGACAAGCCGCTGGGCGAACCCACGGAAGACAGCACATCCAACCTGCACACATCACAGGAGGTCCCACAGCCGTCGACGACAACGTCCTCCGCCAAACCCTACACACAGGTGTCAAGCGGAGGCTGCACAAGGACAGCTTGACACGACCATCTCAGGAGCTGCTGACACCAACAAAATAGCCCCTGAACAGGACTCACCAGATGGGTACTGCCAAAGGATAAGCTTCCAACTCCTTGCCCCACACAGCTCAGGCAAGCCACACAAACGGACTTCAGGATGACAGGTGACGCACCAGCAGGGCACCTGCTGCCTCGACACCTGCTGCACCAGGTCAGAGACCTGAACGTGGCTACTGCTTGCCTTATCTGCTATGGAGAGTCCATCACTCCAGGGGTCACAAACAACCAGAGTATGTGGATTCAAGTACCAAAGGGTGCCATCCTCCACCTCGATGATCTGGCATTGTACCTCCGCCCAAGTGAAGAGTACTGGTCAGAGCTGGAAACCCCATCCTTCTTCAAAAATCACAACCTCACTCTAGATCCAGAAATGGAACTGAAGATTGAGAAAGGGGGGTCCTAGCCAATTGACATCACACTCATTGACGCGGCCCTCCAAGTACTGTCCCGGCTGCTCATCCTGACCAACTCCCCTGTTGGCCAGGCGCAGACCACAGCCGACACAGCGCTGTACTTCACTACAGCTTTAGGCTACACCCTAACAGTGGGCCTGGCTTTCATCCTATTCAAGAGAGTCCACGAGATGCGAGAGTCCATGACAAAGAACACGGTCTCTCTTCCCCTAGGATTCAAACGAAACCCACGGAAAAGAGGTACCAAGCGAGAGACAATGCCAAACCTCATCGAGATGGACCCTCAGCCAGAGGGACCAAAGGCTGGGAACAATTAGAAACCACCTGCCACTCGACCACCATGATCCACCTGCCATCTGGCCATCATGATCCCACTCGACTACCATCCGATCAAAACGACAACTGTCATCCGACGAGGTCAACCGGACGTCGTCACCTGACAAAGGGGGAGCTGTAGCGTCTGGAGTCTCTCTGTCTGTCTCTCTGTCTCTCTCTCTCATGGGATCAAAGTGATGTGAAACAGCAGGGATGCCTTTCGCTACCCAGCTCTGCATGTAAATCAGATCCCGGCACCTATAAGTCTCGGCCCTCGATGCCAAGCTGACGACCCACCAGAGAGTGGCCAGGGCTACAACAATGACTCGGGGAGGGACTTCAAAAGAGAGCCCTATCACACACACACACACACACCCCGGGCGCCTAGCTCACACCTTCCTGGTGCAGAGTGGCCGAAAACTGACCCCCACACACACAGGCAGCCTGTGCCAGGTTGCCTGAACTATTATAATTGAACTATTCCAGAAATTACATATATGATGATTTCCTAAGGATATGCATGCTCCCTATGTTCCTTATGTTAATGTGATGTAAAGGCCCTCCTTGAATGCTCAAAATGGCTCTGTAAAAGAGATACACTGTCTTTTATGCCTTTAAGTCATGGCATGTATGATGTTCACAGTTTTCTCTCTCTCTGTCTTAGCCAATGATGCAAAACATATGATTATGAGATGTACCGTTAATATGCTTTGCCCTTTTGGAGCGAAACCGTATTCGTTCAGCCTGCCAAGCAAGAACATTCCAGTAGTGATAAAAGTCAATGCGCCTCCAATCCACATCTACGATTGGTCATCTCAGAGAAGATGGGCGTGGGTTAGCGGGCTTTAAAGGACAATAACTCGAGCACATCAGCGCTCAGTCAACACGCGAGGACTCAGACGAGACAAAACTTCCCTTCCATTGCGCCAGCGCGGCTCGCGGGGCTCCGGCCCGAGCCCGCGCGGCCAGGCCAAGCTGATCGTTCCCTTTGACGATGACTCACTCCGCGACACCGGCGCGCTCCATCCGAGCGCGCACATCACTGTGCGAATCTTCTTGGCGTGAACGAGATGCCTTTTCCCTTCCAAGACAACCGCTCCTACACGCCGTTAAATCTCCCGCGGACCGACCCCGGAAGGACTGAACGGAGAGAGAGCTTCAGCGCACGAACGCTCAGAGAAACGCAACGCACGCATCTTGCTTTACACAACACAAAGAAACCATGCAAGTATCAATTCTATTGAAATTTAGATGCGTTTGAAGATAATTACTCCCTGCTGGCTCTAGCGGTTCTGGTTGGGAAATGTCTGATCGGACCATTCCCTTCTTACCTTCCTTGTCTTCCTCCCCTCTCTCCTCATCCTCCCTCTTTACCTTCTTTTATTCTGTATATACATGTATCCTTTATGTAGTCGTATGTAATCATAGTAGATATCACTATTAAAACCATTGTATCCACGTTTTGATTGTCATTGTTGTTGCTCACAAAACATGAGTCCCTTTAATGTCAGATCTAAGCTACGAGCTCTTATAAGTATCATTGAATGCTGTAATTAATACCATAACTCGGAAAGTTTGTCCTTTGTGGCCAGAGGGATAAACTTCCCGAAAATGGGTTAAAGACCAAGTTGATAAGTATTGTACTGCTCGTTCGTTAAACCGAACGAAGTAGAGGAATTCTGAATCAATTCCTTAGAGGATATCCTGTGATTATTTAATATAGATATATATCCAGAGTTGATTGCAATAAATTGTCGTTAACCATATATATATATTTATATATATATATATATATATATATATATATATATATATATATATATATATATATATATATATATATATATATATATATATATATATATATATTGCATAAATACCTGTTAGGTATTCCCTTTTTGGGTGATTTTGGAGATTTGTGATTCAATTATAACCCGTTATGATTAATCATAAATCCCTAAAAATTAATACCCATAATTCCCTATGAGCTAAATTTAATTTAATAATATATGTAACCCTAAGACGTTACAGCAGTAACAACTGCCAGGACAAACAAATTCAAAACGCCTGAACCACTCCCCCTCTGGCCACACAAGGATGTCAGTGACAGCATTCCCTAAGGTCATAGCCCAAGCTATAAGCCCTGTAAGAAACCTTAGTGCGGCTGCACAAGGTCCTAATCGGGCTGCTCAAAGGCCTGGATCCACCAATTCGATAGAAGGGGCTCCTTTAAGTGAATGTAGCTAGGGGGCCCTAAGGCGCCCCAGCCAGTCACTATTCGGGAAGAATTCACCGAATGCCACCAGGGAGACCTAGCTTGGTGCCCCTTTCGAAGAACACCTGGCTGGGCCATCCTTGTCTGTTTGAGAACAGAGCCTCTGGACACTCGCCTCCTGGGTAGGCATCCAACCCAAGGTACTGCAAACCAGAAGGTGGCGGCCACACGAGCTCTGGAAGGCGGGTTACAGCAAAATAAAGTCTAATCGCACACAAGCGAAGGACGCTTAACCCCGCCCCACGACCACTGGCAAAGTCGCTATCCTGCTGCAACACCTAGACTGCATTACTAAATAACCCCAGAACGCAGAGAAGGGGGCGGGCCTTGGCCAGACGACTCTGTAATAAGAGGAGGCTGAATCAAGGATGCAGAAAACAAAGCACTGTTTTTATACTTAAAGACAGGCCCGGGGCGACAATACCTGCTTTAAAAGGAAATGCCCCCCATCCTTAGTGAAGCCTAGGCCAAGTGGTGCGGCGCTAAGCCTGCACTCGATCTACTAAGGGCTCTGGAAAAAATTATCACCCCACATATAAACCCAACGAGGCCCCGAAAAACCCATACAACAGCCCAATAAGGCTGGGTGCAGATCACACTACAGCTCATGCATTAGTGCTTACCCGGTCGTAGCTACTTTATACTTAAAGCCAGGAAATAAACTCGCGCCCGCACACCACAAGCCCTCGAGCAAGAGCGGCAAATACAACCACTCACATTAGTGAGAGAATTAACACAGAGAGGCAGTAAACTCTACTAGCCAAAGTATAGCATATATTCACAAACATATAAATTTGCAAAGAAGATTGTTCTTAGCTACTCACGGGGAGCTGCAGGCCCTGCGAAGTCCAGCGATGTTCCATAATTCCCCAAAAAGCCTCAGGAGAGCGAAAATAACGGGGTCCTGGAAAACATAGTAAAAATGTTTCACCCTTCTCGAGGGGGACTCACCACTTGCTCCTCGCGGCGCTTCAAACCCAGCCATCAAGCTAGCATATCATCCGCCACCATCCTGAGGGAGGGCGCTCTCACTAACCACGCCAGACGGGCCGTCAGAGACTGGTGTAACTTCCTTTTTCCGCTCATCACAGGCCTCCACCCGGCCTGGTGTAAGAGGCGCCGGGGAAAAAGGGAATTCAATTTGGAGGAAAGGACAAATTAACAGTCTAGCGCCCCCTCGGAGGCGGAGACTCATCCCAGCGGGTCCTCCACGGCGCTAGTTCCGTGTCACCTGCCCAGCGTCCTTCCTCCTCCGGGAGCGGGCATCCCGCTTCCTCCACGCCCTACTCTGACCAGGAGGGGGCGCATGGGAAGCGACACTGGCTCGCTGGTCCTGCCGCCGGTCCTCGGGCCATGACGGACCAGGGCCTCCTGCCTGTCTGGGAGCAGCCCCAGATCTCCGCGGAATACAGGATCTAAAAGCTGCCGAGCGCACCCTCGCCTCTCTGAACCTCCCCACCACTGCCTCAACAGAGGTGCCAAAGAGCTCAGAGGGCGAGACCGGGGCATCGAGTAGAAAGGCTTTCTCTTTCACCCCGATGTCCGCCAGGTTCAGCCATAGATATCTCTCCGTGGCAACCATAGCCGCCATCGAGCGACCGATGGCGACCACTGTTTGCTTGGTTGCCCGGAGAGCAAATTCTCTGGTGCGGCGCAACTCGACCATCGCATCAGGGAGTAGGCCCTCTCCCTGATCGAGATCCCTCAGCAGATCAGCCTGGTAGGCCTGCAACACCGCCATGGTGTGCAAAGCCGCCGCAGCCTGACCCGCTGACGTGTATGCCCTGCCATTAAGACGCGAGGTGGTCTTAAGCGCCTTCGATGGCAGGGTGGGAGTACTCAGTGTCGATGGCCTCCCAGACGCGAGATAGTTCGCAAACGTCTCGTCGATTGGTGGCATCGACACGTACCCGGACCCAACGGATCCCTCGATATCAGCGAAATTCCCTCGCTGATACCGAAAGATCCGAGCCGAATGCGGGTTCTTCCATGTCCCTGAGATCTGATCATGAAGATCCGGGAGGAATGGAAGGCTCCCAGGGGCTGTTGGGCTATGATCGGAGAGAAACCGATCGTCGAGACGGCTCGCACGCGCAGGTTCTCTCCCCACACGCCACCACTGAAGCTGCAGCCTAGCGGCGGCGCGCTCCATCACCTCCAGCAGCTCCTCATACACGGGGCAAGACAGCTGAGAGGGTTTGGCCTCAACCGATTCATCACCACCCTGCTCAGCCATCGCTTGCTCATCCGGAAGAGCACCGGCTGACGAGGAGGAAAGATCCGAATCCTCCCCCGGCAGCCGTCCCTCCCGATTTGGCCGATCATCAGAGAGAACTACACCTCTCTCTAGACGATGGGCCAAATCCATCTGAGAGCCCCAAGAATGGAGCCGGCGCTCGGCCTCAGCGCGGGCAGGACCTCCCCCAGATGCTGGTCCCTCTGCCCTCGAGAAGAGGGCCAGATGAGAGCGGAGCGTCCGGATGGGAAGACGCTCACAGTTAGCACAGGAGGCTCCCTCGAGAACCGCCTGTGCGTGCTCTTCGCCCAGACAGAAGATGCACAGAGTATGAGTGTCCTCAGGCGTAAGGTACCTGGGACACGGATCCGCGCACTTCCTGAACGTGTGCTTGGACTTCTCTGAGCGCTTCATGATTCTCCTGTAACTCTGAGTGGTTCCCTTTTTTCGTTCTTAGACTTAGACAAACAGTCCCTGAAGACGAAGAAGCGGTGTCATGTTGGCAAGGTGCCCTTATATACTTCCTGGTTGCACCTTGATGACGTCATGGGCTGTCGCCGGTCAATAGGATTGATGTGGTTCGATTGTGATTTCAGACACCTGTCACGCTGGAGGCGTTCCCCGTAGCGTCAGCTGACGCAGCGCGAGTTCCCTTTCAAAAGGGAACATACATGAGGTCATATTGTGACTGTCGCGGTGTGTGCGTTGAAAGAGCGGTAATCTTTCCTCCAGTGGAGATCAAGCGCCTTTCTGGAGATTCCGCTCATTTATGAAGCTCTTTCTGCTCAGCACCGCGCACTCAACCCAGAACTCCCTTTGTGACATGCTGGACAAAATATAGGCCTATCTGAAATAAATAGTAAGGGCTGCCCCTGACTAAAGATTTTTTCCTTTTCTAGTTGTTCATTTAAGCCGGCGCTGCCGCCTCCATCTCATGTCATTGTCTGTTATAGGCTATTTGCTTATTTGCTTTGCTTATAAATCCGGGCAATTTGGTTGATAAAACATAGATTAAAATTAAGATACAATTTATACAAAATGAAATTTACTTTAAAGAAAGTTTTTTGTGATGTATTTGTTGTTCTTTCGTGTTTTATAGACTCGATATAAACACTATAATTTTGTTATTTTACTAACCCAACTAATGTGCTTTCTATATTCCACGTGAGGGGAAAAAAAGCTTCCTTCCACTTAAGAAGTGTTGTGTTCCTTTAAGCACTTTTTATTTTAATATATATCTCTTTACATGAATATTATTTTCTACTTAAAAAAAACCCTATAATTTCGTTATTTTTCTAACCCAACTAATGCGCGCACTTTTCTCAATCCGTTATGGAGCTATTCAATTTGGATTTTGCATATTGTTTTTTTAAATGTTCGTTCGAGTAGTTCAAATGACCACTTTACAATATTTCAGTAACATAATTTATTTTGAAGCCTATGCTGTTTTCTTGTACAAAATAAAATAGTTTAAGTTAAATGCAGAGTAAGATGTGTAAAAAAGACAAGAGGCTAAGAGATTGTCATGATCATTTGTGTAGCTTTCACAGACTAACACACATCACATCTCTCATAGACTACAGTATTTAAAATAGCAGATATCCATCAGTTATATTCTCAATTTAATTTACAGAGCAATCCCTGCAAAGTGTTTAGGTTAAGTATAGAAGAGACCAGGATTGTGCGTCGCACTCGCAAGACTCCCAGCAGGGGGCGATGGTCACGATGGTTTCGTTCCTTCGGCATAACCTTACTGTACATTACGCTGAACTTGAATGCACATGAAATGAAAGGAAATAATTTTTCCCGGGCCTTAATTTGAGACCGGCCTTTATTTGTTTGTGCTGGCCACGCCCCCGGCCACTATCAGAGGCCCGGCGTTTAATTGACTACAGGCTTTTATTTGAGGAAATACGGTAAGCATTTTCCCATAATTGGGTATCGGTTTTGTAATATCGGATTCAACGATAAATGTCGCCATATTGCCATTAAAGGACTGTGTCTGAGGGGAGATGAGTCAACAACGAGTTCAAAGGTAAAATAACTTTTATCCCTTAATTAATAAACTTTAGCACAAATAAGATGTTATGAGACTTGGTGCTACAAATAGAGACAAACTCTCGGAGTCATGTAATCCGCCATGTCACAATAAAGAAGTAACTTTACATGAATTGAATAAAACAGCCATGAATAAGAGCATGTTGGAAATAGAAGCGCCAAATTTATTTCTCTCTCTCTGTTTATGCTCATCTTGTGAAGTCGCGTTCAGCCATTCACTCACCGGGTTGATGCTCCAGCATATGCTAGTCACTCACCGTATGCATCTTTTAACAAGACGCACTTGTTTAAAACCCCTTAAATTATATTAACGTCTGCTATATAACAATTATATAATAAACATCAAAATGATTACAGCTCTGTGGAAATGTATTATTAGGCCTATCTCTGCGAGAGACGTTCTGTGTAAACGCATAGATGAAAACAGCGTTCTGGCATCAGCAGGTATTTCATAATCTACACAAAAACGTTATTAATAATTCTGACAACGTGCCAGATGAGATGGTCTCTGTAATAGCGATGTATTCGTGGTTTTGTTTATTTTTCTGACAATGTTTGTCTTTTAAACACATAAACCGTTTAAAACTAATGCTTATATTTATGTGGAGTTGATAGACTCACCTCTCATTTATTTATGTTCTCCATTTAAAAAACATTAGACTTTGTAAATGTATTTTGCCTGTTGTTAATATGCTGTAGTTATAAATAAAAAGATGGAGCAGCATGAATGTTAAAAAGACTTTGCACTGTATTTAAAAAAATGCACTCTTTCAGACGTATTGATGTAGAAGTGTGTTTTGTTCTGGAGTGGAGTGAAATTGAAAAAATGTTTAAAAAGTTCAGTTCAGTTCAGTGCTGTTGCTATAATTGTAAAAAACTGAAATAACACAATAAATAAATATTGGTTCTATACAGTATATCGGTTATCGGCACAAACATGCAAATAATTGGTATTGGTTTCGCTTATAAAAAAATCAATACCGGTCGATCACTACCAATTTTGGGAATTTGTTTAATGTTAGATTTAAAAACGGCATTGCTGGAGTTAAAGGTAGCACTCTCCAATATGTCAAACTTTTAAATATATCTGGTGACACCAGCCCTGATAGTCATATAGCTAGCTACCGAATAAGTGGTTTGAATTCTGAACAGATGCATAAAAGGAGCGTAGCACCTTATTGAGCTCTTCTGCCTCACAAGTATCGTAATTTGTCGGCATTTTTTCTCAATTAACCAATCTTTGAGAAGTTTAATTGCCCATAATGTGGTTCTTTTGGTCTTTGTTTCTTAGCAGTGGTCTTCTATTTTGAGAAGTTCAGATTCAGTACAACAACAATGTTAAATCAAAACAAGTCAACCATGTCAGGCTAATTAACAGTTCCAAGCTTGACATATAATTACTTATGCCAATCATAACAATACTTTAAGAGATTCTTACTTTAAAACATGCGGGCCGAGATGACTCCTCAGTCCTGTTCACTCTGTGACTCTTCAGGAGTGCATTGCGCATGTGCAAAGCCAGGAAGGGATTTTTCTGAAGGCATGATTCTCAGGATTTCATTCAATGTGACCCCTTTTCATAAATTCATCGGATCTAGATGAATCACAATAATGAATCACAAAAACGTCGGAGGGAGAGTTCCAGTCCTCGGATGATGAGAGTTCGGCTGTACTACCTCCCTCTGGGAGAGTAGCTACGGCCGCACCGGACCCCGAGATGGCTACTATGCTTTCCCGGGCCGCCGAAAGGGTCGGGCTTGTGTGGAACCCTCCACCATGTCCCGAACCCTCTAGGTTGGACGATTGGTTTCTCGGGAAGGGTCGCGCTGGTTCTCAGCATCCCGCCCCGGTGCCTTTCTTCCCGGAGGTGCATGAGGAGCTCACAAGGTCGTGGACGGCAACTTTTTCTGCCAGAAACCGTCCGAGTGACTCCTCCCCCCTCACTACCCTTGACGGCGGGCCAGCCAAGAGTTACGTGGGGATCCCGCCAGTGGAACGCGCCGTCGTGATGCAACTGTGTCCGGCGACCGCCTCTCACTGGCACGGTGACCCGCATCTCCCGTCCCGGGCCTGTAAGTTCTCCTCCGGTCTGACTGGGAAGGCTTACAAGGCTTGCGGACAGGCTGCGTCTGCCTTGCATGCCATGGCGTTGCTTCAGGTCCACCAGGCCCAGGCACTCATGGACATGCACAAGGGTAGACCTGACCCAGAGCTCCTCCAGGAGCTCCAGACGGTGACGGACCTCGCCCTCTGGGCAACGAAAGTTGCCGCCCGTTCCAACGGTCAGGCAATGTCCACACTTGTGGTCCAGAAGCGTCATCTCTGGCTCAACCTGGCCGACATGAGGGAGACTGACAAGTATCGGTTCCTGGACTCCCCCATTACGTCGGCCGGGTTGTTCGGCGATGCGGTCGAGAGCTTTGCCCAGCAGTTCTCGGCCGCCCAGAAGTAGATGGAGGCCAACAAGCACATCCTGCCTCGGCGGCCCGCTGCGACCTCCACCCAGCCTCCGGTGGCTCCACCTGCGCCTGCTCGTCGCTGAGGACGTCCGCCTGCCACCGCCTCCGCCCCCGCCAAGGCACCGCAGCAGCCTACACCCAGCCGACGGCGTGGGGCCGGCCGTGGGAAGGACGTCCAGCCCGCTCAGGCCGCTGCCAAGCCAGGCGCCGTCGGAAGAGACACTGAGATGGGCCGCCCAGAGATGGAGGAAACTGCTCTCCGGGAGATGGCACAGCACCACTCCTTCCCCCGGAGGAGGGATGGGGGAGAATATTTTGTTCTCGTTTGATTTCTGTTCCGCCGCTGGCCACAGTGCCCAAAACTTCGGTCCCCAGAACTTCAATAAAACAGCAGTTTCCGAAATCTCTGGGTGCCAAGAGAGCGCGCTTGGCGGTAGTTGACGCTCCCATGCCTCGCCACCCTCAGGTGCCTCTCCCTTCCCCAGCAGGGGACGCCGGCTGTGGGGACGCACTCAGGCGGCCTCCCCACACTCGCACAGGTAAGTGTTGCACAGCACACTCAGATCCCACTCCGGGCCGCTCCCGTGCCGTCCGGGTCAGATCCCTGCATTCCGCCTCGCTGCCCCACTGCGGGTACGTCTGTGGTGCCGTTGATCCCCCTTGCTCGGTGTCTGGGAGCCTGGCTAGCGCTTCCCAGCCCGTCTCGGTGGCTCCTCCGTACCATCAGACTCGGCTATGCGATTCAGTTCGCCCGGCGTCCCCCCAAGTTCAGGGGCGTTCACTTCCGAGAGTAGCGAAGGAGAACGCCCCCGTGCTCCGGGCGGAGATCGCAGTCCTACTGGCGAAGGATGCGATAGAGCCGGTCCCTTCAGCCGATATGAGGTCCAGGTTCTACAGCCCATACTTCATTGTACCCAAGAAAGCCGGCGGGTTACGGCCGATCTTGGATCTGCAATTCTTGAACCGGTTCCTTCACAGGCTGCTGTTCAGAATGCTAACGCAGAAACGCATCTTCAGGTGCATCCGTTCCCAAGATTGGTTTGCAGCGATCGACCTGAAGGACGCGTACTTTCATGTCTCGATTCTCCCTCGACACAGGCGCTTTCTGCGCTTTGCATTCGAGGGGCGGGCATATCAGTACCGTGTCTTACCCTTCGGCCTGTCCCTGTCGCCCCGCGTCTTTACGAAGGTCGCAGAGGCGGCCATTGCTCCCATGAGAGAGCGTGGTGTTCACATTCTCAACTATCTCGACGACTGGCTGATCCTTGCCCAGTCGCGGGAGCAGTTGTGCGAACACGGTGCTCAGTCACCTCAGCCAGATGGGACTTCGGGTCAACTTGGAGAAGAGCAAACTCTGTCCAACACAGAGGATCCCTTTTCTCAGTATGGAGATAGACTCGGTCGCCATGACAGCGCGCCTCACCGAGGAGGGCGTCCAGTCAGTGTTGAACTGCTTGAATTCGTTCAGAGGCAGGATAGCGGCACCACTGAAACACTTTCAGAGGCTCCTGGGGCATATGGCATCCGCAGCCGCAGTAACGGCGTTGGGATTGCTTCACATGAGACCGCTTCAACGCTGGCTACATGACTGAGTCCCGAGATTGGCGTGGCACAGCGGTTCCCTCCGCGTCCAAGTGACTCAGAGGTGCCGCCAAACCTTCAGCCCGTGGTCGGACCCTTCGTTTCTACGGGCGGGAATTCCCCTAGAACAAGTGTCCAGGCATTCTGTTGTCTCCACGGATGCCTCATCCACCGGCTGGGGTGCCAAGTACAACGGGCTTGCAGTTTCGGGTCTGTGGACGGGGCCTCAACTGCAATGGCATATCAATTGCCTCGAGTTGTTAGCAGTTCGTCTTGCACTCATCCGCTTCAAAGTTCCGCTCGATTGGTGCTCTTCTCGCCGAGAAGACCCCGAAGATGTTCGATCAGGTCTGTGCTTTCCTTTCTACAAGACGGGTTGGAGCGAAGGCTGTCTCCCTCCACCCTCAAAGTCTATGTTGCCGCTATCGCCGCTAATCATGATCTAGTAGATGGAAAGTCTTTAGGTAAGCACGATCTGATCTGTTCCTGAGGGGGGCGAGGAGACTAAATCCGCCTCGCCCTCCCTCTATACCCTCTTCGGACTTGTCTCTGGTGCTAACCGCAGTGCAGAGAGCGCCCTTTGAGCCTTTGCAGTCAGCAGAGTTAAAGATCTTGTCGTTAAAGACAATACTCCTGACTGCGTTGGCCTCCATCAAGAGGGTAGGGGACCTGCAGGCATTTTCGGTCGACGAATCGTGCCCGGAATTCGGGCCCGGTAACTCTCATGTGATCATGAGACCCCGGCCTGGATATGTGCCCAAGGTTCCCACTACTCCCTTCCGGGACCAAGTGGTGAGCCTGCAAGCGCTGCCTTCAGAGAAGGCAGACCCAGCCCTAGCTTTTCTCTGTCCCGTCCGTGCTCTCCGGACTTACGTGGACAGAACGCAAAGCTTAAGGACCTCAGAGAAGCTCTTTGTCTGTTACGGAGGACCGCAGAAGGGAAAGGCTGTCTCCAAGCAGAGGATGGCCCACTGGATAGTGGATGCCATCGTCTTGGCGAATGAATCCCAAGACGTGCCCTGCCCGCTCGGGTTAAGAGCCCACTCCACTAGGGGTGTTGCTTCTTCCTGGGCGTGGCTCGTGGCGCCTCGCTGACAGATATTTGCAGAGCTGCGGCCTGGCCGACACCTAACACGTTCGCTATATTCTATAGCCTCCGTGTAGAGCCGGTATCTTCCTGTGTGCTCACTTCCCATAGTCAGTAACACCGAAGTGCCCGTTCTTGTGTCAGCTTGCTGCGCCATTCCCCTCCATATGGACCGGATACGTGCGCTAACCGCTCCAGTTGAGTTCCCCAGAATGGCGAACCCTGTTGAGTCCTCCGTTACCTCGGCAGTCGGATGTGGCGGAGCGTCTGACGCCAGGTCTAACACTCGTATGCATTGGTGGAACGGGTGTTAGGCTGGGTTCCATATGTTGTGACCCCCACGGCGGTCCCTTGTGTGTATTCTTCCACGGTACGGCTCCCTACGGTGAGCCCATGTCTTTCCCTCGGCAGAGCTCCTCTGCCGTCTCAGTAAGGTGTTGTTCCCCCGCCGCTAACGGCCGGGGCCGCCCCTGGGACTTCCGTATGTTGTGCTGCCCACGGCCAGCCCATATGTGTATTCTCCACATGGTAATTGACAGGTAATCCACATGGGCATGATGTGGCTTCCGCAGCGGCCTCCACGGGCACGCTTTCCCAGCGTTATCCAATACAGTCAGCTGAATGGGTCTTGCGGAACAGCAGCTTTTTGACTCTCCCTGTGTGAATTTCCCTGCCCGCTAACAGACAGGGTCTGAGGGGCTCATCACTGGGCGCTGGAAGTGGTAGTAACTATGGCGTTTTCCAAAGGGATCCCAATTCGTCGGTACGTCCAACGTACGTCGAACGTGACCGACTGAAAGGTAACGTCTCGGTTACGTATGGTAACCCTCGTTCCCTGAAGGAGGGAATGGAGATGTACGTCCCGTCGCCACAGTTGCTGTACCATCACTGCATGGCCGAGTCACTAAGTTCGGCTCCTCAGTGAAAAACAGTGTGCATTCGCTCTCGCTTCCTGTTTATACCCGCGGCACGGGGCGGAGCGCGAGATGCAAATCTCGCACGCCAATTGTTCATTGGCCGGTTCTATATAGCTCGGAGCTGATAGGGGCTCCCAGAAGTGATCCCAATTCGTCGGTACGTCCGACGTACGTCTCCGTTCCCTCCTTCAGGGAACGAGGGTTACCATACGTAACCGAGACGTTTTCCTTCAGAGCCATTTAATCTTATAATTTAATGTTTTTAGACTGTAAAGTGGATTTAATCTCTTAGAATAAAAATTATAAAGGTAGCACAGACCATTTTATCTGCTTTTTTATGTATATCCATTTAAAAAAAAAAAGATCAATGAAACTGAGTCCTTAAAGTAATTTATTTATGTATTATTTATTACATAGTTTCATATCCCTGCTCATTTTAGAACACATCTAAATTTAACTTCAAATATTGGTAACATCATAGACATAAGTGGTTGTTTCACCAGTGTTTGATTAAAATTATTTAAAAATCAAAATGTTATTAAGCTTCAATTTTAATGGATACAGCATATTAAACTAATTTTAAATGCATAGCGATACATTTTATTAAAAGAAAACAAACAAGCATTTTTACAATTTCTGCCTCTCATTTGCGACCCCAATTGAAGAATGACCCATTTGTTGCAAGTGTAATTGTTTAGGTTTGTGACAGTGGAACTTTTGGGGACAAAACAATCCTGCACCCTGTTGAGGCTCTGCTATAAAGCACATACAAACAGTATTATTTCAATTTAACATGAATAGTTAGTTACTACCTTGAAAGATTTGACGATAATGGCACTCTGCTCTCGGTTACGTTCTTCATGAAGTAGAAGCGGCGCGCGAACACTAAAAACTGGGACTGTCCCAGACTGTCCTAGACCATAACACATATTTCCACATACTTTTGGGAGACTGAATATATGTTTTGCAAAGTTTATCCAAGCGTGGATGTCCTTTAGTCAGAAAAGGTTTGCATCTCAAAGCCCAGACAAATTGAGAATATGGGAGACAGTTGTCACATGTAGGCAGCAACCAGTACTTGCCAGAAAGAGCTGCGACTTTTTTTAATGTTGCTGTAGGCCTCTTGACAGCCTTCCTGACCTTTTTTCTCTTTGTCTTCTCATCAATTTTAGAGGGAAAATGTTCTTGACATTGTGACTGTTGTGTCATACTTTCTCCATTTGTTGATTATTGTTGTCACTGTGTTCTATCCCTTATGCAAATTAACCATGGTTTTATTATTATAGTAAAATTGTAGTAATTTTACTGGAAATGCTGTTTCATGGATGCTGAGCTTTTTACACTGTTAAAGACTTGGATTCCCATCCTAAACATGGACAAAGTATCAAAAAAAAAAGTTGGACGTTTGATGGTCCTTCCGGTTTCTCATAAGTTTTGTATAGTTTTTTTCGAGAATGGGTCTCTGACGTCAGATGGGGCAGAATGTCCTTGTACGGGCCACACGGGCTCTTCTCCCGGGAGGGCGCGTGCACGACTAGAGTGAGAGAGCAAACGCTTTAGGGAAGCCGGCTGCGCTGCAGTCACAGGACTTCACGAAATCAACAATGTCACCAAAGATGTGTGTTTTGGTTGTCAGGGCAAGACAACCCTGCACAGCTTCCCAAAGAACCCAGCGTTAATGGGACAGTTGATGGAGTTTGTTTTTCTAGAACAGCAACGGAGTTGTGCAAGTGTTTTTGTTTGTTCCCTGAATTTCGGCGACGATGGTTTATAAACAAGGTAACTTACAACTCAACTCCGGATTTGTAGCTCGTCTAATGCTGAAAGATGGAGCAGTTCCAGCGATTAAGGTTCACGGTCGTGTGTTGGAAGCAGGCGTTGAGTAAAACTGCTTCAAATGTCTGTGTTGTTAGCTATCACTCATTCATTCAAATGCGCTACTATTCCATTGTTTTTCTATGTAAACACGCACTAGTCTGACGTGCAAAGCCGTTCTGCTTGCTACTGCTAACATTAAATCGCATACAGTCCATAAACCAAATTATGTCTTCATAAACCACGAGTAAACACACACAAATGTTGTAAAACCCACGAGCATGACAAGCCGCCAAGCAAGAATATACTGTATATATATATATATATATATATATATATATATATATATATATATATATATTATTTTTTTTATTTTTTTTAAGTTGAAGTTGAAGTTGAGAATTTTCCCTGTTTAATAAAAATGTGAGCAAATTATGTTATTTAATGCAGATTACTGCTTTGTAAGATATGCGCATACAAATTAATTGCATAACTGTAACAACTGTAACATACATCTATATAAATGCAGTCCATTTACCATATATGTGTACTGCTGAGAATTGTGTACTACTTTTGTATACTACTTTTGAGAATTGAGTCACTGTCACAGTCCCACTCTTTACTGTAGATACAACTTCCTGTATATTTATGCCACTTTAGCATAGCGATCACTTGAATATACAGCGTTATCGCTCTAACCTGTCAGTCATGAATGAGCACGTCTGCCTGTAGTGTTACTGGTGGATTTCCGCGGGAAATTCAAGCATGTCTTTGCGTCATTACGTCACTTCTGTACACATAAAGAAGGTGTCCCGGCTAGTAGGCTATATTGCGTGTGAGGATGTTGGAGGTGGAGATTTATAGCCTTTTCTCACAGAACTTGATATAATTAACCCTTTAGGTGCCAGAGGTTTTTTCCTAAAACGTTAGATTTTGACATCTTAATTTGAAAAGGCTATATCTTAAAAGTGATAAAAGATAGAGACTTTCTGTAAATTAGAGAAATATTAAGGATGATCCAAAGTTTATGTAGGGATTACATTTTCTCATCTAATTTGCATATTATGACATCATATGGTGGTGGTCACCTTGGATTATAGAATTTTCATGAAAAGTCACATGTTTAAATGATAAAATGCAGCACTTATTCCCCCCAAAATGTCTCTCACTCTCTGTATGCTATATTGCACAATACTGAATGCTCAGGTGAATAGTAAATGAGGGGTGTAACGATTCGTTTTAACAACGATTCGATTCGTATCACGATTTGAGGTTGTCGATACGATTCAAGGACGATATTGGTTCATTTAGAACGATACGATCCGAAACGATTCAGTGACTTGAAATCGATTCAGTAACTTTTTAGCCACAAATTGTGTGACTGAAATAAATATCTGGATACTGGTCAGTGCAGGTGAAGTTTCCTAGATTCCTGTTGTTTCTTGTAAGGGAATCAGGTATCAATTAATTATGGATATAAACAAACAAGTAAACAACAATTAATGGCAAATGCATTCAAATTTTATTTGAATAAAGTGCAACCAACAGTTTAGGTTGAATTAACAGGAAGTTAACCTTTTCTGCTCTCATTTTCAATATTTAATACATTTTCAATAAAAGCACAGTAAGTGCAACCAACATTTCAACAGTAGGTTAACCTGCTACTTCTGCTTTTGTTATCCAACATATTAATATTACAATATTAATATAAAAAATAAAGAGCAACTAACTTCTCTTCAGGTTTAATTAATAGTAGGTTTACCTGCTACTTTTGCTGTTGTTTTTCAACATTAAAATAATACAAATACAATATTAATATAAAAAATAAAGTGCAACCAACATTTCTTCAGGTTGAATAAACTGGCGAAACCTGCTACTACTCTCAGTTTAATAAACAAACAATATTTAACAAAAGATAAAATGTAACCAACTACTCTTCAATGACTCTACATATTTCTTTTTCAAAAATATCAACATCAGTGGCGGCTACTGGTCTGTCAGAGAGGGGAAGCTCATTTTCGGCCTACATCATAAAATTGTCTATTTATTTAAAAGTAAATTCTGCCCTACGTTCCTTTTCAAGAAAGTTTCACCCACGACGCTAGCCTAGCCTACTAACGTTATATGAATGATGAATGAATGAATGAATGAATGAATGAATGAATGAAGGAATGAATGAACGATCTAAAAAAAAAAAATAAACTCTGTAAAACTGAAACAAGGAATGTGGTGTATAATTGTGTGAAATGTATGATGAAAATCAAGCAATTTCGCCAAGCAAATATCAAAGAAATAGGTTGCAGCAGTTTTTATTTCGACTGAACTTGAGAAATCCGCGATGGGACTGAGCGCGAATAGCTTCAGTGATTCCTTATAGTACAGAATCGCTGTCAGTCAAAGGGAGATGCAGTCTTTCGACAGACCCTCCAATCATCACGCAGAAGCTCGGAGTCCGGGCCAGCCCACTCCCCATTCACCCCCAGAGACGCTGAGCGTCCGTGGGCGGGACATAATCGCAGCGTTTATCCAATGACCGTCTAGTTTCGAAGCCCTTAAAAAAAAGTTCACAGCAGCCCCATTGAAGTCAATGGACGCTGGGCTTCAATAGGGAAATGCCCTGTGACGCTGCGGGAATGTATGAGAAGGAAATCGAGTCAGCCGACCTGCTATATGTAACTGATTCTGAACGAACTTGTCTTTGAGAAGAACGTTTTCTAACGCATTTTTAGTCAATAAAATGTTAATACAATAGTACATATTTGACCATTAATTTTGTGACATTATAAGGGAAGCCGAGCTTCCCTTGCAGTCTTAAAAAAATCGCCACTGATTCAACATGATCTGACCGCAGAACACTTCTCTGTACGTTCACTATGTCGCCAGCAGTACTACAAACTCGCTCTGCTGGCACACTGGTCCCAGGAATGCACAGGTAACATTTAGCAAGGGTTGAAAGTACAGGTAGCTGTTTCTCCTGGTGGCTTGATAATTTCTCGCTGGTTGGCTTCTCCTCTGCCATCCGCCGCTATGTTTTGTTTTCTTAGCGCTGCTGCGTGCGTTGATGTCACAGATAGGCAGAATGAATCGAGTAACGTTTAACACCGTTATCATTAAAAGTGCTAAGAAAAAACATCCATTTAAAGTCTGACGTGCTTAAATCCAATGCGTTATTTCGATACAATCGATACAATCGATTGATTACCTTTTAAAACGATGTTAGATTGATATATGTCGTCCGGAAGGCCAACTTGCAGAGCACAGATCGATGTAGTTAGATCGTAGGAAAATAAATCGATACATCGATGTAGTAGATGAATCGTTACACCCCTATAGTAAATAGTGAACAAACTGTGTAAATCGTTACTAATAAATGGTAGAAACAAACCGAATGCATGCAGCGGTTGGCCTTTTGCTGTAGAGACTTTCCATTTACTACATACAGTAGGCTCTGATTCCATGTATGGGGACACATATATATTATTTATATGACACACAAACACAAGTAGACAAGACCTGTTTAGTTCAAAAGATCACTCGCCACGGTAAGGCAGAGATCATGAGTGAGATGACGAGACAAGACGAGAGACAGACGCACGCGCGCGCCCGCCGAGTATGCACAGTTCGGACTACTGTCATTGTCATTGTGACTCCACACCCTGCCTCCACGTTGCCCACTAACTGTATTTGCAATACACGAGCCGTGGAGTGTGCGTGAGACAACTGCTGCCAGTGTGAATGGCACACAAACGGCCGCGCGCGGCTCGCGCTCTCCATCCGCACCACTGCCCTGCCAATGCACTGCTCGCGCGTGCGGTGTGAAGCCGGCGTAACACACCTGCTAACTTCACAATGAACACTCCAACCCCGCGAAACACCACTGTTCCCACCACTGACATTGGGCAAAGAACCATCTACATTGGGCAAAGCATTCACCGTTTGTGCTTGGTGTAGGGCTATACTTTCATTTTCAGAATCACCGTCATCAGATATTCCCCTTCAGAATCAGGGTCCGCGAATAGAAGACCCAACACTTCATTGCGGGTAAGCTTTATTGATGCCATTAGAAAATAATAATAATCTAATGCAAATACTCGCTGGCATTGACAATATTGCTCTGATAAAGTGGCTCACGCGCACACCAGCTCCGCGTTTGTTCGCACTGATTCAATGCGCTCTTGCTCGAAGATTTTGTATAGAAGCATGATGTTTTTTTGAGTCTGGGATGAAGTATGACATGTCTGACATCTAGTGGAGGGGAGGTCAAACTAAATTTGACACCCTATTTGACAAAATCGGCCGTTTTATTCAGTTCCGCATCTTGTCGAGTAAACTCGACCGTGGCGCCTAGAGGGTTAAACTTATCAATTTGATGGCAGATCCAGAAAGGTTCAAGGTTCACTCTTCTTCAGAAATGTCCTCCTCCATGTCCTCAGTAACGCCAAGTACATTGTTCAACAACGTCTTGAAGAAGTGAGAAGCTTGCTTTTCCCCATTATATTTGGCATCTAACACAGATAAAACCTTGTTTCCCCTGTAAACTCTCTCCAAGCGCACAGGTCTGCCTCAAATTACAGGAGGGAGTGAATGTATGCTTTCACACACATAAACAGTACAAAGGTCAAATCCTGGAGAATGGATGTACTGTAAGAGCTGAAGTCACGAGTAGATCTGGCAGTGTGTGATCTGGACATACATGGGGGCGGTTCTCTCTCATTGAGTGCCAAGGCCTTGTTTTAATAATTATTTATTACAAAACTGTAATTAAATTTTAAAAATTTAAACAATCCAAAGAAAACACTAAAAGATGACGTGTTATTTGTTTAAACATACATTATGTCACCATTAACCAACATCAGAGAACTGTGTGAACGTGAAAGTGTGTTGTTAATATTAACTTTATTAATCTCAAGAGGACTTCAAGTAAATATTTTAGGTCAACAGAATTTGGCTGACAAAATGTTTGGGAATCCCTGGACTACAATGATCAGAAATGGTATCATCATATGTATACTTTGAATAGTATTAAACGCGATTAACACAACGTTATGGATTGTTACATTTTAGATGATTTCACACACCATATAAAACACATGATATGAAAGGAAGTTATTTTTAAGTGCAACATATGGTCAAAAAACAGACATGAGATATGCTTTATTATATAGCCTGTTTGTGTGAGAGAGAGAACTATGAGAACTATTTATTCATATAATATTTATTATATTATTAGTTCTTTATCTTAGATTCTCTAAACTGTACTTGAACGTTAACTAGGCTAAATACAATAGCGAAAAACATGATGTACTCTTTTGAGGGTCCACTTAAAAGGATTGGTTGTTCAAAAATAACAATTCTGATGCCCTCATCTCCTTTAATCGATTTTGGAGTATTTGATTCCCAAATGTGTATGTGGAAAGATTTTGATGTTGTTCTGTTAAAGCCTTAAAATATGTGACAGATACAAGTAAATGTGCATTTACTATTCAAATTAATTTTAAAGCCTCACAAATTAAATAAAAAGAGTAAAAAACTATAGGCTATTATCCTGGACGAGCATAGGTTATTCACTCATTGTTTGCTCTGTGTCCTTACCTATTTATCTGAATGCCTGTAATCAATCAGGCAAAACAACTCAGTCGATTTATCATATTACACAAACTGTGCATTGTTTTGAAAATGTGAACTGTTGCAGTTAATGCTTAACATTGTCTATTCAAAAATAATCAATGAAACGAGTTGCGATGTGAGGAGCGTGCACTAATATTTTCCTTTCCGTTCGTTTGCGTGTTGTCTCAAGGCCACGCCCACAACAAGGGAAATATCATGAATATTCATGTTTACTCCACCCACTGGAACAGTTTTTCACAGGAACTGAATATTACACAACACTGGAGCTCGGACATCTTTAGGTTACAGCGCCATAGAGAAACATTGGAAAATCCCTCTTTTACTTTCTATTGAAAATCCGAAGCTCTCATCAGTTTGATGGTGTTTATAAAAATGGTAAAACGATGTGCCTGGGGTACTTTAACACGGATTCCAGGTGTCCTGAGAGGATTTTCTGGTGGTCACACTCTAATTAAGTTACGATTAAAGTTACTGAGTCCCTGCTAACATACAAACCGAAATAACTAACTGTTCTCATGTCATGTAAGGTTAACAGTTTAGGTCAAAAACACAAACGAAGGTCTACATTTCAGTACCTCTCCATATTAAACTGCCCTAGTGAAAAAAAGTATGCTAAGTATACTTGCAGCCAGACTAATTATCAGTATACTTAAAGTGTGTTAATGATTAGTTAACTTGAAATGTGCTATGTGCGATTAACAAGCCCAAAAACTTCACATGGTTTCAGCGAAACTAAACAAAATGATCTTACTATGTTTTTCATTAAAACAACACTGGAAGATTAAAAAAAAAAAACATATTATTGGACCAATTCCACTGACCCTCTATACACAAATATAAATGACACATTATATTCACTTTTCTGATGAGCTGCTCAATTTTACACTTGCGTCTGATGGCCGCTTGCACATCAGAGGCAGTTGACAGCAAATACTCATGAAGAAACAGCATCTGTACACAGAATATACAAGACATAAGGTCAAACAGCGTTCATACAACTTTTATTCACGTTTACATTAGTCTTACTTATTACTGACCTCCAAACAGCAGGACTTTTTCTCCAGTTCTTTTATTGCCTCTGATTAGCTAAGTGCTAACTCAGGCTAAGAACTCTGTAGTAACCATCTGTAACCATCTACCAACCACCTAGCAACACCATAGCAACCACACAGAACACTCTAGCAACTGCCTAGCAACCACCCAGAATACCTTAGCAACCACTTAGAATACCCTAGCAACCACCCAGAACATGCTAGCAACACCCTAGCAACCAGCTAGAATACCTTAGCAACCTGATTTTAGGTTTAAAAATGTTGAAAATGTATATATATATATATATATATATATATATATATATATATATATATATATATATATATATATATGTAAATATTAGCATTGTATTTTTAAGTGTACTATAAAATCATAATATTTTTATTTAATACTGTTTTATTATTTTAAAATATAATAGTGTTATCATATTTTATTTATTATTTTGTTTATTATTTTATTAAAAACTGTTGTAACACCTTTATTTGTCTGCAGATAATTTAATTAAAAAAACTTGGGAATAAAAAAGTATTTAAATAAAGTGCAATAATGCTATTATTAATTATTTATTTTGTATAGTTATGTTTAATGGGTCACACTATGTGCAGTGAATCTCCAGGTGCTCTCATGAGAACCAGGGGCCGGATTCACAAAACATTCTTAAGAATTAAAATATTCTTAACTGCCCATTTCTTCTTATTTTCTAACTTAAGAAAAAATATAATATTTTGTATTCCCAAAAACTTTTCTTAAGAATGTTCTTATCTTTTTTCTTATGACTGTTCTTAAGATAAAATTTAAGAAGTATTCATATTCACGAAAATAATGTTCTTTAAAATCATCGTAAATAACTTCTTAAAGTTAGGATAACCTCCAACCAAATACCCAAATGTAAGATGTTTAACGAATTTATTGGGTTGTTTCAAATAGTAAGCATTACAACATAACAGTATCTAGCTCAATATAATATTTATAACTAATAATAACTAGTAGTGAAGGTGATTTGTGATTGGCTGTTTCTGCTTGAGTCAAACGAGCCCACCCTCATGTTTCTATGACACTTCTATCCAGAGTAGGGATGTGACGGTGAGGAAATTTTCCCACCGGTTAATTGATGTGTGACAACACCGGTAATACCGGTATCACCGGCGGAGGCTTTTAAATCTAAAGTAACATGCACACTACCGCTCTGAACTGAAAACGCGCCAGTGCGCGCACACCGTGAATGACAGCTCGTCTGTAAATGCGCGCTCTGTGAGGCCATGGGTGCGTCTCAATCAGTTCCCTAGTTCAGTAGTCAGGGCACTGATCAAGCATTGATCAGTCTATGATTGAGATGCACACCATGAATGAATGACAGTTCGTCCCCTTGTTTATACTCGACGCGCCCGCACGAGCGCGAGGGTGCGCGCGGCAAAAAATAAATGCGCGGAGCCAGGCGAAAGTAAACAATGCGCGCTCTGTGCGGCCGTGCACATTTTACTTTCAGTTTTGAATTAGCGCCAAATCGGCTGCGGGTTGCTTGAATTGTGGGTTCATTAGCCTATTATTTTATTTAAAACACAACAACAAAACAAATGACAAACTCCCTTAAATAGGCGCTTTTACGTTTCGCTTTGAAACCAAATCTTCCGCGATCATCTCAGTCTGCTCCTCACTCTTAAATCTGATGAATGACTCCTGCCGCTGCTGAGACTCACGGTCGGATCCTGCTTTATTAAGCAGATACGTTCAGTTTTTATTTGTATTGTCTGTTCTCTAACTGAACTAAATTATTTTATAATTCTAAATTATTTTATAACAACACCGACTATCGTAGCAAGCCTAATCCAGAGACATCCCTTTGATCTCTTTCAACGGAAGTCTATATTTGTGTGTGTGTGTGTGTGAGAGAGAGAGAGAGAGAGAGAGAGAGAGAGAGAGAGAGAAAGAGTGTGTGTGTGTGTGTGTGTGTGTGTGTGTGTGTGTGTGTGTGTGTGTGTGAGTGAGAGAGAGAGAGAGAGAAAGAGAGAGAGAGAAAGAGAGTAAGTGTGTGTGTGTTCACTGATTAACTGCCACTGTATGTGTTTTGTAGTGTGGATCATGGAGGAGAGATCAGGATTACAGCAGGAGTACGGAAACGTATGTCTACACACACACACACACACACTCTCTCTCTCTCTCTCTCTGTCACACACACACACATTCTCATACACACTTTTTCACACACACACTCACACACTCTCTCATACATGCGCACTCACACACTCACTCTCTCATACATGCACACTCACACACATTCTTTCATACATGCGCACTCACACACACACTCTCTCTCTCACTCACTCACTCACTCACACACACACACACACACACACACACACACACACACACACACACACACACACACACACACACACACACACACACACACACACACACTCTTAACTTTAGGATCTGATCTGTTTGGTAACCATGGTGATGTCACTCAGAGCCTCATTAATATAGGAATCTGTTCATAAGTGCTTTATTATCATTGGTTGCTTGGCAACAGACCTGAGAGTCGAGCACTGAACTCAGATCAGATGAGATTTATAGACAGGATGAGAATCATAAATCAAGCTCAGATTTCTGCTGGAATATGAGTTTATGAAAATCATAAATGTGTCAGATCTGAACTCAAGACTTATGATAGAAATCATAATTACAGTGAACATTAAAAGATCATATTCATAATTCCTGATGTGTTTTCTCTCATCAGATCTCCATGAGATCACTCTGGATCTGAACACAGTGAATAAACGCCTGCGTCTGTCTGAGGAGAACAGAGAGATTACACACACTCACACACCTCAGCTGTATCCTGATCATCCTGACAGATTTGATGATGTGTATCAGGTGTTGTGTAGAGAGAGTGTGTGTGGAGAGAGTGTGTGTGGAGAGAGTGTGTGTGGACGCTGTTACTGGGAGATTGAGTGGAGTGGTCTTGTGTGTATATCAGTGTCATATAAGAGCATCAGCAGGAAGGGAGAGGGTTATGAGTGTGTGTTTGGACGTAATGATCAGTCCTGGAGTTTGATCTGCTCTCCCTCCAGGTACTCATTCAGACACAATAAAACACAGACTAAACTCCCTGTACAGCCCATCATCAGCAGGAGAGATCCCAGTAGAGGAGGAGTGTTTGCTAATATCTATAGAACAGGAGTGTATGTGGATCCCAGAGCAGGAACTCTGTCCTTCTACAGCGTCTCTGGAGACACAATGAGCCTCATCCACACAGTCCAGACCACATTCACACACACTCTCTATCCTGGGTTTAGGGTTTATTATCCTGGATCAGTGAAACTGTGTTGATGAATCAGGACAGACTGATGAGAGATTCTACCCATAATGCTTTGAGCTCATGATAAATCAGTGACAGTGAGACGTTAAAGAGTCTTTTATTTTCTCTTCATGACAAAGTGTGTGTGTGTGTGTGTGTGTGTGTGAGTGTGAGAAAGTGTGTGTGTGTGTGTGTCAGTTCTTATTGCAGTGTGCCATAAATCACTGTAATATTACTGTCACTAATGTGTCGTTCAGTGTAAACTCTTCTGTTGATGAATGTATGAATGTAAATATTAATAAAGTGAATGTGTATAAACTGATGATCTGCTCGTCCTGTAAACTCTTGATCAGTGAAAGTTTGAGCTCATCCTGATCTAGAGTCTCCTGACGGGATGAACGCATGTTCCCTTTCGAAAGGGAACTCGCGCTGCGTCAGCTCGATGCTACGGGGAACGCCTCCAGCGTGACCGGTGCCTGAAATCACAATCAAAAAACGTCAATCCTATTGACCGGCGACAGCCTCTGACATCATCAAGGTGTGACCATGAAGTATAAAACACTGCATGAAAAGTGAGATTTTCGACCCCGTAAACGCCTGTATACTCCTGGAAATCTCCCTAATTTTCGGCAGTTTTCGACAATTTACAGGCAGCGAACGTCGCGTTCGTCTGTGCCACAAATTGTCGTAAACGAACCATGACGTAGGTGGAGAGCCCCCCCGCTGAGACACCGGGCGGAGGTGCGACGCCTCTAATTTGCATATGAATAGCAGCGAAACCAGAGAGTCAACGGCCAGACTTGAATTTACTCACTCACTATTGGCTGAAGCCACTACATTTAAAAAAGAAAAATCCCTCGTGATTGGTTGGCAGATCACTGCAAACCAATCATTATTGGTCCCCATGGCTCATTATAAATGTAAACCCCAATAATATTAATAAATATATAATTTATGTTGTAATAATTTGTTTTATATTAATGTTATTGTGCTATGAAGTATTCATACCATCAAGGAATATATGGGAAAATTATACGGACCGTGCCGTTTATTCAAAGAAAGAGCATTTATAAGCATACAGCTGTTCATTCAAAGAAAGGGCTTCATTTATAAAACACAGCTGTTTATTCAAAGAAAGAGCTTTATTGTTAAACACACAACTATGTACAGTGCAGCAGTAATGTAATGTAAAGTTCGGCGTGCTCCAGGCTGCGAGAGCGGTGGCCGCACAATCCTTCCAGACACCCCGTCAACAATGCGTCTTCCTCGTCAAACATGAGTTCAATGGTCGCGGACTTCCACATGTCCACCTCATCCAGCACACTCTCGCTTCCAGCAACTGTAATACAATCCATAAAGACAATAAGCAACCTGAAAAATACTCACATTGACAAAAACCGGATCTAATATAATAAATCTTACCCTTTTTCTTCTTGATCGACTCTAAACTTCGAGCTAAACTTCGCAGTTTCCGCCTGCTATGTAAGTTCAGTGTTTGTATCTGAAGCTGCGGCGTGTCGATTCATAATACGTCTTACAGGCAGCTGGAAAACAATTACATGAGACTGGTATTAATAAAAACAGTCACGGTAAAATTAAACTAGGAATGAGAAACACATTAGAAGTTCCCTTTCGTTCAGTCACTACGACGTACGTTAGTGACTAACGAATGGGGGTTTCGCTTAGAAGCCAATTATCTTCGAGAATTCAACAGCGCCCAATGGCAGTGCCAATGCCATGGGCATGCGGAATTTGCATGCGTAACTCCGCCCCACCCTGTGGGTATATAAGGAAGTACGCTGGCAACATCGCATTATGTTTCTGCTTTGGAGCCAAGAGTATCTCTTCACTCCTTCAAGCCTGATCCTGAGTCTTCGACAAAGCTTTGAGACGAGCAGCTTTCCAGAGGCGTTGGTGTTACGGCGCGTTCCAGTGATCATCATACTGCCTGCCTGCTGATCTGCGCAGTGGTCCGTCTGACAGCTGGTGTGTGGTCGCTGGGCGCTTCGGCGTTCTCTGCGAGGCTTTCCTCTCCTAAAAGAGCTTGCACGTGACGCGTCCTTTTCAGGATGTCTCGTCCGTGTACTTCTGGGTGTGGCCGGTTGCTTTCCTCTTCTGATGGGCACAAACACTGTCTGGTATGTCTGGGCTTTCAACATGCTCAGGCAGCGTTTGTGGATGAGTCATGTTCCCACTGCGGGAATATGACCATCGCGGTGTTGCGGTCAAGACTCCATGACCTTCGTAAAGAAGTGAGAGTCCCCTCTACCACACCCCGATCTACTGAGTCCCCGAGGCCCAGTACTTCGGCTGGTGGTCAGGGTGACCTGACGGTTACGGTGTGGAACAAAGCCCCGACGCTCATGCCTCGGGCCACACCCCCGTCTTGCACACTGCAACCCGCGAGTGTTCAGACGCAGATCGCGGGGCCTGCTTCGGCCCCCCCGCGCATCTCGTTTGGCGCTCCAGAGGAGGATGCGATGTCGGTCACCGCATCACAAGGTGGGCTCGAGTCCTCTGAGGATGATGACTCGGCTGTGTTGCCGCCTTCGGGCGTTCCAGCATTGCCCGAGTCGGACCCAGAGCTGACAGCCATGCTGTCTCGGGCAGCCGCGAGCTTAGGGATAGAGTGGAACCCTCCGCCCTGTCCCGAACGCTCAAGGCTCGATGATTGGTTTTTGGGAGCCCGCGCTGACAACCGTCAGTCCCCGCCCCCAATACCTTTCTTTCCCGAGCTGCATGAGGAACTCGCGCGGTCCTGGAAGTCCCCGTTGTCTTCCCGTGACCGGTCAGCGACTTCCTCCGCCTTCTCCGCCCTCGATGGGGCGGCGGCTAAAGGGTACACTGGGGTCCCCCCAGTTGAACGTTCTGTTGCGATGCAACTGTGTCCTCAGAGCGCTTCAACTTGGCGCGGCGATCCAAAGCACCCCTCCAAAGCCTGTCGATTCACATCAACCTTGGTGGCGAAATCGCACAGAGCCGCGGGGCAGGCCGCCGCTTCTTTGCATGCCATGGCGATCCTTCAGGTCTACCAGGCCAGGATCCTCAAGGACATGCACGAGGGTGGAGTTGATCCGGGGCTCTTAAATGAGCTGCGTGCCGCCACCGACCTCGCTCTCCGGGCGACGAAGGTGACCGCACGCTCCCTGGGTCAAGTGATGTCCACAAACGTGGTCCAGGAGCGTCACCTTTGGCTGAACCTGGCAGATATGCGGGACACCGAGCGAACCCGGTTCCTCGATGCCCCCATATCCCAGGCCGGCCTCTTCGGCGGGGCGGTTGAGGACTTTGCCCAACAGTTCTCAATCGCCCAGAAGCAGACTGAGGCTATAAAACACGTACTGCCCCGGCGGCCAGCTGCTGCCTCCACCCAGCCGCCGGCACAGTCGCCTCAGTCTGCTCCCCGCCGAGGACGCCCTCCTAAGGCTCCCGCCCCTCTCACCCGGTCCAAGCAGCAGCCTTCACCCGGGCCGGGTCGTGGAGGAAGCCGTAGGAAGGCGTCCAAGTCCCCTCAGGCCGCCCCGCGCCCCGCTAAACGCCAGGCCAAGCGGCGCTCCTGAGACGGACGGCTCAGGGATGGGAAATTCTTTCGAGGAGATGGTAGCAGGACCACTCCTTCCCCCGGTGGAGGGCCGGGGGAGAATCCTTTGTTCAGCTGCTGGCCCACGGGTCAGCAGCACCCTATTTTGGTCAAAGAAAGAATTAACACTCCCATCCCTGAGCCCACAGAGTCCGGCGATGACAGTGCGCGCCACCCACGGGTCCCGCCACTCGCATCCCACTCTGTCGCCAGCCTCCTGGCAGAGCAGACCCCAGTGGAACGTGCGTCCTTCCCTGGTCTCCTCTGTCAGGACGCAGCAGTCAACCGTGCCCCCGCACCGGGACGCCCCTCAGCCTCCCATGTCCGGGCCGGTGACGCTGCATCGCTGCAAGCCCACACCGGGTACGTCTGTGCTCCGAATGACCCCGCTGGCACAGTTTTTGGAAGTCTGGCTTCAGCTTCCAGGGCTGTCCCGCTGGGTCGCGCGGACCATCAGGCGCGGCTACGCGATTCAGTTCGCGCAGGTTCCTCCCTGTTTCCGGGGAGTCCGCTCCACTATGATCGGGGCCAATGCCCCCGTCATGCGAGCGGAGATTGCCACCCTACTGGCGAAGGGTGCGATCGAACCTGTCCCTCCAGCCGAGATGAACTCCGGGTTTTACAGCCCGTACTTCATCGTACCCAAAAAGACCGGTGGGCTACGGCCAATCCTGGACCTGCGCGTCTTGAACCGTTACCTTCACCGGTTTCCGTTCAAGATGTTGACAGCGAAACGCCTTTTCGAATGCGTTCGTCCAGACGATTGGTTTGCAGCGATCGACCTGAAGGACGCCTACTTCCATGTCTCCATTCTACCTCGACACAGACCGTTCCTACGGTTTGCTTTCGAGGGGCGGGCATATCAGTACGCAGTTCTACCATTCGGGCTATCTCTGTCCCCTCGCGTCTTTACGAAGATTGCCGAGGCAGCCCTTGCGCCCCTTCGGCAGCACGGGGTTCGCATCCTGAATTACCTCGACGACTGGCTCATACTGGGTCACTCTCGGGAGCAGGTTTGCGGACACAGAGATCAGGTGCTCCATCACCTAGCCCGTCTGGGCCTTCGGGTCAACTGGGAGAAGAGCAAACTTTGCCCCGCGCAGAGGATCTCTTTTCTCGGTATGGATATCGACTCGGTCGCCATGTGCGCGCAGCTTTCGAGCGAGCGCGCGCAGTCTCTGCTGACTTCCCTTCGTCAACTCGAGGGCAAGAATGCGGTTCCACTGAAACTGTTTCAGAGGCTCCTGGGGCATATGGCATCTGCAGCCGCGGTGACGCCGCTCGGATTGCTTCATATGAGACCGCTTCAGCACTGGCTACGCGATCGAGTCCCGAGATGGGCATGGCGGTCTGGCACGCTCCGGGTACAAGTGACTCGGGCCTGCTTACAGACTCTCACCCCGTGGTCGAACCTCGAGTTTCTACGGACCGGAGTGTCCTTAGAACGAGTTTCCCTGCATACTGTTGTATCAACAGATGCGTCATCCACCGGGTGGGGTGCCATGTGCAATGGACAAGCAGCCGCGGGCTCCTGGACAGGACCCCAGCGCCTTCTGCATGTCAATTGCCTCGAGTTACTGGCAGTACGGTTCGCCCTGCACCGCTTCCGAGCGTTGCTGAGGGGTCAACATGTACTAGTCAGGACAGACAACACGGCCGTAGTAGCGTACATCAACCACCAGGGCGGTCTACGCTCCCGCCGTATGTCTCAACTCGCCCGCCATCTCATTCTATGGAGTCAGAAGCACCTGAGGTCCCTTCGTGCTGTCCACATCCCGGGAGAGTTGAACTGTGCAGCCGACGAGCTGTCACGGATTCAGCCCCTCCCCGGAGAGTGGAGACTCCATCCCCAGACGGTTCAGCTGATATGGGAACGGTTCGGCGACGCACAGGTAGACCTGTTTGCCTCCCAGGACTCTTCCCATTGCTCCCTGTTTTATTCTCTGACCGAGGGCACCCTCGGCACGGATGCACTGGCGCACAGCTGGCCGTCAGGGCTACGCAAATATGCGTTTCCCCCAGTGAGCCTTCTTGCACGGGTACTGTGCAAGATCAGGGAGGACAAGGAGCAGGTCATTTTGGTCGCCCCGTATTGGCACGGCCAGACCTGGTTCCCAGAACTTCTACTCCTTGCGACAGCCCCTCCCTGGCCTATCCCTCTGAGACCGGACCTTCTCTCTCAGAGACGGGGCACTCTTTGGCACCCGCGTCCGGCGTTCTGGAAGCTCCACGTGTGGCTTCTGGACGGGACGCGGCAGGTTTGAGTAGTCTTCCACCTGCGGTGGTCGCTACCATCACTTCGGCTAGAGCTGAGTCTACACGACGTCTCTATGCTTTGAAGTGGAACCTCTTCGTCTCATGGTGCTCTTCCCGCCAAGAAGACCCCTGGAAATGCCCGATCGGGTCTGTGCTATCGTTTCTCCAGGAGGGGGTGGAACGAAGGCTGTCTCCTTCCACCCTTAAAGTGTATGTGGCCGCAATATCTGCCTACCACGATCTCCTGGGGGACAAAAAGGTAAGTCAGCACGACCTGATCATCAGGTTCCTGAGGGGGGCGAGGAGACTGAATCCTCCTCGCTCTCCTCTCGTACCCTCTTGGGACCTCTCAGTAGTTTTAAGTGCTCTGCAGAGGCCTCCATTTGAGCCTTTGCGGTCAGCTGAGATTAAATTCTTGTCTATGAAGACTGCTCTGCTGACCGCATTGGCCTCGCTTAAGAGGGTCGGGGACCTGCAAGCATTTTCGGTTGACGAAGCGTGCCTAGAGTTCGGGCCGGCTAACTCTCACGTGATCCTGAGACCCCGGCCCGGATATGTGCCCAAGGTTCCCACCACTCCGTTCCGAGACCAGGTGGTGAACCTGCAAGCGCTGCCTTTGGAGGAGGCAGACCCAGCCTTGGCATTGCTCTGTCCAGTACGCGCTCTCCGCGCCTATGTAGACAGTACGCGATGTTTCAGGACCTCAGACCAGCTCTTTGTCTGTTATGGTGGAGAGCGGAAGGGAAGTGCTCTCTCGAAACAGAGGTTGTCTCACTGGATAGTGGACACCATTGTTTTGGCTTACCAGCAGCAAGGTCGACCATGTCCCCTTGGGGTTAGGGCACACTCCACTCGGAGTGTGGCCTCCTCTTGGGCTCTAGCGCATGGCGCCTCGCTAACAGACATCTGCAGAGCTGCAGGCTGGGCGACACCCAACACATTCGCCAGATTCTACAATCTCCGAGTGGAGCCAGTGTCCGACTATGTACTCGCCCCTACGGGTGGCCGGTAATGGGCCAGGCTCAGGTGTCTTCGCTTGCTCGCCATTCCACTCCACGGACTGGATACGTGCGATATTTTCCTCAGGTGAGCTCCCCGAGAGCCCTGAGCTCCTCCAGCACTGCTTACGCCGACATCAGTTCAGTCTGCCCTTTCGAGCCCAGACCCTCATGTCCGGCCAGGTGCTCCGTGTGCATGGTTCCCCTCCGGCGACCCCCACACGAGTATTTCCACCGTAAGCCTCCTCAGTGAGCAGGTGTCTTTCCCTTGGCAAGTCCCTGCCACCCCTAGGGTTAAAAATCCACCCTCTGGCTGGTACCCTAGAGATCTTCCATATGCAGCCCTTAGCGGGTCATATGTGTATTCTCTAAGTCCTCCCTACGGGTAGGCATCTTGGCATTCCCTCACTGGGATATGCTTCCCAGTGTACCTTGGTAATCCTGTGATAAGTGGGAGTCCTTCGTCCGTACTAGTCTTACGACAGGGTACTCACACTTACGCAGGGCACTGGATGACAGCTGAGTGGCGTTGTTGTATTGGAACCCCCATTCGTTAGTCACTAACGTACGTCGTAGTGACTGAACGAAAGGGAACGTCTCGGTTACGTATGTAACCCTCGTTCCCTGAGGAGGGAACGGAGACGTACGTTTCCTTTGCCACGTCAGCTGTGTTGCTGGTATGCGGAGTTCAGTCTTGGCTCCTGCAGCAGTAACATAATGCGATGTTGCCAGCGTACTTCCTTATATACCCACAGGGTGGGGCGGAGTTACGCATGCAAATTCCGCATGCCCATGGCATTGGCACTGCCATTGGGCGCTGTTGAATTCTCGAAGATAATTGGCTTCTAAGCGAAACCCCCATTCGTTAGTCACTAACGTACGTCTCCGTTCCCTCCTCAGGGAACGAGGGTTACATACGTAACCGAGACGTTACTTACACACAATTTCGTCGTGATCAGCGGTTAAATCTGGACTCTTGGAAATCGCTCCAAGCAGATAAGAGCTCACGGCTTCGTTATGAGGCGAGGATAGTCTGTGTAAACAAAATGTGCAGTTTTAAGCTCGGATCTATTAACGCACCCATTTCCTTATACAGCTGAATAAAAGCATATTCTTTAAATCGTGACGTTACATTACCCATGCTCTGAGGCAAACTGCAGGCGCTATGAACCAGAGTTGTGAAGACGAAGACAGCCTCCTGAAAATGAGTCGAAAAAGTTGGTCGCGTCCAGGAGTTGAAGACAGCGTCCTGTCATTGTTGATCATGAAAAAGGAAAGCAGCAAAAAAAAAAAGGTTTAAAGCTCGTCTTCTACGCGTTATGGCCATGACCTCGACCTCACACGTCATTGGACTAGGACTCTACTATGGAACGCGCCCGGGGCCAAATCTCTTTATACGAAACGCGTGACTTATGACTGTTTCAACACGCACTGTTTGTCCGCGTCAACGCAGCAATTTTTTACGTGTTTCTTTTGTATGTGTAGACACGCACATTCTGGTCGTGTAACAGGCATACACACACAGTCGACGCACAGTTTTAACATGTTAAGAAGACACATTTGAACGTGTTTCTTAACGCGCACATTCTGTACATGTCGAAGTGTAATTTTTTTTTTTTTAAAGCAGACTTACCTTTAGATGTAGCCTAGGCTACATACATATTAATATAAGATATTAATTAATTGCTTAACTGACTACTGTGCTAGAGTAAAGTAGCCTAATGTTACAATGTATATTAAGTAAATGCTTAATTATACAATTATTATAATTTAGCTATATATAATTTCTAAAAGTATATATAGGCTAATTTACACAGCACATATTTATAACTGAAAACACACACACACACACACACACACACACACACAACTTTATTCACTTTCACATAATAATGTTTTTGTAATTTGGTGTTTAGTTTGTTTATACTGTTCTGTCTCTGTTTTGTTTCCAGGAACATCTGATGAGTGCTATAATAAAATGACTTCATTATATTTAAAATATGTTTTGATATACATTTTATTTATATTATTAATATTTTATTTACCCATAACGTGTCTTTAGGAAGCCATAAGTTATAGAGACAAGAATAACTTTTGCCATTTAAATGCCACATTAATTTACTGAGGACCCATACAGCCAATGATCATGTGTGAAAACACTTATACATAAATTGATCACTTAGAAATCAAAACTAAGGTTTGAGAAAGAAAGAATATGCATACAACAAAATATATTGTTTCATAGCAGCTTCAGTAACAAGTTCAAAACAAATTCTGCTGTAAACCGGCTCTAACAAGCCAATATAGTGTCAATATTCAGCTCAAGTGACTTCAGTGTTGATTCAGTTCAGTTGATTTCAGTTCAACTGATTTCAGTTCAACTGTAAATTCCTCAGTTGTGCATATTTGTGTGTAGTTAGATATATGCAAAAACAACATTTTTGGAAGAGTTAAAATAGTTTTGCACAAAGTGTTGCTTTTGCAAGCGATGTCTGATGTTTTGCATGTTGTGTGTTTTGTGTGTAGAGTTACAAGAAATGGAGCCATATTTTCATAAATTGTGTGTAAGCAATGACATACAGAGTAATTAATCTACACTGTGAGCCCGGACAAGTTGAATCTACTTAAAAAATTGGAGCAAACTGGTTGCCCTAAAAATTTAGTAATGTGAACTAAAACGAGTACATTTAACTTAAATTTAAGTTAACATTTTAACTTAAACTTTAAACTTGTTTTAGTTAAAAAAATTCAGAACCTAGATAAAACTCCCCCTGCTGCTACTCTGATTTGCATTTGTGTAGCTCACAGCATGTTCATTTACATGATAAAGCCTCCCCTAGAATTAAGGGGAGGGGGGGTCATGGGGGGACAACTGCCAAGCAAGGCCCACGTCAATTTCCGTCAATTTACGGCAGTTTTCGGAGTTGCCTGCAAATTGCTGTGCACAGTCGTAAACCTGAAGTTTCACGGCAATCTACAGTGCCACATACTGACGAAAATCCCACTTTTCATGCAGTGAAAGGGCGCCTTGCCAACATGACAGCATCTTTTCGTCTTCAGGGACTGTTTTGCCTGTCTTCACGTGAAACGTCTACAAGGAAGATAACAATGAAGTGTGCTGAGAAGAAACTCCACTTCTGCAGGTGTGTTTTGAACGTGTACCAGGTAGCTTACGCTTTGGATACACACACACTTTGCGTTTACTTTTTTTTTTTTTATATTAATGTTTTTTTTAATTATTTTTTATAACAACAAAACAAAACAAAAACAAAACAAAAAACATACAAAAAAAAAAAAAAAAAAAAAAAAAAATAGAAACGGGGAAGATGAAAATACACAAAACATTACAGTAAGAAGGTACATAGGATTATCCCCCCCCCCAAAAAAAAAAAAACAAAAAACAAAAAACAAAAAAAAACATAGTACAATCATGCATACAGTAAATACAGCAGTGTAACGGCCAGGCAATACAAGATTAGTATCAACATGATGACTGGGGGTAGATGTGGGGGGAGAAAAGGGGATCACACACAAAGAGCAGGGTCAAGCTGGAGAGTTTTGATATGTTCACGAAGGGGCTGCCAAAGCTTAATGAAGATGGTGCTAGGTCGGTGAAGAGAGTACCTAATTTTCTCCAGTTTCATAAAATAAAGGACATCTCTTATCCAGTGAGTGTAAGATGGAGGGTGAGGGCTTTTCCAATTCAACAGAATTAAACGCCTAGCTAAAAGAGTCAGAAAGGCTACAAAATCTGAAAAGTGAGAAGGCAAAAAATGGCCAGGCAAGAGAACCCCAAATAAAGCTGTGATTGGACAGAGTGGAATATCCGCAGAGGTAATGGCTGACAATGAGACAAAAATTTGCCTCCAAAAGGAAAACAGGGCAGGGCAGGACCAGAACATGTGAATTAAAGTGGCTGAGCCAGAATGACATCTGTCACATTCCGAGTCAATAGAGGGATTAATGCGTGCTAACCTGGTCTTAGACCAGTGGGCTCTATGAACCACCTTACACTGTATGAGCCTGTGACGCGCGCAGAGAGATGAGGAGTAAACCCTGTTCAGGACTGCCCTCCATGTCTCCTCAGTAATCTCTGTACCGATGTCCTGGGACCAGACAAAGCGGAAATTATCAGAGGAAGATTGCAAATTAACAATTATATTCACTAATTTACAAATTGACCTTTTAATACAAGGATCCACGCCCAGAATGGTGTCCAAATCTGAAGGGAGAGGCGCATTTGGAAAGTTAACCATTTTTTTCCGTACAAAATCTCGAATTTGTAAATATCTGAAAAAATGTTTTTTGGAAATATTAAACTGAGAAGTCAACTGTTCAAAAGAGGCAAAAACACCATCGATGTAAAGGTCAGCAATAGAAACCAACCCAAGGTCCCTCCAAGAGGTGTATGCACTGTCCAGAATGGAGGGGTGAAACAATGGGTTAGAATGTATTGGGGATAACAGGGGAGTATTATGAAGACCAAAATGCCGCAAAAATTGGGTCCAGATTTTAAGACTGTTTTTAACAATTATATTATTTGAATATTTAATTGGGGACAATGAATATGGGAGGCATAAGAGAGCCGCCAGGGAAGAAGACTTACATGAGGCATTCTCGATATGCAACCAGGATGGGAAGTTGACGGAATTGATTGGCTGGAACCAGTAAAGAGTGGTGCGTATATTTGCTGCCCAATAATATATTAGAAAATTAGGAAGAGCTAGACCCCCCAATTGTTTTGTCTTCTGCAGAATGCCTTTCCGAATCTTTGGGGTTTTTTTATTCCAAAGAAAACTAGAAATAGAGCTATCAAGTGCAGTAAAAAATGACTTTGGAATGAAAATAGGAATACATTGAAATAAATATAAAAATTTAGGGAGCACGCTCATCTTAATACAATTAACCCTACCGATCAGGGATATAGGAAGGAGAGACCAGCGATTAAAATCCTGTGAAAGACGATCAAGCAGTGGGACAAAATTGTGGTCAAATAAGTCTGAAAAGCTTTTTGTAACATTTATGCCCAAGTATCTAAAACTTTGTAAAGAAGATCTAAAAGGCAGGGATGCTAATGGATAATTCAAGGCAGCTGTGTTGATGGGCATTAATTCACTTTTACTCAGATTTAATTTATAGCCTGAGATTAGGCCGAAATCCATTAGCAAATCAAGTACCAGGGGAATGGAAGAGCCGGGCTCAGACACATATAAAAGAAGATCATCTGCATACAAAGACAGCTTATGCTCCAACCCTCCCCTTTGAATGCCAATCATCGCACTGGATCTCAGAGCAATTGCCAAAGGCTCAATGGCTATTGCAAACAACAGGGGGGAAAGTGGGCAGCCTTGTCTAGTCCCGCGACCAAGGGAGAAATACTCAGAATAGTTATTATTAGTTCGAACACAGGCCGAGGGAGATGTATATAAAAGCCTAATCCAAGATATAAATTTATCAGGGAAGCCAAATTTCCTCAGCGTATAAAACAAATAGTGCCACTCGACTCTATCAAATGCCTTCTCAGCATCCATAGAAATAACTAATTCTGGAGTTTCCTCTAAAGAGGAAGAATAGAGAATATTCAAAAGGCGTCTAATATTATGAAAAGAATGTCTATTTTTAATAAAGCCTGTTTGGTCTGTAGAAATTATAGTTGGGAGGACCACCTCCAGACGTCTTGCTAGGACTTTAGCTAATAATTTCACATCTGAACATAGCAAGGAGATGGGGCGATAGTTGCTGCACTGGGAAGGATCTTTATCTTTTTTGAGAATAAGAGAAATGATAGCCTGTCGTAAGGAATTCGGGAGAATACCTGAGCTGTAAGACTCATTGAACATGTTAAGTAAAAGGGGTGATAATTTGTCAGAAAATGTCTTGAAAAATTCAGCAGGAAAGCCATCCGGCCCTGGGCATTTGCCATTCTGCATTAGACTAAGAGCAGTCTTAATTTCATCCAATGTAAGAGGGCCTATCAAATTTGAGGAGACATCAGGATCAATGCAAGGCATATTGAAGGAATTAAAAAAATTATCGAATTGGGCCACATCAGCTATGCTTTCCGAAGTATATAAGGAGGCATAAAAATTCCTGAACTCATCATTAATAGTTAGCGGATTAACTGAAGACCCATCAGAGGTGGAAATTTGAGTAATGAGATGTGAGGCCGCAGACTGACGCAGCTGATGGGCAAGCAATTTACTTGATTTATCACCGAATTCATAATAATTGCAACGAGTCTTATGTAAAGCTTCAGTTGCCTCATTTGAAGTAAGTAAATCAAACTCTGTCTTTGTTGTGAGAAATTTAACAAAGTCATCAGAGTTTGTAGAATTAACACAATTAGACTGGAGGTCTGCCAAAATATTCAAAAGATTAGTTCTCCTTTCAGTCATCAATTTTCTCTTATATGCTGAATATGAAATAATTTCTCCCCTTAAATAAGCCTTGCATGCCTCCCAAATTGTCTTAGCTGAAACATCAGGGGAAATATTTGTGGAGATAAAAAGGTCAATACGATCGTTAATAACAGAAATAAAATTAGAATCATTGAGAAGCAGAGAGTTAAAACGCCAAGGGGACCGGGACATTGAAAGGCTTGGTAAAGCGAGGTCAAATGTAACAGCAGCATGGTCTGAAATAACAATAGTATTATAGATACATGAGCTAACCAGTGGAAGCAATTTGTTATCAACAAGAAAATAATCAATGCGCGAGAAAGTATGATGTACAGGGGAAAAGAAAGAAAACTGTTTTGTGCTAGAATTAAAGAAACGCCAAACATCAGAAATGGCATATTGCTCCATGAATAACTGAATCATCCTGCTGGACTTAGACTGTGCACAGGGCTTAGGTGATGAACGGTCTAGAAGAGGGTCTAAGCAGCAGTTAAAATCCCCACCCAGAATTAGTTGGTTGGAGTTCAAATCAGGGAGGGAAAACAAAACTTTTTTGAAAAAAGCCTCATCATCCCAGTTAGGGCCATATACATTGGCCAAAATCAAACGAACTCCATTGATCTGTCCTCTAAGAATAATAAAACGCCCATTGGGGTCCGAGATGACCTCAGAAACAGAAAAAGGAACCGATTTATGGATGAGAATAGCTACCCCTCGGGACCTATCCTGGAAGCTGGAGTGATAGAGCTGGCCTACCCAGCCCCTTCTAATACTTAGATGGTCTGCAGGCCTGAGGTGTGTTTCCTGAATAAAGGCTATGCTAGTGTTTAAATGTTTCAAATAGTTAAGAACTTTATTTCGTTTCACAGGAGAATTCAGTCCTTTGACGTTCCAGCTGGTGAATTTCAGTGCACCACGAGGTGCCATCTTGTTATTCATCACGGACGTGGACAATTAATTCCCAGAACATAAGACCCCCACATCCCACACGAACTTCCCAGCCAATAATACACCTTAATTGTAGCATAAGGATGTAAAGTACCATAATGATTGTACACAGATTGACAAAATGTAAAAGGAGAGAAAAGAAAAACAAAGAAACAAAGAAACAAAAAACAAACCCACCCTCCCACAACCCTCCTACCAGCTGACAGGAACAGCAACTGGAGCCACTTTACCATAGCAACAAGTTTCCTAACTCCTTGTCCTCCCAAAAAGGGTACATAACCTCAATAGTGATTGTCAGAGATTACTGACAGACAATCTTCAAAACAAATGTAATGTCAAATTCGAGCACCCACTTTTAAAGAAAATAAATAATAAAATTAAATTACTTGGGCAAAAGAACAGTAAAACTAGCTGTCCAAACTTAGTCCACCAAGTATGAATTAAACTTAATAAGATCAAATAAAGGGATGAACAAGTTAAATATAAAACAACTCAACTTTTTTTGAAAAATTAACGAACAACCCAATGTTTCATTCAGTAAACAACCCACATTATCATTAAAAGAAGAAGCTGAAAAGCGGAGTCTGATTGAAAATTAAGAATGGCTTGTATACCAAAATTAAAGTCTAAGTGCAACACATTAAAGCAAAAAATAAATAAAAATAAATACTCAACATGACTCTGTATGGCCGAAATTACCAAGCTGTAAATAAAATGAGATTCAAAGTCCTTATAGTTAGCAAGTTTGAAGAAAGAGAAAAAGAAACAACTTTGTCAAGTTCAGCCAAGTGTCCAGAGTAGGCTCAAATCCGCGGGGCCGACGACCCAGCTATAACCTAAAATAATGTGGGGAAAAAGCGCCAACAATACTCAAGACTGCTCATATTCAGTCTTTCAACTTTACTATGAGACCAAAGTCTGGATGAAGTTGTTGGCTTCCGCTACAGAAGCCAGCCATTTCTTCTCACCGTTTGGAAGTGTAATTCGCAGTCTAGCAGGGAACAGAAGTGCAGGCTTGAGTCCACGCTTGTACAATGACGACATCACATCTTTATACTCGGCGCGAAGTTTCAAAACCTCAGGGCAGTAATCCTCAAAGATACGGATTTTGTGTCCTTCATACAGTAATTCACCCTTTTTGCGAGATTCGCGGATGACCAAGTCCTTCACTTGAAAGCGGTGAAATCGCAAGATGACTGGTCGCGGTCTCTGCCCAGGCGCTGGTTTAGGTGCGAGGCTACGATGAGCTCTGTCTAGCTCGGGCGGCGAGGTTAACACCTGAGATCCAAGGACATCGACCAGAAGCTGAGAAAAAAATGTACTCGGACGCGGCCCCTCGATTGACTCAGGTAAGCCCAGGATTCGAATATTTTGGCGCCGGCTGCGGCTCTCGAGATCTGAGACTTTAGCCTTAAGCCACTCATTATCCTTCTGGAGCCCCGAACACGTAGCTTCGAGTTGTTCGAGCTGTTGACTGATATCCGTAGTGCCAGATTCAAGATTACCGATGCGAAGGTCATGATCCGCAACTGTGGACTGAATGTTATCTAGCTTCGTTGCCAAACTTTCGAACGATGCTTTGAAGTCCACGGCGATGGATGCTCTGAGATCATCATGTAAAGCACTGATCTCGGCTAGCGTAATGCTAGCACCCGGTGAAGAGGCACCTTCTCTCTCTTTTTCAACTTGTTTGCCCCTTCCTTTCGACATTTCAAGATCGATTGAAGTCCCGAAACGGTTATGATACAAATGCTGTCAGATGCCAACGAAAATGCTGAGGTTTATAGGGATAAACTTAAAAGTTTTGGGAGCGAGTCGCGCACACGTCTACTCCTCATGCGCCATAACCGGAAACCCCTTTGCGTTTACTGTCTGGGAGAAGAGCATGCATGAGAGGTTCGCGAACCTCTTGTGGATATCGCGAGCGTTTTCCTCTGGGAACGCTCCGCTCTTGGCTGGACCTCTTCTCGAGGGGAGAGGTTTCAGCATCTGGGAACGGCCCCACTCGAGCTGAGGCTGAGCGGCGTCTAAACATCATGTGGTTCCCAGATGGATCTGGCTCGTCGCTTGGAGACAGATGTGGTTCTCGAGGACGATCCAGATCGCGAGAGGCGGACTTCGGAGGAGGAGCAGGATTTATTTTCCTCCTCCTCGTCTGCTGCTCTTCCACTCGAGCAGAGGATGGGTGAGTCAGTTAAAGATGCTGAAGCTTCTCAAACCATCCTGTCCCATGTACGGGGAGTTGCTGGAGGTCATGGAACGCGCTGCAGGTAGACTGCAGCTGCCTTGGCGGTGCGTGAGGAGAAAGGCTGAGCGTCCAAACAGTTCGGACGATCGTTTTCTCTCCGCCCATGACCTCCCAACTCCTGGGAGTCTTCCATTCTGTCCAGATTTCCATCAGCAGATCTCGAGGGGATGGAAGAAACCATACTCAGCCCGCATCTGTCGACATCGGCGAGCTAAATTTCGCTGATGTCGAGGGACTGCCAGGGCTGGGTATGTGTCGGTGCCGCCCGTGGACGAGATGTTATGCTTATCTCGCCTCTGGGCGGCCGGCGACACTGAGGACTCCCACCCTGCCGGCGTACATGTCAGTGGGTCACGCTGCGGCGGCTTTGCACACCACAGCTGTGTTACAGGCTTACCAGGCGGACCTGTTGAGGGACCTCGATAAGGGGGAGGGACCCCCTGAGGCGGTAGTCGAGCTGCGCCGGACCGCGGTTTTTGCTCTCCGGGCCACCGAACAAAAAGCGCCGATGGCGGCGACGGTGGCCACGGAAAGACATCTGTGGTTAAACCGTTTGGACATCGGGGAGAAAGAGAAATCCTTTCTCCTTGATGCCCCGGTTTCGCCATCTGAACTTTTCGGCACCTCCGTAGAGGCGGTGGTGAGAAAGTTCGGAGAGGCGAAGGCGCGCTCGGCGGCATTCAGAACATGCATCCCGCTGAGGTCCGGGACCGCGCCCAGGCAGTCGGGTGTCCCCGGCCCGTCCCAGTCTGAGGACTGGAGACGGAAACAGCGAGCCAGCGTCGCCACTCGAGCGCCCCCGCCGCGGAGGACTGGGGCGCAGGGGAGGCGAGACACCCGCAACAGGAAGAGGAAGGAAGCCGGGGCTGGTAACCGGAACCAGCGCAGGCAGCGGACTCCGCCCTCGAGGACGCGGAGATGAACGCTGCCTTCTTTTCGTCTTCAGGGACTGTTTTGCCTGTCTTCACGTGAAACGTCTACAAGGAAGATAACAATGAAGTGTGCTGAGAAGAAACTCCACTTCTGCAGGTGTGTTTTGAACGTGTACCAGGTAGCTTACGCTTTGGATACACACACACTTTGCGTTTACTGTCTGGGAGAAGAGCATGCATGAGAGGTTCGCGAACCTCTTGTGGATATCGCGAGCGTTTTCCTCTGGGAACACTCCGCTCTTGGCTGGACCTCTTCTCGAGGGGAGAGGTTTCAGCATCTGGGAACGGCCCCACTCGAGCTGAGGCTGAGCGGCGTCTAAACATCATGTGGTTCCCAGATGGATCTGGCTCGTCGCTTGGAGACAGATGTGGTTCTCGAGGACGATCCAGATCGCGAGAGGCGGACTTCGGAGGAGGAGCAGGATTTATTTTCCTCCTCCTCGTCTGCTGCTCTTCCACTCGAGCAGAGGATGGGTGAGTCAGTTAAAGATGCTGAAGCTTCTCAAACCATCCTGTCCCATGTACGGGGAGTTGCTGGAGGTCATGGAACGCGCTGCAGGTAGACTGCAGCTGCCTTGGCGGTGCGTGAGGAGAAAGGCTGAGCGTCCAAACAGTTCGGACGATCGTTTTCTCTCCGCCCATGACCTCCCAACTCCTGGGAGTCTTCCATTCTGTCCAGATTTCCATCAGCAGATCTCGAGGGGATGGAAGAAACCATACTCAGCCCGCATCTGTCGACATCGGCGAGCTAAATTTCGCTGATGTCGAGGGACTGCCAGGGCTGGGTATGTGTAGGTGCCGCCCGTGGACGAGATGTTATGCTTATCTCGCCTCTGGGCGGCCGGCGACACTGAGGACTCCCACCCTGCCGGCGTACATGTCAGTGGGTCACGCTGCGGCGGCTTTGCACACCACAGCTGTGTTACAGGCTTACCAGGCGGACCTGTTGAGGGACCTCGATAAGGGGGAGGGACCCCCTGAGGCGGTAGTCGAGCTGCGCCGGACCGCGGTTTTTGCTCTCCGGGCCACCGAACAAATAGCGCCGATGGCGGCGACGGTGGCCACGGAAAGACATCTGTGGTTAAACCGTTTGGACATCGGGGAGAAAGAGAAATCCTTTCTCCTTGATGCCCCGGTTTCGCCATCTGAACTTTTCGGCACCTCCGTAGAGGCGGTGGTGAGAAAGTTCGGAGAGGCGAAGGCGCGCTCGGCGGCATTCAGAACATGCATCCCGCTGAGGTCCGGGACCGCGCCCAGGCAGTCGGGTGTCCCCGGCCCGTCCCAGTCTGAGGACTGGAGACGGAAACAGCGAGCCAGCGTCGCCACTCGAGCGCCCCCGCCGCGGAGGACTGGGGCGCAGGGGAGGCGAGACACCCGCAACAGGAAGAGGAAGGAAGCCGGGGCTGGTAACCGGAACCAGCGCAGGCAGCGGACTCCGTCCTCGAGGACGCGGAGATGAACGCTGCCTTTTTCCCTTCCTCTGGTTTCCCCCGGGCGCTTTACATCAGGCCGGTGGGCCTATGATGAGCAGAAAATGTAAGATTCTGCCGGCCCGCCTGGTTTGTTTGGTGAAAGCGCCCCCCTCAGGATTGTGGGCGGATACTAGCTCGATGGCTGGTTTGAAACACCGTGAGGAGCGATTGGTGAGTCCCCCTCGATGAGGGTGAAACATTTTCAAAACTATGTTTTTCAGGACTTCTGTACCTTCGCTCTCCTGAGAGATTATTTGGGGAAATTTGGAACGTTGCTGGACTTCGCAGGGCCTGCAGCTCCCCGTGAGTAAGCTAAGAACGATCTTCTTTGCAACGTTATGTGGTTGTGTGTGAGTGCCTCACTTTTGCTAGTAGAGATTTGCTGCCTCTCCGTGTTATGTTCTCCCACTAATATGGGTAGCTGAATCGCGCTCTCGCCCGATGGCTTGTAGTGTCCGGGGCGAGCTGTGTTTTTCCTAGTGTAAAGTGGGAAGTAGCTGAACACCAGGTATGCGTTCATGCATGAGCTGTAGTGAGATCTGCGCCCAGCTCTGCGGGGCTTTGGGGAAGGGTTTTTCGGGGCCTCATTGTGTAATTCTAAGAGGTGATAATATTTCTTGCCCGAGCCCTGAGTAGATCTAGTGCGGACTTACGTCGCACCACTTGGCCTAGTCTCCGTCAAGGATGGGGGCGTTCCCTTCTAAGCAAGGTCATTCGCCCCTGGCCTGTCTTTTGATATAAGAACAGGGCTTTGTTTATGCATCCTTGATTCAGCCTCCTCTCATTACAGAGTCGTTCGGCCAAGGCCCGCCCCCTTCTCTGCGTTCTGGGGTTACGAGTAATGCAGTCAAGGTGTTGCAGGAGACAGCGACTTTGCCAGTGGTCGTGGGGCGGAATGAAGCGTCTTTCGCCAGTTTGCGATTAGACTTTATCTGCTGTTTTCCGCCTTTCAGAGCTTGGTGGCCACCATCTTCTGGCGTCCCCCGGCCTCTTCATGGAGGACGGTACGGCCAGTGGGTTGCATATTTATATGATATTTTACCCTTGCTCTATGTCTCTGCTCCACCTTCTTTAGGGCTCGGGTTGAGCTGAACATCAGATAAACCTTCTGTTTGCGGTTCTGGTCGGATGCTCCCCTGAGGCCCTCGCATTGCCAATGGCTGACGCCCTCGCATTTACGGTTGGCCGCTGCATGGAAAGTAAGACAGCCGCCCCGAAGCAGGTGACGTAAGTTGTACTCCCCTCGCTTTAGAGGGTTTTCGTTGAGCACTTCTGCTGAGTACACTGCTATTGGCAATGTGATTAGGTTCATGTCTGTAGGCACTGCCCGAGAGACTGCGCCGTCATGGAGGCCCTCTAGCCTCTGGGATGGAGCCAGCCCCAGGTGCGGGCGTAAGAGCCAGCTGGTTGCTAGTAGCCAGCTTGGGCGGTCTGGGCAGCAGGACTTCAGGACAGGTAGTAGGCGTCAACCGGCCTCCTTGCAAGAAAGTCTCGACGCCATGGCCCACGAGTGTGCCTTGGAGGATCTTCTCCACTGGTGTCGACATCAGCAGTAACCTAGGGTAACGATTATGGTCGCAGACATTGAATGAATCTTCCAAATGATTCATTAGATGAACAATCCCTTTCACAAATCCTAATTCAGCTCCAGACCCCAGGAAATCGATCATTTATCACGAGGCTCCTTTCTGCCTCGGGCTACCACGTCTACATCACAATTACGTGATTTCCTATGGACTTTTGACCAAAACTTCACAAAGAGGACAAAAGACTCGTTGTGATCGCAAGACAAAGAAACAAACAGATCTCTGTCTTTTCAATGGCTGCTAAATGAACTCCAAGTGACACAGTTTAAAACTGCAAACTTCCAGAAAATGTTACATACTAGAATGTATAAGATTACGATTATTGGACTTTCACTCAAATAGCCTTCGACATAGTTTGTTAGCGTGTTTACAACTGATGCACATGACTACTATGCATGTATATCATTCCCAAATTCATGCAATTATGTAACTATTGAATGAGTGGATGAAAAGACACCGTGTTTGGTACCTTGGTGCTCGTATTGACATAATTAAGCAGATGAGCTGAATTAAATCTTTATAGAATCGATCATGTCCTCATAGTAAGAAATTAGGTCTAACTTTACTCTCTGCTTAAGAGCAGGAAATTAAATGACTATAGATAATCCAATTTTATGGGAGGGGTGGAGGCACAGTCACCCCTGAACCCTAATTGGCCAGAAACCATCCAGGGGATGGGCAAGTTTTTGAGTTTAACCTCTCTCACAGACGAAGAGTGTGTTCAGTGTTGTTCGCGAGACGTTCACCGCTGGGTGTTCACGCGTGTTCACGTTGGTGTTCACGGAGTGTTCACGTTCTGTTCATTGTTCAGTCAAGAGCTGTCCGCAGCTTGGTTCCGGCAAAGCGACGATCGGACGATCATGGCAGACCATCAAAGAAAATGGGTTAACAGATTTCATTCAGGCCATCTGCTCTTCTCTCACTTTCCTTTCTTTTACTTAAAGTTTATTTTCTTTCCGTTAAGTCTCGGGTTGTGTTAAGTTTCGCCGCAAAGTTTCTCAACGAGTCTCCAACAGCGCGTGTCAACCTCAACAACGCCTTCCAAGAATTTCATCCAGCCGCCAAACACGCCACGTGATTGGCTTCCCAAGACGTCGATCAAAGACACGACCAGACCTTCAGCGAATCAAAGACCCGAGGGACCCCCCTCTCCAGCCAGGAGGAAAAGGGAATCCCCCTTTGTCAGACGGCACACGTGAGACAAACGCAAATAATACCTCTAGATTTCAAGCTGAAATGGTGCATCAGATCAAATGTAATAACCCCGCCTAAGAAACGATAGGAGGATAAATTACTGATCAATGGTTTCTTCAGGTCATGTGTCATAAATGCATATTGCTTGGGATTTTATAAGTTCTCTCTCTTAAACGTATTCTTTCCTCACTTTCTTCCTTTCTGCAACGTATGAATGTGCGAGTGCGTGTGTTTGTGTTAGATATTAGTTTGATGTGTTAGAGTAATCAATAAAGTTTCGTTTGTAGTCAAATATAACTGTTCTTGTGTTGTGTGCTTATGAATTTAATGTCTTGAACTGCCGACCTAAGTTACCTGGCTGTTAAATAGTGTTTCACTATTGTACGGATATTAATATCCGCTGCAGAGTTGATCATTACGGCCCGTTCAAATGAACGCTCATTTGCTCGGCTGTACATTAGACTCTCGCAAAATTCCCTATGAATTCATTAATTCATTCATTTGAGCTACAGAGACTTGTTTCCCTTTAACAGACTCCCCTTTAAGTTCTCACATATCGGTGGACGAATAAGTTAAGGTGTAAACATTAATTCTGAATTATTTATAAATTATAGTGCAATTCGAGTCTCTTTTATTTTAATTCAAATTCCCCGTTGAGTTATTATTTTATCTGACTCATTGTCGCTACACTAGTCAACTAGTCTCCTTGGGGATGAGTCTCCAGGTGTTAACTGGATTTCCAGGCCTTCGTCAGCAGCAGACAGCTGCCGTCAGCCCAGGCGCAGCAGCCAGCCTTCTTAAAGTCACGGCAGGGTCCTTTGAATCTGCAGACCTCCTTTTTGGGGGTAGGCCCTGCCAGGCCTCCCTGAGGGGTAGGCTCCCGGTTTGGGTTACCTTCGCTCAGGTGATAGGCCCCGTTTGGCCTCCCTGAGAGCCTGCTGTGGTCAGCAGGCGCTGCCTGGTCTCCCCCGAGGGGGTACTACTGGGCATTAGCCCCTCGACGGCTGGTATGAGCTGCTAGTAGGTGGTAGGCGCTACCAGGCCTCCCTAAGGGCCTGCTGTGGGGTAAGCAGGCTCACCTGACCTCCTCTGTGGGGGCGTTCCTGGGCTCCAGTCACTGGATGGCTAGCATGAGTGCTAGTAGGTAGTAGGCCTCAACCGGCCTCCCTGAGTGACCTCCCTGGAGGCAAACTCCCGGTTCCCAGCCGCTGTGGCGGTGAGCGTGAAGTGCTATGAGTAGCACATTCTGCTATCAGGTGGTAGGCATTGGGCCTCCCTGAAGGCGAGCTCCCGGTTCCCAGTCGCTGTGGCAATGAGCATATAGTGCTATGAGTATCACGTTCTGCCATCAGGTGGTAGGCACTGTGCCTCCCTGAGGGCGAGCTCCCGATTCTTAGTCGCTGAGACGGTTAGCGAAGTGAAGCGCTATGGGCGGCATGTTCTGCTATCAGGTGGAGGCGTTGCGCCTCCCTGAAATCGTTCTCCGGTCCCCAGTTCGGTAACGGATCGTAGCATGGGCTGCTATCAGGCAAGCTGCACAGGGCTTCCCTGTGGGATTCGCTTTGGAGTAGTAGGCCCCACGTGGCCTCCTCTGAGGGCACGCTCCTGTCTCGTGGTTTCTGGATAGGTCCAGTCACTGAGCGGAGGGCTGTGATGGAGAAATGCCCGACCTTTTTGCAGGTGGTAGGTCCGCTAGGCCTCCCTGATGAAGCGAGTCCCTGGTCTTCCCAGCTACCTCGAGGGCTAGCATGACTGCGATCAGGTATCAGGCCCGTATGGCCTTCCTGAGGGCGAACGCCGCTGTTGGACACGCAAGCAGTCGGCACAGGTTACCAGGTGGAGGCCCCTCTCTGCCTCCCTGGGGAACGAGTTCCCTAGGCGGGAACGCACAACTGGCTTTACGCTGACCCGCTATCAGGCGCCGGTCTCTGGCCGTTCGCGAGACCTGAAGGCGGTGTTCTTACCCTAGCATGACGAGACGTCGCTGCTGCTATGCGGTCCCTACAGGAGGGAACTTTCATAGACTGCCTACGGCATGGTTACCTACCGGGCAGGCTTATGAGCTCCTCTCAAGTGAGGGTCTGTTATGAGCTTACGGCCGGCAGGCGCTAATTCATTGGTTGTAGGCCCCTCGGGGCCTCCCTGGTACAATCAGCCTGTAAGGCCTTTGGCCTCCTAAGCACGTTTTAAAGTAAGTGCTTGGTAGATCCAAGGATCTTGCAGCACCCTAGCGGGATGTCTCTTCGGAGGCGAGTACCAGAGGCTCTGTACTTTACAGACAGGGTTGACTGTATTACGTGTCCCATGTTGGGTCACCTGGTCAAGTCTCCCTGGTGGCATTCGGTGAGAACCTCCCGAATAGTGACTGGCATGGGTTCCCTCGGGTTCCCTTGCCACGTTCCCTTAAAGGAACCCCTTCTGTCGAATGGGTTGGTTCCAGGCCTTCGAGCAAGGCCTGGGAAGGACCTCATGTGTGTGAAGGTTTCCTTCTCTGGCTATAGCTTGGGCTTTGACCATAGGGAGCGCTGTCACTGACAGCCTAATGTGACCAGAAGGGGAGTGGTTCAGGCATTTCAGTTGAATTTGCTTGTCTTGACAGTTGTCACTGCCAGTGGGCATGCACTCCCGTCGGCATGGCGGCGTGGGTATATTGTTCCCCGTAGCGTCGAAGCTGACGCAGTGCGAGTTCCCTTTCGAAAGGGAACGTCTCAGGTTACGAATGTAACCATTGTTCCCTGAGAACAGGGAACGAGACGCTGCGTCGCTTTGCCATGCTGCAGGGCCTGCCTGCCGAAAACAGTCCTTTCAGACGATTGGATGCTGTCATGTTGGCAAGGCGCCCTTTTATACTTCCTGGTCGCACCTTGATGATGTCAGAGGCTGTCGCCGGTCAATAGGATTGACGTTTTTTGATTGTGATTTCAGGCACCAGTCACGCTGGAGGCGTTCCCCGTAGCGTCGAGCTGACGCAGCGTCTCGTTCCCTGTTCTCAGGGAACAATGGTTACATTTGTAACCTGAGACGTTTTTCTCCATGAGTTCATCATGTGGTGTGCGAGAGTGTGTGTGTGTGTGTGTGTGTGTGTGAGAGAGTGTGTGTGTGTGTGCTGAATAATGGCAGTGTCTGTCATGTGATCGTCAAACACTCTCATGAGCTTCTTCTGCATCGAGCAGCAGTTCAGAGACGAGCGACCTTTGACCTTCCAATCCCACTGGATTATGACCTCTGTCAGTGTCTCTACTGTTCCTGAGAAACTGTAATCTCTGTCGTTGATCTGGTGTGTTTGTCCTATTGTGTGTAATTTGCTTCTTTGGTCGTGTTTCTAATAACCATAAATAATTATACCATTGACGGAATGTTCAGATGAGCCAAGACTGTTCAAACTCCAACTGACAAAATTCAAATCTAAACACTGAAGCCCATTAGACTCCATTAACTGCCATTCTATGAACTATTTCTAATCCACTGACACTCACTCGCCTTCAATTCTATTTTAAGGCATCTTTACACAGCCGAGTTAAGGCGGCTCTAAAGGGTCTGCTGAGAATTCTGTGTAAAGACTCCATTAGCTGCCATTCTATCTATCTATCTATCTATCTATCTATCTATCTATCTATCTATCTATCTATCTATCTATCTATCTATCTATCTATCTATCTATCTATCTATCTATCATAGCAACCACCCGAGTACCCTAGAAACCACCCCAAGTGCCCCAGCAACTACAAATGAACACCCTAGCAACCACCCAGATAACCCTAGCAACTGCATAGCAACCACGTAGCAAGACCTTAGCAAACCACCCCAAGTACCTTAGCAACCACATAAGAACACCCTAGCAACCACATAGCAACAGCCTAGCAATCACACCAAGTACCTTAGCAACCGCATAGGAATGCCCTAGCAACCACATAAACATAGCAACCACCCCAAATGCCCTAGCAACTACATATGAACACCCTAGCAACCACCCAGAGTACCCTAGCAACCACCTGAGTACCCTAGCAACCACATAGCAAGACCTTAGCAACCACCCCAAGTACCCTAGCAACCACAACACCCTAGCGACTCCCCTGAGTACCCATCTCTATCTATCTATCTATCTATCTATCTATCTATCTATCTATCTATCTATCTATCTATCTATCTATATCATAGCAACCACGCAGAAAACCATAGCAACCACCCAGAATACCCTAGTAACTGCATAGCAACCACAAAACAACGTAAAATACTCTATCTATCTATCTATCTATCTATCTATCTATCTATCTATCTATCTATCTATCTATCTATCTATCTATCTATCTATCTATCTATCTCATAGCAACCACGCAGAAATACGTAGCAACCACCCAGAACACCATAGCAATCAGCCAAGCACCCTAGAAACCACCCAAAGTGCCCTAACAACCACATAGAAACACCCTAGCAACCACCTGAGTACCCTAGAAACCACATAGCAACAACCTAACAACAACCCCAAGTACCCTAGCAACCACCCTAGCAACCACTCCGAGTACCCTAGCAACTGTATAGCAACCACCTGAGTACCCTAGCAACCATGTAGCAAGACCTTAGCAACCACCCCAAGTACCCTAGCAACACCCTAGCGAGTCCCCTGAGTACCCATCTATCTATCCATCCATCTTGTCTCAATAAACTGGCGTTTTTTGCTGGTGAAGAGACGGGACTTCACTTCTGCATCTGCTCTGAAACACACGGTGGTGTGTGTGTGTGTGTACACTTTAGAGGATTATCATCCCGGCGATATGATGGAGTCAAACACTGCAATACTCATGTAAAGGATGATATTAATGAACATCCACACGCGATGCTTCTTTGCCGTCGTTTTTACGTGAATCAATGTCAACATTGATGAATACAAATGATGTCCATTAACACAAATGCAGTCTCACACTTCTCAGAACAGTTTGGAATTATGAGCTGGTGATGTAAATATTTTCAGTGTTTCCCCTGGGATTTTTCTCAGGGGGGGGGGAATCGACCTCCCGAAACTACTAGTGTGGCGGAGCGGGAGTGTTAGGGATGCATGGTGTTGTGACAGACGCGGGCGCAGTAGGCGGTACATTTGGTAAATATACATCACAACTATTCACAACACAAAAGAGGCCGGCTTTGCTTGAGTTGGTTCTCCGGATTTTGTGGCTTTTAAGAAGAAATAAACAAACACATTTTTGCTTTTTTTGGCAAAAATTTGTTTTGTCACCTCTTCGACATGACATGTTTACTGCTAAAGTTCCTACACTGTAAAAAAAATGTGGGGAAAAATTTTGTAAAAATTGATCATTACATATTGGCCCAATAAATGACTTCCAAATAATCCCCATGCAAACATTTGCATTGTACTAATCATAGCGTAAGGTCTTCACTCAAAATTAAAATTGTATATTCACCGAACATATTTAATTGTGCTCAGTCAATCTATGAAGTCGAAGTGAAAAATCCATGTTGGACGAACAAGTCCTACGTCCGAAAAACTGTATACGCATGAGGAAAAAATGCGCTTGAGGAAAACCATTCATGTGGAGATTTCAAATGCAGAGCCGAACCAGCCGGTGCTGAAGACCGAATCAGACATTCCCAAGAGAATAGAGATATTCATCTCACAAGACTTGGTGAATATGCACTGACATTATTCTCCAGAGTTTTGCTTCATGACCCGGTATGAAGTTTAAAAGACATTTTGTAGAATCACGAGTTCATACATTCATTGGTTTCATGAGTGTGTTCTCGTTTCCCTCGTTTACTCTAATGGTAGCCAATAGTTTTACTTTCCTCATGTCTTATATGTCTAAAATAATAGGTAATAAGTAAATTAAGTCATTTGTGTGATATGTGCGGCATGCAACTGTTGAACACGGAGCGTTTGGCGTCGGCCTTTTTCAGGACTTGAGTTAATGCCTTTCAATATCAAACATGTCAAGCTCGTGATTTTCTTATTCGTCCATTCATTCGTCTCATCCTCATTATATAATGAAGAACTTCTGTTCTGTCTGTATTGAAATTTATGTATTTTCACCAAATATCCTGTGAAGGAATTGACTTGTTAATAAAGTAAAGTGATAAAATGTTAACCCTGTTGTCTGTGTTCTGTATTTTGCTTAATATATTTATGTTTTTAGTCATTTTTTGTCTTTTGGGACAGTGAGAAAAAAACAATTGTTACTACAATTTAAAATATTTAATTGGACCAACCTCACAGTTTCACTGTAAAACATTTCTCCAATTTAACATTTTCTAGTGACTGGTCACATCTAAATTTGTTAATTGGCCGAAATGAATTACTGTGAATTAAATTGTATCAATTCACAGAAATTACATTTGGCCAACTGAAAGATTTAGATGTGATCGGTCACTAGAACATTTTAAATTGGAGAGGCCTGAAATTTTTTACAGTGTTGGTAAATTACATTTTTCCATTGGCTCAACATATTATTTCTAATTGAGCCCATGTTAAAGCTACACTGTGTAACTTTTTTAGTTTATTCTTAGCTAAAAACACTTAGTTCTTTCAAAAATATAAGTGCTCATTAATGTATATTTACTTATTTCAAGTTATAAAGTATTCTCGTAAGTTTATAATATGCCATTGAAAATACATACGGGTAAGGGGTTCGAATGGGGGTCGCCATGTTGCCCCTCCATCTTGAAAGTACATTATCCAAAGAGGGACATACCCGTAAATTCAAGCTTCGCCTTTCGCGTTTTAACACTCGATGGCACCGTGTCTGGATTGAACTGGAAGCCATGTTAATCTTGGACTAAAACGGCCACCGTAGGAGTTAAAACGAAATCGGAATTGGGAGGAACAGAACCTAATATTTACTGGATGGTCATATACCTTTTCACCGCTAGATGGGGGAAAATATCACACAATTGAAAAGTTTAGATGTGATCGCTCACTAGAAAATGTTTGAATTGGAGAGGCCTTACATTTTTTACAGTGTACATGGAGCTCGCAAATCCGTTTTTTTAAATATATATTTCAGGGCTCAATGCTAAGGATTTTTTGCTGAATATTGGGCTTTTTGACGGGGTTTGGTTTCTGCCAACCGTAGAATTGTTTTCCGCCGAACCGAACCCTAGGCTTGCACTACATGCGCTCCGCTGGTCGAACGTAATTAGCCTTTATTACAGAGGAATTGAATACCGGAAGTGCACGTCGAAGCATCAAATCTTCCGGTTATTCATGTTTTCAATGAGCTGTTAACACAGAGCTGAACAAACAACACTTAAAATAAGCATCTGGAGGATGATTTAAAGATCCGGACATCTTCAGAGACAGGAGAAGAGATGAACTGATCATTACAGGGTTTCCCAAACTCTGCTGAACTTGTAGTTTTTTAATCCAACATAAGCCGAGGGTCGGAAACATACGTGATTATTTCACCACATGGTCTCAGTGCTCAATAGTGACCGTGATGAAGTGTGTCTGAATGAACATATTTATTTGTATTAAATATTTTAGTCATTATTCTAGCCAGACTTTGATCTTCTCTGGAGATTACCTTTGGTTTCAGCAAATGGACACAGGTAATAATGGTGCTCTGGGGTTTGTTGGTCTTTGCATTCCACATTCCTGCACAGGTAAGTAGGCTTGCAGTACGCGCCACCATCATGGATTTCCAGACATCTTTTGCATGCTCTGAGCCTCCTTACCGCATCCTTTCTCTCGGAAGGTTTCAGGGTCTTAAATTTCTTGCAGAAATAAAGCTTCTTCCTGTGTTTGCCGTCTCCACAGATAATACAACCTTCAGGGTCACTGCTTGATTTGGTGGCTCTTGTCCTGGCATGCTTTGGGTCAGCCCTGGTCTCTCTCCTGCTGGGTTCGTCTTCTCTTAACTGCTCCAGCTGCTCATATATTACCTCCTGCTCTTTGAGAAATTTCAGGAGCTTATCGAAACTGTTTTGTGGTGCTACAGCATTTTCCTCATCCGCAACATAAACCAGCCATTCCTTCTTTAGTGACTCCGGGAGTTTGCTCTCTATGGATTTTGTCACCAAGGGATTCTTCATGGCACCGGTGTCTCCGAGCTCACTTAGGTCGTACAGGGCTTTTTCAATCGTTTGAATCAGCTCCACTATTTTTCTGGCTTGGTGACCTCTTACTGATGGCATAGCCTGCAACTCTTCCACAATTTCAGGGGCAATAGCAGCTCTATTCCCGAAACGATTCTCCAGAACACGGAATATTTCTTCTGCTGTATTATAAGCTGTAAGTCGAAACTCTTTGGCCACTTTATCGTCGAGACTATCCAGCAGTTGAAACTTCTTCACCTCTTTTGACCCAGTCGGTTCGCCTTGCCTCTGCAGAGCTTCCCACTCCTTCCTCCAGCGATGAAAATCACGTTTACTTCCAGCAAACTTGGGAAGGGATGTAGCCTTCAGCTTGATGGCTGGTCTTGGAGAACTGTGTGATGTACCTGCTTCTCTCTCAGAATCCTGCTTGATTCTTACTTGAATAAATTCAGCCTTTCTGGAAACCAGCTTAGGGAGACCAACCTCAAGCTCCCTCAGACGGTTGTTGAAGTCTTTTCTCTCAGCAGAAGGAGCCCAGCGATTCCACCGGACATGCGCTTCTCTTGCAGCTTTAACCAATCCTCCCAGGTGGCTCAGCATGAAGTCATATGCTTCCAGGTTCGTACAAGGTTGGACAGAAAAGACCCGGTCACACTCCGCCTCTGCCACTTGAAAAGCCAGGGACATTTGGGGCTCCCCAAAACTGTCCCAGAGAGTCTTCAGAATTAGATCTTTACCCTCCTTCAATTTCTGGTCGCATTCCCTCGCTGTCCTTTCTAGATCAGCCTTCTGATGCGAACTTAATGCTGGCACATCCTCTGCACCCAACCCAGCCTCACCCTCAGCGATGAAAGCAGCCTCCACATCCTCATTTGCCTCCATTACCTTTGTGGCTCTCGGTGGGAGGCGGTAAATGCACAGAGTCTCAGGAGGAGTTCCTCTCCAAGCTATTACCTGAATTGGCTCAGCAGTGTCGAGATGCATTCTGCAATTCAGCATCGAGGACCTTCAACTCCATGACAAGTGAGCAGGGGCTACTAGCAGAGAGTGGTTTGCAAGAATTTCCAGTCATCATGATGCTATTACAAGTAACGGCCAACGCTGGACAAAAGGTTGGAACCTTGATCGACCTAGCCTCTGATACAAATTACATAACTCATAAAGCTGCAAATGAATTATACCGTCGCAGGTAAGATGTCACTCTGGTGGTCCATGTAGTCGGTGGGATGAAGGTATCAGTTGAAACCAAGCGGTACCTGCTGAAGATCAGAGTTAGCACCCCCAGAGGTATTCTTAAGTCGCACCAATTAGTGTGTTATGGACTTGACAGTATTGCAGAGGTCCATCGGCATGTGACGGCCAAGAAGCTGCAAAGAATATTTCCTGATGTTCCACTACATGAGCTGGTAAGACCCAAAGAAATTGAACTCCTGATAAGCCATAAGGAAGGACAATTGGTTCCCCAGAGGATTCGTGCAGTTGGAGATCTTGTTCTCTGGGATGGGCCGTTGGGGAAAACTATTGGAGGTGCTCACCCTGACCTTTTTGAAGAGCTTGCTGTAACTGCGCATATGTCAAAAACTCATTTTGCACGCTCAATGAGGACTGCAGCAGTCAAGTATGAAGAGTTTACCTGCAAAAGTTCGGCTAATTGTCTGTCACCTGTCTATCCTGTTGCTCAGTCGAGCACTGCAGCCCTCAAGCGAGATTTCTTGGAATGGTGGAAGTGGGACAGTATTGGAGCTGCCTGTGAGCCCAAGTGTGGAGGTTGTCGCTGTGGGAATTACCAGCCAGGGGGCAAAGAAATGACACTTGCTGAAGAAAGAGAAGTGGAAATGGTGAAAAATGGCTTAACATATGTAAAAGGGGATGAGCACTGTGAGGAACCGCATTGGCATACTAAATACCCATGGACAGAGGATCCAGTTTCCCTGCCAAACAACAGAAGGGTTGTCGAAGCAACATTCCTCAGGACAGAAAAACAGCTGGAAAAGGAAACAGAATGGAAAGTTGCCTATGCAGCACACGTGCATGACATGGTCCATCGCAAAGCCGCAGTAAAGTTGTCAAACGAGGTGATTAAGAGCTGGACAGGGCCAGTGTGGTACATTAGCCACTTGATCGCTCCAAATCCACACTCTGTCACAACCCCAGTAAGGCTCGTCTGGAATAGTAGCCAAAAGTTTGGAGGTTTGAGCTTGAATGATCTGCTGCTCAAAGGTCCCGACGTGCTTAACCCCATTCGTGCTGTCCTGTTGAGGTTCAGAACTGGAGTCTTCGCTGCCTTGGGTGACATAAGGAAAATGTATAACTCCGTCTGGCTGGAAGACAGAGAGGTCCATCTTCACAGGTTCCTTTGGCGCGATTCCGGAGAAGAGGACATTGAAGAATATGCCATAACAAGGGTAAATATGGGAGACAAACCAGCAGACTGTATTGCTCAACTAGCCATGCGAGAGACCACAAACCTACCCATATTCAATCACCTTAAGGAAGAGCGACGTGTGCTGCTAGAAGATGCTTATGTCGACGACATACTGACTTCCCACAACAGCATTGATCAACTGAAGGTCATAACGTTACATGTTGAGCAGATTCTAAAAGCTGGCGGGTTCCACATGAAGCCCTGGGTCTATTCAGATCAAAGTAGGAGGAAAGAGTCCAGAGACAGGAGGACTGAGTCAACGACTATGGTCTTACCAAATCAGCTAACAGAAGATGATAATAAAGCCCTTGGCCTTGGGTACACGGTACAAGACGATAAGCTCCACGTCATGATCGCTGTGAATTTCTCAAAGAAAAAGAGGAAAATGAGACTTGGCCAAGATTTGTTAAAAGGGCAGGTGAGATCTCAAGCGCCAAATCCACTCACCAGAAGAGAACTACTGAGTCAGGTCTTAGGGCTGTATGATCCACTAGGTCTGATGACTCCTGCGAAGCAAAAAGGGGCAATTCTGGTGCGACGAGCCTTTCAAGAGGCCAAAGTTAACTACGGCCCAACTGGGGATACCTGGGATGCAGCTTTGTCGGAAGGGCTCCGGGAGGATGCAATCAAGCTTCTGGAGGAGTATGTTGAGCTGGGACAAGTAAAGTTCATCAGACCCCTGACACCCCCAGATGCCACTGTTGAACCTGTTGGTATCACTTTCTCTGATGGCAGTGAGCATGCGTATGGAGCAGTATTGTATCTGCGTTGGAGCTGCAGTCAAGGCATAACTGTGAGGCTTGTCGAATCCAAGGCCAAACTGACCCCCCTCGACCATAAGGGCGATGCCGTAAAAGCGGAGGTCTGCGGAGCGGTCTTTGCTGCCCGGTTAAAAAAGTACTTCCAAAGACATTGCAGAATCCAAATTGAGAAATGGTATCATCTTGTTGACAGTCAGACCGTCTTAGGGGCAGTACAGCGTGAAAGTTATGGTTACCAAACCTTCTTTGCGAATCGAATTGGAGAGATTCAATGCAGCACCAACGTCCAGGATTGGTGGTGGGTTCCAGGCCAAGTGTCAAGTGTTTTGTTTAACGGTGCGCTTTTCCACACTTGAAGATGATAAGTCTCACTCTTTGAAGATTTTTAACTGGATTTCACTCAATGATTAGGCCTTGTGAATTTCTCCATCCATTTATTTAGGTGAAAAACCTTTAAAAATACAAACATGCAGACAGTGTAAATCACCAGAAAACTCAAACCAACAGTACATTTCACATAGGACTGAGTTGTTAAATATTGCATTATTGAAATTAAAGCTGATAGATATTTCACAGCTCAACAATACGTCACATTCCGTATCATTAATTTCACATTTAAAGTACAGAACAAATACATTTTAATAGCCTTTACACATTTGTATAGTTTAATTGACTATAAAATAACATGCATTTAACCATCTTTCCCAATGAATTGCTATTTTAATAAATTAAACAATCTACACTTACATTTTAATAGTCAAATCATTTAAGTTATTTATATTAATATATGATTTATACAAACGGATTAAGCAATAATTCATAGACTTTAAACTACCACCCAAATCATGATTGACCAACTTTAAACCAGGTAAATTAAGCAATCGTAAGTAAATCAAACTCAAATAAAGTAAATATTATCAAACCCTAACCGTTAACCAAAGTATAACCATATACAAAGATGCGTTTTAACACACTACACAAACACCTTGTGAATTAATACGCTGCTTAAATCAATGACGCGAGTTACAGAGCGTCATCTAATATTACGTTCATTCACTCGGGAAGCAGTAACAATAGCAGAGCTTCAGAGCTTACCGGCTGTCACTTCAAAGTCCTTTAGTGAGTACCCGCTCCCGCACAGTGTTTGAACTAAACAGGCTTCAATACTCCAGCTTTAAATGCTCAATTGTCTTTGGGTCAGCGCTGCTGTCTGCTGTAGCGTCAGCTCCCGGTGCATACCAACAATGGCGAAGCGCGTTGCCTTATCCAACCCGGGCACGCTCAACAGATTGCGGATCAGTTTCACCTGGTGCTAATGAGGGAAGGCGGGGTGACGGGCGGTTTGCCGCAACAGTCATTTTTCATTGACAATCATTTCAATATGTAATTCACACATTCATGCCAACATTCAGTCACTCTCTTAACATATAAGATGAATTAAATGTTTAACATTGTTAACTTTAAGGTAATTTCCGCGCATTTATGCATGTATAGCTGTCATGAAAATGAACCATGGCTTTATTACAAATAAAATAAAAATCATGGTTATTGTAGTAAAACTAATATAAATGGTAGTCAATCCACGAAAAACTGCTACATTCTTACTATAATAAAACCATGGTAAACTTTCGTAAGGGTGTTTTTCAGTCAAATTCATTTAAAAATGTAAATTCAACAGGTATGAAATATGAGTATTCATAACTATGTCTCTATTTGTACAAATCGCTGCACGTTCATGTAATTCTGTATTTTGCACACACAAGTTAAAAGGCATTTGTTTGTGGATAGTAAAACATGTCTGCAACATTTATCAAGTTCATGGATAATTGTGTGTGCATTTATTAATCATTTTGAGTCTAAAATCGTCCCATAGAGAGAGACGAGGGAGGGTTTATATTAGAGGTCTTCACGGGTCCAAAAATTCATACCCGAACTCAAAGAGACCTGTAATGTGCTAAACGGAACCATCCCGGGCCCGTCTATTATTCAAAAGCTGGACCCGGACCTGTGCAGATCCGAGCAATGCCAAAAATGTAGTACCCGGAACCGACCTGGACCCGTCTATTATTTAAAAGCTGGAACCGAACCCGGCACGAAGACACAGACCCGACTGGACCCGATTGTCACATATTCCACAATAAACTGATATAAACAAGTTGAGAAAAATAGAACTTTTTGTCTTACCTATAGCCGTCGTCTCCCTTCCTTGTAACGTTACTTGATTGTGATGCATTACATCCTTGCCAAAAAGTTCAATCCATGTTATTCCTCTCTTGTTATTCCAAGCATGCTTAATTCACTCATAATTTCAGCTTTAAAAGTCCACTTTATGTCACGGTGGCGGATGACAATTGCGTCTTTGTAGATTTGCATTTTGTCTCGAGTTAACTCGCATAATAACTTTCACTGTTTGCCTTTTTGAACTATAATAACGATTGCTCGTTCGTTGGCTGCTGACGTCCGCATTATTTATTTGCTATCATCTCTGTGAGCCGAGTCTGACCACCAAAACTTTAAGATTAAACAATACGGTTCATTCATATTATTATTAAAGTCAGTGACTGCGGAAGCTCGGGTTGCCATAGAAACATGACACGCGCTTGAGACTGCACATGCGTGTTAGCTGGAGCAACCTGAAATATGAGCTTTTTTACGCAATTTGAGCATCATAGAGTAGTTCACCTGAGATTTTGTTGCTGATTTGAAAAATATTATTTAAATATAAGTTCAAATCAAACTTCAACAGTGCGTCACACGTAATACACTTGACAGCAATTACTTTTTTCTCATGTTTGTCCACAATATGCATGAAGGATGCCCAGACAGAAGAGGTGCCCGTGGGTTTAACTTCTTTACATTCGTTGTTTTTTAGCTTTTTTCACACATCACTCATGAAGGTAACCATTATTATTACTGTGTGCTAGCAGAGAGAGAGAGAGAGAGAGAGAGAGAGAGATCGCTTGTGTTTTTTTTTTCTTTCTTTTTTTTAAACCTTATTTCCTGGCTCACACTTTTCTTATCCTAATTTTACAAGTTGCAAGTTACAAAAAACACACAAGCAGTGCTGACTGACTGTGATCACGGGCAGGTTCTCCGAGTCTGGATCGACTCGGGTATTAGACACAAATGTTAAACAGACCCGGGACCCGAAGTAATAGATTGGGACCCGACCCGGAACCGGCTGATCGGCGGGTCTCGGGGGCTCCATGAAGACCTCTAGTTTATATTACGGGGAAGAGTCTATTCTAGCAGGGAAATCACCAGAAACGGATTAGAATCAATATTTCATTGAACATGGACACGATCGATTACTCTAACTCAAAACGCTCATGCAAACAGAGGAGGATTTTTAGTTTTTTTCCTTATTTTTTCGTTGTTTTTGATTAAAAAGTGGGATGCATTTTGAAGAGTGGACTCTTACACGGACATGTATGCGAGTGTTTATTGGATTCGTCCGATCTGAGATGAAAGGTGAGTATTGTGTTTATTATGCTAATGTTTAAATGGCCGGTCCTTCAGCATTTCATTTAACCCTTTCCTCTCTGGTGTATTTATTGCAAAAACAAGTTCAGAACGTGAAACTTGAGTGTTTTAGCTTTCAAATGATGTATAGTTTGTGATAGTTGATTGAATATTTTGAATAAAACAAAATATTGTTTTATATTTCAATCAACCCCCCGCCCACGATCCGGTGCGGGTTAAAGAAGTTAAGGATTTAAATACAATTATATTTAAGTCATTTTCAAATGCCTCAAAACATGGAGAAACTTTAACAAATCTACATTTGTGTAGGTAAATTTGGCTACAATCATCATCAACTATTTAACCATTAACCATAGGCTACAGATTTACATGCTTATGGTCCGGTCTCCCATCGTCTCAGGCTTTGAAGCATGTCAAAATCCAATAAAAACTCATAAAAAGCAAAAAGGTTTTCTGCTCCATTTCTCTTTTTAAATCTCCTCATGAACGTCTGCTGTCAGTTGCCACACACCTGGGCTGCGTTCAGCCCCATCAAAATGTTGCAAAGCGTTTTTTAAAGGGAACGGTGGTGTGTTGAACACGCTGTTCTGATGACGCAGGAGTTGCAACTACGGCAGCTGAGAAGGCCATTCTTTGTGTTGTTTTGGAGGAATTTTCGGAGCCTCATGAAATCGATATAAACACGTTTAATACTACAAAATACACTCGAGTCACTGCCCTTGCCATCCAGAATAAAAGAGAACATCCCCATCCCATTTCATTAACTTTATCTCCTGGTAATCAATTCTAATTTAAATCATTTTAGTTCTTACTTTTTTAATACCTTGTATTTTCTTTCTCGTTTTTATGTAAAGCACTTTAATTACCATTGTGTATGAAATTTTGGTATATAAATAAACTTACCTTGCAATGAAGCTAAAAATATAAACAACTACATCATCATGTTTATATGTTATATTTTTACTATAAAACTCTTACGACAATCATGTCTTCTAATATCTTAAATTGACCTATCGTAAGCCCCGCCCCTCAAACACCAATGAGCCAATGGCAGTTGAGTATCAGTTGCGCTGGGACCGGAACTCAGACATCTTTAGGTTTCAGCACTATAGAGATGCACTGGAAAATCTGAAGCTCTCATTGGTTTGATGGTGTTTATGCTACAAAAATGGTAAAACGATGTGCCTGGGGTACTGTAACACTGACTCCAGGTGTCCTGAGAGGATTTTCTGGTGGTCACACTCTCATTAAGTTACGATTAAAGTCCCTGCTAACATACAAACCGAAATAACTAACTGTTCTCACGTCATGTAACATTAACAAAAAATATTTGTTTTTGTATATATGTTGGATATTTCTGTGAGTTTAGATATGTTTAAGGTCTGCATGTTCTGTCTTGCTAAGGAGGACTGATGACTTGATGGCTATAGTCTACGGGCAGTGAAAGGGAGAGCTAGCGTTAGCAGTTTATCAGAGTTGTTTTCAGATACAAAGTTTATAGTTTATTAGCACCCCTGAAAAGGCATACGTGTTTGTTTACTGTTAGTTGTATGAGTGTGTTTGTGTAATTTGCTGTGTATGTTAATGATAATGCAAAGGTGTTCTGTCCTCACTAGATGTAACTTCTCTATCCAGCTAGACAGACAGTGAACAGGCGAGATGTACTTGGTTCATGGCTTTTAATCTTCCAGTAGTTTGAATCATATCTCATTTAAGAGATAACAATTTTTTAACATTGTAAAACTGTAAACAAACAGAAAATACAGCAATTAGATTGTTTTCAACTTATATATTCAAAGTGCAAAGTACATATTCAACTGAGCAGTATTTACTGCCAAAATAAAGCATTCAAAGAAACATTAAATCCACACATTATGCACTAAACGTCACATTGTCATGTGCATTTGGTAATTATATTAGTATATTATATAAGTTTTAAGTAATGGCTTGAAATCACGAACTCCAAATTAGCCTAATAATCATAACAAATGACCGCTAGCATATGGCGCTACCTAGTGCTCACACTTTGCACTTTACATTTAGTTTTTAGCAACATTTGCATCTCTAGATTGATACATTTACTGTCAAACATCTTAAACCTACTAAATGTCATGTTTATATGACAAATAATAGCGACTTACAGTCTTATGAGGCCATGACTTCACCGTACGAGCCGCTCTTCAGCCATGACACTTACACAATGAGCTCAACTCAACACGATCATACGGAAGATACCATACACAATCTTTGCCACAAGAGGGCGCTTGAAGGTCAACATATAACCAAAATCACCTTTTTTACAATTAAACTGAACCTTTACAAATGGACAGCGAGAGTTGGTGAATGAGACATTAGTGCGCTTCTGCTTTGTTTGTTCAGCTCTTACGGTGATTTTTTTTTTGGGAGTGAAAACCGATGTAATAAACTTCATAAACCATCAGTAAAGTTTGGCCATCATTCAGACGGGGTATACGCTACATTCTGTGTCCAAAAACATCTTGGGAAAAGGTTTTCACACTGACAGCTGTCATTGTAAGACATTTAGCAACTCCGTATGTTTGTCCGAGTTAGCAACAGTAACTAAGGGGGGCGGGGCTTACCGATAGGCCAATTGTTGCGTATACTGAGCTGCAGCGGACACATGTAAACGACTTTACTTGGACCCACTGTGCGAGCTGTCTCTTTAATACCGCGTGGTTTATATACATGTTGCTGCTGATTGGGCTGACATTTCTGACACACCCACCAAACGAGAGAAAACGTATCTCAAACCCGTTGCACATCGTTTCCAGGAAACATAACGTTCAACCGGAAACCGTAGCAAAACATTGCGCATCGGTTTGAGCTTTGAATGTGCCCCTGCTATAGCCCATTTAACGTCACTCGGTTCAGTGTTGCCAAGTCTGGAATTGAGCTGCTTTACTGTTGCTGTGGGTTGTTTGTAGCCTTAGTCCACAGGTTTAAGTTGTCTTTACTTTAGCAATATTTCCACCGTCCACCAAGTTTTGGCGCACTTTGGCCCATTTTAGCTGTGATTCCACTACTTTTGATTAGCAATTGGAGAGGTTTTGTTGTTCTGACCTGGCAACCCTGTCCCTCATTTCAGCCTTGATGCACTTCGAAGTGCGCACCCTTCACTTTGGGACACAGCTTCTGAGTTAAGCACATGCACCCCAACTATGAAAAGCCACGATCAATGGAGCTCCGAAATTATGATTCACCATGGCAACAGCACCCAACAAAAAGACGTTTGCATACTTCCGGGTCAATATGTAAGTTTAATTCTTAATTAGTTTAATTAAGTTTAATTTTCATGGTATCCAAAAGGCAAAAAAGATTTTGGCAGAAGCTAAAAATGAAGAATAAAAACATAATTTAATCAGGTAAAGCTTTAAGCATAAAATGTTTATGGGTGTAGGTTTAATGACTTTACAAACATTAGACATATTAAATATCATTCAGTGTCCAGTGAGCAGCAGCTTTTCCCACATAGACCCTTTTCACTGTGATGACGTGTTTTAATGGTCATCAATATCGTAAATTCAGCAACGTTTTTTGTATTTTCATTTTTTTTTTTCAAATGTATGTACATTTATAACACTAATACTTTGTATTATATTAGTTTTGCATCAAATTTAAAAAGCAAGTTCCTGCTGCTCTGAGGGCGTTTCTAATACAGCGTCTATGGGAGTGATGGTCTTTCTCTCTTTTCACTGCCGTTATCTATCTCACTCTATTTTTTCCCTATTTTTGAAAGTTGTTAAATCACTATTGTGGAGTTTTTCTTTTGCTATTTGAGCAAATGGGGACACAAAATATATTTAATGTATTCTCTCATTCACTGCTATAAAAGTTAACCCAACTATGACGACTTCAGCTCTGAGAAACCCAGAAATGTGAAAGGGTCTGTGCTCTTTCCACATAATGAAATGTTCTCTAATCCCACCTGTTACATTTATTAATGAGGGAAATGACATTAACATTTGACTTCTACTCAGGCCAGCCAAACACCAGCACCACTGACAGATGAAGAGGAGATGGAGGAAGAATATTAACATCCAACAGGAAAAAGAATAAAGCATTTGTAGGAAATAGTGAAATGAGTGTCATCAATGCGTCCAACCGCTGGAAATCCTAAAGGAAACTCTAAATATTAGGATACTTCCAGAGGTTTATCAAGTGAAGGTCAGGATCCTTCCTGTATAAAAGGACATGCCATTTTTGTCACTTTGACAGTGTCCTCATGATGAAATATGAGCAATGAATGAATGTTCCTGCACTGCAAAAAATGCTTTTCTTACTTTGTATTTTTGTCAAGTGGCAGATCATGTAACTGTTTTAAGTAAACTTCGCTTACTTTAGATTTAGATTTAATATATAATTTTTTGATATTTGTACTTGAAATACGCCAAAAATACTTGGTAAGAAAAGCATTTGTGCAGTTTGAATGAATGAATGAAGTATTTAAACACAGCTGGCGCTTTAAAAAGGGGAGGAGACTGAAAGAAACTCTGTCGCAAATCAACAAACTCAATCGCAAACACCACGACTGGAGCAGGATATTTCTCAATGGTAAGCATCAATGTAACGTTACCTTCGTTTTTGTCACTTCAGGCCAATGGAGCACGCTTAATATGAGTATTAATGTTAAATCATTTTGCTGTCGTTAAGTGTAACGTAAGTAACAGATGAATTAATTGGCGATTTATTTAGGTGCACGTGCGGAAACTGCATTAAAATGCCAAGCGAGACAGAAAATGTTTGCTGCAAAGAAATACGACAGGTAATGCTGATCTATTGTTTATTCAATACTTGTGCTTTCGAAACTACTACATGTAAACCTATAGATTAAAATCACAATCTTTACGTGAAGTGAACACATTATATATATATATATATATATATATATATATATGAAGAATTGAAGTGCTCTAAATGTCCGGGAACTACACTACTGTGTGATTATTAATTATTAATTGATTATTAATAACACTTACAGGTTGTGATACGGAGGAGGAAGCTGATGCAAATACACTTGGAACTGAACCTTCCTTCAATATCAGCCGGCTCGCGAATCCAAGTTTGATTGCATTTAAGTTGGTAAAGCAATCGTCTTCAAAATGGCGTGAACAAAGCACAAGGCTCGGACTATACTTCTGTGGTACAGTTGTATATATGAATTGTAGCCACTTAGTCTTCAAATGCTCATCCTTGGGCAGATGAAAAAAGTTTGATTTTGAGTCGCACTTCAGAACATAGCGTCTCGTCGCCATGATGTTTCCTAGTTTTCACTGGCGTCTTGGAGCGTAATAAGTGGGCGTATCGTATTCAAATAACTTTACAAGTTGACGTCATCTAGTCAGAGAAAAAGCTTCGGTCTTCTAACGATTCTTAAAAATGACTCTGAGTCGACTCTTACTTTTGAAAGAAAATAACTATATATACGGTGCACTGTCATATTTAAAGCTATGCAGGATGTTTTTGTTCACTTAGATCTATGTTACACACTACATGAAAGGTAAAATTCAAAATTCCATGATAGGTGCTCTTTAATGGCAGACGTCACAGCCTCTGGTTTATTGGGCTGCTGTCACTTTAAGATCTGCTGCTGCTGAACATGACACACACCAACTTTAAGTTCATTTAAGACATTTAACTCATTTAAGTCTGTTCTTATGAGAATACTTGACAAAACTGCCCCTTCTCTCTGTGCTGTTCGTTCAAGCGTGAAAGAGAAGTCGATTCTGGAGCTGCGCGATACTGACATGTGTCTTTCTGTGCATCTCGTGTGTGTCAGGACAAACACAGACAGCGCCTTCTCTTTTGGCTAAATAGGGTGACCATTCCTCCTCTTTTTGGATCTAAAAATGTGTCCAGCCCGGATTTCTAAATTGCCCAAAATGTCTGGGATTCGGCTTTTGCTTCCTACGGTCGCTCCTGCACGCCACCATTGGTCGGTCATGTACGCAGACATTGGTCAAACTGCATCTCAATCATTACCCTCATCACCACGGCAACAGCCCAGAGCCAGAGCAGCAGCTCGCTTGGCAACAGGGACACACGGCTCCTGAACAGCCTAAACAATGCCCAAACGCAAATGTAAATTCACAGATGAATTGGAGAGAAAAATCCTGTTGTCATCTCGGTCTGGATCCGTGTGAAGCTGAATTGTTGAGGCCAAACGTTGAATGGAAAGGAAGTATTACTGTATGCTGTAAAGTTCAATAACAGTTGCATGGTTGTGAATACATTTGTCAAATATTTGTGTAATAAATATCCATATATTAAAGTTCAGTCCCAGCCATTCTTTCCCAGTTTGAGCTGATGAATCTTGACATGGTCATCCTGGAATATGGCTCTGATGTGTCTCACTGCATGATTGTTGAAGAAATGAAAAGCTACACACTCCATCAATTAGTGTTAGAAGAACATATACCATAATAATCCCTGCAATAATGATCCAATCACAGCCTCTGAAGCATCTGCAGTGGTGCCGCCCACATTCCTCCAGCATTCCATTAGAATGTCCAGCAGTGCTAATCTCTCTATTGTGATGTCACAGTCAGAACACTAGAACTGAAGCTGCAGGAGTCCTGGAGCCCATCGCTTTCTGCAGAGTCTCGGTGTAAAGTCATTCTTCTGCTGTGCTTGTGTTTGATGATAGTTTACAATGGCTTGTGATACTGGAGTTCAATCAGAGCATTACAGAGAACTGGCCTTTGCTCTGCGTTTAGCTGCTGAACTCACTGGACCACAGCTGGAGGATGACACTCTTCAACCAATCAGCGGCAGCTTCTTGTGGAGTCTGACTGAGCGGTAGGTATATTTTTATTTGTATAATTCTATTATATTCTAGTGATGAAAATTATTTAAATATAGTTTTTGTGTAATTGTGTTAATATTAGACATTTTTACATTCTGTAGACTACTGAGTAATGTTGCTCCTACATGTCAACTACCAGTCATTAGAGTATTAGTAGACTGTTAGAGATAGTAGAGTAAGGGGTTAGGGTTAGTAGAGTAAGGGGTTAGGGTTAGTAGAGTAAGGGGTTAAGGTTAGTAGAGTAAGGGGTTAGGGGTAGTAGAGTAAGGGGCTAGGGCAAGTAGAGTAAGGGGTCAGTGGTAGTAGAGTAAGGGGTTAAGGTTAGTAGAGTAAGGGGTTAGGGGTAGTAGAGAAAGGGGGTTAGGGGTAGTAGAGTAAGGGGTTAGGGGTAGTAGAGTAAGGGGCTAGGGCTAGTAGATTAAGGGGTTAGGGTTAGTAGAGTAAGGGGTCAGGGGTAGTAGAGTAAGGGGTTAAGGTTAGTAGAGTAAGGGGTTAGGGGTAGTAGAGTAAGGGGTTAAGGTTAGTAGAGTAAGGGGTTAGGGGTATTAGAGTAAGGGGCTAGGGCTAGTAAAGTAAGGGGTTAGGGTTAGTAGAGTAAGGGGTCAGGGGTAGTAGAGTAAGGGGTTAAGGTTAGTAGAGTAAGGGGTTAGGGGTAGTAGAGTAAGGGGCTAGGGCTAGTAGAGTAAGGGGTTAAGGTTAGTAGAGTAAGGGGTTAGGGGTAGTAGAGTAAGGGGTTTGGGTTACCCAGCAAACATGCAACGTCAGATAAACATTCAGATCATGTCTGTATAACGTCCGTCAGTTCAGACCCACTTTTGTACGCCTGTGGACGTGCAAATCTGGTTCAGTATCTAGTTTAATAACGTGACGTCTGACTAGGGACCCATTTGGAAATCTATGGACATACGAAACAGGTTAAAATTATAAACTTCGGACTAGGACCCCTTCTGGACGTCTGTGGACGTGCTAAACTGGTGAATTATTTGAATGTCTAACTAGGGACCCCTTTGGATGTCTGTGGACGTGCAAAACTAGTTTAATATCAGGACGTCTGACTATAACCCCTTATGGAAGTCAGTGGACGTGTGAAACTGGTTCAATTTCTGAACGTCCGACTAGGGACCCCCTTTGGACGTCTGTGGACGTTCAAAACTAGTTCAATATCTGGACGTCTGACTAGGACCTCTTTTGGACGTCTGTGGACGTGCTAAACTGGTTAATTATCTGAATTTCTAACTAGGGACCCCTTTGGATGTCTGTGGACGTCCAAAACTAGTTCAATTTCTGGAGGTCTGACTAGGATCCCCTATGGATGTCTGTGGACGTATGAAACAGGTTCAGTATCTGAATGTCTAACTAGGGACCCCTTTGGATGTCTGTGGACGTCCAAACTAGTTCAATTTCTGTATGTCTGACTAGGATCCCCTATGGATGTCTGTGGATGTGCGAAACAGGTTCAGTATCTGAACGTCCTACAAGGGACTCATTTGAACGTCTGTGGACGTGCAAAACTGGTTCAATATCTGGATGTCGCCTGGTACTGGTGCTGGGGCGTCGCCTGGTACTGATGCTGGGGCGTCCTTTGGTACTGGTGCTGGGGTGTCCTCTGGTACTGGTGCTGGGGCGTCCTCTGGTACTGGTGCTGGGGCGTCGCCTGGTACTGGTGCTGACTGGTGCTGGGGCATCCTCTGGTACTGGTGCTGGGGCGTCCTCTGGTACTGGTGCTGGGGCATCGCATGTTACTGGTGCTGGGGCGTCCTCTGGTACTGGTGCTGGCGCGTCCTCTGGTACTGGGGCTTCCTCTGGTACTGGTGCTGGGGCGTCCTCTGGTGCTGGGGCGTCCTCTGGTACTGGTGCTGGGGCATCCTCTGGTACTGGTGCGGGGGCGTCCTCTGGTACTGGTGCGGGGGCGTCCTCTGGTACTGGTGCTGGGGCGTCGCCTGGTACTGGTGCTGGGGCATTCTCTGGTACTGGTGCTGGGGCATCCTCTGGTACTGGTGCTGGGGCATCCTCTGGTACTGGGGTGTCGCCTGGTACTGGTGCTGGGGCATCCTCTGGTACTGGTGCTGGGGTGTCCTCTGGTACTGGGGCGTCCTCTGGTACTGGTCCTGGGGCATCCTCTGGTACTGGGGCGTCCTCTGGTACTGGTGCTGGGGAGTCGCCTGGTACTGGTGCTGGGGCGTCCTCTGGTACTGGTGCTGGGGCATCCTCTGGTACTGGTGCGGGGGCGTCCTCTGGTGCGGGGGCATCCTCTGGTACTGGTGCTGGGGCGTCGCCTGGTACTGGTGCTGGGGCATCCTCTGGTACTGGTGCTGGGGCGTCCTCTGGTACTGGGGCGTCGCCTGGTACTGGTGCTGGGGCATCCTCTGGTACTGGGGCGTCCTCTGGTACTGGTGCTGGGGCGTCGCCTGGTACTGGTACTGGGGTGTCCTCTGGTACTGGTGCTGGGGCGTCCTCTGGTGCTGGTGCATCCTCTGGTGCTGGGGCGTCCTCTGGTACTGGTGCTGGGGCGTCCTCTGGTACTGGTGCTGGGGCGTCCTCTGGTACTGGTGCTGGGGCGTCCTCTGGTACTGGTGCTGGGGCGTCGCCTGGTACTGGTGCTGGGGTGTCGCCTGGTACTGGTGCTGGGGCGTCCTCTGGTACTGGTGCTGGGGCGTCCTCTGGTACTGGTGCTGGGGCATCCTCTGGTACTGGTGCTGGTGCGTCGGCTGGTACTGGTGCTGGGGCGTCGCCTGGTACTGGTGCTGGGGCGTCCTCTGGTACTGGTGCGTCCTCTGGTGCTGGTGCGTCTTCTGGTACTGGTGCTGGGGCGTCCTCTGGTGCTGGTGCGTCTTCTGGTACTGGTGCTGGGGCATCCTCTGGTACTGGTGCTGGGGCGTCCTCTGGTACTGGTGCTGGGGCGTCGCCTGGTACTGGTTTTGGGGCGTCGCCTGGTACTGGTGCGTTGCCTGGTACTGGTGCTAGGGCGTCGCTTGGTACTGGTGCTGGGGCGTCCTCTGGTACTGGTGCGGGGGCGTCCTCTGGTACTGGTCCTGGGGCGTCGCCTGGTACTGGTGCTGGGGCGTCGCCTGGTACTGGTGCTGGGGCATCCTCTGGTACTGGTGCTGGGGCGTCCTCTGGTACTGGGGCGTCGCCTGGTACTGGTGCTGGGGCATCCTCTGGTACTGGTGCTGGGATGTCCTCTGGTACTGGGGCGTCCTCTGGTACTGGTGCTGGGGCGTCGCCTGGTACTGGTACTGGGGTGTCCTCTGGTACTGGTGCTGGGGCGTCCTCTGGTGCTGGTGCATCCTCTGGTACTGGGGCGTCCTCTGGTACTGGTGCTGGGGCGTCGCCTGGTACTGGTGCTGGGGCGTCCTCTGGTACTGGTGCTGGGGCGTCCTCTGGTACTGGTGCTGGCGCGTCCTCTGGTACTGGGGCGTCCTCTGGTACTGGTGCTGGGGCGTCCTCTGGTGCTGGGGCGTCCTCTGGTACTGGTGCTGGGGCATCCTCTGGTACTGGTGCGGGGGCGTCCTCTGGTACTGGTGCGGGGGCGTCCTCTGGTACTGGTGCGGGGGCGTCCTCTGGTACTGGTGCTGGGGCGTCGCCTGGTACTGGTTTTGGGGCGTCGCCTGGTACTGGTGCTAGGGCGTCGCTTGGTACTGGTGCTGGGGCGTCCTCTGGTACTGGTGCGGGGGCGTCCTCTGGTACTGGTCCTGGGGCGTCGCCTGGTACTGGTGCTGGGGCGTCGCCTGGTGCTGGGGCGTCGCCTGGTACTGGTGCTGGGGCATCCTCTGGTACTGGTGCTGGGGCGTCCTCTGGTACTGGGGCGTCGCCTGGTACTGGTGCTGGGGCATCCTCTGGTACTGGTGCTGGGATGTCCTCTGGTACTGGGGCGTCCTCTGGTACTGGTGCTGGGGCGTCGCCTGGTACTGGTACTGGGGTGTCCTCTGGTACTGGTGCTGGGGCGTCCTCTGGTGCTGGTGCATCCTCTGGTACTGGGGCGTCCTCTGGTACTGGTGCTGGGGCGTCGCCTGGTACTGGTGCTGGGGCGTCCTCTGGTACTGGTGCTGGGGCGTCCTCTGGTACTGGTGCTGGGGCATCCTCTGGTACTGGTGCGGGGGCGTCCTCTGGTACTGGTGCGGGGGCGTTCTCTGGTACTGGTGCAGGGGCGTCCTCTGGTACTGGTGCTGGGGCGTCGCCTGGTACTGGTGCTGGGGCATTCTCTGGTACTGGTGCTGGGGCATCCTCTGGTACTGGTGCTGGGGCATCCTCTGGTACTGGGGTGTCGCCTGGTACTGGTGCTGGGGCATCCTCTGGTACTGGTGCTGGGGTGTCCTCTGGTACTGGGGCGTCCTCTGGTACTGGTGCTGGGGCATCCTCTGGTACTGGGGCGTCCTCTGGTACTGGTGCTGGGGAGTCGCCTGGTACTGGTGCTGGGGCGTCCTCTGGTACTGGTGCTGGGGCATCCTCTGGTACTGGTGCGGGGGCGTCCTCTGGTGCGGGGGCATCCTCTGGTACTGGTGCTGGGGCGTCGCCTGGTACTGGTGCTGGGGCATCCTCTGGTACTGGTGCTGGGGCGTCCTCTGGTACTGGGGCGTCGCCTGGTACTGGTGCTGGGGCATCCTCTGGTACTGGTGCTGGGATGTCCTCTGGTACTGGGGCGTCCTCTGGTACTGGTGCTGGGGCGTCGCCTGGTACTGGTACTGGGGTGTCCTCTGGTACTGGTGCTGGGGCGTCCTCTGGTACTGGTGCTGGGGCGTCGCCTGGTACTGGTGCTGGGGCGTCCTCTGGTACTGGTGCTGGGGCGTCCTCTGGTACTGGTGCTGGGGCGTCCTCTGGTACTGGTGCTGGGGCGTCCTCTGGTACTGGTGCTGGGGCGTCGCCTGGTACTGGTGCTGGGGCGTCCTCTGGTACTGGTGCTGGGGCGTCCTCTGGTACTGGTGCTGGGGCGTCGCTTGGTACTGGTGCTGGGGCGTCGCTTGGTACTGGTGCTGGGGCGTCGCCTGGTACTGGTGCTGGGGCGTTGCCTGGTACTGTTGCTGACTGGTGCTGGGGCATCCTCTGGTACTGGTGCTGGTGCGTCGGCTGGTACTGGTGCTGGGGCGTCGCCTGGTACTGGTGCTGGGGCGTCGCCTGGTACTGGTGCTGGGGCGTCCTCTGGTACTGGTGCGTCCTCTGGTGCTGGTGCGTCTTCTGGTACTGGTGCTGGGGCGTCCTCTGGTGCTGGTGCGTCTTCTGGTACTGGTGCTGGGGCATCCTCTGGTACTGGTGCTGGGGCGTCCACTGGTACTGGTGCTGGGGCGTTGCCTGGTACTGGTTTTGGGGCGTCGCCTGGTACTGGTGCGTTGCCTGGTACTGGTGCTAGGGCGTCGCTTGGTACTGGTGCTGGGGCGTCCTCTGGTACTGGTGCGGGGGCGTCCTCTGGTACTGGTCCTGGGGCGTCGCCTGGTACTGGTGCTGGGGCGTCGCCTGGTGCTGGGGCGTCGCCTGGTACTGGTGCTGGGGCATCCTCTGGTACTGGTGCTGGGGCGTCCTCTGGTACTGGGGCGTCGCCTGGTACTGGTGCTGGGGCATCCTCTGGTACTGGTGCTGGGATGTCCTCTGGTACTGGGGCGTCCTCTGGTACTGGTGCTGGGGCGTCGCCTGGTACTGGTACTGGGGTGTCCTCTGGTACTGGTGCTGGGGCGTCCTCTGGTGCTGGTGCATCCTCTGGTACTGGGGCGTCCTCTGGTACTGGTGCTGGGGCGTCGCCTGGTACTGGTGCTGGGGCGTCGCCTGGTACTGGTGCTGGGGCGTCGCCTGGTACTGGTGCTGGGGCGTCGCCTGGTACTGGTGCGTCGCCTGGTACTGGTGCTGGGGCGTCCTCTGGTACTGGTGCTGGGGCATCCTCTGGTACTGGTGCTGGGGCGTCCTCTGGTACTGGTGCTGGGGCATCCTCTGGTACTGGTGCTGGGGCGTCCTCTGGTACTCGTGCTGGGGTGTCGCCTGGTACTGGTGCGTCGCCTGGTACTGGTGCTGACTGGTGCTGGGGCGTCCTCTGGTACTGGTGCTGGTGCGTCGGCTGGTGCTGGGGCGTCGCCTGGTACTGGTGCTGGGGCATCCTCTGGTACTGGTGCTGGGGCGTCCTCTGGTACTGGTGCTGGGGCGTCCTCTGGTACTGGTGCTGGGGCGTCCTCTGGTACTCGTGCTGGGGTGTCTCCTGGTACTGGTGCTGGGGCGTCGCCTGGTACTGGTGCTGACTGGTGCTGGGGCGTCCTCTGGTACTGGTGCTGGTGCGTCGGCTGGTGCTGGGGCGTCGCCTGGTACTGGTGCTGGGGCATCCTCTGGTACTGGTGCTGGGGCGTCCTCTGGTACTGGTGCTGGGGCGTCCTCTGGTACTGGTGCTGGGGCGTCCTCTGGTACTGGGGCGTCGCCTGGTACTGGTGCGTTGCCTGGTACTGGTGCTAGGGCGTCGCTTGGTACTGGTGCTGGGGCGTCCTCTGGTACTGGTGCGGGGGCGTCCTCTGGTACTGGTCCTGGGGCGTCGCCTGGTACTGGTGCTGGGGCGTCCTCTGGTACTGGTCCTGGGGCGTCGCCTGGTGCTGGGGCGTCGCCTGGTGCTGGGGCGTCGCCTGGTACTGGGGCGTCCTCTGGTACTGGTGCTGGGGCGTCCTCTGGTACTGGTGCTGGGGCGTCGCCTGGTACTGGTGCTGGGGCGTCGCCTGGTACTGGTGCTGGGGCGTCCTCTGGTACTGGTGCTGGGGCGTCCTCTGGTACTGGTGCTGGGGCGTCGCCTGGTACTGGTGCTGGGGCGTCCTCTGGTACTGGTGCTGGGGCGTCCTCTGGTACTGGTGCTGTGGCGTCCTCAGGTACTGGTGCTGGGGCGTCCTCTGGTACTGGTGCTGGGGCGTCGCCTGGTACTGGTGCTGGGGCGTCCTCTGGTACTGGTGCTGGGGCGTCCTCTGGTACTGGTGCTGGGGCGTCCTCTGGTACTCGTGCTGGGGTGTCGCCTGGTACTGGTGCTGGGGCGTCGCCTGGTACTGGTGCTGACTGGTGCTGGGGCGTCCTCTGGTACTGGTGCTGGTGCGTCGGCTGGTGCTGGGGCGTCGCCTGGTACTGGTGCTGGGGCATCCTCTGGTACTGGTGCTGGGGCGTCCTCTGGTACTGGTGCTGGGGCGTCCTCTGGTACTGGTGCTGGGGCGTCCTCTGGTACTGGTGCTGGGGCGTCCTCTGGTACTGGGGCGTCGCCTGGTACTGGTGCGTTGCCTGGTACTGGTGCTAGGGCGTCGCTTGGTACTGGTGCTGGGGCGTCCTCTGGTACTGGTGCGGGGGCGTCCTCTGGTACTGGTCCTGGGGCGTCGCCTGGTACTGGTGCTGGGGCGTCCTCTGGTACTGGTCCTGGGGCGTCGCCTGGTGCTGGGGCGTCGCCTGGTACTGGGGCGTCCTCTGGTACTGGTGCTGGGGCGTCCTCTGGTACTGGTGCTGGGGCGTCGCCTGGTACTGGTGCTGGGGCGTCGCCTGGTACTGGTGCGTCGCCTGGTACTGGTGCTGGGGCGTCCTCTGGTACTGGTGCTGGGGCGTCGCCTGGTACTGGTGCTGACTGGTGCTGGGGCGTCCTCTGGTACTGGTGCTGGGGCGTCCTCTGGTACTGGTGCTGGGGCGTCCTCTGGTACTGGTGCTGGGGCGTCCTCTGGTACTGGTGCTGGGGCGTCCTCTGGTACTGGTGCTGGGGCGTCCTCTGGTACTGGTGCTGGGGCATCCTCTGGTACTGGTGCGGCGCGTCCTCTGGTACTGGTGCAGGGGCGTCCTCTGGTACTGGTGCTGGGGCGTCGCCTGGTACTGGTGCTGGGGCATCCTCTGGTACTGGTGCTGGGGCGTCCTCTGGGACTGGGGCGTCCTCTGGTACTGGTGCTGGGGCGTCCTCTGGTACTTGGGCGTCCTCTGGTACTGGTGCTGGGGCGTCCTCTGGTACTGGTGCTGGGACATCCTCTGGTACTGGTTCAATTCAATTCAATTCAAATTTATTTGCATAGCGCTTTTCACAATACACATTGTTTCAAAGCAGCTTTACAGAAAGTGCATTTCATAGATGAACAGTAAAAATGTTAGAAAGACAATGTTAAAGAATAATGTTCGAAAAAGTTAATCAATCGTGTATTAATTTAGGCCATAACAACGCTGGCGTTGAGTCGTCTCTTCACTGGCGTGAAGTCGTCTAATCACAGGTGTTGGGGCATCCGAAGTCTTCATGAGAGGCTGGATACAAACTGGAGCTGACAAACTATTTACCTCGGGACTAGTGTCCCGAGATAACAAAAGAAAAGCAGATGGGAAATAATTAGCGTAGCTGCTGTTCAGAATATTATATTAATGCTGTTGTTCCGATTTAACTGTAGTATAAAAGGTAATTATAATGTGAATGCTTGGCTAAAGAGATGCGTCTTTAATCTAGTTTTAAACTGGGACAGCGAGGCTGAACCTCGAACAATATCAGGAAGACTATTCCAGAGTTTAGGAGCTAAATGTGAAAAAACCCTCCCTCCTTTAGTGGACTTAGATATCCTAGGAATGACCAGAAGCCTAGAGTTTAGTGACCTTAAAGAGCGCGATGGATTGTAGGGCGATAGAAGATCCGTTAGATACACTGGAGCTAAACCATTTAGGGCTTTATAGGGCAGTAGCAATACTTTGTAATTGATACAGAACTTAATAGGTAACCAGTGTAGAGATGATAAAATTGGTGGTATATGATCATATTTTCTTGACCTAGTAAGAACTCTAGCAGCTGCATTTTGGACTAACTGTAGTTTGTTTATTGAGGATGCAGGACAACCAGCTAATAAAGCATTACAGTAATCTAATCTCGAGGTCATGAATGCATGCACTAACTTTTCTGCATCAGGAATAGATAGCATGTTACGTAGCTTAGCAATGTTTCTAAGGTGGAAAAATGCTGTTCTTGTAACATAAGAAATATGATTTTCGAATGACAAGTTGCGGTCTAATACAACACCCAGGTCTTTTACTGTAGTGGATAAAGTGACAGGACATCCTTCCAAGGTAAAATTGTATTGTGAGAGGTTTTGTGGGCAGTTTTTTGGACCAATAAGTAATACCTCCGTTTTATCTGAATTTAATAGCAGAAAATTACACGTCATCCAGTATTTAATATCTTCAACACACGCTGTCAGTTTAAATAATTTAGCGTTTTCATCCGGTCGTGATGAAATATATAATTGAGTGTCATCAGCATAACAGTGGAAATTAATTCCATGTTTTCTTATAATATTACCAAGCGGTAGCATATATATTGAGAATAGCAGAGGGCCTAACACGGATCCTTGCGGCACCCCATAGTCTACTGACATCATCTTTGATTTTTCCCCATTTAGACAGACAAAATGGTAGCGGTCTGATAAGTACGATCTAAACCAGTTTAATGCCTGTCCCTGAACACCAGTATAATTTTGAAGTCGATCTATGAGTAGTTTATGATCTATAGTATCGAACGCAGCACTAAGATCGAGTAGAACTAGTATTGAGATACAGCCTTGGTCAGAAGCTAGAAGTAAATCATTTGTGATTTTAACGAGTGCAGTTTCTGTGCTATGATGCGGCCTGAATCCTGATTGAAATTTTTCATAGATATCATTTTCTTGCAAGAAAGAGCACAATTGAGCGGACACAACTTTTTCTAGTATTTTAGACATAAAAGGAAGATTTGAAATTGGTCTGTAATTTGCTAGGCTATTATGATCTAATTGTGGCTTCTTAATGAGAGGTTTTATGACTGCCAGCTTGAATATTCTTGGAACATGACCTAAAGATAAAGACGAGTTAATAATATTGAGAAGAGGCTCTTCCAATACAGGTAACAACTCTTTGAGTAGTTTAGTGGGTATTGGATCTAATAAACATGTTGTTGGTTTAGATGCAATGATAAGTTTATTTAGCTCTTCCTGTCCTATAGTTGTAAAGCGGTGTAGTAGTTCTTGAGGGGCGATAGTAGCGGTTGAATCATAAGACATCATTAAAGATTGTACATTTACAATTTTATTTCTGATGTTTTCTATTTTCTCAGTGAAGAAATTCATAAAATCATTACTACTAAACTGTAACGGAATATTTTGCTCAGGCGATGCTTGTTTATTTGTTAGTCTAGCCACGGTGTTAAATAAAAACCTTGGGTTATTTTGATTATTTTCTATTAGTTTGCGGAGATGCTCAGCCCTGGCTGCTTTTAGGGCCTTTTTATAACGTGACATACTATCTCTCCACACGATTCTAAAGACCTCTAAATTAGTTTGTTTCCATTTCCGCTCTAAGTTACGAGTTTCTCTCTTGATAACATGTGTAGCACTGTTGTACCATGGTGCTTTAGTTTTCTCTCTAACCTTTTTTAATCTAATTGGTGCAACGATTTCTAATGTGCTAGATAAAATGTTGCTCATACTGCTAGTCATTTCCTCTAGTCTAAATAATATGTATAAATGTACATTTAAATAGTTTATTAATCATTTACTTACACTTTCTAAATGATCTTATCAACCACTGACAACTCCTAAATAACTGGTTTGTAAATAATGTAATAATTTAGAAATGATAAATTGATTACTAATAAAACATGACAATACAATTATTGAACACATTATAGATAAGCTTATAAATCGAGAACAAAGTATTTATAAAATGCTTATTAATGTATATTAATGCTTTATAAATTATGATTTAACCATTAACTAATGCTTAACTAATGATTCATTGTGTATAGTTATTATAAAGTGTTACCGAATATGTTTACTTTATTCAAGTTACTACAAGAAATACACCAAAGATGTGGTACACAGTATCAAGACATTAAGCTGAAACATTTATTCCTGCCACAGCATCTACTGGAAGTCACACAGCAAGTCAGCAACAACAAAATGTGTATAAAAGATAAACAGTGCAAAATCAGTACAGATGTAATATAATCAGTGTATCTGTAGGGTGAAAGTCATTTCGATACAAGTAAAATGATCATCTAAAATGGACTACAAGCAATGTATCATTTAAGTAATAAATAAATCAAAAGATGTGTAAATGAATATAGTATGGATATAAGATTATGCAAGTTTATATGAATACAGAAAATAGTAAAAAATAAAATAACAAATGGATTATAGCACAAGCCAACAATCACCCTGCAGATAAGATACGTACATGCACAGATGGCTTTACAAAGTAATATCCCTTACTTTCCAGCAGCAGAGTTAAATGCAAGAACAGTTAATCAAATATAACTTCTGAAAATTGCCCCAAAAGGCGCAACGCTGTTTTACTAAAACTTATATTTTAAGTGGGACTCCAGCTCTTCTCTATGTCAAGCATCCATTTGACGTAAACTCTACGGTTAATGTTTTCTTAAATTGCAACACTGTTGGGGATTTTGTCTGGGGACAAATAACAATAATCCATGGTCAATCCTTCATTCCGGAGTTTGATGCTGTGGGTCACCTCATCTAGTTTCTTGCGGAAAGTCTTTATAGCTTCCTTCATTGGTTGCTCTGTGAAGTGCATATCTGGATACATGCCTAAGAACAGCTGGGAAAAAGTAAACTCTTCAGAGAGGAGAACAACATTTTTCATTCTTTTTACATGGAAAACTGGCCCTCACTCAGACAAGCTTATAAAACACCCCGGGAAAGAATTGGGTATTTTCACAAACACATTTTCAGAGAAATGTGCTCATAATGTGGCATTTGATACAGTTTCAAAGAAGGTGAAGTGAGATGTTTGATCAAAGAAATGAGGGATTAAAATAGAAAGTCGTCAGTAATTATAATGAAGACAAAAGAATAATAATTAGAGCCATAACCCGGCTGGAGAGGTGTGAATGTGCGCAGCACAGATGAGTTATTATTATTACAATTTATACTGGATGATAACAAAGCAGAGCTCATAAACGTGTAACCCCATTAAATGAATAATATTCTGTCAATCCCCAAACACAACGACTGGTTAGGGACATTTTTAAAGTGGGATTTATCTAAGAGTCAGTTAATCAGATTGATAACACTACCTGGCTGAAAATACATGTACGGAGGCAGAGACGCAGAACACATAGACCGTAGCAAGCAAACTATGCGTCTAAAATAGTAGAGTGGAAACAGAGTGAGCTGATGCTGGAAAGGTACATGATCCAAGTGTCCAAAACATGAGACATCTTTATTTTAAGTTTCAAGATAATGCGTTAGCGTTTAACATACCCTGTCATGAAAAATGTTTGTGTCTGCTACAGTGCAATATGTTAATTTTACAGGCTATATCCACTGATCTATATAGAGAACAGTAGTTATATCCTCTTCTGTAAATGTTACTAATTCACGCGATTATTTCCATTTTGTATGAAAGCGTGTCCTGACAGTCTGCATTAAAGCTTCAAACTTCACTGAACGAGCGGCGGGCGGACGGGCACGCGGGCATGTGTGTCAAACAGACAGAACGCAGTCAAGAGGGAGACATTAATATTCAGCGAAAAAAACTAATTTAGCTGAAATATCCCTTACAAAAAAATAATGCAGTTTTTTTTTTAATTAATACTGCAGTTGTTACATGCAGAAAATTGCAATATTGCAGTTTTACTTCAATGTACTGCATTTATATTGCATTAATACTTCATTTATACTGCAAGTCTACAGTTGTACTTGATTGTACTGCAGTTTTACTTCAATGTACTGCAGTTATTTTTTTGTAAGGGATCTGCTGTTGGACGCTATATTTAGGTTTAAAAGTCAACATGTAATTCAAGTATTTTATGAGAGTAGTAACTGTAAAGGGATAACAGCATGTAATTGAATTGAAATGTAAGACGTTTCTACAGGATAAAGAAATGACAGTAACAGGTACTGTGTCCAGAGCGATAACTGTTAACACTGAATTTGTGTTTTTTAATATTTGAATGTACGGATTTAAACTGTCCTTTTGCATAGCATATTATTTTGCACATAATGTAGGCTATAGCACAGATAGACCCTTATGAAAATTAACCATGGTTCTATTAAATACCAGTTAAACTATGGATTGAAGCAAAACTATGGTTTATTTGTGGTTACTATGGAATAACTATAATAACCCTGTTTTATTTTATTATTATTATTTGTTTGTTTTATTCGTTGTAGTACCATGGTTACATTTTGTAAAGTATATTCACTAGTTATGTGTTCATAGACACGTTTGAAGGACAGCATTGGACAGGATGGGGAATAGTGTGTTTTGTCAGTAAAAAAGGGCTACATACATTTCAAAACATAATCTTTGGCCTTTTGTTTTTTTTAAACGGATGCCTTGATGCCCTACACCCCTCAGCTACTAACAGGATCATTCTTTTTTTAATTTGATTTGGTCAAGATTTCTGCCATGTCCTCTACAATTTCAGGTGGACAGAATAACAAAATGAGATGTCAAACCTCATCGCGCTGGAACCGAGTGAGGCCCCAAACTGTGCCTAGAACCTCACTGGAACAATCCCGGTCAGGCAGAGTGTCCATGATATATTCCAGGTCCACTTGGCCCTTCTGTTGGGGAGGCGGCTTGCGCATGGTGGAAGGGCTGTTTGGGATCCAGCCATACCACTCAAACTGGAATACAAAAGTTTACTCACAGATATTAGTGTATAGATATTATCCAGAATTTTCCCTAACACTTTTTAATGCTCTTGCAGATGAGATGAAAGTGTGTTATCTCACCTGTCCAAAGTTGAGGGCTGAATGTTGTGCTGAAGCTGTGAATATCACAGCAGTCAGGTACTCGGCCAACTCCACTTGAGTTTTCAGAGACTTTGGGAAATCTGTAAACAGTGGCAATATGCATTAACCTTGTGTGCATTTAAAGGAGACTCGATACAAAGATGCATATAGAACATCCAAGAACACAAACAATCATTCATGCTTGCACAGACAAACATACACTGACATTCTGCTAAAGTTGAACCTGTACTCACTGTCAGAATAATTCATGCCAAAGGAAACAGCCTTAACAAATTTTTGAATCTCCACATCTTTTTGAACTGTCTCATCGCTGTCATAGTAGATCTTGACCACATCAGAAACAAAACTGCAGGAAGATCAATGAGATGATGAATAAAAAACTCTGGATGCCACATTTCAAACATTTAAAAACATTTTCATTGGCATGTATGTGGGCTAATTTGTACTTTTACACTACTAGTACAGGATCTCAACGGTTGTTCCCCTGCCACTTACCAGTTTATTGCCTCCCAGACCTTCATGCCATCGTCTCTATAATGGTACTTGGGTGCATCTTCCATTCCTCGAGCTTTTATGGCCTCAGGGAAACACAGGGACTTGTAGGTGAAAGTCTCCATGGCCCTTTTCATCACTTCCTCAATCCCAGCTCCACTTACACTACTGATCTTTAGATACAGATAATTCAGTTAATCTTTGACCAAAATTTTTTCAGAAATGAACTAGGCTGTAAGCACATATTGATCTTACTGAAGTGATGATCATCTAGGAGGTTATGTATGAAGTTTTATTCTGGCTGTTTTTGTGTTTGCAGATATTTAGAAACTACACACTATGGTATATTAGAGAAAACACCAGCTAACTAAATACAATGAAGCCTACAAAACAGAAGACATCCCTAAGCCTAATAAGGTTAGAAATGACGGCTTTCCAGATGGGAATAAGATGCTGTTTATCTGTGGATATATTACATGAGGTGTAAAGCTACCTTGCTGAAGACTCCGTCTTCACTGATGAGCCTTTCACGGCCCTCTGCGTTGATTGCAATTGTGAAACGAACATGAGGTATCAGTAACTGTAAAAAGCAAACAATCCATTTAACATGTGCATTAAATCTTAATATGAATTCAAAAAGCATAACCTCAAACACGAAAAGTGGTTTCCATGCCATGCAATGAAGGATTTTGGTTAACATAAAATGGTTGTTGAAAAAAAGGCAAGGATATCAGAACCAGCTGTCCTTTAATAAGTTGACATACATGAAATCACAATTTTCAGCACTGAATCTAAATATCATGACTGCGAATGGAAAGACATGTACCTTGTATACAGGATGGACTGCAGAAAGCTGTCTGTACATGGCCATTTCAAAAACCTCTGATATCAGATGCGTCTTGAGAAGGTGGGTGACCAACTGGTGTACGTTAAAGTCGGAAGATTTTACCCACATCTTGGCAAGCATCCAATCATGCTCATCATCGTTTGGGAGAAAAATTGGGCTCGTTTTCCCTGAGTGTTGACTGAGCTGTTTCAGCAAAGCAGACATTTTGGTCAAGCACAGACATTTACATCAATGAGTAAATTCACAGCAAAAGCACTTTCCTTTTTACTTAATTGATACCGATTCTTTATGGGACACATACCTGGATGGCAATTGGCACTATTTGGTTCAATCTGTTGTTGTATAGTAGGCAGATGGGGGCAGTCAAATAGTACGGGGTGTCTGGGTGTGTCTTATTGGCTGGCACTCCCTCTAATATTTCATAATCTGCTATGTAGATGTTTCCTGCCTGTAAAGACAGAGATATTTATTAGTGTACACTTTTATCGGATATTTTATTAGTGTATAGTTTGGAACATTTGGTTTGTAAGTTAAAAAAACATTGAGTCATTTACATAAACTAAAAGATGTGAACGATTTCACAATACAGTAAGCAAGTCTTGGATTTGATCATTGACCAACCTTTAATTCCTCTTGAAGTGTGAGACCTCTCTGCAGACAGCCCTCCACCATCTCATGTGTGACGGGGAATTTGTCCGGAAGTTCCTTGCACTTCCTGATCATGACCGGATTGCAGCCATTCAAAAACTGATAGCCAAACATGTAATCCGTATTCCAGTCCTGTATCACGTTCTCTGTCCGGTTTTCAAAGAGAAACACTCAGTCAGAATCATGGTTGGTTTCCCACAACAATTGTGTTTGGATACATAGTTTTTGTTTAGATGAAGAAAAACTTTTACAATAACAACAAAACATTCTTGACAAAAGAAGAAATAATCCAAACCTAGTAGAGTGTTCTTGAGGTTATAATTTCCAAATATCTTTTCAAAACCTGCTATATCTTTCCAGGACTCAAAGTGACCTTTAAAAGAGTCCAAGGAGGAACTCACAAACCTGAAACAGAATACATGCAGTATATTTATAGACATGAACACTATTTGCATGAGAAAAATTCAGTATCAAACCAACAAGGACTGTGGTCATGACACGTTCCCCCCAAACTTACGCTCTCCTGAAATCCCTAGTAAAGTTTGAGTCTTTTTCCTCATCAAACCGAACGTCTAAAGGAAGTTCATCCAGTTTGGCATCTATGCTCTGAGGGAAGCCCTGGCGCCACTGAATCCATCTTCAAATAAAAAAATGACAACAGTTACTTAGTTACACCAAGGAGAAGTGTTTATTTTTCCTCATAGCCCATTTTAATGCATAGAGACGATTATAAACAAGACATTTGTATGTTGGTTGCCTTGCTTTTTCCTTTTCTTTAACATACAAATTGTAATCAATCAATCAATCAATCAATCAATCAATAAAATATTGGTTTCACAGACAGGGCTTATCTTAAACCAGGACTAGGTCTTGGGTAAATTTGGATATTTAAGTCACTTTTATAAAAAGGCCTTAGAAAAAAACATTACTGGTGTGCATCTTGAGACAAAATAATAGCACTGAAATATTTTTTAGTTAGTGCAAGTTATTTTCAGTTAAGATGGCTCAAATATGCATTTTAGTCTGGGACTAGCTCAAGCCTTGTCTGTGAAACCGGGCAATTATGTTTTAACAGTGACCTGTTTTTGGAAGCGCTCCAAAAAGTGTCAGCGTTGCCAAAAAGCCATTCTCTTGCTTTTCAAGAGTGATTAGTCACATGGCATTTACAGCTCAGGTAACGGCTAAAAGGAAAAAAAGAAGTTTCCAGAACCGAGTGCTCAGAAGCTAAGATCCAGGTCAAGTACTGTACTTCCATTGAGATTTATAGAAATCTTCATCGTCTAAGCCTAACACACCACTTTCTACCTCAATGAAGGTCACTTCATTGCAACTAATGAGACATTTAGCAGGGGCTAGAATATCTTTATAATATTTTTTTTTAATTCTTAGAATTTTACACTTCATCAGAGAATGGTATGAAACTTGGTAAAGGTTTTAGCACTTGCTATGTAAATACACACGCAAATACACACACACACACACAGACTGTAATGGTTTCATCAAACCTGAATATTTCCTGTCTAGATTCCAGTTCTTCTTGTCTTTGCTTTTTAAGCGAATCAGTGTCATCCTGAGGCAGTCGAGCTAAATAAACACACAAAGAAATACATATCACACACATATAATAATAATAATAATGATTCTAATAACTGAATAATGAACAAAGTGAGTCTGTCACGTACCACTGCCTTCTCTGATAATCACTTCAGTTTGGTCTAACCAGCGATAACAGGGGAACTCATAGCACTTTCCAGAGGGGGATTTCACTCTGATATGCCCACAAAACCACTGAGAATTGTCCATTTCAAGTTTCACCTGGACAATGTCTCCAAGGTCCTTCTCCACACAGATGTCAAAGGAGATCTCCTGTAACAACATCTTTTATTAGACACACGTTATAGGAAAAGAAACAAACATCACTCACACAGGCTTTGGTGAAGAGGGATTGATCCTACTTTGGTTTACTTAATTTTACTTAATTTTATTTTCATGTCATTGTAATTTTATCCCAATGTAAATAAATGAGTATCTACGGCAACAGGTATTTTCCACACATTAAACCATTCCCACAGAGGCAGAGTATTTGTACGAGTTCAGAGCTAAAGAAAAAGAAATGGTTCTGAACAGTTGCTTATTATTATTTTCTGTTCTCTTATATATGAGTGCACAAACAAGACAAAAGGCAGCAACAACAACAACAAAAAAAGAAGAGAGAAAATATTAAAATAATTACATCTTTAAAGTTCTTACCTGTCTAAAACCACCTAAATAGGGTTTTTTCAGCAGGATTTTGCCACTGCTCTGATTCTTCGACTCCAGTGTCAGGTAAAAATTCTTGATTTCCTCACCATTAGTAGATAACAACAGCTTGTAGGTCAGCGTTTTGCCTGTATGAAAAGACAAATAATATCTACAATCTCTGGATCCTCAGTTTAATTCTTAAACAACTTTATAAGTTTGCTTCCGACTCTCTTGTTTGCTCCTATATGTATATGTATGGTGACCAGTGGTTGCTTTAGCTGGGCTCTTGGTCCTTTACTTTTTAACATTACAGTTCTCTGGCTGCTGTAACTTTGTGTTAAAAAGGTACATGTGTCACACAATGTTCTTCCGCAAGACGCATGCAGTTCTGTTTATTAACCACTAGAGCGGTTACTACAGACTGTAGCTTTAATGTTAATAATAATAATAATACTAATATAGGGAACCCACACAATTCAAACATTCAAAAATGTACTGTCCCAGTTTTTTTTATTTTTATAAATTGATAATGACAGATGAAATTTCAGTGATATTTTGACCACTCAAATAGGAAATGTCCCTGGTTTGCATTTCAGAAATCTGGTCACCTTAGATTAGCCACTCAAAATATAATTTTAATGCTAGTATCATTTCCCTACACATTTCATTTTGTATATTCTTTTTATATTCTCTATAAAACGGTTAGGTTTGGGGTAGGGTTTAGGGATCTAACATTTATCTAGAAAATGGTTAAAGAGAAATTATACACGTTTACAATATTTTACATTTTGTACAAATGTTTACGTGTAAATATTGCCAACATCTATCCACAAAATATTATTAATATTCTTATTTTTTAGTATTTTGAAAGTCAGCTCCTGAAGCAATGTCATTGTAAACTCGCATTCAAAGTGTCATACTCTAATTCACAATGCATTGAAGACACTCACACGCTTTTGAACTTTTGAACAATGATTATCTCAAGTCGTTGCCGCTGATGGGCAGAATAAGGCAAAAAATAGGCAACTCGCATACCTGCATGATCTGCAATTTCTCTGCGTGCCAGTTTAGCTGCTGGCATAACAGCCTCCAAAAGATGTGCTCGTTTTGTCGCCATCATGTAGGTTTGCAGAAAAGCTGGATCATCAATCTCTTCATGCATTCTGAGGATGAAAGCCACAGTGACAACTCTTTTATATCCAGCGGATATAGCCTAGGTTTTTCTGTCCGTCTTGATTGGTGAAACTAGTGTATGGGGCAGTTACAGTTATAGAGACGCCGCCTTAAAGCCTGAGGCCCTAGGCAATTGCCTTCTCTGCCTTTAGGTTGTGCCCATGCCCCCATTTTTATATTGTTAATAATCTGAGCACATTAACCATTTTATGTGAGATTAAATAAGATTTTGTCCATTAATATGTAATTTTATGTGTATTTTCACTCATTTTACATTTCTTCAGCACCAAATAACAACGACTTCAACACAATCTATGGTTTTTATACCATTAAGGTCTGGTTTCACAGAAACGGGCTTAGATTAAACCAGGATTAAGCCGTAATTTAATTAAGCAGCTTTTATAAACGTGCCTTGGAAACAAACATCACTGGTGTGCATCTTGAGCTAGAATGAATGATTTGTGTTTGTTTTTGCGCCCACATAAAATTTGTTCTCCTCGCTTCATAAAATTAAGGCTGAACCACTGAAGTCACATGAACTATTTTAACAATGTTTTTACTCCCTTTCTGGACCTTGAAAGTGTTAATTACATTGCTGTCCATGGAGAGGTCAGAGAGCTCTCGGATTTCATCAGAAACATCTTCATTTGTGTCTGAAGATTAACGAAGAGATTGGAACGACATGAGGGAGAGGAATTAATGACAGAATTTACATTTTTAGGTGAATTAACCCTTTAAGCCTTGTCTGTAAAACCAGGGGTAATTTATTCACAGACATTAAAAAAACTAATAAACAATTATTTGACTTAAAGTAGGATATCAGTACATTTATTTCTAACCACTGAAGTGTAAATTTTGCACAGCGGGACATGCTTCTTTTGGTCTATAAACAAAAACTTCTCGATTAACATCATGTTCTCTTCAGTTAGGCATGTTAAATCTCTCTGAATCTCATATCTATATTAATTATAAGTAATTATTCAATAAAGAGATCAATAAATGATAGTTAGTCAGTCAGCCGGTAAAACGGAATGACCGGTAATCTTTAAATTCCACAAGCATGTGGGTTTCTGTGGAAGACATGAGAAAGAGCATGCTGGAGAAGTGCGTGCAGATCTTTCTTTCTCTCTTCATGTGCCATGTTGACTGTTGAAACGATGAATGACACTGTGGGTGTAAGCTTGTACGAAACTGAAACTCTTTCAATTGTATTTCTAAATTAAATTCCTTTCAGTGGTATTGGGCAACACTGTACGAAGTAAATCAATGTGTTTATAAACCCTGGTGGAAGAACCAGCTGGACCAGCTCAGAGGGGTCAACCAGCATGACCAGTGAAAGCTGTGTTTTAGAACATGGTATCTGGTAGCTGGTTGGACCACCCAAACCCAGTTTATGCTAGTAGCTGTTTTTATGTTTTTTGTATTGTAACCAGCTAGGGGTTGAAGCTGTTTTTGTGTAGCTGGTTTTTAATTTAATTTATAACAGCTGCTAGTTACAACACCCACCCTAAGCGTATGATAAAACCAAACTTATGCTTTAAGACAGGGGTTCTCAAACTTTTTGGGACCAGGGACCCCTTACAGTGGAGAACATTTTATAACAATCATAACAATAACAGTTATTAATACGCTTAACTATTTGTTCTCCTAAATGCCATTGGAATTAATTGCATTGTAATCTTTTTCACCCTAAAAACTTAAGACCTGTTTTATAGACAGTCCCTCCAGAAAAACGTGATTATGCGATCGCATGATTTAATGCATAATCAGCCAAAGTCTGCATATTTATGAGGGGGGGCGCATTTTTTGAAATACGCCGCACTTTCGCCGCGTAAATTGCCTACTTCTGTGTGCAAAATATGCGGGGCTAGCATGATTTCCTAATCCTCGCATTTTCGTTACAAAAAAGTCAGAAAGCAGAAAGTTGAAAAATGTTCGTTTACTTCACACAAGAGCCACCATTTCCCCCTGTTGCCATGGGAACGTTTTGAAGTGACGTAATTACCCGATGTGAACGTCATCGAAAAGCTGCAAACCCCCGTGGAGAAACCATAGATATCGGTGAAACCATGATGAACAACCCAGTCTCGCGGCAGTTCGTGACATAATCACGAAATTTAACCTATTGATTCGTGTTCATGGACACGAATTTCCCCATTTTTTCGTGTCACTCAGCACGACTTTCAATCTAATGTATTTCAATGGGACGTATTTTTCGTGTCTGCACCACGTTTTTCTTTCGAGAGCACAGTATCGTTTTTTTCTCAATTGTTATTCATTTTGCAAACTTTAAGAGATACATTACTCAACATTGAATCAAGAGATTTTAATCCTCGTTTTTATTGCTTTATATTCGGTAGGCTATACTCAACATTAATCTATTTATTCGTGTCCAAGGGCACAGATATCCTTCTTTTTTTTCCGTGTCACTCAGCACGACTTTCAATGTATTTTAATGGGACGTATTTTTCGTGCCTGCACCATGTCTTTCTTCCGAGAGCACACTATTTTTTTTTTACAATTGTTCTTCATTTTGTAAACTTTAAGGGCTATTACTCAACATTTAATCGGGAGGTTTTAATCCTTGTTGTATTGCTTTATATTCGGTAGGCTACTCAACACGAATTGGTTCGTGTCCAATAGCACGAATTTTCTTCTTTTTTTCGTGTCACTCAGCACGACTTTCAATCTAATGTATTTCAAAGGGACGTATTTTCCGTGCCTGCACCACGTCTTTCTTTGTAACATGGTCTCACCCCTATTCGTCACTTGACAACGGAGAGGGTCGTCCGATCTTTGAATTTTGAACTTTGATTATTTTTCTAACACTAACTCTTTTTCCTCTCTTTTTTATTTAATTTTATACATTAAAATTACATAATTACAGGACGGTATATTTTCTATATGCTTAAAACATTCATCGTTAATTTAGGTGGGATATTTGATAATTTCCCCATCACGTCCATAAGCCGACGTTGAGGGTAGCTAGCTAGCTGAAACCCTTTTCTAATTCGGTAATATCACGATTTTTCCTCTCTTTTTAATATAATTTATATATAAAATAATTGCGCCAAATAAAGAAAAGAAAAAAAGAATAGCCTACTTTTATATAACTTTCATCTCAATACTGATTATGAAGTTGTAATAAATTAATTATATAGCCTACTGCAGAAATGTTTATATTACTTTATGGTCATATCCTTTGGCAAAGAGATGGATGCATTCTGGGAAGTGATATGTGTTTAAATGTAATGGCTGCATACTCGTGTTTCCTTCACTTGGACATTTATGCTGACCCCTTTAAAATTGAGCACGGATATAAAATATTAATACTGTACTTTTTAATTATGATTGATATTTTGGCGCAATTTTGTGCAACACGTCACTGTGTGCGACCATCGCAGAAACCATTGCCCAGCGCGATTCCACCACGGTAAGTCGCTTACAACAGTTTAATAAGCAAGATGAATTCATAAGCATTATTTACACGTCCAAAATTAATACAATTACGAGTTTATAAAAAAAAACATGTTCTAGGCCTAGATATAGGTTCTAGATATATGTAGGCCTCTATATATATATTAATAAAAAAATATTTTAAAAAAATGTTACGTGACTTTTAACAGTAGCACAGGAAATAGGAAGAACGTGATCTGTATTTATTTATCCTAAGCATTTATAAGAAAATGGGAATCACTCACTATTAGGGTACACTTTTTATATCTTATATCAACATAACACTACGTAATTAACATTTTCTGTTGTTCTCCCTGCAGATCCTGTCAAACATATCACCTCTCGAACATATCTGAACCTGCTGTTTAAAACCCAAAGGCACTTTTAAGAGCCATCTCTTCATTATTTTCTATATCTTACATCCTCTCTGTTCTCACTATCTATATTTCTGTCCATCTCTTCAATCTTTATCTATCTCACGGTCTTTATCTATTGCTCTTTCTTTCCTCCCTGTCTGTCTTTGTCTACTTGTCTGTCTTACCCATCTTTTGTCAGCCTGTCTGTTTGTATCTGACTGTGTCTGTCTGTATCTGACTGTCTGTCTGTATACGACTGTCTGTCTGTATCTGACTGTCTGTCTGTATCTGACTGTGTCTGTCTGTATCTGACTGTCTGTCTGTATACGACTGTCTGTCTGTATCTGACTGTCTGTCTGTATCTGACTGTCTGTCTGTATACGACTGTCTGTCTGTATCTGACTGTCTGTCTGTATCTGACTGTGTCTGTCTGTATCTGACTGTCTGTCTGTATACGACTGTCTGTCTGTATCTGACTGTCTGTCTATCTGTCTGTATCTGACTGTCTGTCTGTATCTGACTGTCTGTCTGTATACGACTGTCTGTCTGTATCTGACTGTCTGTCTATCTGTCTGTATCTGACTGTCTGTCTGTATCTGACTGTCTGTCTATCTGTCTGTATCTGACTGTCTGTCTGTATCTGACTGTCTGTCTGTATACGACTGTCTGTCTGTCTGTATCTGACTGTCTGTCTGTATACGACTGTCTGTCTGTATCTGACTGTCTGTCTATCTGTCTGTATCTGACTGTCTGTCTGTATCTGACTGTCTGTCTATCTGTCTGTATCTGACTGTCTGTCTGTATCTGACTGTCTGTCTGTATACGACTGTCTGTCTGTATCTGACTGTCTGTCTATCTGTCTGTATCTGACTGTCTGTCTGTATCTGACTGTCTGTCTGTCTGTCTGTATCTGAATGTCTGTTTGTATCTGACTGTGTCTGTCTGTATCTGACTGTCTGTCTGTATACGACTGTCTGTCTGTATCTGACTGTCTGTCTGTATCTGACTGTGTCTGTCTGTATCTGAATGTCTGTCTGTATCTGACTGTCTGTCTGTATACGACTGTCTGTCTGTATCTGACTGTCTGTCTATCTGTGTAACGCAAAATATTTTATTAATGTTTAAATCTTAAAGGAATGGCTCACCTCTAAAACTTAAATTCAGTCATTCTTTTTTTCTGCTGCTGAATGCTTGTATGATCATAGTCTACTCTATGTGACGTCTCTACCAACACATTTAATGTAGACGCAAATGGGTAGAAAAACATAAAAATTCACACCTGGCAATTGATTATGGGAATTGAAGTAAACTGTTTTAAAACAACTGCAACTGCAGATGTAGACATGTAGATTCTAAGTGTATTGAGCCCTGTTTGTATTAATAGCATGCAGCACACTGGTCTACAATGGGATTTGGCACCCAGAGTTAAGTGCATTCAAGCATATGTGTGGTATGTTTTTGTAGGAGCCATATTTCATTTCTGTTTTCAGCCCACATACAACCATATTTATAATCTTTAGGCACACTGAGTGACCACAGCATTTTTTGTAGTGACATACTAATTGAACACATTACATTTGCAAAGACCCGTTTTGGTCACTGGGTCAATGAATCAAATGATGATGAATCTATATATACTCATTGAAACAATATCGAGGACAGTGCTAAAATGTAGATCATTAACGGAAATAACAGAGAAAAAAAAAACCATAACATTTTTGCTGGATACACCACAAACTGACACTGCTACTAACTTTGAGGCATAAAGCCCAAAGTTTTTTAGCGCACACAGTCTAGTCTTAACAGAACAGTTTGACCCAGACTGTAAACAAACATAATACTTGTCATTTTTTCAAAAGATATTATGAGCACTCTGGGTTTTATTTTCCTGACTTAAAGATATATTGTATTGGTTATCGTCATAGAAAATCAATCAAATATATTACAGATATCTAATACATCCAGTAGACTCTCAATAGTTCTCCTGCAATCAAAAGTGCCTTCAAATCTGGTTGGGGAAAATTTGGTATATATTATTCAAACACATTTAACTAACGGTTAAAACAGGTACAGATCAAGCTTAAGGTTAACCTCTATGTTTTAAATAAGCAAAACACAACACTTGTTAACTTGCACAGGATGGACCCAGGATTCCAGTGGCAATGAGGATCAGCTGATTACTCTGCAGCTCACACCCTGCGAGGCGAGCCCCACAGGGGCACAAGTTGAGCAGGCAGAATCCACGGAGGGGCAAGTGGAGCAGGCGGAATCCACGGAGGGGCAAGTGGAGCAGGCGGAATCCACGGAGCAGGCGGAATCCACGGAGGGGCAAGTGGAGCAGGCGGAATCCACGGAGGGGCAAGTGGAGCAGGCGGAATCCACGGAGGGGCAAGTGGAGCAGTCAGAATCCACGGAGGGGCAAGGTAATTAGAACAAATTTAAAGAGTTACAGTTTATATTTATAAAGGCCAAAAGTGTTTGACCCATGGGTTACCTTAACTTTACTTGACTTCCAGTGTTTTTCCCCCTTGATGCAGGTTAGGGCTCTTTTCAATGAAATGAACTCAAACACACCATGCTATAACTTTTTTGCTGCTTGATAAAGTAAAACTCACTAGGTGATGATACACAGGGCAACTTTTTGAGCAATTTTGCTGGGAAATCTTGCCGAGCGATTGTTCCTTGGGCACTTTCACATTGAAAATGGGCAACACATTTCTATCTGGATAATTTAGATGGGTTGTGGGCCCTGTGTCTCATCTGGTTGCCCGTTGACGGCAACATTGCTCAGCAACATTGCTCAAAAAGTTTCCCTGTGTATCATCACCTACAGGGTTCTCATTTTCAATGGATAATCAACAAAGTTGATCTGATATTACATAATTAGATAGATGATAGCTCTATCTGATTCTGTACTAGGACTGTTGGAAGGAATTTTGTGAGTCTATTATAAATCTAAAAGTCAAATAAGTACTACTAATCAAATGCTGAAATTACTAGGCCAAATTTTATTATTAAAGATATTAGGATAATTCAAATATTCAAAATAATTGGCAATGTCAGTGTCCCATGAACTCTTAACTTAACCATTCTCCCACCCCTTGCGTTCCCTGAACAAGTCAGCGCAGGATCGGCGCTTGTTGAAACAAATTAGGATTATCACAAACAGGATGGACATAAATGAGAAAATGAAACTGAATGAATGAAATGTGGAGTTAATGGAGCAACCTTAATTCAATCGCAATAAGAATGCATGCACTTTACACCTATTAATACATGTACTGCCACACTTGTGCGATGTTGTGATCTTCAAGAATTTTAAATAATAAGTTAAAGATTTATTTGGTATATGAGTAATTTTCTTTCTCCAAACCCACAGCTGTCTTCACAGGGTCAGCCAGGGGCACAGGCGCAAGTCGGAAAAAAAAGAAGTTAGGTATGTAAATAATGTTTGTCCGTCCTTCGGATGAGACATTAAACTGAGGTCCTGACTCTCTGTGGTCATTAAAAATCCCAGGGTGTAGGGTGCGGTGGGGTGTAGGGGTGTAACCCCAGCATCCTGGCCAAATTTGCCCATTGGCCCCTGTCCATCATGGCCTCCTAATCACCCCCATATACTGATTGGCTTCATCGGTCTATCTCCTCTCCACCAGTAAGCTGGTGTATGGTGGGCGTTCTGGCGCAATATGTCTGCGGTCACATCATCCAGGTGGATGCTGCACATTGTTGGGGGTTGAGGAGATCCCCCCTTCAATGTAAAGCGCTTTGAGTACCCAGAAAAGCGCTATATAAATGTAATGAATTATTATTATTATTATTAGGGTAATTATTGGTGGTTCTGATAACTGTTACCATAGCTTGGTAACTATGAAACTGTCACAGTGTCTGGTTGTGTTTCCCTGGGTTGTCACTAGAGGTCCTCGTTCTCACGGTGTCTTTCACATTTGACTTCAATTCCCAGCATTCTGTCTGTCACTCATCAGTTCATTGCACTCCAGCTGTTTCCCATCACCTTGTTAGATCTGTGTGTGTGTATATATACCCTGGCTGTTTCTGTGTTAGTTGTCGAGTCCTTGTTAGATGTCCTCACACTTCCTGGTTGGTTTCTTGCCTGTTCCTGTATTTTGTTATTCTTGTTGGATTGCTCACATGATATTTGACCCTTGCCTGGACTGGATTACGCTTTACGGATTACCCCAAATAAATATATCTAACTGCACTTGGATCTGTTTACTCTCCATTGTGTGTGTCGTGACAGAAGGACTCGACCACTAATAGATCCAGCAGTACGGGTACGGTCCGGTCGGTATGTGGATCCCGCGTAGCGAGATTTTTCCTCCGGGAGTGGATGAAGGATCCTCGATTTCTTTGTTTGCATATTTGTCAATGTGTGCTAGAAGGAATGAGGAGACCATAGCCGCCAGGCTCGTACAGGAGACGGTAACTTCCCCAGAGGTGGTAAGTTCGATGCCACCGACACGCCATCATGGACGGAGAAGGAGGAGGAGACACAGGCCGTCTGCCCAGCCAGAGACTGTTCACGTTCCATCTGCCCAGCCAGAGACGGTTCACGTCACGTCTGCTGAGACAGAGACTGTTCATGTCCCGTCTGCCCAGTCAGAGACTGTTCAGGTCACATCTGCCCAGCCAGAGATGGTTCAAGCCACATCTGCCCAGTCGGAGACAGATCGGGAGATGCCCATTCTCATGGCCGGGGGGGCACTGATCGGCTATTTAGAGCGTTTAGCTCGGATCCTGGAGACGCCCTTCAAACCTTCAGTGTCGTCTGTTCCAGAGCCGGAGCCAGTGTCTGTTCCAGAGCCGGAGCCAGTGTCTGTTCCAGAGCCGGAGCCAGTGTCTGTTCCAGAGCCGGAGCCAGTGTCTGTTCCAGAGCCGGAGCCAGTGTCTGTTCCAGAGCCGGAGCCAGTGTCTGTTCCAGAGCCGGAGCCAGTGTCTGTTCCAGAGCCGGAGCCAGTGTCTGTTCCTGAGCCGGAGCCAGTGTCTGTTCCTGAGCCGGAGCCAGTGTCTGTTCCTGAGCCGGAGCCAGTGTCTGTTCCTGAGCCGGAGCCAATGTCTGTTCCTGAGTCTGTGCCTGTGCTTGTGTCTGTTTCTGAGCTGGTGATGTCTGTTCCTGAGTCTGTGCCTGTGCTTGTGTCTGTTTCTGAGCTGGTGATGTCTGTTCCTGAGCCAGAGCCGGAGGCGTCTGTTCCTGAGGCGTCTGTTCCTGAGGCCTCAGTGACCGCGACACTGGCCATTATGGCCACAGCCATGTGGTGTGTGTGGGCCACGCACACACTTGGACCGGTGGTGTCTGTTCCTGGGCCGGTGGTGTCTGTTCCTGAACCGGTGGTGCCAGTTCCCGAGCCGGTGGTGCCAGTTCCAGTGCCCGAGCCAGAGGTGCCAGTTCCAGTGCCCGAGCCGGTGGTGTCCGTTCCAGTGCCTGAACCGGTGGTGCCTGTTCCAGTGCCTGAGCCGGTGATGCCTGTTCCAGTGCCTGAGCCGGTGGTGCCTGTTCCAGTGCCTGAGCCGGTGGTGCCTGTTCCAGTGCCTGAGCCGGTGGTGCCTGTTCCAGTGCCTGAGCCGGTGGTGCCTGTTCCAGTGCCTGAGCCGGTGGTGCCTGTTCCAGTGCCTGAGCCGGTGGTGCCTGTTCCAGTGCCTGAGCCGGTGGTGCCTGTTCCTGAGCCGGAGCCGGTAGTGTCGGTTCCTGTTCCTGAGCCGGTGGTGTCTGTTCCAGTGCCTGAGCCGGTGGTGTCTGTTCCAGTGCCTGAGCCGGTGGTGTCTGTTCCAGTGCCTGAGTTGGTGTCTGTTCCAGTGCCGTGGCCGCCCGAGGGAGAGTCTCCACCCTGGCTGCCTGAGGGAAAGTCTCCACCGCCCTGGCCGCCCGATGGACTGTCGTCGCCGCCCTGGCCGCCAGACGGGCCGTTGTCTCCGTCCTGGGCGCCAGATGAGCTGTCATCTCCACCATGGCCGCCTGAAGGGTCGTCTGCTCCGCCCTGGCCACCAGATGGACTGTCCTCTCCGCCCTGGCCGCCAGATGGACTGTCGTCTCTGCCCTGGCCGCCAGACGGACTGTCGTCTCCGCCCTGGCCGCCAGATGAACTGTCAACTCCGCCATGGCCGCCTGAAGGGTCGTCTGCTCCGCCCTGGCCACCAGATGGACTGTCGTTTCCGCCCTGGCCAGATGGACTGTCATCTCCGCCCTGGCCGCCCGATGGACTGTCGTTTCCGCCCTGGCCAGATGGACTGTCATCTCTGCCCTGGCCGCCAGATGGACTGTCTTCTCTGCCCTGGCCGCCAGATGAACTGTCATCTCCGTCCTGGCCGCCAGTTAAGCCATCACCCGCTGTCCTTGTTCCTCTCCATGGACCTGGCCCACCATCCCTCCCCCTGATCCTCCACCGTTCCACCTCCCTCCTGAACTCTTGTGTTATGTTGTAGTTACGTTATGGAGCGTCTGGTAGCCACTCCGTAGGGAAGGGGTACTGTCACAGTGTCTGGTTGTGTTTCCCTGGGTTGTCACTAGAGGTCCTCGTTCTCACGGTGTCTTTCACATTTGACTTCAATTCCCAGCATTCTGTCTGTCACTCATCAGTTCATTGCACTCCAGCTGTTTCCCATCACCTTGTTAGATCTGTGTGTGTGTATATATACCCTGGCTGTTTCTGTGTTAGTTGTCGAGTCCTTGTTAGATGTCCTCACACTTCCTGGTTGGTTTCTTGCCTGTTCCTGTATTTTGTTATTCTTGTTGGATTGCTCACATGATATTTGACCCTTGCCTGGACTGGATTACGCTTTACGGATTACCCCAAATAAATATATCTAACTGCACTTGGATCTGTTGTCTCTCCATTGTGTGTGTCGTGACAGAAACTCAATGAAACTCATTAGTGAAGCAGATTCTCTAATAAGTAAATTAATTACTTAAATAGGATTTAAAGGGGACCTATTATGCTAATTTCCAGTTCTATATTTGTATTCTGATACTCCACTAGAGTAGCTTTGCATGATCCTAAAAAAGTCCTTATTTATCTTTAACTGGTCCTTTATGCAGACCCTGTCTGAAACAGGTAATTTTAGATGGAGTATTCTAAAAGCCTACAATGATTACTATTTTCCAATGAGCCTGCATGTGATGTAAAATCTGGAGCCAAATTAAACAGCGTGTTTGCACACACATTAACTGAGAGGATGGTCTTTTCTCATATTTCAGGGGTGTCTAGACACACCAGGGACACATATTTATGTTGAAAAGACATTACAAAGTGCATTTTGTCTAATTATTGTAAATGTGTTTTTTTTTGTTTTCTGAGTGGATATATGACTGGACTGTAATCTTATATCCCACAGGGGGACCGAGGCATATGCCTGAAAGGAAAAGGCCACAAAAGAGTAAGTGCATGTAAATGCAATGATTCATACTTTGCTAAACATTGCAACTTAACCCCTGTTAATTCGCTTTAGTTCAATTGCTTTTTTTTTTTTAACTACTACAACAGACAATTTCCGGTAGTCACAATTTTATTTATTTAATAAATTATTTAGCAAACGCTTTTATCCAAAGTGACTTACAAATAAATACAATATTTACAATACATGCAGTCAAATCAACAACAGGGCAACAATACTGTATGTAAATGTCGTGACCAGTCCAGCTAGTCCAGCGTAGCACACGTAACCATGATTATTCATAATAGATAGCCTATAGAATAGGAATTAGTATTATTGAGATTATTACAATTGACAAGCTATAAAATCCAACAGGCTTAATTAGTCAAATTTGACCAAAATGATTGCCAAGTAGTAGAAGTAGCAGCAGTGTTCTTAGTTGTGAGCTGTGGCTTAGCAGTAGTATGGTTATTCAAGCAAGCATACCACATTGGAACCGAGAGTAATTTGGTTCCATGATACATGTTTTGATTAGTGATAAACATCACTTGTCATCCTTGCAAGTCTGGTTACTACTTAAAGGGTTAGTTCACCCAAAAATGTAAATTCTGTCATTAATTACTTACCCTCATGTCGTTCGACACCCGTCAGACCTCCTTTCATCTTCGGAACAGAAATGAAGATATTTTAGTTGAAATCTGATGGCTCTGAAAATCCTCCATTGGCTCAATGGCACGGTTCACTCTCAAGACCCATGAAGCTTCGAAGCGTTATGAATCACTGAGTTGATTCAGCGGTTTGAATCGCCAAATTTCAGCAGTTTGGCGGTTTGACACGCGATCCGAATCATCATTCGGCTCAGTGATTCATAACGCTTCGAAGCTTCATGATGCTTTGTTTTGAAATCGTCATCACTATGTAAGTTGTTATTTAGGGGTTTTTTTGCGCACAAAAACTATTGTCGCCGATTCATAAAGTTATTTTAGAACCACTGTAGTGAGATGGACTTCGTAACGACGTCTTTAGTACCTTTTAAGGGTCTTGAGAGTGAACGGTGCCATTGAGCCAATGGAGGCCTTTCAGAGCCATCAGATTTCAACTAAAATATCTTCATTTCTGTTCCGAAGATGAACGGAGGTCTGACGGGTGTCGAACGACATGAGGGTAAGTAATTAATGACAGAATTTTCATTTTTGGGTGAACTAACCCTTTAAGTATTCATAGTTGTGTTTATTTTGTTTCTAATCTAACTATCTAAAAAATATTTGAAATGTGTTTTTGATGTTCACAGATTGCTCCCCACACTCGCCTAGAGGCTTTCCCCATCAGGAGGGTATTAAGAGAAAGAGTGAGAAAGGTTAGACAGTCATAAAGAAACTGCAGAGTGTAGGCAGTATGCAGAGTGTAATATAAGATTTAGAAACTTCCGTGTGTTTTGGCAAATACATATATTATACATGCCATAATTGTTAGGTAGATACTTTTTATGTATTCAGTCTTTTTGAATTACAGTTTATGAAGGAGTGTCTTCTGAAAATCAGTGAAACTCAATGCCTATAATCAGACATAATAGCCTTATGCTAAGAATGGATTTTATTTTTTGTCTTTTCTTACATTAGGGCAAAGCAGAAATGCTGGTTGACTGGGAGCCCTGTCCAGTATGGTATGTAATATTCTGTTCTTCTGCTTTATGAATTAATGCATTCATTATTTATTTAATTAAACTTTTTTTTTTTTTTGCTAACATTTTTTTATTAATCTGTTCTGTTTCAGCTTAAACAAGCCTTTTAAACAAGTGTAAAGCACACATCATTACCGAACATGTCTTTTATAAGTATAAGTTTCATTTTCCATCTATGAAGGACCACCACCATTAATGCATGCATGAAGGTGGTGGTCCTTCATAGATGGAAAATGAAACTTATACTTATAAAAGACATGTTCGGTAATATTTTAAGTTTATTGGAAACCCCAACCAGTAACATAAAAAAAATCCCTTCTGTTTTTAGTGGTGAGCAGTGGGCCCATTCCTGGCAGCCAAAGGATTCACTCCAAAATAATGAAAATAAATAAAATGTATGTTTTGAACTCCATTTTGGTTTCAGCCTATTTATTAAATTGTTTCTGTGCTGCATTTGAAGTCATATCTCATCTTTCTGTAGTAATGAAAAGGGGAACATCTCCAAGAATATGACCTGGAGTTTAATCTCGAAAGGGAATGTACTAGAAATGTACTTAATCCAACTGAATTTTCTTTTTCAGATGTTATTCAAAAGCATGTTTCATATTTCATGATCATAAATTGCTCTGTTATTTTTTTACAGTTGACGTGTAATTTGATTTCATGTTCTGTTTTCTGTGCTTTTCAAGTTCACTTAACCTCACAGTCCACTGTTAAGAAATACAACCTTATGGCTTGTTTGACATGAAGCTAAAATATGAAGTTCAAAAAATAAGACTGTCCTTCTCTATACTCTCACATTATATCATATCTTTTACATTGTCTCTCTCACTCTCTTCTACTCCAAACTCATCAGCTGACTGGGTGTTTTATGTCTTAAACCAAATGTATTTTCATCTCAACCCTCTTGAGCCAATCGTGTCATACAGTAGGTCCCTCCACTGTGGTCATCAGGAGAAGAGCTCCACATTCATCTAGATCTCAGCATTGCTACTCACCCCTTCACCACCACCAGTGTCTCCATGTAGGGGATATCCCTTTTCATATCATGCATTTCTCTTAAAAGAATGAAGTCTTGATGTGGTCCAATTGCCTATGAAACTATATAGTTTCAATTTGTTATGCACCTTGTCAATAAATTTGTTTGATCATTCTTTAAGCCTCTAGTGAGTAATTAAGCAATAAATAAGCATTTGGAATATTTTCACTTATATTTTTGTGAAAGAACACAAATACACTACAATAACACTTGCAAAAGATAATAATTTTTGTTTTTACTTTTCCATACATAAATTTAATTCAAAACAATATGAGGATGAAGTGGTTGAGACAAAAGGAACAGACTACATTGAGCATATGTATATGTGAAATTTGTTTAACTGTACAAGTGGATTCTTTTTTAATTAAAATTTAGGTAAAATTTAGATATTCGAATTATCCATATATAATTTAATCAGGGCTCTCAAGTTTTTATAAAAAAATTGGAGTGTGGTTACATTTGTTAAGGTGGATGATTCTGGATATATACTGGATGATTCAACAAGGAGCTGAAAGCATTCTTTTGAAATGTTGGCCCATATTGATAGGATAGCATCTTGCAGTTGATGGAGATTTGTGGGATGCACATCCAGGGCACGAAGCTCCCGTTCCATCACATCCCAAAGATGCTCTATTGGGTTGAGATCTGGGGACTGTGGGGGCCATTTTAGTCCAGTGAACTCATTGTCATGTTCAAGAAACCAATTTGAAATGATTCAAGCTTTGTGACATGGAGCATTATCCTGCTGGAAGTAGCCATCAGAGGATGGGGACATGGTGGTCATAAAGGGATGAACATGGTCAGAAACAATGCTCAGGTAGGCCGTGGCATTTAAACGATGCCCAATTGGCACTAAGGGGCCTAAAGTGTGCCAAGAAAACACCCCCCACACCATTACACCACCACCACCAGCCTGCACAGTGGTAACAAGGCATGATGGATCCATGTTCTCATTCTGTTTACGCCAAATTCTGACTCTACCATCTGAATGTCTCAACAGAAATCGAGAATCATCAGACCAGGCAACATTTTTCCAGTCTTCAACTGTCCAATTTTGGTGAGCTTGTGCAAATTGTAGCCTCTTTTTCCTATTTGTAGTGGAGATGAGTGGAACCCGGTGGGGTCTTCTGCTGTTGTAGCCCATCCGCCTCAAGGTTGTGCGTGTTGTGGCTTCACAAACGCTTTGCTGCATACCTCGGTTGTAACGAGTGGTTATTTCAGTCAAAGTTGCTCTTCTATCAGCTTGAATCAGTCGGCCCATTCTCCTCTGACCTCTAGCATCAACAAGGCATTTTCGCCCACAGGACTGCTGCATACTGGATGTGTTTCCCTTTTCACACCATTCTTTGTAAACCCTAGAAATGGTTGTGCGTGAAAATCCCAGTAACTGAGCAGATTGTGAAATACTCAGACCGGCCCGTCTGGCACCAACAACCATGCCACGCTCAAAATTGCTTAAATCACCTTTCTTTCCCATTCTGACATTCAGTTTGGAGTTCAGGAGATTGTCTTGACCAGGACCACACCCCTAAATGCATTGAAGCAACTGCCATGTGATTGGTTGATTAGATAATTGCATTAATGAGAAATTGAACAGGTGTTCCTAATAATCCTTTAGGTGAGTGTATAGTAAAGCTACAATTTTATAACCCTAAAACCAACCCTACTCTGGAAACTGGAAGAACTTCAAGTATGGATGCTGATTTGTACGCTTAGTAACAAGTTCAATGGCACGTCTCTACAGGGGGGAGCGTGCCTATGTACCCACAGCCCTATGTTACCAGAGCCCTAAGTGCCCACAGCTCTTTGTTCCCACAGAGATAAGATGAGAGGGGGAGGAGAAAGGGAAAGGGCAAAGAGACAAGCAGTCTCAGATGAGATTTGTGCCAGCTCCCTAGTTGGGGTTATCCCTCTGTTCCCACAGCTCTATGTTACAGCTACATGTTATGCTACAGCTAGTTAGGGTTAGGTTTAGGTTTAGGGTTAGGGTTAGGGTAAAGTTATAACCCTAACCCTAAACCTAACCCTAACTAGCTGTAGCATAACATGTAGCTGTAACATAGAGCTGTGGGTTAGCATAGAGCATAGAGCTAGGATTAGGGTAACCCTAAACCTAACCCTAACTAGCTGTAGCATAACATGTAGCTGTAACATAGAGCTGTGGGAACAGAGGGATAACCCCAACTAGGGAGCTGGCACAAATCTCATCTGAGACTGCTTGTCTCATTGCCCTTTCCCTTTCTCCTCCCCCTCTCATCTTATCCGTTTCATCGATCTGTTGAAGGTTCTGATTGCTGTGTGATCAGTTTTGACTCTTTGTGTAGTGCTTTCTAAATTACAACATTGTATAGGCAATGATAAATAGATAATGTGTGTAAAGTTTTGCAGTGAAAGTTTAACAAATCTGACTCATCTGTCAAAACTGGGGAGTAGTGTTTATAGTTTGGGGGAAAGGGTGTGCTTTTTGATAAACAGTGTTGTGTTTTTGAAATTTGAGTTCAAATCCATAGTTATAGTGTTTCAGCAATCGAGAAAAACTGTAACATATACACCTAACATATACACATTACTTATTATGATAGATCTTGTTTAATTACAAACAAGGTTGATTGTTTGAAAATAAGTAAAAAGACATGCATTAAAGTAATTAATAATGCAGTTTATGTTAAACAGAGTTTAAACTGTTAAACAGTTTATCTGTAAACAAGATTCCACAGTGTGATGTTTTTTATCAACTATAAAAATATAAAATATTGTTTTTCAATAAAGTATGAAAAAGTAAAAACAAAATATTCATCTTTGGAAATACTTTTTCTTGTCTTTCACAACAACACCAGTGAAAATACACCAAATGCATATTTGTCAAACAAGCCATAAGGCTATATTTTAAAACATTGGACTGTGAGGTTAAGTTCACTTGCAAAAAGATCCAGCAGAACAAAGAATTAAGTCATCTGTCAACTGTAATAATATACAATATAAATTAAAATCGTAAAATAAAAAACGGTGTATTTTTCTGTTACATACTATAATGCATCTTTGCAGTGATATAAAGTTACACAACAGTTATATACACTCAATCAAGTAGTGATCCATAGGCAGCCTCCTCTGGGGAAAAACAAAATATCATAGACTGACAGACACTGCTGCTGCACCACAGAATAAGTGAATATTGAGAAATGCAATCAAGAATGAGTTTTTACATTAAGGCCTAAATGTGATGATAGAGGAATTGTCATGAGGTCACCAAAGTCATCATGTGCTTACAAGATTTCATGGCAATCTGCCCAATTAGACAATATTCTATTTTACATTCTGGTCTAATGATTGTGCTACAGGGAATGTCATAAGGTCAACATGACATGATTCATTGCTGAGCAAATTACAGAAATCGGTTCATAACATTTGTTGTATGCAAGTCAAAAGTTTGGCCTAACGTTGGTGCAAAAGAAAAGGTCACAGGGTCACCACAATTAATGGGAGTCTCTCTTAAAAGAGTATACACTACCCTAATATCATTTGAGCCCAGTAATTACATCTGGTAATATCATACATGCAAAGTTGACATTTTTGGATAAGATTGGTGCACCTATACTGAGAGGTTTGTGCATTTTCACTGAACTGCAATGTGCTTACTAAATTGCTTGGAAAATCTAAAGACACAGTTTGAATTTTCAACAAGATTTTGATGTGGTTAATCAATCAGCATACTAATAATACACAGATTTAGGGCAAGTCCATTTCCTTCAACATAGTCCTTCGTGCAGCTTCCATCTGGGGAAATACAGAAAAACAAAAAAGCAAGAATTAGGATCAGAGGGTGATTTTCAGCTGTTTTAGAATAAGTAAGGTGTGTAAAGCATGAATAAAATACACAAATAAATTAATAAGAATATCAGTAAAGGTCTTTGCACACATACGAAAACCTAGAAAATCGAACCCGTTTCAAATTTTTTTATGACGGACGAAAGTTTCGTAGGCAGTGTGCAAGCGTGATTGACATAACGTGAGGTCGTATTTATTTTTTAACGTGCAAAAATTTCGGACGCGAATTTCGGACTCAGTGTGCAATGGCCTTAACAGGGGGTTATTCCAAAAAACAAACAAACAAACATACATAATAATAAATAAATTAACTAAATTGTGTTTTCCTCTTCATCCTCACTGGTGTCTGGACTACTGAGGCCACTTTGATCTTCCTCTTCAACATGTAGAAGGACAGAGGCCTCAGGACCTAAGGCAGTCTTGTACTGTTGGAGGACCACTTGCAACCGTTCTGACACCTCTGACAGTCTTCTTCTTAAGAGACAGCAAAGTCCCTCATTTCCTTGGTCTACGTCTCAAAATACAAACGAGATTACATTAAAGACAAACTATATTAAAGGTTGTATCAGCGATTTCAGGCCCAAACATAAATTATCACATTAATCTAATCTTTCCTAATGATCCGCTAGCTGCCTGCCCCATAAGCAAGCCGTCAAAAAAACGCGTCTCTGTAGGCAGCCTGGGCTCTGAGATCTGCACACAAAAACAATTGCGCTTACCACCACTCAAAACCAAAATAAATAGTGTTCCAACCAATCACCGACAGGGGCGGGTGTTGTGAGGTTTTCGCGTGCAGCCGTCATAGGCAGCCGTGCACGAGCGCAAAACCTCACAACACCCCCCGAGATTGGTTGGAACACTATTTATTTTGGTTTTGAGTGGTGGTAAGCGCAATTGTTTTTGTGTGCAGATCTCAGAGCCCAGGCTGCCTACAGAGACGCGTTTTTTTGACGGCTTGCTTATGGGGCGGGCAGCTAGCGGATCATTAGGAAAGATTAGATGAATGTGATAATTTATGTTTGGGCCTGAAATCACTGATACAACCTTTAAGATTGTTTCATAAGGCCAAATAACTTAAATGGAGTAAAAATATATCACCAATTCAAATCTACATAGCAGGATGATTGGCATTTTTATGTGTATCGCTGACATGGGACCAGGCTAGCTTCTGTATAAAACAACTTAAGGCAAGTGGCTCACTGAGGTGACTTTATGGAGGGAGGCCCAAAGCAGCATATATATGTCTGATAGCTGTTTTAAGTTAACAGTTTTCTTCTTCACTACAGTTTTGCTGAAGTAACACATTTTGTTACTTGCTTACCAGGGGTGCGTTTCCCGAAAGCATCGTTGGCCAACTATGGTCGCAAGTTCTGTCGTTATCAGCATAGTTCAACGATTTGGTGTTTCCCGAAACCATCGTTCCAACGAACGTTCGCAAATTGCATCGCAAAATTGTGTGGTTGGAACGACAGCTCTTGACCTGTGGTTAGAAGTATAGTTCCTTGTTAGTTTGTCGTGTCGACGTCATTGATTTCGCAGCAGCTGGGATGTGCTCTATTCAGAGCTATCGACCCTATAGCCTATTTCTTTCGAAGGTTTCACCATCCACTTTAAGTAATTTGGATGACTTAAAGTCGAGGTGCCTAGGTTTTACACAATTTGCTTTCTTCATTACAAATTATTTGAAACGATATAATAGCGTGACGACCGCAATTATTCTCCCTTCGAAGTGCCCTCCGAAAGGATTATTTATGCTGGTTGGGACGCAGTCTTGGTTTCGTTTGTGCGAAGAAACGGTGAGTGTGCAAGTGAGTAGCTTTGTTAAATTCCCAAAGACAAATTGTCATTTAACAATATTTTACAAAAAGGGGTTTACCCTTAAATATTAAATTGTATCTGTACTGTAGCATTACACACGCAACACATGGAGTGCTTAGCGCTAAGGAAACGTAGGCAGATTCAGATTTATTTTATTCTGACATTTAAACATTTAACAAATGATGACATAAATCAACATAAAGTCTGAAAAGGAATAGGCAGAAGCATTTATTTTTTGGGTGATTTCTGCCCAGGATTTTTTTTTTAATCAGCATTTGTTACACAATTTTTCAGCTTTGAAAATAGCTGTTTTTTTTATTCTCCACCTCCTCCAAAAGAACTGTAACTTCATTTTTTGAAAATTGTGGTTTTCGCGTCATTTTCATATAGGTCATATGAACACATAGCTGTATGGCAAGGGGACTTAAATAGGTAGGCTAATGATCTTAAGCAAAATATGCAACAGGTGTACACAATAGTATAACAATCACAGTGATCATTGATCAACAGTAAAACCCATAATTTATTTTCATTTTAATTGTGCTGATCTATCAATATTCAATAAGAAATTAATAAATATGAAATTGTGAAATTAATAGTTATAGATTTTTGGGATCAGAGAAGACAACATTGTGTTTATATATGTTTATATTTTATTGTTCAAAGAATGAATGTTGAGTTGTTAACGTAATTACTCCACATCGTCACTAAGAAAGCGCAGTCGAAAAGAGAAAAGAACCAAATTTACAGCAGGTGGCGATATGTGCTCATAGCACCAGTCCGCCATTAGATCGAAGAAGAAGAAGAAGAAGAACATCATAACGACAGCTCCAACCAATGTGGTTCAAACCATGGTTTTGCGACACAGGTACCATGGTTTCGGGAAACAGTAGTGACTAGCTAGTTGATTTCTTTAAAGATGCATCGTACTATGGTAGTTAAACCAGCGAGTTGCATCGTTGTACGGGAAACGCACCCCTGGACCGGTGACAGAAATAGGGCTGCCACTAACGACTATTTTTATATTGATTAATCGATCGACTAATTTATCACAATAATTTTCAACAATTTTACTTGAAAACATTTAATATAACTTGCAATGTTGGCCTTCAGTAGTGTACTATAAAAAAAGTATAAATGTAAACAAGCCCTTGACAAAATGTAAAACTATAAGAGTAAAAAGGTACACATTTGTAAACCAACATAATAAAAAAGAGAATTTCAGAAAATACTTTATATAGAATAGTGTTGTCACGATACCAAAATTATGACTTTGATACGATACCAGACTAAAATACCTCAATACCGATACTGAATCGATACCATGGCAAAAACAGTAAAAGTAATTGAATAATATGACAGAACTTACTATTCATTGTTTTAGGGTTAAAAAACCCCTAGAAATGTTCCTGCCCTGCCCTGCTTCACACAGAATATTAGGTCTGGCCCTTTAAGAGCTGCATGGACCAAATTCATTATAACACCAGATTTCTCATTCAACTCTGTATACGTGAAAAGAAGAGCATTTGAGAGTTCATGCTTGCGGTTGCCAGATTTCAGTAATTTAAATCCCCCAATCAGAGCTTTTCTGTTAAAAGAACACTGTATTCTTTCTGTATTCTTTTTTACTCGTTTATTCGTTTTACTTAAAATGCATGCGCTCTCTCTCTCTCTCTCTCTCTCTCTCTCTCTCTCTCTCTCTCTCTCTCTCTCTCTCTCTCTCTCCTGTGCGTGTGTAAGATCTGAAAACAGCAATAAACAATTGAGCTGCATTTCAGCAATCTCCATTTAAGATTTTCTGCTTGAAGTGTCATTCAGTCGGTCTGTGTTCTGTCACGACTCACAAGCCGTTTGTGGTTGTGTTTGCTGAATAACTGCACTTGTGTGAGCTGCTGAAATGAGCCAATCAGAGCAGAGCTCTGCAATTTAAAATATTGTATCAATGCATTCTATGGCACCTTTAATGTAAATAATTTCACTCATCACCACAGACTTGGGTTCAGTGTGGGATCTAGTGATAATGTGATCAGTTTTTACCTTCCACATCAGGTGCACAGAGGTTAAAGAATCCATGCGTCAGAAAAGACAGATGTCTGTACCCTCACCAGTCAGCACTTACATTGCAGCACAAGCTAAAGTGTTCAGCACCTGTTATACATGATGTGTAACACATGGATAAATCATTATACAACACTTTCTGCATCCCCTAATCTAAAGTCTAAATCAGGGGTCGCCAACTAGCGGACTCCGGTCCGAACCACGAGATGCGTCCATCTGAACCGCGAAGCCTTTTGACTAAATAAATATGCCACATGCCATTTATTCTTCCTGCATCCTGTACGAGGCCTGTGTGTCTCCTGCTCTGATTCTGATGTGGTTGTCAAAAGTGGCACTTTTGAATTTTTCCAACACTGCTGGCACTGTATTTTTGCCTGTTTGTGTTTCTGAATGATATTGCTAATGATATTTTACCAGTGCAATTTGAAGCACAGAAGAGAGCAGTGTTCAATATTAGAGACATTTAGTTAAGACTATACATGTGAATAAACATAAAATGTGTCGAGATTTCTGATCCGGGGGGGGGGGGGGGGGGGGGGGGTATTTGCGTTCATTGACTGTCATTATGTATCTCAGTTCAGCAGGAAAAAGCACTTTAGTTGCTAGTAATGTTGAAATTAATGTATTTTGAGTGCAGATTTAGAGATGAAGGCATTTTTAGTTCATCATATTTTTGTCAGACATGGTTACTGGTTGAGTTTAGATATTTTGTACCAAAGTAACTTAAAGGACATAACAGAACAACAACAAAATTAGATCAATGAAGGATTACCTAGGTTTGCTTTAACAATATGAACAGACATGTTTTGTCCATATGAGAACATATTATATTTTGTTCAATTAAGAACAAATGCTATCTACACTAATTTCTTTAGTCTGGCAATAAACATACATTATTGTTTTTAGGTATATAATTGTCTGGACCTCGGCTGGTGACGAGGGTTCATTTACTGGACCTCAAGCAATTTTAGTTGAAGACCCCTTTTAAACTATCCATCACACATAAACATGTTTCATATCACTTAAAGATCTTCCTGTTACAATTTATGCATCTAACATGATCTCATGAGCTTAGTACGCAAAGTCAGTCTGACACACTTGCGTTTGCATACACACTAATGGGCGTATGTACAGCCTCTAAATCAGTTTTACATATAAATACTTTTGGAAATTACAAATGTTTCCTTTATTCTACTTCTCCCCAGAATGAACTCTCATGTGGACTTTAAGGTTTCCATCTTGACTGAAACTGTCTCCACAGTGAGGGCAGGTGTAAGGGTCATTTCTACTGTGAATGTTCATGTGGACTTTAAGGGTTCCTTTCTGAGTGAAACTCTTTCCACACTGTTGGCTTGTGAAAGGGCTCTCTCCAGTGTGAGTTTGCGTGTGCCTTTTGAGGTTTCCCTTTTGCCTGAAACTCTTTCCACACTGTTGGCAGGTGTAAGGGCTCTGTCCAGTGTGAGTTCTCATGTGAGCTTTAAGGGTTCCTTTCTGACTGAAACTCTTTCCACACTGTTGGCAGGTGAAATGGCTCTCTTCGGTGTGAGCTATCATATGGTTATTTAGGTTTCCTTTTAGCCTGAAACTCTTTCCACACTGTTGGCTTGTGAAAGGGCTCTCTCCAAAGTGAATTCTCATGTGCCTTTTAAGGTTTCCCTTTTGCCTGAAGCTCTTTCCACACTGTTGGCAGGTGTAAGGCTTCTCTCCAGTGTGAATTTTCATATGAACTTTAAGGTTTCCTATTTGAGTGAAAGTTAATCCACACTGTTGGCAGTTGTAAGGCTTCTCTCCAGTGTGAGTTCTCATATGGATTTTAAGGGTGCCTTGTTGATTGAAAGTTACTCCACACTGTTGGCAGGGATAATGCTTCGTTCTAGTGTGAACTCTCATGTGGACTTCAAGGTTTCCATGCTTTTTGAAACTTAGTCCACACAGATGGCAGGTGAAATCACAGATAGTCTCTGTCTTTTGAGCCCTTTTACCTGAGGATGTTTCTTTAGTCTGTGAGGAACTAAAATATTTTTCATCAATTATAAAATTATGTTTCCTGTCCTGATCTTTCTCTTCCATTTTATTCAGATCTTGACTCTCTTTCAACGCCATCAGGTCTAAAGCAAAAAAACAAAAACAAAAAAAAAACATAAAAGTTAATCCCAGTTTAAAGCAACAGACATTCGACACAAACATTTAGACACACAAAACATTAAAACTAATAACATGTATACTGGATCATATACGCCAGGGGTGCCAAACTCAGTTCTTGGAGAGATTCCGGGTTGCATTCAAAAAAGTCAGAGATTACTTAAAACAATTAAGCACACAGTATGTGGAAAATATCTACGATAATATCTATGCCTAAAACATCAGGGAAACACTACCTGACAATTTTAGACCAGTTGACTTCTATCCTGGCAAAATGTATGGGAAGAATTGTAAGTAATCATGTTCTGTCTTCAGTGAGTATTATTTTATATGCATTGCAGTTTATATATAGACCATACAGGGGGACAGAGTATGCCACAATTACTTTAATTGATTTTATTGTAAAGCATGTTCAGGACTCTTACGTAAGAGAACTTTTTATTGATTTCACCTCAGCTTTTAATAGAATGCAGGTTCACTTGCTTCTATCACGTCTACAATGTGAATATAAATTCTGCTGTGGCATATTGGATCAAAGATATGTGAAACATTTGTGAACGCTGCCATCCGAACTTTGGTGCGCACCAAACAAGATGGGTCTCGGTCCGCTTCCAGACGAATGCTAGTTACGCATGTAACTGCCTCTGGCATCCACCCGGAATTCAAAAAACCAGTGTAAACACTATTGAATTATCGCAGGGCCAGCCCACTAGGTCGAATAAATATAGACAAGACACGTGGATATGTATGCTGAGCTCTGGGGGGGGTTATAAGCCACAGTAGCTCAGCAATCTGCCACGAAAACACCTGTCTCGCACATTCCGAGTGATTAAGGCGGTCATCCAGAATTCACCACCAGAGGCAGTGCAATCACTACTGCATGACACATACTAACATAGTCATGAGAAATGCCACCCACCTGATGTAAAATTGAGCAGTATACGGTCTAAATTGAGCAGTAGAGCTCACATAACACTTCAAGACATCCAGCAACCAACGCAAGCACAATTCGCAGGAAAGTGAGGATTCAGAGCAAGTTCAGACAGCGTGCACCCTTCAGAAAACTGCAGACAAGACTGGAAGATCCACCAACTGGAACATGATATGCAGAAATGTACGCTCGTCCAGTAAACGTTGAAAAAAGTTGAAGGTGCTCAGAATGTCACGTTGCAGAAATCCTGTGTAATGTCTCCCATAACAGAGGGATAGGTGGAAACGCATATATAGGCATTTTGGCCATTCGTGAGATCCTGGCCCAAGGGATTGGACACTTTCATCCTTGCGACCCCAGGGGAATCACCACTGTAGCGGCCATTAACATTCCTATTAGTTGTAGGACCATCTCGTACTGCAAAAACGAGTCAAAAGCTGCAAAATATTTGTCACAGAATCCTTAAAAATGGAGGCAGACATTAGGTGGGAATTCAGGGTCATTCCTATGAACGTAGTGGTCTGTGTTGGAATCAGACAGCTCTTTTTCATGTTCACGGAAAAGCACAACTTCTGCACGTCTCAAAAGCAGTCTGGAGTCTTGCACTGCCTGCCGTCTCGTGGGGGCACAAGGAAGCCAGTTGGTAGCACTTTGAACTGGTAGGACTAATTCAGGAAACTGAAACACAGAAACTTTCTGTGATGAACAACAATCGTGACGTGAAAGTATGCATCTTTCAAGTCGACAGGCCGGAAACCACCATCCTACTTGGGACCAAGAAGATACATTGAATAGAGCCCGTCTCCCTGAATGAGGGTATGAACTCTGTTCCTTCTGTAACAGTGAACAAATGTCCTGAGAGAGAACCATTGCGTGAACTGACAACCGTAGGAACAATTCTTGAAAACCTGGGAGGCCGGCTTTGAAACTGTAGAGTAAATCCCCTGCTCAGAGTCGTCAAAACCCAGGGGTCCGTTTCAGAAAGGAGGTTAAGTGAAAACTCTGAATATGTTAACCCTGAAATGAGGGAAACTGGGTTTTCTGTTTCAGAAGGGGAGGTATGTCAAACCTATATATATATATATATATATTAGGGGTGTAGCGGTACACAAAACTGACGGTTCGGTACGTACCTCGGTTTTGAAGTCCCGGTTCGGTATGGATTCGGTACAGCAGTTTTACAAAATTGCTTTTTATTAATTTTTATTCAACAGTGGTTTAATTAAGAAAATTGTGTCTGTCCTTAAATGAATTCAATTATAACTAAAAGTTTCTTAAAGACAATGCTGTAAACTATATAGGGAGCCCTTACTTACATATAGCTATTAAAGATTAACAACAGAGCCCAAACTATTAGACTAAATTCAGTTGCTATTTATTTTTAGATATAATAATCAACACTCATAAGCTTCACATAAGGCAGTTTTTGCATTAACTTCTAAATCTAATTATTTTTATTTGTTGTTGAAATATAATCATTTAGTGGCTGTAATTTTCATGACAGGTTTATTTAAACATACATTAAATAAACAAGACATCACTAACAGGCTAAGTAGTATATAATGAATATATAACGGCTAATATAATGAATATAACGGCTAATATAATGAATATATATAGGCTAATATAATGAATATAACGGCTAATATAGTGCATGTATTCAGTGAAAGAGTTGATTTCTCTAGTGAGCTAACAGCTGTGGACACTGAATGACTTCTGAGTAAACGTGATTCTGCATGACATTGTTTACAAGCTGTTTTATTGTCTTTCCGCGGTTGAAACACAGATGGAGCGATTACACGACATATGATACATTTCAGTAAGTTGTAATGTATCCTCAACATACCTTAAGATGTATTAATTTATGTTTATTCTTTAGGAAGAGATGATCGCATTGACTCGCGCCGCTCGCTGCCGCTTTAAGTTGAACTGATACGCCTCTATCAGTCACGTCACATTAAAGAGCGTTAAAACGGCATTTATCGTGTTCCGCGCTTACAACAAGCCAACTGTTAACTGTTAAAGATTAATTTACATTCATAACCGTTCAGTACACGCGTGCACCGTACCGAAAGCCCTGTACCGAAACGGTTCAATACGAAAACGTGTACCGTTACACCCCTAATATATATGCAAATTACTATATAAATATAAAAGTAAATTACTATATTCCCTTGTTTTAGGTGTACCATAAAGCTCTCATTATAAATGTTAGTAATATGTATGTAACTCTCTGTCATTTATTTATTTGCCAAACAACAGCAATTTTCTTCAAATCTGCAGTTCTGGGTATGCGGACCCACGGCAGCTTTGGTGCCTACGCTCTGTTGTTATGTATCGTCATCACTGTCCTGCGTTCTCATTGGTTCGCTGGCATATGAGGGATTTAATGATCAGGGTAAGCTGTGAGCGAATCGTTCGCCCAAGAGGAAGAATTTGCTGTTACTGACAGATCTCAATCACCGAAAATCACATTGTGATTAATCATAGTCTGTGTTTAGCCTGGTCTTACCAGACTCTCGTACATTTAATTTGTACAGAGAGTCTGGCCACTCTCCATTGACAAGCGTTTACTTCCTTGAAGGCGGGAACTCTGTTAAAGTTTAAAAATATTGGATCTGCCAAGAGTCACTCTGGATCTGCCATAACTAATTGCTAACGTTTGGTTGTGACGTATGTCATGCGCTGTTCGCCTTTGATTCTCACATGGAAGTCCGTAAATAAATGTGCAGCCATCTCAGTGATAAAACCTTGTGCATTCGGATTGTGATTTATTCACGGTGGAGGGGAGAGAAATGTCATATGCTTGGTATGATAATAAATGCTTTATTAATCATAACAAATGTATGTACTTTTAACAAATGTTTACATGCTTTTCTTCTTTTATTTTTTGAGCGGTGATGAAATATATTGCTCTTGTAAACACTTGCTAGCATTTAAAGAAATACAAGTCTAGAAATGCATCCAAATTACAGCACATGCAGCCACACGGGGCTCTGCAGGGGTCTAAAAAGGATATAAACAGTGCATTTTGAATTTATATATTCTTGAAAACTCAGAGATGTGAATTCGGACAGCAATTACATTACCACACGACCTGGTGCTTGTCTAAAACAGTAGGTAATTCGGCCGGGGGTTTTTACGCGGGTGGTGGGAGATGGACGGCAATAAAATCACCACTGTAAATGATTACCGACTGAATAGGGCTTCAGCCAACTCCTTCACCACTAACGGAGCGAGCTGTCATGAAAATCATGGCCACCAACAAAACTCAGCAAAGATTGTTCTTGCTCCGGGTTAGACCACAATTACCTTTAACTTTTCGATATTCGTCAGCGGTGCCACAATGAAATTAAGGGCTACACTCGCATCTTTCTCCGCCGCCATTACTGAACTACAACTCAAACTAGAGCACAACATCAACGTCATCGTTCTCAGACACTCCCTCTGTTCGCTGACGGAGTACTGAAGGAAAATGAAAATTGAGCGGGAGTACGTAGGAGGGCGGAGCCAGGCTAGTCTGTTTGTTAAAGTCATGAATTGGATTATTTCAACTTAATTTTTTAAATGATAACTATATTTTTTATTATACTTGTATTTATTATAATGATATTTTACTTATATTTTATTCCTAATAGGATACTATTCTGAAATAAACAAACTGGTTAAACCCTCACCTGTAGTTATAACTGGCTCTGTTGATCTCTGTGAAAGTTTTCAGTCATTTTTTCGACCAAAAAATTGATAACATTTATAAATTGTTTTCTCCAACTATGATTATGTGACTTCACATTATGTGACTATGTGACTATGATTAATCACAATGTTAATCACAATGTGATTTTCGGTGATTGAGATCTGTCAGTAACAGCAAATTCTTCCTCCATGTTCAACTCCATGTCTGATAGGTCATGATAACACCGTTCAGAACAACTACAGACCAATAGCTAACCTCCCGTTCATTGCCAAATTGCTTGTGAAGGTAGTCGTAGAACAACTGCAGTCTCATCTAGAGCAAAATAATCTTTTTTAACCACTACAATCTGGTTTTCGTCCCCATCACAGCACTGAAACAGCACTTTTAAAAGTGCTAAACAATCTCCTTCTGGTTTCTGATTCTGGTGCGCACAGTGTCCTAGTTCTGCTCTATCTCAGTGCAGCCTTTGACACCGTGTGCCACTCCATGCTCCTTTCACGACTATCTGCAATAGGTGCTGCTCTTCAGTGGTTGACCTCGTATCTATCAGATAGACAGCAGTTTGTTAGGATAGGTAAAGATCGATCCAGTACCGTTACTATCACTCATGGTCTACCCCAAGGTTCTGTACTTGGTCCTCTCTTATTTCTCATTTATGTGCTGCCACTAGATCAGATAATCAGACGACATGGTCTTGACTTTCATAGTTACGCTAATGATGTTCAAATTTATTTCCCAGTTAAACCCAACTCAGCTTATCCTCCCACTCTAAGTTTTGCCTTCAGGAACTTAAAACCTGGAAGATTGATAACTTCTCACAGCTTAATACTTATAAAACTGAAATCCTGTTGATTGGCCCTAAATCACAGAATTTGCCACTTGATGACATTTTCATTGATATTGATGGTGTCCAGATTAGACCTTCAAAAACTGTGTGAAATCTGGGAGTATTGCTTGATTCCTCGTTATCTTTCGACACACATATTGGTCAGACAGTTAAATCGTGCTTTTTCCACTTGCGAAATATTGTTCGTATCCACCACTCCCTCAACTTTAACGACGCTGAAACCCTCAGATCCAGCAATGAAAACCTGCTTGTCGTCCCCAAGTTTAAACGCTCTACTGTGGGAGGAAGGGCTTTTGGTGTTAAATTATGGAATTATGGAATAAAATTATGGCCCTAAATTATGGAATAAGCTGCCCTCGACTATCCGTAACGCACCTACTCTACAGACTTTCTAATCCCAATTTAAAACTCATCTACTTTCTCTGCTCAGTAAATATTTATCCTTCTCTCACCTCCTCTGCCTTCAAGTGATCTCACACTTCAAGTTATGCTTCATGACTAATTACTGTTAATTGTTCTATTTGATTCTTTGAACTTTTGCTGTTGTTGTCTATCTGGAGTTACTTGTTGTACACCTGCTTGTTTATTTGCTATAATGAACAGGCTGACTGTCTTTTGATTGCAATTGATTGTACTCTTGTACTCCATTGTGAAGCGACCTTGGGTTCTTGAAAGGCGCTATATTAAATAAACATTTTTATTATTATTATTATTATTACTATATTTATTATATTATTTTGACACATTTAAATTGACACGCCATGGTGTTTCTTGTCATCTCTGATTTAGATGCGTGTCCTCAGCCGATGCGCTGTACCGTTTAAAGGTAAAGCATTTAGTTTATGTGACATTTGTTGCGAGTTGCGAGCACGCTGTTGGTGTTAGAGCTCCGTCGATTTGATTCATAATCCTTGATTTTCTCCTTAACACTCGCTTACAAACGAATATTTTCTACTATTTACAGCGTGTGAATATATCTACGATACGATTCTCTATAAAAAAACAATCGGATTGCTTTGATATCACTACTTATATCCGAACTTCCGCTAAGCCGTAGCCCGCTAGCATTGCACGCGTGGTAACTTATTTACACCGGTAGCCGTAGCCCGCTAGCATTGCACGCGTGATAAACTTATTTACACCCGTCACTGTACCGACAATTCGTCATCGTAGCACGTCTGCTACAATGACGAACTCGGATGTGTGTCTAATGTTACCTTTGAGTGCAGGCGAGGACACGTTCGAGCTGCATTCGGTGCTGTTGGAGTTGGACTCGGTGGCGAAGCAGATTAGCGACCTTCTAGACAGACAAGCCGTGCTGAGAGAGCGACGATCAGCGCTTGAAACATCACGCGCCGATGCGCACAAGTCAGTGGTTAATAACCTGTTGACTCCGAGCTCGTCTACTCCGTGTGTTTCTTTGCACAGGACGCGATCATCCCTGGTTTCGTTCACACCGGCACCGACACAGCACCGGGGACCGTGGGTTTTTCCCCAGCGGAAGACGCGAGCCAGGACCAGAGCTAGGACCTCTCCGCCCCTCCCGGTCTTCGAGATCTCCACCCGGAACCGCTTTTCCCCTCTTCGCGAGACGGAACGCAGCGCTGTGGTCATCGGTACTTCCATCGTCCGGCATGTCCACGCTACCTCAGGTAAAGGCAAAGTAATCACTCACTGCTTTCCTGGTGCTCGTGTTCTCGATGTCGCTGCGCAGGTTCCCGAGATCCTGAACGGTGACGAGCGCATCGGAGCTGTCGTGCTGCACGCGGGAACGAACGACACCAGGCTGCGGCAGACGGAGGTTCTGAAGAAGGACTACAAGAGCCTGCTAGAGATGGTGCGCAGAACATCGCCTGAAGCAACGATCATCGTGTCTGGACCCCTTCCCACGTACCGACTAGGACATGAAAAGTTCAGTAGATTATTTGCTCTAAATGAATGGTTATTGTCATGGTGTAATGAACAGAAGCTGCTCTTTGTAAATAATTGGAATCTTTTCTGGGAGCGACCTAGGCTCTTCCGTCCTGATGGCCTTCACCCCAGCAGAATCGGAGCGGCTCTTCTGTCGGACAACATCTCCAGGGCGTTACACACCACCATATGACTAGTAAGTACAGATCACAGTCTTTCCTGTACTAACTTAATTGACATAAGTACCAATGTAGAACATTATATAGAAACTGTGTCTATTCCTCGTTTAGTGAGATCAAACATTAAATCTACTGTAAGATCCAGGAAAAATATAATTGTGATTAAACCAGAAAATCTCAATATTAGTGAACAAAAACAATTGTGTCCTAACTTAATTGACATAAGTACCAATGTAGAACATTATATAGAAACTGTGTCTATTCCTCGTTTAGTGAGATCAAACATTAAATCTACTGTAAGATCCAGGAAAAATATAATTGTGATTAAACCAGAAAATCTCAATATTAGTGAACAAAAACAATTGTGTCCTAACTTAATTGACATAAGTACCAATGTAGAACATTATATAGAAACTGTGTCTATTCCTCGTTTAGTGAGATCAAACATTAAATCTACTGTAAGATCCAGGAAAAATATAATTGTGATTAAACCAGAAAATCTCAATATTAGTGAACAAAAACAATTTCTAAAACTAGGTCTTCTAAACATTAGATCGCTCACACCTAAGGCGGTTATTGTAAATGAAATGGTCACAGATAATAGTTTTGATGTACTTTGCCTTACTGAAACCTGGCTTAAGCCAAATGATTATTTCGGTCTAAATGAGTCTACTCCGCCAGGATACTGTTATAAGCATGAGCCCCGTCTGATTGGTCGTGGCGGCGGTGTTGCAACAATCTATAGAGATATTCTTAATGTTACTCAGAAAACAGGTCACAGGTTTAATTCGTTTGAAGTACTAGTGCTAAATGTTACGCTCTTAGATGCAAGAAAGAAATCCGTATTATCTCTAGCCTTGGCTACTGTGTATAGACCTCCAGGGCCCTACGCTGATTTCTTAAAAGAGTTTGCAGACTTTCTCTCAGATCTGTTGGTCAACGTCGATAAAGCATTAATTGTTGGAGATTTTAACATACACGTAGATAACACAAATGATGCATTAGGGGCTGCGTTTACAGATCTATTAAACTCCTTTGGGGTCAAGCAAAACGTCATTGGTCCCACTCATCGTCTTAATCACACACTAGATTTAATTATATCACATGGAACCAACCCAACCAATATAGATATTATACCGCAAAGTGATGATGTCACTGACCATTACATGGTAACTTGCATACTGCGTACTGCTGAAATCTGTCATGTTGCGCCACGTTATCGACCAGGCAGAACAATCATTCCAACCACTAAAGATAGATTCTCAAATAGCTTACCTGATCTGTCTCAGCTGCTCAGTGAACCCAAACAAACAGATGAACTAGAGGAAATGACTAGCAGTATGAGCAACATTTTATCTAGCACATTAGAAATTGTTGCACCAATTAGATTAAAAAAGGTTAGAGAGAAAACTAAAGCACCATGGTACAACAGTGCTACACATGTTATCAAGAGAGAAACTCGTAACTTAGAGCGTAAATGGAAACAAACTAATTTAGAGGTCTTTAGAATCGCGTGGAGAGATAGTATGTCACGTTATAAAAAGGCCCTAAAAGCAGCCAGGGCTGAGCATCTCCGCAAACTAATAGAAAATAATCAAAATAACCCAAGGTTTTTATTTAACACCGTGGCTAGACTAACAAATAAACAAGCATCGCCTGAGCAAAATATTCCGTTACAGTTTAGTAGTAATGATTTTATGAATTTCTTCACTGAGAAAATAGAAAACATCAGAAATAAAATTGTAAATGTACAATCTTTAATGATGTCTTATGATTCAACCGCTACTATCGCCCCTCAAGAACTACTACACCGCTTTACAATTATAGGACAGGAAGAGATAAATAAACTTATCATTGCATCTAAACCAACAACATGTTTATTAGATCCAATACCCACTAAACTACTCAAAGAGTTGTTACCTGTAGTGGAAGAGCCTCTTCTCAATATTATTAACTCGTCTTTATCTTTAGGTCATGTTCCAAGAATATTCAAGCTGGCAGTCATAAAACCTCTCATTAAGAAGCCACAATTAGATCATAATAACCTAGCAAATTACAGACCAATTTCAAATCTTCCATTTATGTCTAAAATACTAGAAAAAGTTGTGTCCGCTCAATTGTGCTCTTTCTTGCAAGAAAATGAAATCTATGAAAAATTTCAATCAGGATTCAGGCCGCATCATAGCACAGAAACTGCACTCGTTAAAATCACAAATGATTTACTTCTAGCTTCTGACCAAGGCTGTATCTCAATACTAGTTCTACTCGATCTAAGTGCTGCGTTCGATACTATAGATCATAAAATACTCATAGATCGACTTCAAAATTATACTGGTGTTCAGGGACAGGCATTAAACTGGTTTAGATCGTACTTATCAGACCGCTACTATTTTGTCTGTCTAAATGGGGAAAAATCCAGGATGATGTCAGTAGACTATGGGGTGCCGCAAGGATCCGTATTAGGCCCTCTGCTATTCTCAATATATATGCTACCGCTTGGTAATATTATAAGAAAACATGGAATTAATTTCCACTGTTATGCTGATGACACTCAATTATATATTTCATCACGACCGGACGAAAACGCTAAATTATCTAAACTGACAGCGTGTGTTGAAGATATTAAATACTGGATAACGTGTAATTTTCTGCTATTAAATTCAGATAAAACGGAGGTATTACTTATTGGTCCAAAAAACTGCCCACAAAACCTCGCACAATACAACTTTACCTTGGAAGGATGTCCTGTTACTTTATCCACTACAGTAAAAGATCTAGGTGTTATACTAGACCGCAACCTGACATTCGAAAATCATATTTCATATGTTACAAGAACGGCATTTTCCCACCTTAGAAACATTGCTAAGCTACGTAACATGCTATCTATTCCTGATGCAGAAAAGTTAGTTCATGCATTCATGACCTCGAGATTAGATTACTGTAATGCTTTATTAGCTGGTTGTCCTGCATCCTCAATAAACAAACTACAGTTAGTCCAAAACGCAGCTGCTAGAGTTCTTACTAGGTCAAGAAAATATGATCATATAACACCAATTTTATCATCTCTACACTGGTTACCTATTAAGTTCCGTATCAATTACAAAGTATTGCTACTGACCTATAAAGCCCTAAATGGTTTAGCTCCAGTGTATCTAACAGATCTTCTATCGCCCTACAACCCATCGCGCTCTTTAAGGTCACTAAACTCTAGGCTTCTGGTCATTCCTAGGATATCTAAGTCCACTAAAGGAGGGAGGGCATTTTCACATTTGGCTCCTAAACTCTGGAATAGTCTTCCTGATATTGTCCGAGGTTCAGACTCGCTGTCCCAGTTTAAAACTAGATTAAAGACACATCTCTTTAGCCAAGCATTCACATTATAATTGCCTTCTATACTACAGTTAAATCGGAACAAAAGCATTAATATAATATTCTGAACAGCAGCTACGCTAATTATTTCCCATCTGCTTTTCTGTTGATATCTCGGGACACTAGTCCCGAGGTAAATAATTCGTCAGCTCCAGTATGTATCCAGCCTCTCATGAAGACTTCGGATGCCCCAACACCAGTGATGAGACGACTCCACGCCTGTGAAGAGACGACTCAACACCTGTGATGAGACGACTCCACGCCTGTGAAGAGACGACTCAACGCCAGCGTTGTTATGGCCTAAATTAATATACGACTGATTATCTTTTTCGAACATTGTTCTTTAACATTGTGTTTCTAACATTTTTTATACTGTTCATCTATGAAATGCACTTTCTGTAAAGCTGCTTTGAAACAATGTGTATTGTGAAAAGCGCTATACAAATAAATTTGAATTGAATTGAATTGAATTGAACATTTGTGCCACCTAGCGGAGTTACAAAAATACAGCATATTTTGTAAAACTCACCCCCCTTGCCTCAAGAGGTGTGCTAGCGGATGCGGTCTTTAGCATCCTTGTTAGTGCCCGCCTCCCACGCCGGATACTCCTGTTTGAATCTCGTTCGGAGCGGGTCAGTAGGACTGGTTACAGGAAAAACCCAATACAAGTAATGTACTTTATCTTGTGTTTAGAGTTGTTCTGATTCCGATACTAGTATCGGAAATATCACCGATACCACAAAAAAATCTGGCATTGGTATCGGCGAGTTCTTGAACCCATGTACCTATCCAATACCATTTTCTTAAACAAGACCTAGTTATGACCTCAAGCTTTGCCTAACCACTGCGCGGTTCTTCCTCGGTGCTCAGAATGCATTGCAAACACAGGAAGTTGTGCTGTTTTGCCACAAGGAACCACTGTTTAGAGCAGTGAAGAAGAAATAAAAATGCGTTAGCAGTCGGCTATGTCCGCTGTTTACTGGCTGTTTAGCAGTATTTCGTCTCTGTGTGGACACACATGCGTGACGCTCACTGTCTTTGTAATGTCTACCGTTTGTCACTATCAAGCGGCAACCTCCCCCAGTTTCACATTTACATTTATTCATTTGGCAGACGCTTTTATCCAAAGCAACTTACATTGCATACAAGGTACACATTTTACATTTTTGTCAATTCTTGCTTTCCCTGGGAATCGAACCCATGACCTTGGCGTTGCTAGCGCCATGCTCTACTGTTTGAGCTACAGGAAAGCTAGCAGGAAAGCTCTCTACGTCCATATTCACAGTCTATGGTCACTATATGAGGACACGAACGCATAAACTGTCACTTCATGAGAATTTACCGTTTTATTTGGGAAAACTTTCATATAAGGAACACAGACACTGAAATATCTTTATGGCCACCCGTCAAAATAAAAGTTTGGTTTAAAACATTTTACATTGACAGAATATATTAGGCTACTGCTGTACAGTAGATTAAGCTACGCCTTTATGTAATAATAATACGTCTCTGCTACTACTAATAATGCCTAGATGGTTGCTTATTTTTCACTTTTGTTGAGTTGTAAGAGATTATTTCCTGATTCATATATGTATTTTTATATTCCTACATTTATTTGTTGCACTGTTTTTTATACAGTTATATTGTAAAACTAAAATACCTTTTTTCAGTTTGCAGTGTTAGATTTAATAAAAAAATATAATAAAAATAAATAGTAATTTTTATATTTATGTTGTTTTATTTTTGTAATTTTTGTTGAGTTATAATATTGTTTTGAACTGCTTGTTATTTACAATGGTTATGCTTCTATTAATTGTTTTCATTGTTTATTGTTTTGTTTTTGCAGGATGTTTTTGAGTTTTGAGTTTTTGAATTGTATTAAATCCAGACCAAAAATCATAATAATCAAACTAAGTCATGATAATTATTAATGTTAATAATAATATAGGGTTCAGCTTTGAGAATGAAACCAACCAGTGTGATCCTCAGTTTCTTCATGTTTCACTCTCAATGTTTCTTCAATCTTCATGTCTTTCCTCTCCTCTTTCTTTGTTTGTTCCTCAGTTTCTTCATGTTTCAAACTGAAAACATTTTCAATCTTCATGTCTTCACTCTCCTCTTTCTCTGTTTGTTCCTCAGTTTCATGTTTCACTCTCAATGTTTCTTCAATCTTCATGTCTTCTCTCTCCTCTTTCTCTGTTTGTTCCTCAGTTTCTTCATGTTTCAAACTGAAAACATTTTCAATCTTCATGTCTTCACTCTCCTCTTTCTCTGTTTGTTCCTCAGTTTCTTCATGTTTCAAACTGAAAACATTTTCAATCTTCATGTCTTCACTCTCCTCTTTAATGAACTCCATCTTTATAATAATAGTGTCATGTGGATCTCAGTCACTTCATCAGGAGTTTTTCTGTGTGTTTGTCCTGTTGAAGATGAGAATAATTAACAGAAAGAAAAATAAATCCACACTAAATCATTTCAGTTGTTCATCGCACTAGTAATGGAGTCAGTCAGATGGATAGTTTTTTTCAAAATTACAGAATTCAAATTATTATTCAACTCAACTACAGATGTATCGGCCAATGATTGGTAGCGGACGATAAAAGCTGTTATTTTCACTATTGGCCATCTGCTGATTGTTTAAAACAGCCGATGATCAGGGCCGATGGTGTCCTGTCAATCAAAAGGATGCAGGAAAAACGTGTCCGACTGCAAATCGTACTGTGTGTGTGAAGAAAATGTCTCGTGTTGAATTTAGGGCCAGATAACTTTTAAATAAGGGAGGAAAGTTCTCAGCGATATAATGACCGCTTTCATCTCTAGACAGTTTATGTGCAGCCCCTTCTCCGCTGAATGCCAGTGGCCGGAGAGTGGCTTGCTCTACCCCAACCTGGGTTGGATGCATCTGTCGAGACCACCTTCCGTCTCGTAATCGACAATAATGCAGACAGTTAAAAATAGCAACATAAAAGCGTCTCTATTTGACCCTATGAATCACCCGTAGCTCAAGCCAGGGTTGTAGGTCTGCGGTTTTTCCCTCCACTAAACATGATCTGTAGCGCCTGTCATCCAATAAATGCAAATAAATTGCTTTGTTACTTCTAAAAAGAATCAACATCATCATCTTTCCAATTCTGTCCATTTTATCACGAAATTCAAAGAATAAATGCCGTTTTGACGCTCCTGCATGTGACGTGACAGATCGCTGTAGCGCCTCAGTTCAAGCGGAGCACGAGTCATCTCTAGCACTTTAATACAAGTTATATCTCCAAAAACATTGATGAATATCAAAAGATATGTTGAAAGATACACTACAACTTACCGAAATCTGTAACATGACTCATGTAAACACATAATCACTGTTTCAACCGTGGAAATACGTCAATAAAACAGCTTGTAGGTCACTTCACATTGTATTTAGCCAAACGTTAGCTCAGGAAAGTCATCCGATGTTCATCGTTTGTTAGTTAACAATAAAGAAACACTAGAGAGGAGCTTATTTACTGTTAATTATACATGTTTGCTTGAATAAATTTGACATGAACACAAGTGCTTATGAAAAATACCTTATATGTGCAACATATGCATTATATGTGTACAATCATTTCAGTTTTTTATTTGGGTGTAATTAGCCTAGTATATCTTAAATAGATAGCAGTTTAATATAAAACCTTTGTTGTTAATTGATTTCTGGATTTATTTTTTAGATTATGTCTCTCACAGTGGACATGCACCTACAATGACAATTTCAGACCACTCCATGATTTCTAAGTGGGAGAACTTGCAAAATAGCAGGGTGTTCAAATACGGGGCCCGTCGGGCTCGGGCAGAAATGTAGGGCTCTACTTTGAGTAAGGCTGAAAGCGTCTTTCTGTTTTAATACATTTATTGAATGTCGTAATTACAGTAGGCCTATAGATAGTTATGATATTTGTGGCTGCACCGGGGTCCGTCATTACGCTAATCATGAGCGGTCCATGGCCCCTGCTACCCATGGATGTTAAGAACTGTAGGCTACATCAATACATTACAACAATTTCGTGCTATGGGCACTGCCACTGATACAGGCAGCGGAAGAGCCTATTTTACGGAGCTTGCTTCTGCTTTTCAAACGTTTTTACGACAAAAGATGTCGTTAAAACGACATAAGATATCGACACAATTACGACACAATTGAGTGGAAATAATAATATGTGTGTGGCAGTAATGCTTCACCGTAAAATTGAACTCGAGGTTTAAAAAAAAAGAAAAGAAAAAGTGGTGGGTACAAAAGGACTTATGACGAAATCTGGTGGGTACGCGTCCCCCCCGAAATCGACGCCTATGCACAGCACCCAAAATGTATCTGGCGCGCCGCTCTCTCTATGGAACCGGGCAGGAATCAAGCGCGTCTCCCCTGCAACTTATCAGCCAATCAAAAAACAAAAAAAGTCTACACAATAGCCAATCTGAAAATAGCACTAATGTATCTGGGTAAGATTGAACGCAACAACCAATGAAATAAAACATCCTGGAATTGTTCACCATCATCCTCGTTTAAAACCACTGGAGCTCTGAGCATCACTTTGAGCCCAGAGTAAGTCATGATCTCCTGTTTTAATTTTACAACAAATTGACACAAACAATGACAACTTGACTGCTGTTAGAGAATGTTTCCCAGATCATCAGCATCAGTTTTTCATGAGTGTCTGTAACTTAGCCAACAGTTTTACAGCCCGTTCACTGACAACACCTGCTCAGAACAAGTAGCCTAGTCTAGGCCTACAATAAGCTACATTCAATATTGCTTCAGAATACATTATATTTAAAACACACACAAATGTATTTATTTTATATATATATATATATATATATATATATATATATATATATATATATATATATATACACATTTATTTATTTATTTTCTTCGGGACAAGCAAATGTTTTACTCGGCCAAGTGAGTGACAGATTTACTTGTCCTTGAACACGTGAAGAGGCTTAATGTCGAGCCCTGACAGTAAGTCATCTCATATTTGCTGGGGAATATGTGTGTCTAGGCAGCTGGTAGGTTAAACAACAATTTGACCAGAGTATGTGAATTTCAGCAGCTAATTCTGACAATTGATTTAGTTGATTCAGAAGAAAAGAACAAGGAAAGATTTGCCATTTGCCTCCTCTCTGACATCTTTGAAATAGACACATGCAATAATTAATAGCCTATATGCATTGTCTGTCTCTCTCTCTCTCTCTCTCTCTCTCTCTCTCTCTCTCTCTCTCTCTCTCTCTCACACACACACACACACACACACACACACTAAGAAATGCTGAATTAAATGTTTTTATTTGTACGAATTGTCATTTTTCAGATCAGAATCCCGTCCACACCCAAACCCCTGCCGCCGCCGTCGCCAAAATGTCTGAACTCTGTAAATGTATGAGAGTTTCAGATTTGATTTGACTAAAATAACATTGTGGAGAGAAGTCTTCTTTAAACTAGTTAAGAAACACATGACATGGATAATACCTGTGCAGTGTTTTAACATTAATGACCTTTAGTTTATTTGGCAGTAACACCGCATCACTTACTGACCAACTTTCTCAACTGATATCTCGAGTAATGCCATTTCTGATGTAAGCGTTATTACACTTCATATCCAATATATTAACACAATATATTAACACAATATATTAACACAATATTAACACAATACATTAACACAATATATTAACACAATATATTAACACATCCAATAATAAGTGTTGGAGTCTGAGATGAGCTGCTCCTTCTGTTACTCATGAGTTTATTCTGTTACTTTACTCACACAACACTGATAAATGATAGATAAAGCAATGCAGAGTTACATTTAATAATACATCATTCATTCTGCTTTGCTTTAAACACTTTAAACGCTTAAACACAAACCTTTCTCCAGCTGAATCACAACAGATGCAGGAGAGGCGCAGCCTTATGACGTCATACACCAAAACCATAATAAAAGTCCTGCTCAATCAGGCCTGAGTCTAAAACCACAGAAGAGCATACATTTATGTTCATACGATATATAATTAAAAACAATGACACAATTCATATTTTAAATGTATTGATGAAATACAATTATTAACACAACGGTAAGTTAATAATACAGTTAACATTAAGAGTAAAAAATAAATTAAAATTAAAGCAATATCACTTTTTTTTCTTTTCTTAATGATGTACTTCTTATTACTTACTTTTCCATGTAGACTCACATCTAAAGTCACAGTATTTATGTTCATTGTCCCATCCAGACGGATTAGCCCCCATACGGAAATATAATATATGTGTATGGGTGATTCTTCAATTGGGGGCTATTTTGCCATCTTACATTTTGATGAATGAAATTTGGTTGAATTTTGTTAGAATTATGTCAAGACAATGTTTACATGCTTTGATGTAAAGATATAATAATGGCCATGACTGAGCTTAAATATAATTTGAGTATTTTATATCTATTTGCCAACTGGCACTGCAAAACGTCATTACCATCACAACATCAAAAAGTATCATAATGCAAAGAATGTATCAAGGAGATAATTTAAACTCATTTATCTTGCAAACATTGTTAACCTTCAACAATACGTATAAAAAACTAAATGTTTCCATTCAGCGAATTACATATATTTTCTTGTTCTTACCATCAAAATTTGTTTTTCTGTGTTCATCAAAGCACACTTTTGTTTAATTTCTGGAAAATTAAAGGGGCTATATGCAACTTTTTCCCCAAAATAAACGTAACTATAGCCTTTTTATTTTACCATTTATGACTCAAACATCTCCTGATGAGCATACTGACACCTTGTCCGCTCACAGTGGGTGCACCTATAAGCCTGTATCCTATTTTTCATATTTTCTGACGGGTCGTCTTTTCCCGCGCTGTCTGCGGATGTGACGTCAAGCGCGTTCATGTTAAACGTTTCAGATCACTCTGCCTGCCACCACCGCTAGTCAGCGAGTAGCCTACACTCGCAAGCAGTGCAATGGATTTAACGAATACACAGAAGAGACCCAGGACAACTCGGACACCAACAGTAACTCCACAGAAGACTAAAAAAGTTAAACCCCTGACAAGTGGCCAAAAAAGGTCGAAGATTGAGAGAGACCGGCGCATTGCAAGGACTAGAGTGAACATCGGCTTCGCATTTGACTTCGCACATATATATATATATATATATATATATATATATATATATATATATATATATATATATATATATATATATATAAACAAAAATAAATATGAATAGTGCATCAGTAATGTAAAGTCTTTTTGGGTGTCTAGAAAAGCGCTATATAAAACTGATGGATTATTTATTATATAGCCATGTAAAGCTACATTATATTGTTTGTTGTTTCTATATCTTAACAAAAAATAAGAGGTAAATGAAGATGTAAAGTGTGATGCATTTTATTTCACATAAGACATGTAGTCAATAAATATTGCTAAATAGTATTATGTATATGTGTCTTTCATACTTGGTGATAGTAAGCAACTTGTGTATAATAAGTGGTCAAGGACAGTGCTCAGTCGTCAAGGACAGTGCTCAGATTTGTGTTTTTAATATTCTACGAAAGTTTCGGTCTGTGCGCCCTTCATCAGCGTGTATGCCAATGGCGAAATGGGTTTATTTATTTATTTAATGGATAAATTTTTTGTGTAGTTTGTCAGCTACACGTTTGACGTTTTGATAAGAGAACACTTATCTCAAACATTATATGTATTTGACTGTTCTTACCTCTGTAAACATAATGTTGACCTCCTTGCAGCAGATGACTTGTGAAGTGTACACGTACGAGTGCGCGCTGCGAGAGCGAGCAGAAATGAAGATCAGTTCTGTTTTTTGGCCACAGGTGTCAGTCGCGAGTTTAAATTTCAGAAAAACGCATATAGCCCCTTTAATTTTAGATGTTTTTTTCTTTTAATAGGTGGATGAGTATTTCATTAGGCTTTTCATGTAGCACCTGAAGATTGAACATAAAACAGTTTTAAATATATGTTTGCTGTAAATTAAGCAACGTGGCGGTAATGACATACTGTTCTGGTAATGACATAATGTTTTGGTAATGACATAAATGAAAAGTGCACTGATACATAAAGCAAATTTAAAGGCTTAAATAATGACTTCTGGTGAGTGTTGTTGAAAGAAATGGACAGATGTGAGGAGATATATATAAATATGACACAACCATCAACTTGAACATGTTTATTTCAATCATGAAGAAACCATACAATATTTTCTAGAGAATCAATTGTCACAATGGGATAAAACAGCATAAACATATCCTTCATAAACATTTCATAACTATGACTATTACCATTAGGTGAAATATTATATGTTTGGGTTGCATTGGGTTAAAACTAACAATGCATAATGAAATATGTTTACTTTCAAACATGTATTTGAACATTCAAAATGTGAATTAGAGATGATAAAGGGAGATGGATGGGATGTGGAGAGAAAGAGATACTGGGCCCTAGTTTAAATGACAGGCATAGTGTAGTCACTCAATGAGCAAAGTGTCCTGAAGATTAACTCCAGCCATTTTTTGATTTTCTTTCTGGTAATTGTCTCTCTTTTTCCTGTGGATGGTCGACTGTTGTCATCTCGCTCCAGGAATTTCTTTAGTTGTTCCTTTGTATCTGTATTCATTTTGTTTTTGTATTCTCTCCTGTGGAATTGGAAACCTGCTGGTCTGTTTCTGTTGCTGTGCATTATTTTGTAAGAAAATCCAACCTGATGGTGTGCTTCCTTTAAAAAATGGTACTTCTTCAGTACCTTTCCAGATAGAATCCTGTCAACAATCTGTTTGTTTTTTACTCCAGCTTGTTTGTATTTGTTTTTGAGTTCAGAGAGTACCACATTGTGGAAGAGCAGTGTCTTCTTTAGGGCCTTTGGTTGCAGTTTCATTAGTTGTTTTGTTTTTTGCTTTGGGGAGTCTAGTTGTGAAAGCCGCCCAGAAAGCCTAGTGCATCTCTTTTTGTATTTTTCCATTTTTTTCTGTGCCATTTGTAGCTTCTTTTGGATAGCAAAAAGATCACGATAGACTTTTGCTTTATTTGCCTTAACTTTCTTACGTCCTCTTCTGCTAGGAGTTTCACGATTTGCATTTTCACCATTCTGATCTTGTTGCACTGGAGATCTTGGGGGGGTGTCTGGAGATCTTGGGGGGGGTGTTTGAAGCTACATAGTGTTGTACTTCCTGTCGAATTTTGTCATTGGCTCTTTTATTGTTTTGGTTAACTCTCCATTGTTTGCGTTTCTGTCTTTGCTCCCGTTTTGAAAGTTGTGAGATTATTTTAAGCTTTCCTGTTTCTTTTCTTCTTTTGTATCTTTCCTTTTCTCTGTCAATGTACTGCTGATATTTTACAGGATCTTCCTTCAATTTTTTTCTATAATCTCTAGACCTTTCAGTTTCAAAAATTTTTATTTAGTTTATTTCAAAATAAGAAAAAATTGTTTTAGGAAGTAAGGCATCTCACTTAAGTTTCATTGTAAAATCACACTATTATGCTTCTTTAACTTAATTTATAAACACATAATATGATATAGATAGTGACACAGAACATGTCATTACCACCATCACTTGTCATTACCATCACAACAAGTTGTGTATTGGTAATGACGTGTTGCGGTAATGACATTTTTAAAAAAAATCAGGAAAAAAGATGCTAGGTCATGGATTAGCTAACATCACTCAACAGCTAGTACAAAATGAACTTTAAATACACATAAATCATGTGAATATATATATATATATATATATATATATATATATATATAATATATTGCTGCTACAGCATTTATGGTAATGACGCTGAATAAGTCTACTCCATGATCAGAAGGAATTCATGATTAAATTACTTACTTTTTCAGACATCAAATGTCACTGTTCTTCCATGGCTGACATGTGCTCCCCTGCTAGTCTTCATTTCCATGGTTACGGCATAAACAAGTCTCACCCTCAAAAAAATCCTTGCTATAATCATAGACTGTCGCGGTAATGACAGTATTGTTGTGGACAATACTAAATTGTTAAAAATATTCACAAATTGCACAGATATGAACCAGAATTATGCATCAAGTGCCTTTTTAAGTTACTGTTTAAACATATATTGTGATTTTTTAATGAACTGATAACATTTTATCACATTTTCAGAGCAGATAAGTTTTAAAGTCTGGGTTGGGGACAAGGCCTGAGTAGCCAAATATTAGTGATGAAACTGATTTTAGTGTATAAAAATTTTTGGTGGTGCAATAAACATTATTTGAAATAACTAAACTATTTATTTTAAAATATAGTATTTTTAACATGAATGTATAACCTGGGGACATAAAAGTTCCCCTAATTGAAGAATCACCCGTATATATGAAATATCAATATATGCAATATATAAAGTAAAAACATATACGAAACCTATTAGAAATCGGAACAATTCCATATTTTTTACATATAAATATATCCCATATATTATGTATGTTTATGTATGTATAATATATGTCTCATATATGAAATATCCTAATATGCTCATATAGAGTAAAATCATAAATGCACAGCTTTCAGAAATGCCATATATTAACATATATCTCTATTCCACATATTATATATGTTTAAATTATATATGTGACAAATCACGATCACTGACAAATGTCGTAGAGTCTTAGTATAGATTTTATGTATAAAACAAATTATATTTTTAATGTTATTTTAATGCTTATTGTCGGGTGAGGCAAGGGATGAAGGATTCACTTGTATATATCACAAACACATGTTAATATACTTAAGTTTATTAATTTATAACATATTTATGTTAACAACATGAACGTTGCAAGTTGATATAAATAATAATAATAATAATAATATTAATAATAATGTGTGTTATATTGTTACCTCCATAATATTGAGGCTGTGTGGCTACACGACCTTCCCAAACCAGCGATGCTGAGCGTCCAGTCGTCTCCACTGACCCCTGGTTTCTAACTAGCCCCCACACCGAGGGGTTTGGCCTGCTCGACTGGCTGGGGTGCACATGTGCTTTTAAAAAGATGAAGTCCCCCTCACTGTGTATCAGTATACGAGCCACTTTCCCACTGTGGAAATATTGGTAGGCCTCAGTACTTTTATCATTTTCCATCACCTCCTCCTGACAGGACGCAGTAGTTAAATATGACCCCATAGGTTCCCTCTGGCCACTTCTTCATATCGTCGAATAAACTCAAGTCACTTCAGTTTAAATCCAAACAATAATGAATGCATTCATTGATGGCATCCCAGCACTGGAGCTCCAGAGGCTCTTCCCCTAAAATATTCATAAATATATTTGAACTAAAATATAGAACTTTTATTTAATTGAAAAAACAGTAAAGGTGAATGGTCACATTTGACCATCAATGAGTATGAGTGTGAGCGATTAGTAAGGAATACCTGAGGGCTAAATACAAGAAAAACATTATTAATGTTAACAATGTTGCATCTCCATCTCTCTCCATAATAAAATGATCCTGTAAATATGGTTGACTTATAATCAATGCACACTATGCTGGAAGTATTGAGCGCTCCATGAAGCACGTGACCGCGCACGGAGATGAGAGAGCATGTCAACGACTTTCAACGTTTTTCAACGCCTCTGGCTTTAACTGTGTGCCTCATTAGTGCCAAAACGCTATTTATTGTTTGAATTTCGCAGTACATTTTTTTTTTTTTTAAGTAAGAACTTAGACTTTGTTTAATATCAAAAGCAGGTTTGGCAATTTGGCGTGAGATTAAGTTGGGCAGAGTGAGACAGTGAGAGCCTGAAAGCGTGAGAGTGGGCAACCCTGTGTTAATGGGCTGTTATCAGAGCCGCCCGCAGTGTTGCCAAGTCTGCGGTTTGATATATTATTAATGTAGAAACAACTTAAAGACAGGATATTTTTAGAAATCAATTTATTAGTGCTGTCATTTGATACAAAAATCAACTAATTAATTACACATATTTTTCTGTAATAAACATTAGAGTTTTTAGTATGTTTATATTGAAATCATTTAAATGAATGTAGAAACAACTTAAAGACAGGATATTTAAATATGTGTTGTAATGTTTTTATGAATGAAGGCCAGTATCACTGACACTTAAACTGATACTGATGTCTCTGTGAAATTTATATTTTTAAAACATTAATTATAGACATTCAACATGAATGAAAGCTATCAATGTATTTATTAATTTATGAGTCTTTAAAAATATAACAGCTTTTAGTTTAAGTGAACTTAAAACAATCCTCACATAAACCCATTATAATAAGAGTCATATTTACCTGTAAATTCTGTTTATAGTAATAGCCATCTGTATATTTATTCACTGTACATATTCACCTGTAAATTTAGTTCTGTTTATAGTAATAATCTCTCTACTTACACATATTTATATATATTCAGTACATTTCCATGTCCTGCACTTACGCAACCATTGTATATCCTGCACTTGCTGCTATTGCACTTCTGGTTAGACCTAAACTGCATTTCGTTGCCTTGTACCTGTACTTGTGTAATGACAATAAAGTTGAATCTAATCTAAATAGTTTATCAAAAACTTAAAAAATGAGCAGCATTCTCTGCTCTCAAACGCTGGGGGTGTGTCCGCTGTCGGCGAAACCACGCCCACACGAGGTGAAAGCTGCTCTAGCACACAAGACAGCACTCACACACTGATCACGACCGTCTATGATCACGACGCACCCGATGTCGGCGGGACGGGAGGATGAAGGCCGGGGCAGGGGATAGTCGGTTCTGCAGGGGATTATCAGTGAATCCCAGTTGTCTCCGGTGAAAGTCTGTAAAACGATCCGGTGTAAAGTCACTGCAGAGGCAGGTGTGGGTGCTGATCCTCAGTTCTCCATCAAGGCAGCTGTTCACAAAATTACTCCACCTCTTCTTGATCATCGTTTTTGTTTTGTAAGCTGTTTTGTAAGTTGTAGGCTGTAGTAACCAACAGTACTGACAGTAACTCGTGATCGAGCGGGCGAACTGATGCCAATGCGCTCTAGTTATGATCGTGTTAAGGGAGGAGCCAGGCTCTGTGGCTCCAGTGCATCATCGAGCCACCGTTTTAGCCCCGCCCAGAAAATCCTGAACACAGCAACAGTGAAAAACTGTTTAACGGTCTAACTTCTGAATTCAGTTCTACATCGTTCACAGTCTTTGTAATGTGTTTCAATACATTTCTAACATTTATAATGTGTTTAAAATCAAACCTCAGAATTGCCTTTACAGGGACTTTAAAATCAATGAAATGGAATTGGACAAACTAAAGTGCAGTATAGCATAGTAACTCAAACTGACACACTTGACTCAAAACAGAATTATTTCCTTTCAAAATGCATTTTTTCATTATACCACAGTTAGAATATAGACTCACTTTATTCAGGACATTTTGCACAGTAAAAAGTCCCGTAAGATATCAATCCGCGGAAAGATAAACCTGATTGGTTCGTCTGTCTCTGGGGACACGCCTTCCACACGTTTCAAAGTTTGATTGACACATTTTGGATGAATCATTTTGGAGAAATCTTGAAAAAACTGCCAGGAGACGCAGTGTCCGGATTACCGTTAGGACTCACTGTGTTTCGGACGGGTAAGGAGGAGTCATTTCTAATATAAAACACATACATTTTAACAACTATAAGTTAAATAATTATATTAATCTTCATATGTTGTATATTTATTAGGGCCGGGACTCGATTAAAAAAATTAATCTAATTAATTAGAGGCTTTGTAATTAATTAATCAAAATGAATCGCATTTTAATTGCATAAAAATATTTGACCTGAGAACAGTGAGAAGTAATTTTTTTTTAACATGGATTTTTAGTATACCATTGAATAATGACCGAATACATAAGCTTAATCAACAAAATATTGTTTATTTATTTCAGTCCAGCAGACCAGTGCAATGTTTGCCATTAAGTGTAGCAATAGCATATTTAGATGTAACTTGTAATTTAGATATTTACTTGTAACTTTACTCGGAGTCGTGTTAACGTCCACGCTAACGCCTATGTGTTTTGCGTTGAGGTGATATTTGAGGCTCGATGTGCTGCGGTGATACGCAAATTCCTTGTTGCATAGCTTGCACACAACCATGCTCTTGTCGACGCTTCCATCCTTTCGTTTTTTAAAACAAAATTTCCCATCCACGGGGCCAAGCAAAGCGGTCTCGTCAGCTTCTTCGTTCATGTTCACTGTGGTTTGTTGTTGTCAAGAACGCTAGTTGGTGCTCCAGTATAATCGGTCCATCGAACTCATTCATTGAAAAACGTTCCGCGGTGCAAAAATAAGTGTGGTTAAAATTGTTATTTATTTTTTGCGTAATTAATCTTAATTAACGCGTTAAAGTCCCGTAATTAATTAATCTTAATTAACGCGTTAAAGTCCCGGCCCTAAAATTTATTATTTATGTGTTTATTTATAAATGAAGCACATGGCAGTCCAAAATGGTGTTGCGCATCTGAAAACTGACGTTGATAACATTATATTCTAATGCTAACGTTTAGGGCTGTAATCAACCAAAGAAAATCTTGGTCGACTGAAGTCCTGAAATTTTCGACTAAAAATGACTTTAGGAAAAAAAAAGTTAAATGAATTAGCTGCGCACTGTGCGCAGTACTTGGTAGCCTTGTTGTCTGCCTAAACGAATTATAAATAAACATAAAAAACTAGTAGGCTATTTGCAATATATTAAATAGTTTTTGACCTGATTATTTTGCACTGAAGTGAGTCTGACACACGAGTCTGTCGGCTCTGACAGCGTTGCATCACGTGCACCTGCGCAATATCATAGTACTATATTTTCGGAAATCACAAGCTATGTTGTCAACTAGTGATATCATCACAAGAACTTTTGAGGAATATGCAACATAATTTAGACAATTGTTTTTGTCATATGTATTATAATAACTGACAGACACTATCATTTCAGCCGCTCTGTGAACACAAGATCAGCTCAGCTTCGCGGCTGAGACACGAATAGACTATTCACTTAAAGCTTTTACTCTTAAACACAAAAGGCACGTCCACTTTAATAAAAAAAGTATATTTATTAAACAAGCCAGATCAAGAGCAGAAAAAACACTCACAATTAAATAAATAATATACAGCAAACTAGCCTTCTTCAATCTGTCTCTCTTCACCAGTGGGTTGGGCTAATCCAAAAGAAGTGAAAACAAGGGGGTGTTCTGAAGACAGACCGTTACCTGTGAAACAGGGCTGCTCTGAAAAACACCCCCATTAGCAATTAGTGCTCTCTACCTGATGAAATGAACGCGGAAAAACCAACACTACAGATCCACTTTTGCAGCATGACTGAAGTGTGTGGTGTTGTGACGCTTCCCCTCATGTGTATGTTGATGGGCGTTCCTCAAGTTTACCGCTATGGGTGTGCGTTTGAGCCAGCGGGGAATGAAAAACAAAGGACAGCGAGAGGCTTCTCTTCTCCAGTGGGTTGGGCTAATCCAAAAGAAGTGGAAACAAGGGGGTGTTCTGAAGACAGCCTGTTACCTGTGAAACAGGGCTGCTCTGAAAACACCCCCATTAGCAATTAGTGCTCTCCACCTGATGAAATGAACGTGGCGCGGCAAAACTGATGAAATGAACGCGGCAAAAAATCAGAATTTTGGTCGAGCCAGAACGTATTGACTAATCGACTGGGAGATTACAGCCCTACTAACATTATATTTAAGAACTTTAAATCATCATAGTGTATTGTCATAGCTAGAAATACTGTTCATGTAAAGGATTAATTTACCGTAAATAAACACAATTCTGCCAATTTGGTGAATTATTGAGCGCATTTAATTATTACAAAAGAGAACTAATTCCCCCTCATAAAATTGATAATTCACATAAAAAAACAGAATGAACAAATAACATTAAATTAACCCATTAACACAACTTAATTTTAACAATTTACAATTTATAACAATATCTAACTGTTTATCTATATCTATTTACATTTATTTACATAGTGACAACACACTTGTGACACAGCCACCCTCCGTCAGGGACAGTGTCGGTGTCCACACACGCCATGTGGAAGTACAGCTGGCAGAGGTCGCACTGGATCCGCTCATCCACCTCTGCGCTGGTGCTTCTGCAGATTGAACAGTAGCTGCCATCATCACTCTTACCCCTTTTCCACCAAAGCAGAGCCAGAGCTAGATTGGAGCCAGAGCCTAGTTCCAAATCAGTTCTTTGTGTTTCCACACCCAAAGCTCCAGCTCCGAGCCAGGAAAAGTGGTTCTTAAGTAGCACCAAAACATAGCTGGGCTAGAACAGGGCTAGAAGTAAGAACCGAATACGTCAGGTACTGGGGGCGGGGTCAACAAGACGAACACAGACTTGAGATCCGCCATTGTTGAAATAGCAGCTAATGGAGCTAACAGCTGCTGCTCGTTTGTAATCTCCGTCTATACAAATTACGGCGAACTGCACGAATGCGTTGGATTTGCTGTGTTTTCGTTGTGTTTTAATGCCGATGTAGGATCGTAAAGCCACGTTAATCAATAGTTGTTGATGGAAGGCTTGTTGGCAGCGGTGCCGATCACCGTATGATAACGAGTCCAGCAAGAGCATATGACTCCTTATGCTTTTGATTCACTCATGCGTTTTTTTAAATATTATACGTGGATCGGTCTGCGCAGCGCCGATGCATCTCAAACAAGCCTGGTGTGTGTGTGTTTCCCGCTAGCGTTGCTGAGAAAGATGAGACGTATACAGTGACGTAAGACCTGGCTCTGTTGTGGCTCTACTAGCCTGTGGAAACGCAAACGGTTCTTAGCAGGCTCCTCAGTTGAACCAACTATGAACTGGGACTAGCTCTGGCTCCGATCTAGCTCTAGCACTGCCTTGGTGGAAAAGGGGTATTACAGGCGCTACTCTTCTTACTGCCTTAGCCTGTCTAGCCCTTTTTGCTTCCCTACTCTTCTCCTGTTCCTCCTTCTTCTGTTCTTCTTTTTCTTTGGCCTCCAGGTTGTCAAGTACCCCTTTTCCACCAAAGCAGTGCTAGAGCTAGATCGGAGCTAGAGCTAGTCCCAGTTCATAGTTGGTTCAACTGAGGAGCCTGCTAAGAACCGTTTGCGTTTCCACAGGCTAGAGAGCCACAACAGAGCCAGGTCTTACGTCACTGTGTATACGTCTCATCTTTCTCAGCAACGCTAGCGGGAAACACACACACACCAGGCTTGTTTGAGATGCATCGGCGCTGCGCAGACCGATCCACGTATAATATTTAAAAAAAACGCATGAGTGAATCAAAAGCATAAGGAGTCGTGTGCTCTCGCTGGACTCGTTATCATACGGCGATCGCCGATCGGTCTCTGCACAGCACCGCTGCCAACAAGCCTTCCATCAACACTGCAAATGTTGCGTTACTATTGATTCACATGGCTTTACGATCCTACATCGGCATCAAAACACAACGAAAACACAGCGAATCCAACGCATTCGTGCAGTTCGCCGTAATTTGCATAGACGGAGATTACAAACGAGCAGCAGCTGTTAGCTCCATTAGCTGCTATTTCAATAATGGCGGATCTCAAGTTTGTGTTCGTCTTGTTGACCCAGCCCCCAGTGCCTTACGTAATCGGTTCTTACTTCTAGCCCTGTTTTAGCCCAGCAATGTTTTGGTGCTACTTAAGAACCACTTTTCCTGGCTCGGAGCTGGAGCTTTGGGTGTGGAAACACAAAGAACCGATTTGGAACTAGGCTCTGGCTCCAATCTAGCTCTGGCTCTGCTTTGGTGGAAAAGGGGTAAAGGTGTGCCACATAAACGTCACTTGTAATGACCTGGGCTTGCAGTGGCACCCGACGCCGTATCCCCTCCGCTCTCTGGCCAAAGGTGGGTGTGATCAGGATGTCTGCTAAATATTGTGGAATGAGGCCAGTTTCCACCAAGTAATTTTTTTTACTTTTGTGGCAAGTAGGACAGACAGGTGAAGGGGAGCAGGTGGGCACAGCAGAGGAGTACTCGGATGGTTTCTAGGCGGTTGCTAGGGTACTCGGGTGGTTGCTAAGTGGTTGCTAGGGTACTCAGGTGGTTGCTAGGTGGTTGCTAGGGTGCTCAGGTGGTTGCTAGGGTGGTTGTTAGGGCACTCGGGGGGTTGCTAGGCGGGTGCTAGGGTACTCAGGTGGTTGCTACGGTACTCGGGTGGTCGCTAGGGCGGTTGCTAGGGTACTCGGGTGGTTGTTATGCGGTTGCTAGGGTACTCGGGTGGTTGCTAGGCAGTTGCTAGGGTGCTCAGGTGGTTGCTAGGGTGGTTGCTAGGGCACTTGGAGCGGATAATGACCTGGAGACTGCGGCAAGATGGGAGGCCAGGGCGGATCAGGCTGTGCAGGCGACCAGGGCGGATCAGGCTGTGCAGGCGACCAGGGCGGATCAGGCTGTGCAGGCGACCAGGGCGGATCAGGCTGTGCAGGCGACCAGGGCGGATCAGGCTGTGCAGGTGACCAGGGCAGATCAGGCTGTGCAGGCGACCAGGGCGATTCAGGCTGTGCAGGCAACCAGGGCGGAGACGACCCTTCAGGCGGCCAGGGTGTAGAGGCCCCTTCGGGCGGCCAGGGCGGAGACGACCCTTCAGGCGGCCAGGGCGGAGACGACCCTTCAGACGGCCAGGGCGGAGACGACCCTTCAGACGGCCAGGGAGGAGACGATCCTTCAGGCGGCCAGGGAGGCGACCATGGCACAGGAACAGACACCGGCTCAGGAACAGGAACAGACACCGTGTTGGCGGCCATCTCTGCTGAGGGCTCAAGCGACGTGGCGGTGGTCATCTCGTCTGGAGACACTGGCTCGGCGGAGACCATCTTGTCCTGGGACACTGGCTCGGCGGAGACCATCTTGTCCTGAGACACTGGTTCGGTGGCGGCCATCTTGTCAAGAGACACAGGCGTGGAGTCGGCCATCCTGTCCGAAGACACAGGCGTGGAGTCGGCCATCTTCTACGGAGACACTGGCTCGGCGGCGGCCATCTTGTACGGAGACACTGGCTCGGCGGCGGCCATCTTGTACGGAGACACTGGCTCGGAGGCGGCCATCTTGTACGGAGACACTGGCTCGGAGGCGGCCATCTTGTACGGAGACACAGGCGTGGAGTCGGACATCTTGTCCGAAGACACAGGCGTGGAGTCGGCCATCTTGTACGGAGACACTGGCTCGGCGGCGGCCATCTTGTACGGAGACACTGGCTTGGCGGCGGCCATCTTGTACGGAGACACTGGCTCGGAGGCGGCCATCTTGTACGGAGACACTGGCTCGGCAGTGGCCATCTTGTACGGAGACACAGGCGTGGAGTCGGCCATCTTGTCTAAAGACAGGCGTGGAGTCGGTCATCTTGTACGGAGACACTGGCTCGGCGGCGGCCATCTTGTACGGAGACACTGGCTCGGAGGCGGCCATCTTGTACGGAGACACTGGCTCGGCAGTGGCCATCTTGTACGGAGACACAGGCGTGGAGTCGGCCATCTTGTCCAAAGACACAGGCGTGGAGTCGGCCATCTTGTACGGAGACACTGGCTTGGAGGCGGCCATCTTGTCCGGAGACACTGGCTCGGCGGTGGCCATCTTGTCAAGAGACACAGGCGTTGAGTCGGCCATCTTGTCAAGAGACACAGGCGTGGAGTCGGCCATCTTGTCCGAAGACACAGGCACGGGAAGAGGAAGAGGAACAGATTCAGGCTCAGTATCAGGGTCAGATTCAGGCTCAGGCTCGGCGGGACAAGACTCTTGACGGGCAGACGTAACTTGAAGCTCAGTCTCTGGATCGGCTGACGTGACGTGAAGCTCAGTCTCTGGATCGGCTGACGTAACTTGAAGCTCAGTCTCTGGATCAGGCTGTGCAGGCGACCAGGGCGGATCAGGCTGTGCAGGCGACCAGGGCGGAGACGACCCTTCAGGCGGCCAGGGCGAAGACGACCCTTCAGGCGGCCAGGGCGGAGACGGCCCTTCAGGCGGCCAGGGCGGAGACGACCCTTCAGGCGGCCAGGGTGGAGACGACCCTTCAGGCGGCCAGGGCGGAGACGACCCTTCAGGCGGCCAGGGCGGAGACGACCCTTCAGGCGGCCAGGGAGGAGACGACCCTTCAGACGGCCAGGGAGGAGACGACTCTTCAGGCGGCCAGGGAGGCGACCATGGCACAGGAACAGATACCGGCTCAGGAACAGACACCGTGTCGGCGGCAATCTCTGCTGAGGGCTCAAGCGACGTGGCGGTGGTCATCTCGTCTGGAGACACTGGCTCGGCGGAGACCATCTTGTCCTGGGAACTGATTCGGCGGCGGCCATCTTGTCCTGAGACACTGGTTCGGCGGCGGCCATCTTGTACGGAGACACTGGCTCAGCGGCGGCCATCTTGTACGGAGACACTGGCTCGGCGGCGGCCATCTTGTACGGAGACACTGGCTCGGAGGCGGCCATCTTGTACGGAGACACAGGCGTGGAGTCGGCTATCTTGTACGGAGACACTGGCTCGGCGGCAGCCATCTTGTATGGAGACACTGGCTCGGCGGTGGCCATCTTGTCAGGAGACACAGGCGTGGAGTCGGCCATCTTGTCCGAAGACACTGGCTCGGAGGCGGCCATCTTGTCAAGAGACACAGGCGTGGAGTCGGCCATCTTGTCAAGAGACACAGGCGTGGAGTCGGCCATCTTGTACGAAGACACAGGCACGGGAAGAGGAAGAGGAACAGATTCAGGCTCAGTATCAGGGTCAGATTCAGGCTCGGCGGGACAAGACTCTTGACGGGCTGACGTGACGTGAAGCTCAGTCTCTGGATCGGCTGACGTGACGTGAAGCTCAGTCTCTGGATCGGTTGACGTGACGTGAAGCTCAGTCTCTGGATCGGCTGACGTGACGTGAAGCTCAGTCTCTGGATCGGCTGACGTGACGTGAAGCTCAGTCTCTGGATCGGCTGACATGACGTGAAGCTCAGTCTCTGGATCGGCTGACGTGACGTGAAGCTCAATCTCTGGATCGGCTGACGTGACGTGAAGCTCTGGCTCTGACTCGGCAGGACTGACGTGAAGCTCTGGCTCGGCAGGCAGGAAGTGAAGCGTCTCTGAGCTTGACGGGACCAGCGGTGGCGAGGGCTTTGAGCTGGGTAGAACCAGCGGCGAAGAGGACTCTGAGCTGGTTAGGACCAGCGATGAAGAGGGCTCTGAACTGGACAGAACCAGCGATGAAGAGGGCTCTGAACTGGACAGGACCAGCGATGAAGAGGGCTCTGAACTGGACAGGACCAGCGATGAAGAGGGCTCTGAACTGGACAGGACCAGCGATGAAGAGGGCTCTGAACTGGATAGGACAAGCGATGAAGGCTCTAGCTTGACCGGCATGTCACTTGCTGTCTCAGGCGCGGCGGGCATGACGCTCTCAGTCTCAGGGGCGGCGGGCATGACGCATATTGCCTTGGCTTCGGCAGATTTGGCGTGAAGTGCGGGCTCGGCTGGACTGGCGTGAATTGCAGACGGTGACATGGCGTGCCACGATGGAAGTTCTCCAGACATCTGGAGAGTGCCTCTCTCCAATCCAGACCGGAAAGATCGAGGAGCTCCCTCGGGTTGACCTCCTTAGCCCCCAGCCGGTAACACAACTTAATTGCCTCATCCCCCAGAGAGCAAGAGGCAGCGAGAGGAACAAACCCCCAGGTGTACTGGAACAGATCGAGGCTATCCAGGGCCAAGGCCGCGATCTGTCCAGCGAACTCCCGGCTCATGCTGGGAAGATCAGGCGAGATCCGTACTGCTGGATTCATAGCTGCTGGTTCTGGGTGCGGCGAAGTTTTCTGTCACGAACTGCTCCGAGACTCGAAGGTGGATCCAATAGCAGCTTTATTTGAGGGCAATCCAGAGGCGTAATCCAATGTACAGGCAAGAGTCATACACAGATAGGCAGTCAAAACAAACAAACAAACAAACAAAACAGAAAGGGACCAGAGGCAAGAGAGTAATCCAGGGAACAGGGCAAGATATCCAAAACCAAGAGACAAGAAAACCAGGAGAATGCTCAGAAATGCAGTGTAACACTTAACCCCTTTGTGTTCAGAGATCGCCGACGGCCCTGCGTGTGATAGTGTTTACATTGATCGCTAGTTTACAATATCATTTTGTCAAGTAATAAGGTCAACCAGTACATTGTTTGAAAGATAAGAGACTGCAGATTCGTATCTGTATAAGCATTATACAATCAAGATAACTTTGCAACGTTTTTTTGTCATTCTGTATGAATCTAAACAATGTGATATGACAACAAAGAGAGAGGATGTCCCTTACCTTTTTGTGCTTTGGAAATGTAATGTTTGGCAGAATAATGGTGACTTCGACCTTTTTTCCATGGGAAGAGTCCAGTGTACGATGTCCATAGTAAATATTTGTCCAAAAACAAGCAAACTGGTAAAAAAAGCTATAGAACTTCTGTTGTTTACTTCCTGAAGTTTACTAATCACGAGACGCTGTCCTGTTTATTTGATTAACTGTACGCATGAAGCGCATTATTCAATGAAATATAACTTATCAATGTATTTAGTAGAGTGTCTGGAACTGAATGAGAACCGCCCAGAAGATATCTGATGAAAACTAGCCACGCAATTTTAGAAAAGATTGAAAGATGACAGTCACTTTTGGTGACGCATGATTATCCACATGCAAAGGTGTTTGGTAAAAAAAAAAAAAAAACAGCAATGGGAAAGTCTTGTGTTGTCATCTAACATGTAGTCTATGCAATAACGAATATGCCGATGTGTTGATTAGCAAAAATCTCGCGAGTATCACATTGTATTTTTGTTTGCGTAACCATTTGCATCCTGGAAAATTACTCACGCGCGCCCCTCGAGCAGTGTTGCCAAGTCCGCGGTTTTCCCGCGGAATTGGGCTACTTCAACACTGTTGCCGCGGGCTGTTTTTCATTTACGCGGGTTGAAGCGACCCCAATTATATGATATTTAGCCCCGGGAATGCGAATTTTAGTAGGCAACCATGCCAAAAAAACACATATTTAACCTCCCAATTGCGGTTAAATCTCCCCCTGAAACGAGATTGGGCTTGTTTTGGGCTAGTTTTGAGTAGCAATTGGGCGGGTTTTGTTGTGAAAACCTGGCAACCCTGTACACTAGCTCACTAGCGCTCGCTCTGTCAGCATTCGCCTGCAATGGATCCACGCCGAGATCGGTAAGTGTCTACATTTAGTACGTTTTTGTTGCTTTGTTTTGTAGTTTTGTGTTTCTACACTATTACGGCTTATTAGTACATTCAAGTACCGCAAAATTCCTTTTTTATTCAAGTGCTGAGTTAGAAGCTAGTGATGTAAGTTGTAACAATGTATCGTGGATAGTGAAAATCTGTATTGTGTATATTTCACCCAAAATAAAAATGACAGTGTGAGGAAAAAGTTAAATTTAACAGTGTTTTAGTGTCAGTACTACATTCAATTACTATAAAATGTTGAATATAATGTATAGTAATGCAATGGGGGAATATTTGTGGGACCTGATAATGACAAATGTCTTATGTTGCCACTAAAAAGTGACCAGCAATATTTTAAATATATCTAGTCAGTGAGTGGGTGAGAGTGTAAGCATATTTGTCTAAAATAATTCAGTCTTTTCGGCTATTATCACCAGAATAGTTTTTACTCTGTTGTCACCATTGTCCTGTGCATAGTACTTTGTGGTAAGCAAATAATGTGAAGCAAGTAATGTTTCTTGAGAGAAGAAACTGTTTTGGGGTATGATTATTGTCTGATTACAGTCTGAGTCATTAGCTGGTAGTGTAAATGTTTCAATAAGGGAAACAACAGAGTGGGTATGGAGGTAGATCACTGTATGTGAAAGATCCTTTGAATTTGAATAGAAAATTTGTAAGCTTGTGTAAATGTGCCATCAGGGCAACAATAGAGTGGGTATGTAGGTAGATCACTGTATGTGAATGATTCTTTAAATTTGAATAGAAAATCAGTAAATATGCACATACATGCATTTTTATAAACATTTAGGGGTGAAAAATATACCAGAGAAAGTATATAAATTGAGCTTTGTCATGTTGTAATGAGAAAATAGATTGAAATGATCAAACAAACCGGTTATACCTCATGGTAAAAGGTGGTTACCAAGTGTCCCTTTGGAGTCTCCAAGTGGCCTTTTTGGAAAGGTGCCTAGACATACTCCGAACTAAATGCTTGTAAAAAAGTCATTTTGGCTTGTATCAACTTCAAATTGGAAACGTACATTTAAAAGACATGTGGCTTTAGTTTACTTGTGTTTCCAGATCCATATATATTTCTGCCTTATGTATTTTTCTTGTTCATAAACCGTTATAATTTTTTTTTTTAATTGTCCATTGTGTTTGAGCTTATTTATCTCTCTACTAGTAATTTCTAGAGTAATTTTGAGTCTTTCATGGTAAACTGTCAAGTGTCAGCTTTCAAATGATACCTTTGATTTGTGTGTAGTCAGAAGGACTCATTAGTAGCAACAATTTTATTTTGGGTATGTAATTTTGCACTCCTTTGCCAAAAGTGGGGGTGACTGGTAAGGGGTTAAACAAGACTTTGCGGTGAGTGAATGAATGAACATGGTATAAATAGACTGAGACTAACAGGATGATGAGACACAGGTGAATGCAATCAGTGAATGAGGTACAGGTGAATGTGATCAGTGATAAGTGATGATGAGTCCGGGCAGTGAGTTATGGGAAATGTAGTTTGTGAGTGATAATAGTCTTATGTGGAGTGCCCTCTGGTGGCTCTCAAGGGCACTCCAGCTGGTGACCGTTACAGCAAGCATCCGCTACCCTCCGGATTCGGACTATGGACGGGGCCTACACCAAAGAACTGTATCATTTCATAAATTTGATACTCGTTGTATACAAACTGTAAATAAATCTAATTTAAATGTTATTCTCGCCTCCTGAGTCTTTCGGGTAGAACTTTTTATCTTGAAAAATTGACTGGATGATTTATTTTGAACTCTTGGCATGAAAACAAATTGGTTGTCTACCAATCTTTAATTTTTTCCGTGTTCATTGCTGTTTCATAATAAAGGTCTTATCTGAATATGAAAATATGAAAACTAGAATTTATAGGACACAAGCGGACTAGCTAACGTTACCCTGAAGTGGACAGCAACTTAGTAAGTAGTGAAATAAGTTTTCTATTGTTTATCATGGGCAGTCTCTGAACTTGTCCGTTGTGTGTTTAGATCGCACAGCTAGTGTACATTTAGAATAGCAAACACAGCGCACCTGCAGCACAGCTAAACGTACTCCCCTGCAGTAACTTCTCCATCATCCGATCCTTCATCTCTGGATGTGAAATAATCCATTATATGATCGTTTAGGGCACTGACATCACCAGGATTGAGCAGATTGATGCAAGGGAAATCATTTAAGCGATCAGCTACTTCAGACTGTGTTGTTCTCTCTGCCATCTCACAGAGTTAGCGTTGTATTAAATAAAAACTTTGCATGCCGTAGTTTACATAGGACTGGCGGGAAATGTGATTTGATACAGGGCTAGAGTCACTGCCCCTCTGCCCTCATCGACTGAGGTTCCCCTCTTGGCCCCCTTCCCTCACTCACCCCCAGAGGATTCCCATAAAAGCGTTCCGTTTCGCTAAAGATCCACTAATTCCGTCAATCTGCTCCGTGTTTTTGCGCTCTCCCCGCAGCATCGCTCACAGTCTGTGTGCAGTGCCCGCTCTCTGTGGAGAGGACAGTTCCAGAATGTCATCCCATTAACAGGTAGAAGATTACAAACTACAATCCACATTACAGACAGTGGTTTATCCGCGAAATTAGTAATTTGGTAGTTTGTTTTTGTATTTTTGTTGCTCATGTTTTGCTCCTGGTCTTCTATTATTGCTAACAACTTGTGCAAACTATTCATCAAATTATTGTACCTGATCGGAGCTTAAAAAAACCCACAAAATTTGCTGTTGTCGGCACACTTGGTATTCAAAAGCTTCACAAAAAAGAAGACTAAAGGCTAAAGTGAGTTCAACATTGCAAATATGGATTCAATGCACCAGTAGGCTATATCAGTCCCTCAGGAAAAACGCGATTATGCGATCACATGATTTAATGCATAATCAGCCAAAGTCCGCATATTTATGCGGGGACCGCATTTTTTCAAATACGCCGCACTTTCGCAGCGTAAATTGCCTATTTCTGCGTGCAAAATGTGCGGGGCTAGCATGATTTGATAATCCCTGCATTTTCGTTGCAAAAAAGTAATATATATTAGCAGAAAGTTGAAAAATGTTTGTTTACTTCACACAAGAGCTGCAATTTCCCCCTATTGCCATGGGAACGTTTTGAAGTGACGTAATTACCCGACGCGAACATCATCGGAAACCTGCAAACCCCGTGGAGAAACCATAGATATCGGTGAAACCACGATGAAGCACGCACATTCCCATTTGCCAACAAAAATAACAGCAAAAGATGCGCAAAACAGTTTCCCGGTGTGTTGACCGATTTCAAAACACAGCATCATGAAGCTCCGAAGCGTTATGAATCAGTGAGTCGATTCAGTGGTTCAGATCACCAAAGTCACGTATTTCAGCAGTTTGACACGCGATCCGAATCTTGAATCGACTCACTGATTCATATCGCTTCGAAGCTTCATGATGCCGTGTTTTGAAATCGGTCCAAATTGAGCCATGTGTTTATTAAGGTCTTCAATAAAACAAGATGAGAACTTAAATATTCAATTAAAAATATTCGCTTTTTTTCTCTTTTTCATCAAACCGCAGTTTTTGCACGTTTTATTGCATAAAATTGCATAAATATCCCGCATTTTCCATCGCACTTTTTAAGAAAACGTGCCGCATAATCAAGGATTTTTGCCCGCAACAATCACAAAAAAAAGAACATTTTTCTAGAAGGACTGCTATATCAGCATATCAACAAAAGATTTGTGAAAATAAATCATAGAAATGTTTGTTAGTTTGTTTAAAAATCTGTTTACTTTAGCTAAAATAATGTTTTAATCATGTCTTAGTTAAAGGTCCCGTTCTTCGTGTTTTTTTGAAGCTTTGATTGTGTTTGCAGTGTGCAATATAACATGTGTTCATGTTTCGCGTGTAAAAAAAAACTGTATTTTTCACACAATTGACTTATCTGTATACTGCTGTTTTCACTGTCCTAAAAACGGCTGATGATTTCCTCGTTCTATGAAGTCCCTCCTTCAGAAATACGTAACGAGTTCTGATTGTGCCAGCGGTTCCCGTTAGGGGTGTCCATGGTTAACCGATTAACCGATTAACCGTTAAAAATTGCGTAACCGAGTGAAACATTTTGCTCGGTTAAGTGTCAATGGCGTGCTTTGAATTTAGTTGTAATATATTTTTGCACCACTAGAGACCGCCAGAACGCTCCCAGACATTTGTAATATCCACAAGAAGAAGTCATGAGTTTTCTAACATGAAGCGGGCAAAGAAAAGTACAGCGTGGGAGCACTTTAAAATTGAGAGTGACGGGGCAAAATGCAAGTATTGCAATGCAGTGCAAAAATGAACTACCCTTTTTTTGTGTGTGTCTGTATCTCTGGGTTGCGGCGCGCACACCAGAGTTTCAGTTAGAAAAAAAGGGTGCCGGTCAAAGTGACCGGCAGAGATTTCGTTTTCCAGACATTTTGATGATAGGCTATGCCGGTCAACTATCGCCTCAATAAGTAAAGTTGAAGAAAACTGGAGGCAGGCTATGTAACTTAAAAAAATTACATAATCAGGCCGCCGAATGCAACATGTTTATTAGCCTAACTTTCAAATAGACGGAAAAAACATTTTCTACTAGGCTATGGTTCGTTTCTTCATTCGGATCTATTTGCGATGCGATCCATTCCATTCTAAACAAAGCAGTTTATGCTTCGTCCTTGTTTCATTATTAATTTAGATAATAATTCATAAATGCACGCATAATTATCAGTGAACTTTATAAATGTTGCAGATGTTTTACATGCATGCACAAACAAATGCCTTTCAACTTATGTGTGCAAAATTCAGCTTGAAATGTCTTTTAACAATTTAAAACGAAAAGAAATAGGCTACTCTCTGATTATGTAATCGATGATGTGCATTTCTCTCTATAGGCGCGTTCACTACGGAGATGGCGGTCGTCAACTTAATAAACTAAAAATAATAACCCCCCGATCACACAATGTCGTGGAATGTATACGCCAAAACTCATTTTGGCGTGCATATGATACGCACTTTATGGCGTATATATGACACGCTCTCTTGGGTAGGTTTAGGGTAGTGGGGTGGGGGGTTCGTATGTATACCGTATTTCCTCAAATAAAAGCCGGGGCCTTTATTTACCTGAACTGCAGAAGGTCACCGGTTTTTATTTGAAGCAGGCTTTTATTAGGGGCAGGCCTGTATTTCGAATTCCAACTATTTTAAAAAATAAATGTTTTAAATAAACCGTTTTAAATGAAAAGCGATAGCGCTCCAGAGGACAGATATCATCAGGGACGCGGGAAGTGGGGTGGTTTCAAAGGATTGCAAATGCAATGCAAATTTTTGTTCATTTTTAGAATTACTAATTTATTTGTAATAAACATTTTAAGTGGCCCATTAAAAAGTATTATTTATAAGTTGAATTTTGTTTTTAAAACATACATGAGGTCATATTGTGACTGTTGTGGTGTGTGCGGTAATATTTCCTCCAGTGGAGATCAAGCGTCTTTCTGGAGATCCGCTCATTTCTGAAGCTCATTCCGCTCAGCACCACCGCTCAACCCAGAACTCCCTTTGTGACATGCTGGACAAAATATAGGCCTATCTGAAATAAATAGTAAGGGCTGTCCCTAACTAAAGTTTTTTTCTTTTCTAGTAGCCTAGTTGTTCATTTAAGCCGTTGATCGCGCTGCGCATCCACCTCATGTCATTGTCTGTTATAGCTAATGGCTTGTTATTTATTAAAACCGGGCAATTTGGTTGATAAAACATAGATTAAAATTAAGATACAATTTATACAAAACGAAATTCATTTTAAAGAAAGGTTTTTTTGTGATATATTTGTTGTTCTTTCGTGTTTTATAGACTCAAACTAATGTGCTTTCTATATTCCACGTGAGGGAAAAAAGCTTCCTTCCACTTAAGAAGAGTTGTGTTCCTTTAAGCACTTTTAATTTTAATATATATCTCTTTACATAAATATTATTTTCTACTTTATTTTTTTTTTTTGAATTTTCTAACCCAACTAATGCGCGCACTTGTCTCAATCCGTTATGGAGCTATTTCATTTTGATTTTGCATATTGTTTTTTAAATGTTCGTTCGAGTAGTTCAAATGACCTCTTTACAATATTTCAATAACATCATTTATTTTGAAGCCTATGCCGTTTTCTTGTACAAAATAAAATATTTTAAGTTAAATGCAGAGTAAGATGTGTAAAAAGACGAGAGACTTAGAGATTGTCAAGATCATTTGTGTAGCTTTCACAGACTAACACACGTCACATCTCTCATAGACTACAGTATTTAAAATAGCAGATATGCATCAGTTATATTCTCTATTTAATTTACAGAGCAATCCCTGCAAAGTGTTTAGGTTAAGTATAGAAGAGACCAGGATTGTGCGTCGCACTCGCAAGACTCCCAGCGGGGGGCGATGGTCACGATGGTTTCGCTCCTTCGGCATAACCCTACTGTACGTTACACTGAACTTGAATGCACATGAAATGAAAGGAAATATTTTTTCCCCAGCCTTAATTTGAGACCGGCCTTTATTTGTTCGTGCTGGCCACGCCCCCGGCCACTATCAGAGGCCCGGCGTTTAATTGAATACAGGCTTTTATTTGAGGAAATACGGTAATACGCCATAAAGTGCGTATCATATACATTCCACGACATTGCACACTCGTACTATTTATACGCATTTTTCGTGAGATCCGGCTAGGTTAACCGAGTATTAACCGCTAAGGGCCTCGGTTAACGGTTAATGAAAAACTTGAAAACGTGCAGCCCTAGTTCCCGTGTTGTGATTTGACCGCAGCTTAGCGCACATGCCAGCGGTTCCTGTGTTGTGATTCGACAGTAGTTTAGCGCACGTTGCACGGAAAGGTCACGCCTCTTAACGGGAGATGTATGTGCTCAAGGATCTCTACAGCGTCCCTGGGAAAGCCAAACAAAGGTGATTTGACTCCGGGATGAAAATAACAGCGTCTCGACGACATGGCGACAAACACACTCAAACGCAACAGTTCCTCTTCTCCACGCAAAACTTCCTCGTCTTCTCCACGTTGGACAGCAACAAGACCACACCCCTTTTTCGTGTATTCTTGTGGGCGGAGGTTAGTCTGTTCTACTGTTCTACCGACGTCATTTATGAAGGAAGTACCAGGATGTAGTCCAAGCCAGCCGTTCGCTGTAGGCTTTGAAAGGGAACTTCTGTTAAATAAAATATCTCGCTTGGCATTGAACTTTGAGCTTTATAATTTTACAGGTATTATTTATGCTCTAACAGCAACATTACACACTAACTAAAGTTTGAACAGTGGGATCACGAAGAACGGGACCTTTAATACTTGTTCAAAACAATCACTTCACAAACACGTTATTGCTCTATAAATATAAAGTCATTAAAATATGTTAGAACATATGTTTTAAAAACAATTAAAAAAGTAAAGATTATGTAGGTATTGAATAATTCAATTAAATATGATACTTTTTAATAAAGCTGTACAGTAGTAACAAATAATTAAAATATATTTTATTATATTATATGATTAATATCATATTTTTAAATCTGATGGTTTCATTATAAATATGGTGATTATCTCTAAGGTGGACACTGACCCAACGTAATATATAATATTTCCCATCTGAGTCTAACCAAGTCAACAAATGGAAAACTATTTATTATCAAATTATTTATTGTGCCTTTTACCCCAAATACCACACTTTTACATATTCTTCTGTTATTGAAAAACTGTTGCTTTAATTACCTTGAACAAAACTGAAAATCATTAACAAGACCTTTGTCTCAAAATATATTCAATAGTTTTAACGATTCTCATTTGCTACATAAATCTACAACATTTTAAAATAACATTAAATATGAGATCAAATTAGCGCAGAATCAACTTTTTGGAGGAGTAATTACAACAACATAAATTAAATTAGCACTAAAACCTAACAACTGTTTTTACAATATGATTTAAAAGGTGTGTTATTGATTTTAAGATGATACTCAACCCCCTTATAGTGCCCCTTTTTTGTTTTGGCCACTGTCTGTGCACGGCCCTGATTTGATACACTTAAATTCTACATGTAATGGGTTTATTTTGATGGGTGAACTGTTTTTGTGGTATTAAGAGAGAGAAAACTATTTTTTTCTATTTCTTTTCTACTAACTACTTTTTTTTTTTTGCACCTCCGTCGGGCATGATCTAAAACATTAGAGAAAGACGCAGTCTTTTCAGCTTGCCGCTATAAATGTATATTTTTCTGCACTAAACAAATTTATTTTGCCAAGATATTTTTTAAATATGATAGACAAGATGTTATTGAATAATCATTTAATGAAAACCCAATTTTGACAAAAAATGGACTTTCAACCTATTCTTCGACCTAGCTGAAAACGTTCCAGCGCGACATCCGACGGGTTTTCCCAGTTCGCATCACATATGGCGAGAATATGGAGGGAAAAGAAGCTCAGTTTTATTCAGAGGCCCAAACTCGGCAAAAATAGCAATCTGGTGCCGTTTTAATTTATATGGCCAAAATGTAAAACAAAGATCTTTATAACAGCATAGAAGACTACTTACATAAAATGCACATAAATATCATAAGTCAATCTATATCTCCCAGTAGTATGTCTTTTAAAGATGATTTTTAAATTCTTAGTTTTATGATGAAAGGAGGGGCAAACAATGCAATGCAATAGGCCTACAATAATGACTGAGAGATGAATAATGAAATGAAATGTTCAATAAAATAACAAAGGTCCTCACATCCTCAATATAATAGGAACCAAATGGAAATGAATTTATGTAAATGGTTCAAGATAATTCAGCTTAATAAAACGTACACGTTTCTGCCTTGGTATCCGACAGTAAGGTAATTATAATTTATCTATGGGGATCTGACTGCACTTGACCCATAGACTGTGGAGTTTATTGTTATAGGGCATAGTAAAAACCACAAATGAACTATAAAACAAGTTAGCATAAAACTGCTTTAACGGTCACCTTCATTGGAAACTTGGCTAGATACAGCCAGCAGCCATCGTCATCCAAGACATCCAAGCTTTGCATTGTGTGTTAGAGGCTTTTGAAATGCTGATGGGTAGTTGATAAATACATGAGCATGGAGTTAAAAAGTTAAACATTTATAAGGAAAAGTCTGTATGGCCACGTACACACAGCAAAGTTTCAGAGACCCCCCTAAACTGTCATTCTGTAATCTGTATGTGTTCAGTACATGACCCACTCCTTAAACTGCAATGATTGACACGGTAGTAACCATAGCAATATTTTGGATTCTCACTACCTTTTGGTATGCGCTTTCCTTTTTTTAAACCAAAGTAATATTTTAAACTGAAACACTGTTGACAGAGCATACTCTTGCAGTGTTGCCATGTCCACTTATAAACGTCTTTGTGCTTGGATCATAACTCAAGCCCCTTCATAGAATTGTTAAAGTGGAAGTTGGAGATAATTTGATATTTTGGTCTTATTTCCAAAATACAGCATTTGGACTTAAGGTTTATTTTGGGCTTGTTTTATTCCTAACATTATCTAGCCAATATTTCATTAACAACCATTTGTTCATTTTGGTTCTTTATGCACTACATAGAATATTTGTACAGTCTATTATAGATATTGAGACTGCAACTGATCATAAATGATCCTTGCTTGCAGCAATACAATTCACACATATATATATATATATATATATATATATATATATATATATAGTGCTCTCAATTGCTAAAAAAAACAAACATTTTTGTGTAATATTAATCATTAAAGTTAATATATATATATATATATATATATTTTTTTTTTATATTGTAATACTTTTACATTGAATCTCCAAAATAATGTAGAAACAACATAAAGACAGTATATTTAAAATATTTAATGACGTCTTTTTACTAAGCACTATTAATAAAGGCCAGTTTCACTGATACCAGTACTGATGTATCTCTATTACATGGATTTCATTCTCAATTTTTACCATTAATTATAACTATTCAACATTACAATACAATTGAAAGGTATCATTTTTAATATTTAACTGGCTTTAAAAAATATAACAACTTTTAATTTGAACTTAAAACAATCTTCTCATAAATTAAGTTATCTAATTAACTGAGGTTCAGGAGTGGGCCACACCTCAACCAAGTACCTGACTTGTCAAAACCTTCTTATATCAGGCCGTCCCTACAGTTTGTCTCGTTCTCTCAAACCCTCTCCTCCCCTAAATGTGCTACTTTCCAGATTGTGTTTTATTAATTCCAACACCTACCCTAACCCTAACCCTAAACCTACCCTTACAATAATGCAAATACAGTAATTAAATGACGCAATATGGATGTGCACATGCCCAGTGCCCGTATCCCTTTCTAATCTTTCCAGTGCAGGACGTGGTGTGATGACATCACCATTTCACAAAATACGGATTGGCTGTACACACGAAAAAGCAAGGGTGTCGTTTTCAGATTTATCCACTCTGGGAATCAGTTTCAAAAAATATCGGTTTCAAGCTCCTAAAACACCGGATCCGTGTGGACGAAACGCTGATACAGTACAACATTTTTACGTATACAGCTCAGCGCATCTCCGTGTGGACGGGGCCTTAGTCTCTGTCCGTTCTTGTTTGAAGTACTGTGATTTGTGATTAAAGTCTGCTTCCTGCAATTATTTTTTGTCGTGAGAGTTTCTGATATTCCACGTTACGTTACAGAAGACCAGACTAAAACAGGGGTTTTTTTGGCTGCGTTTTTTGTTTCTTTTTTTCCTCCCCTCCTTCCTGTCACCATGGTCATTCCTGCAGTTGCCCTGTTATGCCTGGAGCAGAGGGGCCACTCCTTGGAGTCTCACCAGAGATTTTTTGGAGTTGGTGTGCCTAATGCACACTATCCAGACAGCTCGCTTTGCGTGTTTTACATATCAAGCCTCAACAAGCGGTCCAAGGCAGGCCTCCCAGGGAGCGGCCCTTGTTACAATTTCATCGCATTCGTGGAGTGGGTGCTGATGAATAATAACTCACCATTCACCATCGGCCCTACAAAGTAGGGATGCGTGGTATACTGGGAAAATACCGGTATATATTTTATTTCAAACGGTACGATATCATGATTTTACTCATTTCGGTATATGCTTCAGTTCCGAATTTCACCACTAGATAGCAGGCGCTACCCAAACTGACGGGAAACCGGCAAATGTGGCAACATAGAACAAAATAAATACAGCAGAATCTCACTCAACACATCCAAAACTAATTAATAGAGGAGTAGACGTGATTTTGGAATTAATTTTACTAAATAAACTGCTGAAGAACCATCAAACCTTGCCAAGCATCTGTCACTTGCCCATCCTGACTTGTACAAGTATTAAGAGATCGACAGGTGAGTGCATAATTTAAACAATCTAATTAAGACATGTATTTTCTTTTAAAGGTGTCATGAACTGGCTTTTAAAAAAAAAAATTATACTGTTGTCTGAGGTCAACTTATGACCTTCGCATGGTTTTTACATTCAAAAACATCATTATGAATAAGTAATAGGCTATTTTCTGCCTTGGTTTTGAGGCTCTCTCAAGAAATGCTGGGTTTTGATGGGCGTGCCACACTGAAGACTTGGACGTAAACACCCACGGCTAGGATTGGATAAGATTTGCATATTTAATGAGCTTCTGCTCCCCTGTCAATGAAAGCGTGTGAGGAAACCTCAACCAAAATGATTGGTCCACAGGACTCGCAAAATGTCTTTATCAAACAAACAATGATTCATCTCATCCACCCGCGATTGATAGGAATGTAATTTTTTTTATTAACGTTACTTGGCCCGTCCGATCGATGAATATAACCACAACCCCCACACACACACACACACGTGCGTGTGCTTCAAATATCAAATCAAGAGAGTGAACAACGCACGTCAAGAAATGAATGTTATTTCACTATTTAAGATAGCCCCTCTGGAATACACATAGCCCCGGAACGTTAGGCTTGAGCACTGGCCTACATGTCCGAGTCTGATCCTGAATCGCAATGAACCAGCAACACCTCAAATAAAGGATTTTCCAGCCTTTGAAAGTGTGCCAAGGTATGTTCAGTCAGACATGTACACATAATCAATACGATCTGAAACAATGCAATACTATCACATATAAAAAACATTTTTTACTTACATTAGTGTGTTGCTTCATTCATTCATGTAATCTCATCCTGTCTGCAAATCCAGTCTCTTGTTTACAAACAAATCCATGGTGAAATGAAGGAACAGACGCGCAATGTCTTCCCCACGTGAGCTGGATCTTCATTAAAAGTAAAGTCCATCCATGCATTCATAATATTGGAATCCGAATGAAGCTTATGTTGTATGTTTATTGCTTAGAAATTCGATGTGGTTTAGCTCTATGTAGGCCTATGTCATGTTAGTGGCACGAGTCGGTGGGCGGGGCTACAGAATCAGGCGTTGTTCTTTTTCTGTTGAGGTGGTGCTTTACCACACAATGACGTCAAGGTGTGGCATATTCTGAGATCGATCGTTTGCTGGGCCTGGTGTCTATAAAAGCTTTTCTTTGACTAACAAGGAAGTTTTCAGCTCTGAAACTTACAGGATATTCTTATATTACCATGACCTTTTATACATCAAAAGCTCAAGGGAAAGTTGATTTCTCAATTCATGACCCCTTTAACACTGATCAACGCACATATATAAGATTGTATCGTTTAAATATAACAAAATCTCCAATGTTTGATTTCAGCCAGAGACGTTTAGATTTAATAATATTTGCATGCATACTATTGCACTATTTACATTTGCGTAAGACATAACGTGTTTATGTGACTACTCACTAAAGATGGACATTTTTGACATAATTGTGTGTTGTTGTGGAAAAATTTAATATTTATGTTTGAGTTCACACAGAAGTCAAAATCTGCTTTAGCCATGCAAATCACCTCTCTTAGTTCAAAAGACCCAGTGTCTGTGGAAACCCAGGGGGGTAGCGGCAGGACACCTGAAATTGAAGGCCTTCCTGAACCAAAGGTGTCGGATAATTTAAATTAGTTTTAAGACAAAGAGGGACCATTTGTGTATTGTGTTTCTTGCCTTTACCCTGTGTGGAAAATGGAAAAATACTGAGAAGGTGTGTTCAGACATTGGGGGTATAAGAGTTTGTGCTTTGATTTGTGTCTTCAGTTCACACTCAAGGCAGCCCGAGCGGCTGCACTGACCGTGGCTCTTCCTTGCAAGGAAAATAAATCTTTATAAAGACAATTGGATCATGGTTTGTCTCTTATTAGTGATGTCGACGAATTAATTTTTGCCATAACAGTTGGTGTCAGAATAGTGGGATTCCTTGGATGTGCCTTCTGGACCCTGAGAGCAGGTCGGTGACTGATCATCCTGGACATTAGAGTCACAGCCTTACCCCGAACGATTGAGGGAAAAGGGCTGACCTCTCTGGGGTGTCTGGAGGGTCCAGCCACTGGAATCAGAGAAATCGAATCCGATGGCAACGGGGCGCTTCTGGTAGGAGACAAACTCTTGAAAAAAAATTCAGGGGGAATTTTATTTTATTTTATAGAATTTGGTTAAATTGAATTGATAGGGATAAACCATAGGGGGAGTCTGACTCTGTGACGAATGCAACGTGGTTGATATGTTTATGGGATAGAAACTGAAATCACGTGGGCGATTAAATAAGACCTAGATTGGTCTGGGAACCATATTACCTAGATTGGGTTGGTTCCGCCCGCAGGATATGTTTATGGGATAGAAACTGAAATCACGTGGGCGATTAAATAAGACCTAGATTGGTCTGGGAACCATATTACCTAGATTGGGTTGGTTCCGCCCGCGGTCAGGTAACCAGGGCACAAAATCGGGCACTATTGAGAGTGTCCGCCCGGCTGATCTTGGGTGAGAAGATCAGATCTGTCCAGGAGACGTCCAACAGATTAATAGCGCGCGCGCGAAAAGCCACAGAATCAGACTGCCAATATGGGGAAATCCAAAGCAAGCTAGCTGAATATGAGACACCGGTATTTTATCAAATGAGAAAATTATATGGCCAGAAATGCATGCAACATATACGAAGTTCATTAAATGATGATTTGATTTGAGTGTCACCGCTGAGTGACCGGACTGGGACTGTGAAAGAGTCCGTTGAAGGAAAAGGATAAATCGATGGGCTGTTGTGAGAACACGCGTGTGAGAAATGTGAGCAGACACCGAAATGCTGGGTGTGAGAGGCATTGACTGTGGAGAAATGAAACGGAGAAATTAAAATGCCACAGCTGTTTAAAGATCGCTGGTGAGTATGAACTTTTACTAAATTTTAGCTAACAATTTGAGTGATATGATCAGTAATTTGATTAGTCGGTATAAAGATTGTAAGATGAACAAGAGCAAATGCTGTAAGCAGCTCCGCTCTGAAACCCTGACTTCAAAGAAATTTGCTGGACTGATGAAGATAATGGGCAGAAATGTTTTTATTGTAATTGGAAGTTGACTGGCTACAAACAAAGAGAGAACAAGAAAATTCAAATTTGTAGATGTTTGTGCGTATTCATTAATTTATAAAATGGGGGAGGTGCCATACCCGAAGGGAGATATACATTACAATTTGAGTAACTAAAAATAATGTTGATGAAAAAGCAGATAAACTTTGATAAAGCACTATAAATTGCAAGCCATTGTCTGTTTTATTGGACCCCGAGCGAGCTTTGTTCTCAGACAGACTGCTACTGTTGGAGCACACAGGTTACTGAACGTTGCTCCATAAGCTTAAGATGAGAGCGTTTAATTGTGCTCAGCTGGGCCATTGATTTCGCACGTAACCGTGTCTAAACACCCATAAGGTGTAAAAAGTGTGGCAAATCAGGTCACCAGACTAAATTCTGTAAACGAAACTCAGTAAAAAAATAATAAAACAGAGATTTACACTAAGCAAATGAGAAAATAATAAGCTTGATAAAGACTTTAGTGATTATTTTCGAAGGATTTGAGATAATTTTAATATGAGGTTAAAATTAAAGATGATAAACTATATTGTAAAAGATATATAAGATATATAAATCCTGATTAATCGAGTTTTAAATGAAAAAGATATAATAAATATGTTCTTGCTCTTCTCACCTTTGCAAACCTCTGATAATGATGATTTGACTGAATATTGGGTTGTTGAAATAACTATAGGTGTTAAAATGTTGAAAACCCTAGAAATTGATGTTTTGGTTTCAAAAGATAAGCCTGTGCTGATCTGAAATAAACAATATGTAATCTCAATCCGGCCACCACGTGGCCTAACTTGAGTAACAGAGACTCAATCTGAGTGGAAATTAAAGTTTCTGAATTCATTTTGGGGGCAAGAGGCAAATATAAAGTCATATATTTATATCATTTGAAAATGTGATTTCTGTCTAGGGATAGAGTTAAAAGGAAAATGTCTCATTTATTTGAAAACAAAGCCAGATCTTACACTGAGCTAGTGTGAAGAGTGAGAAGTTTATGAAAATGCAGTGTACCAGCCCTGAAGGCCTCAGAGTCTCTCTCTGATCCCAGACCAGCTCAAAGCTGATATCTGAGCCTGTGCCACAGATGATAGAAGATATTGATGAGTAAAAGCACAGGGCATTATGTGAACATAATAGACAGTTGTTTGTTAAGATAGAAAAAGGTGCCATCAAGAGGGCAATAAGACATGTTTTAAAAATACAGACTTTTAATGAACTGAAATGTTTGACTAATGTTTGATAGGACCAGTAACTTCTGCTCTTAGCCTTCACCATGTACAGAACTGATGGCCTTGGTCACAGATGTAGCAGAACATTAAATTGAATGGACAGGTGTTTTGGCTAAATTCACTGAAAATAATATAAGCACTGCTATGGGGCAGCTTTGAAGAAGTATGATGGATTTTAGTGATTAAGTTCTGTTATAATTAACCTGTCTCCATGTTTTTGCTAATTTGAAAGCAGACCAGATGGCTCTGATGACTCTTGAATGCACTTTCCAAAAGGCTCCAGAAAATATCTGATCCTGTTGAGGGTCAAAGAAGCGATGAGAGGCTGAGCACGATGTGGTTGTTCCCGATGACGGGTAAGACTTCCTACGGCCTGACAGGGGGCAACCCAAGCCAGGGAAATCACGATAAGTCGCCTTGGACCCCCTACCAAAAAAAAAAAAAAATTGTAGGAGGGGGTTTTATGTGAGGTGTGTATGAGAGGTGAGGCAGATGTCTGTGAGGCCAGCAGCATCTCTGTTGGGGGGGGAAGCTGTGTTTCGTAGGGGCCAAGGTCAAGACTGGACACAGCAGCCCCTGCCCTAATAATGGCCCCTCTATACCGCTCACCAAATACCGCATAAATTGAGAGCCAGGAAACACCCTGAAGAAAAGAGCAATGACGAGATTGGCATTCAAGAGCCAGCTGAGACCATGCTGATCATCCTTAACCTTGCAGAGAACAGAACAAAATTTATTAAATTGTATCAGGAAAATTGTGTGATCAGGATCTAATGTTATTATGAGTTTACTTCAGCAGGCATAATTCAGAGACATGGTGATGGCTTTAAGATGAGGACGGCTTTTGAAGCTTAAAGAGAAGATCTGAATAACAAAGGTATCTAAACTAAAGATAACTTGAAACAATAAGTTACACTATGAAATTTCTAAAACTTGGTGAAGGGTTAATGAATGAAGAGTTAATGAATTTAACATTTATAGTTAAGGGTTAATGAATTTAACATTATAGTTAAAGTCTTAGAAGACTGTTGAAAAGATTATCTGGGTGAGAGAGAGAGAGGGAGGCTGGAAGCAGGGATTGTACTCTATCTGTTATCGCTCTGTTAAAGCTGAAACAACACAAACACAATGATATCAGAACAGAACAACCCAGCTGACTTTTCTAAAAATAAATTACTAATGTACAGACATAATTTGAAACTGGTTAAGAGACCATGTAAAAGCACATCTTGAGAATGAGCAGTTCATATTTATGTGTCCTGATTGAGTGTAGTGTGCCATTAACCTCTGGAATGAGTGTCTTTATCATCACAGATGGGTTAAGTTAAACAAAACAAACAAAACTTTAGAGGGAGTTGATCATTCTGAGTGAAACTGATGAAAAGATGATCAGAACATTGGACGAGCTTTAAGTGGATTGGACATCCAGCTCTGTCTGTCACTAGTAATTATGACCAAATTTGTCATGGATGAAGACGATTTGAATTAATCTCTGTATTAATTAATAGACAAAGTGACAATTTAACTGAAGTCGCTATCCAAATGATCTAGAGACTCCCTCATATTTACAAAAGGCCGGAGGGCGAACCAAAAAGATAACTTCTAAAAGAATATCTAGATAACTTCTAGACATATTTTGATTCATACAGGAAAAAAAAATAAAAAAATAAAAAAAATAGAAAATAAAAATAAAAAATTAGGATTTCTGACAGGGATTGTGAACAACCAAAGTCAAATTAGGCCAAAATGGATATTGAAATATGAATGCTTTTTAAAATAGAGACTGGTTTTAACCAGCGTTAAAGAAATTGATGTGGCAAGTTTGATGATAAGAATCACTGCCAAATTACATGATATAAGAGGAGTTTTAATGGACAGGGCATGGAGAAAAGGGTACTTTAAAAGAAACCCTAATTGATTAATTAATTAATTTTGTTTATTGATAACAGGAGCTGAAAAGATTTTGATAAAGAATTGAGAATGATTAAGTATGATGTCATGAGATAAAGATGAGCAAACGAGCTGATTGAACGTAATACGAATTGATAACTCATTTTGATGAAGTGTATTTAACATTAACAAATTTAGATTTATGTTCGTTAATTGTTTAAATATGATGTGGGCTATGATGAGTGAAAATGGGTCTGTTGGAAAAAGTAAGTAGGGTGGTTTGTGAAGAATTGTTGAAACGATTGACTGAAGAAAGGTTGATAAGTATGTGATGCACAGTGAGAAACTGTGGGCATTTAGATCTGAATGTAAGCATGTAGTTGAGGTAGAAAGGACAGTGACCACATTGACAGACGCACAAAAGAGAATCAGTGCATGGCAGACAATTGTGATTTGAAAATACACCCTGCATGGGCAGAGGTGTCATCTGAACTGTGGGCAAAGCACACAATGTAAACTGAAGGATGTTTTATGTAGATATTTAAAGTCCTAAGATGGATTATTATCTATCTTACTTATTTTTTATTGTTTAGTTTGAGTGAATGCCAAAAAAAGGTCTGTTATGATTTTGATTAATCAAGAGAACCACTGATTGTTTGTTTTTTCATATATGTTTTCTACAGTATTTAGTCTCTGAGGAGTGACTGTGGGTCTGGCCTAGGGATGTGTGTGTCGTCAAACGGTTGATAGCAGAAAGTTGGAATGTTTGGATTTTGGAGGTATCACACACCCCTAACATGATGGGAGAGCAGTGACAGTGATTACTGACTTAGCCTGGCTTACAGAGATGAAATACGGATTTGTCTTTCATTTTATTGGATATTTTCAGTATGTTTATGGGAAACTTTCAAGTTAAGACTTAAATGCGCAGCGTAACTAACAACAAAGAGTTTATTTCAACAGGAAACCGTGAGAGCAGATGCGGCTGCGAAGGCCGCGGCAGCACAGCAGTCAAAGGAACCAGAATGTATTTTATTATCTGAAACTAACACAAATGCTTTGATTTCCTTACAGAGTATGCAGGCATTTGCCACAGCAGCGGAGAAGCACCTGTGGAGACGTGGCTGGAAACTTATGAATGATGTGTGAATGTGCAAAATGGCGTCTAGACAAGAAGTGATGGCAAGCCTTGTTTACCCCAACAATATTTTCAATGATTATGATAAATGGCTGCATGGGCGAGCCTGCAGCCAAAGGGGGAATGGTAATGGTAATGGTACTCAAATGAATGAAGTTTATAAGGGGGTTACAACATTTGCTGAAAATGTCGCATTTTGATGCATATTGAAATACATGAAAACGAGAAAAGGCCTTGATTAAATCTGAGCCCGTTTGAGACATTTTTTTTTTTTTTGGAAGACCACCATTCATGGGAATGGAAGGGGGTAAACAATAGCTTGCATCATTAGAATTGTGAATTATTGCAAAGAAATGTTTCTCTGTTGTCTGATATCTGTGTGCAGGAGAAATCTGCTTGCACAAAATCGAGCCAGGAGATTACGTGGTAAAAAGGGACCTGAGTACGAAGAGCTGGAAGGCGGAAATGTGGCTAGGGCCTTTCGTCATACTTCTGACGACACACTGCCGTCAAGGTATCGGAGAGAGCGGCGTGGGTGCATGCGAGCCTACCAGTTTTCAAGTTAAACCCTATATCCAGCCCACAGAATCCAGTAGGTGGGGCTTAGAGCTGCAACGGACATCAAGCAAGGGAAGATTCCAACAAAACATCCAACATCTGCCTGCAAGAGAACGCAACGGACCACACAGACATGTTGATTCCACCATTGAGAGTGATGCATGTTTTTGGGTTTGTGGCGACAGAGCATATAATTTCCACAGAAAGACTGGACAGGTTGCTGTTTGATGAGATGACTAGCGAGGAGATGCCTAAAACATATTAGGGGATTTTTTATTTTTTATTTTCTTCAATTACAAATTTAAGAGCGTGATCATTTATACAAAAGATCAGAGAGGAAGAGTGTAAGAGTGACTTAAATTTGCCTGTTTTATTACTACTTTTTTTATTTATTATTATTATTGTTTTATTATTACCACCTCTATTTTTATTATATTCGTATCTACACTTCTTAAATTTTTTCTTGTGAGTTATCAAAGAATGATAAAAGGGGGAATTGTTGTGGAAAAATGTAATATTTATGTTTGAGTTCACACAGAAGTCAAAATCTGCTTTAGCCATGCAAATCACCTCTCTTAGTTCAAAAGACCCAGTGTCTGTGGAAACCCAGGGGGGTAGCGGCAGGACACCTGAAATTGAAGGCCTTCCTGAACCAAAGGTGTCGGATAATTTAAATTAGTTTTAAGACAAAGAGGGACCATTTGTGTATTGTGTTTCTTGCCTTTACCCTGTGTGGAAAATGGAAAAATACTGAGAAGGTGTGTTCAGACATTGGGGGTATAAGAGTTTGTGCTTTGATTTGTGTCTTCAGTTCACACTCAAGGCAGCCCGAGCGGCTGCACTGACCGTGGCTCTTCCTTGCAAGGAAAATAAATCTTTATAAAGACAATTGGATCATGGTTTGTCTCTTATTAGTGATGTCGACGAATTAATTTTTGCCATAACAGTGTGTATTTGACTAAGGAAAAACAACTTAATTTGCAATGCTTGTGTGTTAGGCTTGTTTGTTGTTGGTATGAGCACAAACAAAACTCTCTCTTAAAGATCTCCCACCCCATGTATTACAAAAGCTATAAAATCACTTGCATGTTCAAATTGGCAAGGTTTAAAAAGACATGGGCAGGGATTTCCCTCAGCTCTCTCGAAACTAAAGCGAAAGGGTTGAATCCCAGATAACAGACCAACACTGAATCATCGTTGAATCAATGTTAATGCATCAACTAAAATATCATTCAATCAATGTTGATATTTAACATTGATTTTTCATCAGGTTTGCACCCTGAAATAATGTTATTTCAACGATGAAAAATAGATCAAGATGATCAACTTAAATTAAATCACTTATTTAACACTGAATCAACATAGAAACACTATAAAATCAGTCTTGCTTTATGTACAGCAGGTTTCTATGCCAGTTAATTTTCATGTATGGCTGCAATTGATATGATTTTGTATCAAGTCACTCAAAGTAAACAACATCCTTCAGTTTACATGTAAATGTATGTATTTCCCCCCCCCACAGTTTCAACAGGAAATCTCACATTGACTGTCTCACAAGACATAAATGGGACAGTACTACTGAAAGAAAAAAGGTAGACGAAAGAATGAAATACTCTGAATGAATCTAAACTCAGGGGTTTCCACCACGAGCAGTGCCCCCAAAACTTTCAGGGGCGTAACGGAGCCATTTTAACACCGTCCCAGCAAAGATACACTCTTATGCCTCCTTTTTATCAGCATTCACTTGTAATGCTCCTAAAACAACAAGATGTTAGTAAATATTTGGAAATGTGACTAAATATACATTACAAATGTACTCAAAATGAAGTGAAACTTGAAATGTGATCAAAATCTTTACATTCCAGTTAAAACACGCAGAATTTAAATTCAAGACTATTTCATGAATTTTAGTATAGCCTACTTTCCCCTTTAAAGCACCTGCAGACACAGGAGGAATGAATGGAAAAGCAAGGTGAAAATATCTTCAAATATCTATCTTGTTTTATCTAATATTAATACTGTATTTAATAGTAAATAATAGTAAATAAACAAATAAAGTGTGAAAGTGAAACAAGTAAATGAATGATCAAGTAGCTAAATTAATAAAAGAGGAGCTGGATAGGCTACACGGTGGTTTGGAAGAGATTATCCATTTTACAACACGAACTGGAGGCGCAGCAGTTTGCTAAATTTCTGCAGTTTGATAGCTTCCTACAGAACTTAAAGATCTCACTCTTCTTTCATTTTCTTTCTTGCTGCATTAAAGATTAAATTGGAATTCTGTAATTGTGGTCGGCCCTCGTGAGCTTATCGCACAGCTGAAGCAGAGCTACGAACTGATTGTCCCATTTCCCCTCACATGCCAACAGGGCCATCAGTTCTAGCTCTGCTTCAGCTGTGCGATACCCACACGAGGGGCGACCAGAAGAACTGACATGCCAGAAATTCATCCGACCGTCCGATTTCTCCCTGTACACTGGACAAATATGGGATGATTTTACTATCAAAATGATTAATAAATGCACGCACAATTATCCATGAACTTGATACATTTTGTAGATACTTTTACTGTCCACAAACAAATGCCTTTCAACTTGTGTGAGCTAAATACAGAATTACATGAATGTGCAGCATTTTGTACAAAGAGAGAGATAATTGTGAATGCAAAACTTCGATTTTGTGGACGCCAGCAAGGTGGAGGTGGAGTACTGGTTTGGGCTGGTATCATCAAAGATGAGCTTGTGGGGCCTTTTCGGGTTGAGGATGGAGTCAAGCTCAACTCCCAGTCCTACTGCCAGTTTCTGGAAGACACCTTCTTCAAGCAGTGGTACAGGAAGAAGTCTGCATCCTTCAAGAAAAACATGATTTTCATGCAGGACAATGCTCCATCACACGCGTCCAAGTACTCCACAGCGTGGCTGGCAAGAAAGGGTATAAAAGAAGAAAATCTATTGATATGGCCTCCTTGTTCACCTGATCTGAACCCCATTGAGAACCTGTGGTCCATCATCAAATGTGCGATTTACAAGGAGGGAAAACAGTACACCTCTCTGAACAGTGTCTGGGAGGCTGTGGTTGCTGCTGCACGCAATGTTGATGGTGAACAGATCAAAACACTGACAGAATCCATGGATGGCAGGCTTTTGAGTGTCCTTGCAAAGAAAGGTGGCTATATTGGTCACTGATTTGTTTTTGTTTGGTTTTTGAATGTCAGAAATGTATATTTGTGAATGTTGAGATGTTATATTGGTTTCACTGGTAAAAATAAATAATTGAAATGGGTATAAATTTGTTTTTTGTTAAGTTGCCTAATAATTATGCACAGTAATAGTCACCTGCACACACAGATATCCCCCTAAAATAGCTAAAACTAAAAACTACTTCCAAAAATATTCAGCTTTGATATTAATGAGTTTTTTTGTGTTCATTGACAACATGGTTGTTGTTTAATTATTAATGTTGTAAAATTAATCCTCAAAAATACAACTTGCCTAATAATTCTGCACTCCCTGTACAGTGAGGAAAATAAGTATTTGAACACCCTGCTATTTTGCAAGTTCTCCCACTTAGAAATCATGGAGGGGTCTGAAATTGTCATCATAGGTGCATGTCCACTGTGAGAGACATAATCTAAAAAAAAAAAATCCAGAAATCACAATATATGCCCCACCCTGGGTACGTCTGTGCTCCATATGACCTCGCTGGTGCAGTCCTTGGGAGCCTGGCTTCAGCTTCCGGGACTGTCCCGCTGGGTCGCGCGGACCATCAGGCTTGGCTACGCGATTCAGTTCGTGCAGGCTCCTCCCCGTTTCAGGGGAGTCCGCTATACCGAGATCGGGGCCAACGCCCCCGTCATGCGTGCGGAGATTGCCACCCTGCTGGCGAAGGGTGTGATCGAGCCTGTCCCTCCAGCCGAAATGAAGTCGGGGTTCTACATCCCCTACTTCATTGTACCCAAGAAAACCGGTGGGTTAAGGCCAATCCTGGACCTTCGCATCTTGAACTGGACCTTTCAGGCTTCCTTTCAAGATGTTGACTGCGAAACGCCTTTTCGAATGCGTTCGTCCGGACGATTGGTTTGCAGCGATCGACCTGAAGGACGGCTACTTCCATGTCTCCATCCTTCCTCGACACAGACCGTTCCTACGGTTTGCTTTCGAGGGGCGGGCATATCAGTACGCCGTCCTCCCATTCGGGCTATCTCTGTCGCGTCTTTACAAAGATTGCCGAGGCAGCCCTTGCGCCCCTTCGGCAGCACGGGGTTCGCATCCTGAATTACCTCGACGACTGGCTCATACTGGGCCACTCTCGGGAGCAGGTTTGCGGACACAGAGATCGGGTGCTCCAACACCTAGCCCGTCTGGGCCTTCGGGTAAACTGGGAGAAGAGCAAACTCTGCCCAGCGCAAAGGATCTCTTTTCTCGGTATGGACATCGACTCGGTTGCCATGTGCATGCAGTTTTCGAGCGCGCGCGCAGTCTCTGCTGACTTGCCTCCGTCAAATCGAGAGCAAGAGTGCGGTTCCACTGAAACTTTTTCAGAGGCTCCTGGGGCATATGGCATCTGCAGCCGCGGTGACGCTGCTCGGATTGCTTCATATGAGACCGCTTCAGCATTGGCCTCGCGATCGAGTCCCGAGGTGGGCCTGGCAGTCTGGCACGCTCCGGGTACAGGTGACTCGGGCCTGCCTACAGACACTCACCCCGTGGTCGAACCTCAGTTTTCTACGGGCCGGTGTGCCCTTAGAACGAGTTTCCAGGCATGTTGTCGTTTCAACGGATGCCTCTGCCACGGGTTGGGGTGCCATGTGCAATGGGCAAGCAGCCGCGGGCTCCTGGACAGGACCCCAGCGCCTTCTGAATGTCAATTGCCTCGAGTTACTGGCAGTACGGTTCGCCCTGCACCGTTTCCGGGCGTTGCTGAAGGGTCAACATGTGTTAGTCAGGACAGACAACACGGCCGTAGTAGCGTACATCAACCACCAGGGCGGTCTACGCTCCCACCGTATGTCTCAACTCGCCCACCACCTCTTTTTATGGAGTCAGAAGCGCCTGAGGTCCCTTCGTGCTGTCCATATTCCAGGAGTCCTGAACCGTGCAGCCGACAAGCTCTCACGGGTTCAGCCACTCCCAGGAGAATGGAGACTCCATCCCCAGACGGTCCAGATGATTTGGGAACAGTTCCGGGACACGCAGGTAGATCTGTTTGCCTCCCACGACTCTTCCCACTGCAGCATGTTCTATTCCCTGACCGAGGGCACGCTCGGCACTGGCGCACAGCTGGCCGCGGGGCCTACGCAAATATGCGTTCCCCCCAGTGAGCCTACTCGCACAGCTCCTGTGCAAGATCAGGGAGGACAAGGAGCAGGTCCTTCTGGTCGCCCCGTACTGGCACGGCCGGACCTGGTTCCCCGAACTCATACTCCTTGCGACAGCCCCTCCCTGGCCTATTCCTCTGAGACCGGACCTCCTTACTCAGAGACGGGGCACCCTATAGCACCCGCGTCCCGATCTTTGGAACCTCCACGTGTGGCTCCTGGATGGGACGCGGCAAGTTTGGGTGGCCAACCACCTCCGGGGGTCGCCAACATCACTTCCGCTAGGGCAGAGTCCACTCGGCATGCCTATGTGTTGAAATGGAACCTCTTCGTCACCTGGTGCTCTTCTCGCCAAGAAGACCCCTGGAAATGCCCGATCGGGTCCGTGCTCTCGTTCCTCCAAGAGGGGTTGGAGCGAAGGCTGTCTCCCTCCACCCTTAAGGTTTATGTGGCCGCAATATTTGCCTACCACAATCTCTTGGGGGACAAAAAGGTAAGTCAGCACGACCTGATCATCAGGTTCCTGAGGGGGGCGAGGAGACTGAATCCTCCTCGCTCTCCTCTCATACCCTCTTGGGACCTCGCAGTAGTTCTAAGTGCTCTGCAGAGGCCTCCCTTTGAGCCTTTGCGGTCGGTTGATATTAAGTTCCTGTCGATGAAGACGGCTCTGCTGACCACATTGGCCTCTGTTAAGAGGGTCGGGACCTGCAGGCATTTTCGGTTGACGAAGCGTGCCTGGAATTCGGGCCGGCTAACTCTCACGTGATCCTGAGACCCCAGCCTGGATATGTGCCCAAGGTTCCCACCACTCCGTTCAAAGACCAGCCTCTTAATTAAAACAGCAGCCAGAAAAATGGAGCGCAGCTGGAAGAAAACAAAACTAGAGGTATTTCGTAATTCGTGGAAAGAACACATGATCACATACAGAAAGGCCGTAAGAACTGCTAGATCTGCTTATTTCTCAACTCTCTAGAAAGAAAACAAACACAACCCAAGGTATTTATTCGATACAGTGGCTAAATTAACCAAAAATAAAGCTTCAACTTCTGATGATTGTAAACAGCACAGCAGTAATGACTTTATGAACTTCTTCACATGTAAGATTGATAATATTAGGAAGAAAATTTTAACCATGCAGCCGTCTACTACAGTATCACATCAGACAGAGCATTGTAGTGTCACTGAGGAAAAATTACAATCATTCACTGCTATAGGAGAAGAAGAATTGGCTAAACTCGTTGTAGTAAACGTTGTTCGTACGGGAAGAAGGAGGCGGGAACCGGCGAACATTCAAAATGTTTAATCAAAAATAAACACAAAATAAAATGGCGGCGGCAGCCCCTCGCGGCTGACTTCCGCCTACATACAAACAAATAAACACAAAATGAAAATAAAAGCTGCAGCCCCTCACGGACGACTGCAGCTGACACATAACAAAACGTAAATAAAACATAACACAAAATCCAGGCCTGGTCCTCTCTCATCCCTCACTGTCGTCGCTCCTCCTTTATACTCCCTCGCTCCTCCGCGAGACCCGAGATCATCTTTGTCATTAGGATATGTACCGAAAACTTTTAAGTTGGCTATTATTAAACCACTTATTAAAAAAACGCAACCTGATCCTACAGAATTAGTCAATTATAGACCAATCTCAAATCTACCCTTTCTGTCAAAAATACTTGAAAAGGCAGTGTCTTCACAATTATGTTCCTATTTAGAAAGAAATGGTATCTGTGAGGATTTCCAGTCAGGATTTAGACCGTATCATAGTACTGAGACTGCTCTCATCAGAGTTACAAATGATTTACTCTTATCATCCGATCGTGGCTGTATCTCTCTATTAGTGTTACATCGACCACAACATTCTTTTGAATAGACTCGAAAATTATGTAGGTATTAGTGGAACTGCTTTATCATGGTTTAAATCATACCTATGCAACCGTTATCAGTTTGTAGCAGTAAATGAAGAGATGTCACACCGATCGCAAGTTCAGTATGGAGTACCACAAGGCTCAGTGCTAGAACCGCTACTCTTCACCCTGTACATGCTACCACTGGGAGATATTATTAGGAAGCATGGCATTAGTTTTCATTGTTATGCTGACGATACTCAGCTCTATATTTCTTCACGCCCTGAAGAAACTTACCAATTCACAAGATTAACGGAATGCATAGCTGATATAAAACATTGGATGACCGGTAATTTTCTGCAACTCAATTCAGAAAAAAATGAATTTTTAATTATTGGACAAAGCTCCACAAGTAGTAACCTAGAATACTGTCTAACACTTGATGGCTGCTCTGTCAAGTCTTCGTCGTCAGTGAGGAACCTGGGTGTGCTCTTTGATACCAATCTTTCGTTTGAAAGCCACGTTTCTAGCATCTGTAAAACTGCATTCTACCATCTTAAAAATATATCTAAATTACGGTACATGCTCTCAATGCAAAATGCTGAACAGTTAGTTCATGCGTTCATGACCTCAAGGCTAGATTATTGTAATGCTCTACTGGGTGGTTGCCCTGCTCGCTTAATAAATAAACTCCAGCTGGTCCAAAACGCAGCAGCTCGAGTACTTACTAGAACCAGGAAGTATGACCATATTAGCCCAGTTCTGTCAACATTGCACTGGCTGCCTATTAAACATCGCATACATTTTAAAATCTTGCTTATTACTTACAAAGCACTAAATGGTTTAGCTCCCCAATACTTGAGCGAGCTCTTAACATATTATACTCCATCACGTCTACTGCGGTCTCTAAATTCTGGCCAGTTGATAATACCGAGAATATCCAAATCAACTGCAGGCGGTCGATCCTTTTCCTATTTAGCTCCTAAACTCTGGAACACTCTTCCTAACATTGTTCGGGAAGCAGACACACTTTGTCAGTTTAAATCTAGACTAAAAACATATCTCTTTACTGTGGCATTCACATAAAACACTTTTTCAATTAAATGATTGTTAGGCTGCATTAACTAGGTCAGCCGGAACCGGGAACACTTCCCATAACACCTGATGTACTCGTTACATCATCAGAAAAAATGGCATCTACGCTAATGATAGTCTCTCTGTTTTATCCCGAGGTTTACTGCAGTCAGCCAGATCCGGGCCGTATCCAGATCAGATGGTGGACCTGCGCCCAGAGAAGACCAACACCCCGAAGTGTCCGCAGAGACGTGATGACTCCGATTGTTCGAATATTACAATTAAATAATACTAAAATCGATATGTCATCCGCAATAAACCCGTCTCCAGCGTGTTATCTCCGGTCCTTCAAATATTCCGATCTATTATGACCTCTGACCTGTAAAGCTGCCAGAATAATAATAATAATACGCTGTTTGTTAATTGGCCAAAGGAGAACTAGCACCCCGACTGAGCCTGGTTTCTCCCAAGGTTTATTTTTCTCCATTAGGTCACCTGATGGGGTTTTGGTTTCCTTGCCACTGTTGCCTCTGGCTTGGCGTGCTCAGTTGGGGACACTACATTTTTCAACTAAACATCAAAATAAATCTAATTAATAAACTAAATTAACCATATAAACTAAATTACTGATCTAATTATTGATCTAAAGCCCACACTGTCACCGTATGGAAATTTAAATGAACTGATGACATCAAATGGCTATACAGCTTAATAAAATTATGCTGCATTATTTTCCTGTTTAACACTGTAAAGCTGTTTTGAAACAATCTACATTGTTAAAAGCGCTATATAAATAAAGTTGACTTGACTTGACTCCTCCCTCACGGCCAGCAGGTCCCGATGGTGTTCTTGGTGAAGACCGGCGAGCGATTGTATGATGTCTGCAAATGGCGTTCCCGACAGAGACTGCATGGCGGCGGCGATCTTCTTCCTTCCCGGGTTTGCTCACTTTGTTGTGCCAGGCAGTTGAGGCCTCCAGTAAAAACGGCTCGGGTTATGTCTATAAACCTTGTTCCCTGAGAAGGGAACGAGCACTGCGTCGGAACGACATTTTGGGGATGCTCCCTAAGCATCAGCGAATCTGAAGTCTGAATAGAAACTAAACCAATCCGATTGGCGTGCGTGATGACGTCACTGTGACGGCATACCCGGAAGTATAAAAGGGGAGCCGGCGCATTGAAACGGCAGCTATTGCTCTGAAGCATGCGCTCCAGGCGTGCCGAGGTGTGGTGACGCGACGCAGTGCTCGTTCCCTTCTCAGGGAACAAGGGTTATAGACATAACCCGAGCCGTTCCCTTTCGAGGGAACTCTCACTGTGTCGGAACGACATTTTGGAGAACGAGTACCCACTAGCCCACACCGAGGGTAGCGCCTGCCCTAGTGTAAAGCTGGAGACCGGGCACAACTAGGACTGGAGCACCCTAGCGCCAGGCGCCGTAGGGAGATGCAGGCTATACAACCTGATAAAGGTGTATGGGGTAGCCCACCCAGCCGCCTCGCAGATATCCTGCATTTGGACCCCAGAAAGGAGGGCCACTGAAGAGGCCATGCCTCTGGTGGAATGCGCCCTCACGGCTATAGGTGAAGGCAAGTTGCGCACCTGATAAGCCATGATTATTGCCTGGACAATCCAGTTAATGATTGTCTGGGTAGATGCAGGCAACCCTTTCTTGGGTGAACCAAAACACACCAAAAGCTGTTGAGATCTCCTCCACTGGGCAGACTTCTCCAGATACACTCTGAGAGCCCTAACTGGGCAGAGCAGGTGAAGCCTCCCTTCTTCCGCCGTCACGTGAGGCGGAGGATGAAATGCCTGAAGAACCAAAGACCTGGCCACCCTTGATGGAACCTTGGGCACGTAGCCCGGCCTAGGGTGTAAGATGGCTTTTACTCCCCCAGGGGCGAACTCCAGGCAAGTCGGTCAAGTCAGCAAGAGGTCCCCCACTCTTTTCAGCAATGTAATTGCCAGGAGACAAGCCACCTTCAGGGTCAGGTTCTTTGGTTCAGCCGACTCCAATGGCTCAAAGGGGGCCTCAGCCAGACCTTCGAGAACCACTGCCAGATCCCAGGTTGGGACTCTGGAACGAGCCGCAGGCCTCATCCTTCGAGCCCCACAGAGGAACTGTACAACCAGCTGGTGCCTACCCAAAGCAATCGGGTGCCTACCCAGAGCAATCGGGGAAAATGCGTACAGACGCAGCCTCGGCCACGTCTGAACCATGGCATCCAACCCCAGTGGAGCTGGATGCGTGAGGGAACACCACAGTGGACAGTGGGACGTCTCTCGAGACGCAAACAGGTCCACTTCCACTGGGCCAAACCTCTCGCACATTTCCCGGCCGCGGAGGTCCGGGAAAAAGCTCCTGAGAGCTTTGTAGACCGCCATCATCTCCAGGCAGTCTATGTGCCAGGAGGAATGACGGCCCTCCCACGGGCCCTCTCGCAAAGCGGCCATCCATGACCGCGCCCCAACCAGTGAGGGAGGCGTCTGTTGAAACGGATTTCCGGCAACAGGACGCTCCCAACACTGGCCCCTGGGACAGAAACCAAGGTTTCTTCCATATGATTAGGGAACGAAGGCATCTGCGCGTTACCCTGATCATAGGGAAAGGATTCCCTCTGGGGGAAAACCCCTTGGATTTCAGCCACCACTGTAGGGGTCTCATGTGCAGCAGGCCAAAAGGTATCACGTTGGACGCTGCTGCCATGTGCCCCAGCACTCTCTGAAAATGCTTCACAGTGATGCTGTGGCCTAGTCTTATTCCTGAGACCATCGCCAGTATGGTCTCGACTTGCGCGGGAGACAATCGTCGAGCCAGTCGTCGATAAAATTCAGCACACGGATGCCCTGAAGTCTCAATGGAGCCAAAGCTGCATCGATGCACTTCATGAATGTGCGTGGGGAAAGAGCTAGACCGAAGGGAAGCACTCGATATTGGTACGCCTCGCCCCCGAAAGCGAACCTCAAGAACTTCCTGTGACATAGAAGGATGGAGATATGGAAGTATGCGTCCTTTAGATCTATCGTGACGAACCAGTCCTCGGGCTGGATCTGACTCATGATGATGGGAACCGTGAGCATTTTGAATCTGAATCTCCTCAGAGACCGATTCAAATACCTCAGGTCTATAATCGGACGCAACCCTCCATCCTTTTTGGGAACTATAAAGTACCGGCTGTAGAACCCGGACTTCCTCTCCGGCGGAGGAACGCACTCTATAGCTTCCTTCGCCAGCAAGGATTTTACTTCTAGTTCCATTACCCGAACCTGCTCTGGTACCACTGCGGTCCAGTTCAACCCCCTGAAACCTGGAGGAGGGTGACCGAACTGCAGTCTGTAACCTTTCTCAACAGTCCGCAGGACCCATGTAGAAATATTCGGAAGGCATTTCCATGCACCAAGTTAATCTACTAAGTGAACCAGCCTCTCGAGGCTGGTGTCGGGTGTTACACGAGCCTCGTCCCCAACCCCCTGAAGCGGATGACCGGCAGGAAGTGGTTGGGAATGATTCTCTGTGTGCGGACGCGCAAGCTGCCCAGCCGCAGGTCTTTCCAGAGGCGGCTGGAGCAGCATGCGTTCGAGGGAAATCGATGTGGCCCGAAGCGTCATAGACGGCGGGATTACCACATCGATTTCCCCAGAGCGCCGCAGAGGAAGCAACCTCGGTTGCCCCTCTGCGGGGGGGACCGCTCTTAGAAGTCCCGCAGAAGCTAGGACTTCTTCCCAGCAGCCTTCCGCGCCTGGAGTTCGCTCCTCAGATCGCCTCTAGGAGCAGAAGGCTGCTGGTGAGTTTGCTGGAGAGAACGCCGCCTCTGTTGCCAAGCTCCCGGAGGAGGGGCTCTAGAGGCGGCTCTCTCCTTTTGCACCTGCCGGTGCGAGGAGCTGGCAGACGGCTGAGGCTGCCCCCTAGGGGCTGCCTTCCCCGGCTCTGAGCGGCGAGGGACGTACTGGCGGAAAGCTGCTGACTGTGTCTTCGCCTCCTGGTATTTGGCGACGACGGTCTCAACCGCGCCACCAAATAGACCAAAAGGCGAAATCGGGGAGTCTGGGAGAAAGGTTTTATCCCTCTCCTTCATCCCCGACAGATTCAGCCAGAGATGTCTCTCCACAGTCACCATGGAAGCCATGGAGCGGCCGATAGCACGGGCCGTCTCCCTGGTGATGCGGAGAGACAAATCTGCAGCCTTCCTCAACTCCAGTACATCCTCCGGAGAGGGACCCTCGCCCTCATCAAGCTCTTTGAGGAGGTCAGCCTGGTAGGCCTGCAGGATAGATAGTGTGTGCAGGGAACTACCAGCCCGCCCAGCCGCCATATAAGCCTTGCCCACCAAAGATGAGGTATCCCGACAGGGTTTGGTGGGCAGCGCCGGGGCTTTGAGGGAGAATCGCAAACACAGAATTGGGTGAAAGATAGCTCGCGAGAGCTTCCTCCACCCGAGGCATCGTCCCATAACCCGCCTCGCTTGCCCCCAGAACATTGGAATAATCCAACACTGGAGGATTGGACACACGCGAGGAATAGGGTTTCTTCCAGGATCTACACACTGAGGTGTGTAGATCCGGGAAGAATGGCAAGCCCCGGCGAGGTGTTTGGACCCGGCGAGAAAGGAACCGGTCGTCCAGCCTACTGGGTGGCTGAACTTCCGGCACTTCCTGTGGCCAATCGATGTTTAATTTGGCCACCGCACGGGTCAACACCTCAACCAGCTCCTCTTGGGCGGGTGGATGAAGCGATGAAACACTTCCTGCTTCTCCACCCGCCCCGATGCCACCCTCGTCCGGCTCCTTGGAACCGGAGAGAATGAGCATCGGATCCTCGACCCCGGGGGAAGAAGCCGCAGCGCGGGCTTCCACACGGGGAGGAACTGTCAGAAGAGGATTGGGAAAGTGCCGCAGCAGTCCCGAAACCTTCTGACAAGTCCCTTTGTGAACCCCATTATCTGCGACGCCGAGCCGCCTCAGCGACCGCGGGTCCAGAACCATGGGGCTTACGAGGCTGGCCGGCCTCATCAAACACGGCCAGCCGAGAGCGGAGCAGCCTGAGTGGGAGCCGCTCACAATGTTGACAGGCGGTTCCCTCGAGAGCTGCCCGAGCATGCTCCACACCCAGACACTGCACACAAAGCAGGTGTGCATCCGAGCCAGATATATAGCGGGGACACGGATGCACACACTGCTTAAACTCTCTCTCACTCATATTTCTCACACACTCGGACAAACAACAGTAAATAGACAGACACTTTTGTAACAGAGAGCGCAATGCTGAAGAGCAATAACTGCCGTTTCAATGCGCCGGCTCCCCTTTTATACTTCCGGGTATGCCGTCACAGCGACGTCATCACGCACGTCAATCGGATTGGTTTAGTTTCTATTCAGACTTCAGATTCGCTGATGCTTAGGGAGCATCCCCAAAATGTCGTTCTGACGCAGTGAGAGCTCCCTCGAAAGGGAACCAAGATCCCTTCATGCGTTAGCAAGGGGTGCTCCCTTACAAAGTGTTTGTAATGCGGCAGGTTGGTCCTCTCCGCACACATTCATAGATTTTATAGCTTGGATGCTCATGCTACTCCGGGCTCTCATGTCCTTGAGTCGACATCGCAAGCTAATGTTTAGGCCTCTTGCGTCCTTGTGCACACCTACACAACCCTAATGGGTCCGGACACCATCAAGCACGGCGGCGTGGGTATTCTCGTTCCCATATGCATACTCCATGCAGCATTGAGTGTTACTTTTGAAAGGGAACACTAGGGGTTACTTGACTGTAACCCTGTTCCCTGATAAAGCGGAACAAGATGCTGCACTACAGTCCCGTGCTGATGATGTCCCAGTGACTGGTTTTCAAAAGAAAAAGACCTGACGATACAGCTGGGGCTCATCTATTTATATACTCATGCAACAGGTGTGCTGATGACGTCACCAGCTGAGACTATAATAATTATATAACTAATTATTGACCTCCGGGTCAATTTTATTGACGTGTTTAAACACACTATTTACAGTGGTCATGATAAAAGACGTTCCCATTTGCACTTTGTGCAGCATCTCATTCCACTTTATCAGGGAGCAGCAGTCAAGTAACCCAGAGAGTTTTTTTTCCAATGTTTTTTTAAGAAAATAAGTGTGCATATATATGATTATTACTGTAATAAAATTAAATATGACATAAAACACAACCCAGTCTCTTTTTGTTAAATGTCAGTTTATGTGTGATCAATAATAGCCATTATAAAAGTATAAGTAAAATATATAAGAAGCTATACAAGAAAATAAAGCATACAATTCAGTTGCGATAACAAAGTTATCGCTAATAGGCTACAACGGTAAAGTTAAATAGCCTAAAAAAAGTTATGAAACTTCACTTTGCCCTCAGCAAAAACGATTTGGCAGGCAACAAAAGATAGATTCATGAGACCAAAGATCGCCCGTTAGATCTACACAAGATGAATTATATCTCATGTTTAACCACTACAGAGACATCAGAGTCAGCGGCAGATGTCAGAAGGACTAGCCGAGGAAAGGCTGCTCTTGGCGGGGTTAATGAGCATTGAGCACCGCTGATCGACTGGATCTCACAGCTCCGAAAACGCCAGATAAAATTTTCCAATAGGTGCTTTAAACAAGTACATTCTCGCCTGAAAAAGTCTTAAAAGTACATTTTGTTACACAATAACAGTAGTATTTTTAAAGTACGCGGGTTTCTCATCCGCTATTGACTTGCCATTAGTTTATCTCCACGCGACAGCAGCAAGCAGGCTCCTGATTGGTTAACGCGGCATGAATTGACACCAAAGTTCAGATTTTTCAACTCGGGCGTCAGACGCGAATTCGCCTAAAATGCGTGAATGCACTAAAAGCACCACTCGTGCAAGATGCTCAATCTTGTCCACTGCGCCACAGGACCTCCAGACGCACGTCAAATGGCTTATCCTGTTGCAGCCTCTATAGGCCAGCGACTAGTCGACGTCAAGCTTAAAGTGTCATTGCAGAGCATTAAAGTCGACTAGTCGACTGTGCAACCCCTAGTACATAGCTGAGAAAATTTAGTTTTTGTCAAAGAACACATCCAGATGGGATTCAGAACGATGATCAAAAAACAGATGGAGTAGATCGAGTCCATCAACACCCCCAAAGCTTCACAGGCTTTGTTGCCATTGTGACGTAGTCTCGAGAACATGCGGTGTAAACTTGCGTGTTAAAAAAAAAACTCACGTCCACTGTTTGAACACAAGAGGATCTCCAGATACAGGGCTGAATAGAAACAAGAATATCAATGGGTATACAAACAATATAAACTGAATATCAATGGGTCTAACTCATGATGAACCTCAGGCGAACTGCACACTTTATGAGAAGCATTTCAGTGTCTCAGACTGTCTGACATAAAGCAGCATACATCCGTGCTTCCGGTACAGGCCTTTTAGGTTTTTAATGGATAATATATTCATATAATATTCTATATCAGAGCTTGGCAGACAGATTTGTTATATTTTTTAGACATTAGACAGGTTAATTAATTAATAGATTATAGCCGAATTAATGTTATTATTAATTGATCATGTATCTAATCCATTAATCATGCATAATAAATAATCCTGTCATATAAAGTTTATGTTATTTAAAAAAATATTTAGATAAAAATTGGACAAATAATTAGAGATGTTCCGATACCCTTTTTCCCTTCCCGATACGATTCCAATACCTGGGCTCAGGGTATCGGCCGATACCGAGCACTGATCCGATACCTGGGTGTGTATCTGTATATACAGCTGTATATACTACTAGCCCTTTATGAATTGCTAGAACTATTTTATGGTGTGCTTCAGACTTATCCCTTAATAAAACATGAACAAATACATACAGTGAACTACTGTATTTATTACAGTATTTTTATTATCTGACATGCATTTGACAGTAATATTATTTCTTAAGCGAAAAAGAACTTCAAATGCAGCCACAAATCTAACACTGCAAACTGAAAAAAGGTATTTTAGTTTTACAATATACTGTATAAAAACTGTGCAACAAATAAATGTAGGAATATAAAAAATTATATATTAATCAGAAAATAATCTTCTTACAACAAAACAAGTGAAAAATAAGCAACCATCTAGGCATTATTATTATTAGTAGAGACATATTATTATTACACAGAGACGTAGCTAAATCTACTGTACAACAGTAGCCTAATATATTCTGTCAATTTAAAAAAAATTAAACCAAACTTTTATTTTGACGGGTAGCCGTGAAGATCTTTCAGTGTCTGTGTTCCTTATATGAAAGTTTTCTCAAATAAAACGGTAAATTCTCATGAAGTGACAGTTTATGCATTCGTGTCCTCATATAGTGACTATCGACTGTGAATATGGACGTAGAGAAACTGGGGGAGGTTGCCGCTTGATAGTGACACACGGCAGAGATTACAATGACAGCGAGCTATCGCCATCCACACTAACCACTGCTAGCGCCTTGTGGCAACGCATTCTGAGCAGTGAAGAAGAACCGCGCAGTGGTTAGGCAAAGCTTGCGGTCATAATAACTAGGTCTTGTTAAAGAAAATGGTATTGGATCGGTACATGGGTTCAAGTACTTGCCGATACCGATGCCAGAATTTGTTGTGGTATCGGTGATATTTCGGAACAACTCTACAAATAATAACATAATATAGTCATAATTTAAGTAAATTAATACATTATTCAGAATTGTCAAAAAACGGATTACAGGTTCAGAATGACAGTTCACCCAAAAATGAAGATTCTCATTTACTCACCCTTAAGTTGTTCCAAACCTGTATAAATGTTTTTGTTATGTTGAACACATAGGAAGATTCATTCCTACTATGGAAGTCAATGGTGCCCCCAAAGCAGCCTGGGTACTTTCTTCAAAATATCGTCTTTTGTGTTTAGCAGAACAAAGAAACTCATACAGGTTTGGAACATCATGAGGGTGAGTAAATGATGACAGAAGTTTACAGAATTCAGAAATACTTTTTACACTCTTTACCAATGCATTAGGAAACATTAACTTGTAAAAGTCATGTCACATTATTCCATAGCATATAAACAGGAACAGTGGCAGGCTAGAAGAGGCCAGTAAGAAAAGTATTCAGAATCTACAGCTTTGCATTTAGCTGCATTTATCTTGGACTGTATCGAATGGATCACAGATGTACATGTAAATTTAACGTCGCTGGAGATACTTTGTTTCCTTATTTTCTTATTAGGTGACGTAGCATGGTGATGACATTAAAAGTGGTCCAACTTACGGTGTTTCATATTCTTTGTTCTCTGCATGCTGACCTGTTTCTGACATACCCTCTACCATCATACAGGTAAGATTTTGAATATAAACAGCAGCGGGAAAGGGAATGGGCAATTGGGAAGTTGTTAGACAGATCAAAAATTCTCACATTGGAATTCCTTCACAGCAAAAACTCTAGTGTTAAATTAACACTGCTCAGTGTTTATATAATCCAGGGGTGGTGAACGTCGGTCCTGGAGAGCCACAGTTCTGCAGAGTCAAAGTCTGAAGGGTTACTAGGAAGCTACAGGCAGGTGAGTTTGGCCAGTGTTGGAGCTGAACTCTGCAGGATTGAGGTTCTCCAGGACCGCAATTTGCCACCCCTGATATAATCCCTACTACAGAGTTTAAAAAGTTACAATTGAAGCAGTGTTGCAGTTAATTAGATAATTAATTGATTAAGTAATGATTGAGCATTAATGATGAAAACCTGTTTAACAAGCAGAATCAATGAAGGACAGAGGAACAATTAGAACATAAAAGAGAAGAGACAAGCAGAAACCCAACAATAGATTTACAGCCACAGTCATAAACCCTATTCGGATGGGACTATTTTCCAGGGGGACGTTAGAGAAATTAATGTTTCACAGCCGTACTTTACGATATTAATCCCGTCCGAATCTTCCAAGGCTGTTTTTTTCTCACACAACCTCTGAAAAAATTCCAGGGCAAATTACCTTGTGTTTTTCTGCAAACTCAACAGTCCTCTGAGAAATGTAATCCTGTCCAAATGCGAATATCTGTGATTTTTGATTCTAACACTTCTCCTCATGTGTTTTTGACGTATCTAAGCCACTGTTTGCGCACCAATCCTCTGTATGCTTTCATTTCGTGTCAATATGGATGGTATCCGATGAAAAAATAACGTATACGGTCATCAAATAGGGAACCAAACAGCGAAAGTGCAAAGACTGCCTATTTTAATATCAGTGTCAGGTAAGAGTAAGATACTTGTCTAGATTTCTCTGCTCAGAGTACCCCCCCCATTTTACCTTCACTTTGGGGACAGTATTTTTTATGTCCCATTTGGGGACAAACACAAACTCTGATCTAGTGGTACTTTGAGGACTATGGTGATACACAGAATCTGGGTAAGGTATACTTTCAGGACTTTGTTAAGATATTATAAATTAAGACACAGAAGAAGAATATTACAATTCAAACCTTCAATACTGGATACTGAAACCAGGCTAGAGCAGAGATACAGGTGTGAGAGAGGAAACTGGGTTTCTTCATTTCTTCAAGATCACTGAAAATGGCCAGCCTACATTTTTGTCTTATTTGTAGCTTGAGATCAAGTGCCTTTGGCTTGCCCAGTAAGGGAATGGCAATTAACATTCTGAAATACTGTTGATTTGACTGTATTGACTATCAGAGAACAACATTTGAACTGAATTGAGCTGAATAATGACACTGTGTGTGTGTGTGTGTGTGTGTGTGTGTGTGTGTGTGTGTGTGTGTGTGTGTGTGTGTGTGTGTGTGTGATCTGAAACAATCTTTTATTGTATCAAGCACTATAGAAATAAAGCTGACTTCACTTCATGACAGAACACTTCACTGGCCACTGCCTGTATGCCTATAGTTCATTTAGCATCGACTGCAACTACTCATGACCCCAGAAACATCTTTAGGAGTTTCTCAGCAGAGTCACCTGTGGCTGCTCACTGGGGCTATAAGACATTAGGCTTGTGTTTCAGTAAAGTGTGATAATTGTCCCAAAAAAAATTCGATACAAATTTAATTAAATGACTTTTTGGGGACTCGAGTGACACACAAACTCTGATTAAATTACTCTTTGGGGACTCGAGTGACACACATGCTCTGATTAAATGACTTTTTGGGGACTTGAGTAACACACACTCCAATTAAATGACTCTTTGGGGACTCGAGTGACACACACTCCGTTTAAATGACTCTTTGGGGACTCCAGTGATACACCTTTGGGGACTCGAGTGACACACACTCCGTTTAAATGACTCTTTGGGGACTCCAGTGATACACCTTTGGGGACTCGAGAGACACACACACTCCGATTAAATGACTCTTTGGGGACTCGAGTGACACACACTCCGTTTAAATGACTCTTTGGGGACTCCAGTGATACACCTTTGGGGACTCGAGTGACACACACTCCGTTTAAATGACTCTTTGGGGACTCCAGTGATACACCTTTGGGGACTCGAGAGACACACACACTCCGATTAAATGACTCTTTGAGGACTCGAGTGACACACACACTCCGTTTAAATGACTCGTTGAGGACTCGAGTGACACATACACTCCGATTAAATGACTCTTTGAGGACTCGAGTGACACATACACTCCGATTAAATGACTCTTTGAGGACTCGAGTGACTTCAAGCTCTGATTTAATATTAACAGTACTGAACACATTATGGTAAAAGTGCATATTGCAGTTAATGACAGAAATAAAAAAAAATAAATAAATAAAAACATTTGAAAAGAACAATCAAAAGTCTACTTGGAGGTGGGAATGATTCTCAGTGCCCAACTATCCTCTGTACTTCAACCATCCACCTCCCCTCCATCTTTTCATCTCCTTTACATTATCCCCTCCATCATCCCCTTTACATTCTCTCCTCCATCTTTTCATCCCCTTTACATTCTCTCCTCCATCTTTTCATCCCCTTTACATTCTCCCCTCCATCTTTTCATCCCCTTTACATTCTCCCCTCCATCTTTTCATCCCCTTTACATTCTCCCCTCCATCTTTTCATCCCCTTTACATTCTCTCCTCCATCTTTTCATCTCCTTTACATTCTCCCCTCCATCTTTTCATCCCCCTTTACATTCTCTCCTCAATCTTTTCATCCCCGTTACATTCTCCCCTCCATCTTTTCATCCCCTTTACATTCTCCCCTCCATCTTTTCATCTTCTTTACATTCTCCCCTCCATCTTTTCATCCCCTTTACATTCTCCGCTCCATCTTTTCATCTTCTTTACATTCTCCCCTCCATCTTTTCATCTTCTTTACATTCTCCCCTCCATCTTTTCATCCCCTTTACATTCTCTCCTCCATCTTTTCATCCCCTTTACATTCTCCCCTCCATCTTTTCATCTCCTTTACATTCTCCCCTCCATATTTTCATCCCCTTTACATTCTCCCCTCCATCTTTTCATCTCCTTTACATTCTCTCCTCCATCTTTTCATCCCTTTTACATTCTCCGCTCCATCTTTTCATCCCCTTTACATTCTCTCCTCCATCTTTTCATCCCCCTTTACATTCTCTCTTCCATCTTTTCATCCCCTTTACATTCTCCCCTCCATCTTTTCATCCCCTTTACATTCTCTCCTCCATCTTTTCATCCCCTTTACATTCTCCCCTCCATATTTTCATCCCCCTTTACATTCTCTCCTCCATCTTTTTCATCCCCTTTACATTCTCCCCTCCATCTTTTCATCCCCTTTACATTTTCTCCTCCATCTTTTCATCCCCTTTACATTCTCTCCTCCATCTTTTCATCCCCTTTACATTCTCTCCTCCATCTTTTCATCCCCCTTTACATTCTCTCTTCCATCTTTTCATCCCCTTTACATTCTCCCCTCCATCTTTTCATCCCCTTTACATTCTCTCCTCCATCTTTTCATCCCCTTTACATTCTTCCCTCCATCTTTTCATCTCCTTTACATTATCCCCTCCATCTTTTCATCCCCTTTACATTCTCTCCTCCATCTTTTCATCCCCTTTACATTATCCCCTCCATCTTTTCATCCCCTTTACATTCTCCCCTCCATCTTTTCATCCCCTTTATATTCTCCCCTCCATCTTTTCATCCCCTTTACATTCTCCCTTCCATCTTTTCATCCCCTTTACATGATCCCCTCCATCTTTTCATCCCCCTTTACATTCTCTCCTCCATTTTTTCATCCCCTTTACATTCTCCCCTCCATCTTTTCATCTCCTTTACATTCTCTCCTCCATCTTTTCATCCCTTTTACATTCTCCGCTCCATCTTTTAATCTCCTTTACATTCTCCCCTCCATCTTTTCATCCCCCTTTACATTCTCCCCTCCATCTTTTCATCCCCCTTTACATTCTCTCCTCAATCTTTTCATCCCTTTTACATTCTCCGCTCCATCTTTTCATCCCCTTTACATTCTCTCCTCCATCTTTTCATCCCCTTTACATTCTCCCCTCCATCTTTTCATCCCCTTTACATTCTCCCCTCTATCTTTTCATCCCCTTTACATTCTCTCCTCCATCTTTTCATCCCCTTTACATTCTCCCCTCCAACTTTTCATCCCCTTTACATTCTCCCCTCCATCTTTTCATCTCCTTTACATTCTCCCCTCCATATTTTCATCCCCTTTACATTCTCCCCTCCAACTTTTCATCCCCTTTACATTCTCCCCTCCATCTTTTCATCCCCTTTACATTCTCCCCTCCATCTTTTCATCTCCTTTACATTCTCTCCTCCATCTTTTCATCCCCTTTACATTCTCTCCTCCATCTTTTCATCCCCTTTACATTCTCTCCTCCATCTTTTTATCTCCTTTACATTCTCCCCTCCATCTTTTCATCCCCCTTTACATTCTCTCCTCAATCTTTTCATCCCCTTTACATTCTCCCCTCCATCTTTTCATCCCCTTTACATTCTCCCCTCCATCTTTTCATCTTCTTTACATTCTCCCCTCCATCTTTTCATCCCCTTTACATTCTCCCCTCCATATTTTCATCCCCTTTACATTCTCCGCTCCATCTTTTCATCTTCTTTACATTCTCCCCTCCATCTTTTCATCCCCTTTACATTCTCTCCTCCATCTTTTCATCCCCTTTACATTCTCCCCTCCATCTTTTCATCTCCTTTACATTCTTCCCTCCATATTTTCATCCCCTTTACATTCTCTCCTCCATCTTTTCATCCCCCTTTACATTCTCCCCTCCATCTTTTCATCTCCTTTACATTCTCACCTCCATCTTTTCCTCTTTTCATGTAAAATTACATTCCATACAACTTCATTGTAACAGAACAATGAAAACTGAACAATGAAAATTAACCATCCTAAACTAAGGATGATGAAATGTACTATCCTCTCCTTCTTCATTAGCCTTCTTATAATCTATCTTTTCACTTTACATAATGTTTATTCCATCCTCAAACAATTTCTACACCTTTATAATAATTTCTTTAAATTTTCCGTTCTACTGCTTTTACCTCACTGTCCTCCCATTTCTTTTTTGGAGCATTTGAAGAACCTATGGAATAATTAAAAATGTAATTCTCATTCAAACTAAATTGGTGAGTAAAGACCAAATCTAGACTGTGTCCTAATGTGTAGGGTTTTTTATTTTATTTTGAAAAGCCCTAAGTTATTTGATTATTGTTGTTTGTGTAGTTTAGAGATTTCTCTTACCTTGATCCTCCTGTGAAACTGATGGTTGATCAGATTGAACAGGTTGATCAGTCTCTGCTGGTGGTGTTGTCTGGGACAGGTCACTGGAATCCTCCTCATCACTTGATGTGGCATCACCTTGGGTCACAAGTTGCTCTAAATAATTCATTGAAAGATGAATAGTTTATTGCTTATGATTATGTACATTGTTTTGCCAATATGTACAGCACATATACACAGACAGTACAAGTATACTCATACCATGTGGGTCGATTTCAATGTCATTAAGTTTCTTTCCTTTGAAGTCGGACAGAGTTCCTTTCTCCATGGCCATTAGGACTTTACTCATTTTTGCCAGCTGCAGTGTCCCCTCTGGTAACCGGAAATACTGTCTGTGTAATCTGATATCATGACCAAGGAAATCAGCCAGTTGGTCTGCTTCATTCTCATCAAGGTTAAGCATTTTGGACATGGTTGCTATGTGTTTCCTGAGCCTAGTGCTTCGGGATTCTTTATGCCACATTCATAAGCAGCTTTGTTGATGCACTCTCTTCCTCTATAGGCAGACATTGCTCCAGATCTAGCAAACATAAAGGGATTGTCCGCTGGAACACCACAAAGCTCACAGGTTTCAACGAGCAGCTCCATGGCAGAAAGCATCGAAGGCTTGAGGAGCACAGAAACCTTTCTCCGTCGTTTCCCACGGATCTCTACTCTAGTGAAGTGTAGACACAGCTTCCTCTCAAACTCAGACAGACAGATTGCGATGTCTTCATGTAGCTCAGAAGAGTCCCTGCTTTTAAAAGCTGGCAAAAGCATCCGGGACACCTCACCTTCTCTTTTTCTGTTGAACAGAATGACCTGGGACAGCGTGACCTTGGCTAGAGCAGCATAGCCGTCAGCAGAAGGGCAAGATCTGAGCTTGCTTAGGAGGTCGTTGTGTTTATTTTCAAGATGTGTGTGCAGGACTTTGACATCCTGAGTGAAAGGAATGATCTGAGGTGCGTTCCACTTGGCTTCTTTCAAGGTAGTTATAGCACCAGCAGAAATGTACTCATTTCACCTTGCCTGGTGTATTTTCCTGAGGTCTCGAGCACACTCAGCACGCTCATGATCTCCATACATCATAGCATTGCTCTCAACAATGCCACAGATCTTATTTAAAGAATGCCCAAGTTTGAGAGCTAAAGAAGGAATGCGGTAGGAGTTTTTCTCTTCATCGTAGCCAGATACAACTTTAACAGCAGCTATGACAGGTTTGAAGTTTGCTGGAAGTCTACCATTGTTCTCAGTGGAGTAATATTCCTTGCTTCAAGAAGAAGTCTGCCCACTTCTCTCATCTTCTGTCTGATGTAGTCATGTCTGGTCACGTCAGACCCCATCCTGTTGAACATGTGCTCCCCCAGCTGCATGATGCATCTGTCAGTATGAACTACACGCAAAACTTCATCATAGTTCATAAAGGAGAGTATTTTCTTGAAACCTTTGCTTACTTCTAAGCCGACTGGTGTGTTCAGAGCACACAGAGATCAAACTATTTTCCTGCCTTGGGCTTCATCATCTTTAGGTTTCAGTGGGCAGTTTTTGATATGTTTCCAAAGACAACGCTTGATGTAAAGCCCCTGGCAGTAAATGCAGTGAATACATTCTTTGGCTCTTTGTCTATTTTTTGGACGGTAGCAGGCAGTCATCTCCCCATGTCTCACCACATCTGTGTTTTGGGCAAAGTTGCCTCTTTTTCTAAGGAGGTTTAGCTGGACTCGTCTTTCTCTGGAATGTTTTGGAAATGCTACTGCCTTTACAACCTCCACTTCATTGCGATGGACAAATTCAAGGTGTCTTGCCATTTTTGAATATGGCTTAGAGCAATAAAGGAAATACTGCTTCTTGTTGTATGTCTTGCGTTCCTGCTTTGGTGATGGCATTGACTGAATAAAAGTCTTATCACAGAACAAGGTGTTTGTCTCTTTAGTTTGGCATTTCATCTTTTTTGGTGATGGCGTTTTTCAGATGGATTGATCAGATGGACTACCTGCCTCTTTGGGTGATGTTGGGTGTATCAAAGCACTTTTGACCATGTCATGTCCAGAAGAACTACCATCCAATTCATCAGAGCTGATTTTTGGTATGTAGTCAACGTCGCTGTAGTCTGTGACATCACCGTTGTCTGTGTCACTGATGGCACTCCCTGAATACTGAATGAGAGAATTGAACACTTACTCAAATAATACAACATGTTTTTTATAACTACATTTTTTAGTGATCACAGTATTCCAGTATTCCACTGCCATAATCTAACAGAAGAGGTAGTTTGTGGGCATAGTGTGCACAGCAGTGGTTCCTGTAACATTACGTTTCATCGTATTGGGGATACTGGCAAGCAAAGTCATAATTATGCAAACTTATTTGAGTATATAAAGTGTGCTATGGCAAGTTGCATACCTGTCTTTTTCTTGATGGCCTTAAAGAGGGTATCTGGAAGATACAAACAAATATAAATGATGTCTAATTGCATATAATCTATAGTTAGTCCAATCAGTCCAATACACCCAGACCATCCCAATAATTTTCCAAATGAATATACCCACCTCCCTCAATGATGAGTGAACCACAGGTGTGGATGCAGCACAGGGTGAAGGTGATACGGGTGGAGCAGAAGAAGGTGATGAAGGCTGCACAGGAGAGGATGAGGAGGATGCCGCAGGTGAAGGCGATGAAGGCTTTACAGATGAGGATGAGGAGGACGCCACAGGAGAAGGCGATGAAGGCTTCACAGATGAGGGCGAGGATGAGGAGGACGACGCAGGTGAAGGCGATGAAGGCTGAGTAGGAGAGGATGTGGATGAGGAGGACGCCACAGGAAAAGTCGATGAAGGCTTCACAGATGAGGACGAGGATGAGGAGGACGCCACAGGAGAAGACGATGAAGGCTTCACAGATGAGGATGAGGAGGACAACGCAGGTGAAAGCGATGAAGGCTGAGTAGGAGAGGATGAAGGTGACGTGGGTGGTGCAGGAGGCGGTGATGAGGACAGGGCAGGAGGGCATGAGGCTGATGAGGCCGTTACAGAGGTGGACACAGCACAGGGTGCCGATGAAGAAGGTGCGTCAGATGTGAATGCGACACAGGATGACTGTAACAGCATAATGTGACTAAAAATATAAGGTCTAAAAGCAAAAGCACTGAGGAAACTGTTCAATAAATAAATACATAAAATTAATTGATATTGATAATGATAAATGATAATGAACTGTTAATGGAGTGTTATATCACAGAGTAGTGATGATGATGTTCACATATTACTCAGCAAACAAACTTTTTGTGATTTGTGTTTAGCAATTTTATTGTGTTCCTTTTCATTTTCAGCTCTGTTAAAACGTTCAATCTTCAAGATGTCGTCGTAACTTTGCCAATCTGGACTGAAACCGCTCCTGCAGATATATAGAGACGGCAATAAAATGTACATTAACAACATTGAAAGCTGTGACACCCAAAAACAATAAGACAAGAATAAACACACTGTAGAGGTGAACAAGAAATAAAGTGTCGAAGTAAAGATCATTAATAAAATTAATTTACATCAACATTTGACACTAACTAAACATGTATACAAACTTTAGGTACAAGTAATGCGTAAACATTAAAACTCTGAACCAATAACTAGCAGAGGTGTAGTAAGGCGCTACATTTACTCCATACTATTTAAGTAAATTCTTGTCTTTTAGAGTAGGTTTAATTGTGTGCACATTTTACCTTAAGCTGGGCATACACTGTGCGATTTCTGTGCGATTTCAGCAAGGTTACCTACTCACACTGTACGAGTAGATCACGGTGGTTTGAACATCTTAGATTATCCATTTTACAACAGGAACTGGAGGCAAGCAACAGTTTGCTAAATTGCTGCTATTTGATAACTGCCTACAGAACTTAAAGATCTCCCTCTTATCGTTTTCTTCTTGCTGCATTAAAGATTAAATGGTTCAACTTCTGCTTTTGCGCAGGCGCAGTGATGAGAAATAGAGCAATCAGTTCATAGCTCTGCTTCAGCTGTGCGATAACTTCACGAGGAGCGACCAGAATTTCTGACATGACAGAAATTCATCCGACCATCCGATTGCCGATCAGGAGAGGATTATCGCGTCTCGTTTACCCCCTGTACCTCACGACAAACGACGCACGATAAAGCTGAAAATCGACCCGACCCTGCATGAGACGAAAATCGCACAGTGTATGCCCAGATTTAGGGTTAAAATACCTGGGGTGAAAAACAGCCTGTACCCAACAGCAACGTCTCACCGACTCTGCCCATGACCTGGCTATAGCAAATTCACACATTTAAATGGTGCATAGGCACTAACACACACACAACAGCGATTGTATGATGCGCACCCAGGTGGCATAAACTCCACCTTAAATACGCCAGGAACGGCAGTTTGAGTTATGAGTCTTTAAATGTGTGTACGTCACTCAGAAAACAACAGTTTTAAAAATGCCTTCCGGGTGTTAAGGACTGAACAAAAAGGCTACATGTGTTCCAAATGCTGTAACTTTTGATTACTTCATGCGATCACCACACAATTTGATGAGTTTTCCTGCTACCATATTTTCTTCCTGAGTTATTGCATGCAAAATAAGAAAAATATGTAAAATTATAATATATAAATAATATATATATATATGTCTTTTATCAGCATTAGATTGTCCAAATGTAATAAAATGTATATTTTCTAAAAATATAAAAAGTGTGATAACAAATTATACATACCTTTCGACTCTCCTTGCTGTAGTTTTGGAGTTAAAAAAAACTCTAAAAATGCCTTCCGGGCTGAAGGGGTTAAACAACAAACTGGAAACAGAGGTAAGAAGCACCTAATCTCTCTGCTGCTCAGAACTGCAAAAATGGCTGCTGTGCTTTACGTGATTGTTACTATGAAGAACAACAAATAAAGTTTTTCAAGGGCAAGTTTAAATAAACCTATCGCAAACAGTGACATCTAGAGGAGAGGAATGATTAACGTTAGACACAACATAATATGCCGTTATTAGGAAAAAATGCAAGTGAATGCTTCAGCGTGTCCGCCAACCCCAAAGGGTTATCCGCTGCACTGCTTCAATGTTACTTTTAACTCTCTTTATTGTGGACTCTAATAGACACCGAACAAGTGTTAATTTTATACCAAGGGTTTTGCTGTGTTGACCCAAGTAGGCCCAATTAATATGCCACTTTTGGGTCCATGCCCACACTGTACCCAAGCACCCATGTGAGGCCCACATAAGCATGTTGGCTGAGTAGAAGCAAAATATTCATCATCTGTTCTGTATTATAACATGACAATACATGCTTTCTTTGAATAATAAGGTCTTTTGAAAATAATTTTCTTACTTTTTTTCATCTTGTGTCTCAAGGAATTTGGATTTAACGAAGGACAATCATTATTCTGTGATAATGAGAGCATTCTGGATAAAAGTGTTTTTAACTACTTTTGCTCTTCATCTGACCCTTCCTGTTCACTGTGAGGTAAATGTATCCCGACAGTTTGTTAGACATTAATCAGAATGCACAAATACAGACACCTCTCCATGTGATTCTAACAACGCACAATGATTACCTGAGAAATGAGATTGAACAGTGATCTTTATATTCATGTTCAACTTTTCTTTGTTCTATCCTTTAGTTTCAATTTGGGGATCTAATTGCATTTGATCGAAAATCCATTATCAGACCAGATGTGACCGTCTACATACACTGGGCTGTGTATGTGGGGGAGGGGCAGGTCATTGGGCTGGAGGGAAAAAAAGATGAGGAGGATATTTTCCATATCACTGGTAAATTGACAATTTAACGGTAGCATTTCATTTTCAAAAATGTCAGTGTATGATTACATTTGGAGTACAGGCTGGTTTATACTTCTGCATTGGACCCATGGCATAGCTAAGGCAGTTATAGTGTAATCTGCGTCGTAACCTGACCTGCACCTCTCCAAAAATGTAACTACGCATCGCTTCTACGTTTACCGCAACAGCTTTGATTGGTTTGTTCAGGACCATATATACAGGTCCTTCTCAAAAAATTAGCATATTGTGATAAAGTTCATTATTTTCCATAATGTAATGATAAAAATTAAACTTTCATATATTTTAGATTCATTGCACACCAACTGAAATATTTCAGGTCTTTTATTGTTTTAATACTGATGATTTTGGCATACAGCTCATGAAAATCCAAAATTCCTATCTCAATAAATTAGCATATTGTATCCGACCAATAAAAGAAAAGTGTTTTTAATACAAAAAAAGTCAACCTTCAAATAATTATGTTCAGTTATGCACTCAATACTTGGTCGGGAATCCTTTTGCAGAAATGACTGCTTCAATGTGGCGTGGCATGGAGGTAATCAGCCTGTGGCACTGCTGAGGTGTTATGGAGGCCCAGGATGCTTCGATAGCGGCCTTAAGCTCATCCAGAGTGTTGGGTCTTGCGTCTCTCAACTTTCTCTTCACAATATCCCACAGATTCTCTATGGGGTTCAGGTCAGGAGAGTTGGCAGGCCAATTGAGCACAGTAATACCATGGTCAGTAAACCATTTACCAGTGGTTTTGGCACTGTGAGCAGGTGCCAGGTCGTGCTGAACAATGAAATCATCTCCATAAAGCTTTTCAGCAGATGGAAGCATGAAGTGCTCCAAAATCTCCTGATAGCTAGCTGCATTGACCCTGCCCTTGATAAAACACAGTGGACCAACACCAGCAGCTGACATGGCACCCCAGACCATCACTGACTGTGGGTACTTGACACTGGACTTCAGGCATTTTGGCATTTCCTTCTCCCCAGTCTTCCTCCAGACTCTGGCACCTTGATTTCCGAATGACATGCAAAATTAGCTTTCATCTGAAACAAGTACTTTGGACCACTGAGCAATAGTCCACTGCTGCTTCTCTGTAGCCCAGGGCAGGCGCTTCTGCCGCTGTTTCTGGGTCAAAAGTGGCTTGACCTGGGGAATGCGGCACCTGTAGCCCATTTCCTTCACACGCCTGTGCACGGTGGCTCCGGATGTTTCTACTCCAGACTCAGTCCACTGCTTCCGCAGGTCCCCCAAGGTCTGGAATCGGTCCTTCTCCACAATCTTCCTCAGGGTCCGGTCACCTCTTCTCGTTGTGCAGCGTTTTTTGCCACACTTTTTCCTTCCCACAGACTTCCCACTGAGGTGCCTTGATACAGCACTCTGGGAACAGCCTATTCGTTCAGAAATGTCTTTCTGTGTCTTACCCTCTTGCTTGAGGGTGTCAATGATGGCCTTCTGGACAGCAGTCAGGTCGGCAGTCTTACCCATGATTGCGGTTATGAGTAATGAAGCAGGCTGGGAGTTTTTAAAAGCCTCAGGAATCTTTTGCAGGTGTAATTTTGATTCAGATGATTAGGTTAATAGCTCGTTTAGAGAACCTTTTCATGATATGCTAATTTATTGAGATAGGAATTTTGGGTTTTCATGAGCTGTATGCCAAAATCATCAGTATTAAAACAATAAAAGACCTGAAATATTTCAGTTGGTGTGCAATGAATCTAAAATACATGAAAGTTTAATTTTTATCATTACATTATGGAAAATAATGAACTTTATCACAATATGCTAATTTTTTGAGAAGGACCTGTATATATATCTATAGACTCTCATGCCGGCAGACCCGGGTTCGAACAGGAAAAAGGTAAAGTTTTGAACACCAATTAGATGTGTACCACTCCAACAGAAGGAACGGTGCACCCCTAGTTTATAAGTGAAACACTCTTATTCGCTCTATACAGTATACAGACAAATAAGAAACATCATGGTAGGCGTCAATATAAATGTATTCCAGAACTGTTTTTATTAATAATAAAAAAAATAAGTATAATAATAAATATTAGTAGCCTATTATAAATAAAATGTAAGTAAAATAGAATTAAAATGAATGTAAGTATAATAAAAGTATTCTTATTCTCTAAAATAAAAATGTAAGTTGAATTAATGCAATTAACAGCCTCTGATAGTTACAGTAGGTTTGTCTTTAACAGTTTATATGTTTCGTTAAAGGCCCACTGAAGTGCCTTGAAATGTGCAGCATTTTTCAATGTGTTGACATATTTTCCCCAGAAACAGGAAGACAGGGCGGGACATATAAAGCAGTTCCTCCCCTTTTTTCAAGCAGCCAATAGCGTTTCATTTATATCAGTTTGACTAGAGCATTTCAGCTCGGTAAAGCCGCAGTTTTCTACTAATCTCTAAACGTTTTCCACCATATCGCTTTGAAATAAAACATTCTGTGCAGAATTTAAATGGGTCTGATATGTTTTGTGCTGTGATCCACTCTCTGCTCTCATCTCTGGACCGGAGCAGACTGTGTGTGTGCTCTGCGGCGGTGTGCGTGAAAGTAACATGAAACCAGACTTCATTAGCCTCAAATGAAAGCATATTTACATAGAATCATTCGCTATTAACTATGTAGTGCACTATGTGCCATTCACAATGTAGAAAATAGTAAACGTGTGAAAAAAAAGACAAATTGCAGCTTCAGCGTCTATTTAGGGGGAGGGAAGCTTCAGATTCAAGAGAGCATTTGATTGGACAGAAGATCTTCATGAGAAGCTGAAGTCTGAGGTGATGTCATACAAATGTGTGATCCATTTTATATGCTTATATCTCCTAAATGCTAATTTTGTCATTGTTTTGGAACACACCAGCTTATTTATAACCTTAAGGCTAACATAATCATAATTCATCAAAAAAAACTTACATTTTGATCTAAATATTTATGATATTAGTCTAGTTAGTTTTGTATCAAACACAATATGATTTTCATTGATGGAGATTTACATTTATGCATTTGGCAGACGCTTTTATCCAAAGCGACTTACAGTGCCCTTGTTACAGGGACAATCCCCCTGGAGCAACATGGAGTAAAGTGCCTTGCTCAAGGACACACTGGTGGTGACCGCTGGGATCGAACCAGCAAACTTCTGCATATCAGTTCAGTGGTTTAACCCACTGGACCGTGGATCTGCTTACTCGAAACCCTCCATAACTGGCAGATTTGAAGAAAATTACCTTCTTTGGCAAATAAATAAATGACGGAGTGTTACATACGTATAAAATGTTATCATGTAAGCTCAAACAAGGGAATTTATAGTAATTTATAGTGTTAATATTAATTTATTAAGTCCGCGAATGGCTTGGGTATGCAGAGCATAGCTTATATGCAGTGTTAATTTTGACAGCAAATTTTGATTTAGTTTTAGTCATAGTCTTTTGACTAAAATGCCATTTAGTTTTAGTCATATTTTAGTCACCTGAATTGTTTTTAGTTTTAGTCTAGTTTTAGTCGACTAAATCTACAGTAGATTCAGTCTCCTAAAATCTAATGAGTTTAGTTCAATTGTAATACATTAAGCATTTAAGCATCACATAACCGACTGTCACTTGAACTGACATTTTGACATCATTTTGTTTTTGACATTAAAAATACACGAAAGAGCTCAATTCACTTTTTTGTTTGTTTTTTAAAAACATCTATATAGTTTTTATAACTTTGTATTTCTGTTTTAGTTAGTAGGCCATATCAGGTTAAGCTAAAGCTTCAAATAAGTTTGTTTATTTTTTATTTTTTATTTCAGTTAACATTTATTTAATTTCAAGTAATGAAGATTTTTAAAATGGTTTTAGTTAACTATTATAACCCTGATATTTTATTGAATATGTGTCAAATACTGGTCTTTCCTCCTGAATATGAATTAAATGGGAATTAAACTGAATACAGTTTATTGTGTAAGCAAAAACGAATACGGTATATAATGCGTGACTTTTAATGATAAATAAGCTCGAAATACACCCGGACTCTTATTTTGAAATGTCTGCGCCTCTGTTGCAGTGGCAGCTGCTCATTCAAATTCAGATGAGGGAGATAAAATATGGGTTGTTACAGCCGTCTAAAACATTTTACTATATAAACATCGTAAAGTAAACATTGTCATTATTCATCAGCATTAGTTCATAAACAATTGCCTGGCATAAATGTGTGTTATTGATTGATTGTGAGCCGCTCTGGAGCGCTGGATTGCGGATGCGTGAGCATGTAGAGCGCGCAACAGCGCCGTGTTTTCCAGCGGTTAGATCAGCACGTTCAAATCAAATGTGCACATCTGTGACACAGGACATCAGTTCTGACTGGATCTCTTCCCTACTCGTCCCTCCCTAACATTTTCGTCTCGTTTTTATTTGTTGACGAAAATGACAGTTGATTTTCGTTATAGTTTTTGTCATCCAACACTAGTTTTTATTTAGTTATCGTCTCGTTTTCGTCAGGGAAAAAAGGTTGTTGACGAAAATTACGACAAATTATTCGTCAACGAAATTAACACTGCTTATATGGCCCGCATGCCCCCAATATGTATATGCATATATATGGAAACCGCAATATCAGTCATAACATGACCAATAGATGTAAAAGAATTCCACTACTCTCCAGTTGCAACAAAAGAATCTGCATGTGTCAACACTGTTGCCACTTCTCCATACATGGAGGTAAACAAGCGTCGTCTGCTTAAGATTTGCTCCTGTAGTGGGAACCCACCGCTTGGCAGTTTGGCTGTGTATTTGCAGATTGATGCGGATACACCAACACAAACAGCCGTAGAGACCATGGTATATAGAGGCTATGTATAAGTCTGGCAGAACTAAAAACTAGTGTTGACTAAAGTACCGACTTAGGTACCAAGTTGGTACTGAAATTTTAAAATGTGATGATACCAGCATTTCCCTCTAGCATTTTGAGTGCTGTTGAACTGATTATTAAACTCCTTTGATTGGCCATTGTGTTCACGCGCTCAACATATATGTCTGTGATTGGCTACGATAATCAATGCTTCAAAAACAAGTAAGTAGACATCTTTAATGATGATCATCTTCACTGAGCACTTATACAGATACACACAGGAGCATTTGAAAGCTCTGTAGACGGATCTGCTGATAGACCCCTGCTTTCATACCCTCCCGTGAAATGCTGGTATTGTCACATTTTTTAATGTCCCAACTTGGTACTGAAACATAAAAATGTATGCAGTAATGTCATTCCTTTTATTTAATTTGACTTTATTTTACCCACAGAATGAACTGTGCTTAATCATACACTCTCTGTTAAAAGGTTACGTCTTTCCCAAGGCTTCTGACTGCATTTTTGATAAAATGGATAAAATCTCAGGTGAACCGAGGACATTTAACTACCTAGATGAGACTCCTGGAATTAATGTAAGATCTACGGATGATATGATAAAAGTCATGAACCAAATACACAAAAATTGTGGGAGATGGGACTTGCTAAGGAACAACTGTGAACATGTAGCCACTTACATTCGCTATGGAGAAAAACACTTTGAGCAGGTACTGAATGTGTTGTCAAAACTGCAATGCATTTGTTTTCAAATGCCAGTCCAATCACATATTAATTTGAAAAAAATAAATAAATAAATAAATAAATTATATTTATATATATATAAATATAAAAATAAAAACTATTAAAAAAGTATATTGTTTTATATATACACATACAAACATACTGGATTGCTGTTCTCCACAGATTGGTACCGAAGTTACTGCTTTGTGCAATCTGAAGTTACCAACTCTTCGTTATGATGAGGAGAAGAAGAGTGGCAAATGATCTCTTTCTCCATGACTTGAGGACGACTTTCTATTCATTTTCTGCATGTCTTCTTAATCCTCATAGATAATGGGATAGTTACTTAAATATTAAACTGTATGCATCTATCATGTCTGCTGTCGGTCATAATTTCCCATTTTTGGAAAAAAGTGTGCAGTGTTAAATGAACATTGCTCAGTATTTGAGTACACTCTACTAGCACTCAAGCAGTATAGCACTTAATGAAATAAAGGAGATGCACACTGATCATTACTGATGACAAGTAGAATAACTTATCAACAGTAACCAGAACAACAAAAACAGAAAAAGGAGAGCAGAAACAATAACTACAACTGACTAAATCCCAAAGTATACTGTATGCAGGCAGCCCGATTGTCCTATCGGCACATACTCTGTATGCTCAGCTCACACATCAGCCTTGAATTGCTTTTGCACTAATTTGTTTTTATTCTCCAAGGTGGCAACCCTGGTCTGGGCTGTTGTTTCACAATTAAAAAAGAAAAGGAAGAGATGGAACATCATCAACAACAAACTACTACAGACCGCAACTATAATAGATGCCTTTGTCAACAAGTTCTTGTGTGAGGGGGTTAAAACATATTGGTCATAATTTCTGAAGAGAAATAGCATAGACACTGGACAAAGATAAAAAACGTTCTACTTTGTATGCATCAACATTGCGCATGCTATCAAATAGAGTATCATTTGAAAGTCTACACGTTCGGCTGTGCACATAGATGTAAAAACCAAAGAATACTCTGGGCTTTACAGCCACGCAGTCTTAGATGAATTCAACTCTTCAACTTCAAGATCTTAGCAGAGGATATTTTAAAAAACTCTAAAACAGCATTATCATCTTCACTTATTACAAACCAATTTGCCTTTATTTATTAAATGTGTACAGATGTTCTTATTGAGGTTTAGCTCTAGGTAATTGTGATGTTTTATTGAAAATTCAAGTGAAGCAGAGCAACTTAAGGTCTTGGTCTGTGTTTATGACATTGACTGTCAAAATGTTTGAACTAGCGAATTCAGATAGATCTGCTCTTCCCTTTAGATCTATAAAGTAATAAATGAAGTACTTAAAAAGAAAAATAGCCTGCCCGAGCTTTAACGGTGAACATTATAAGTAACAAAAAATATACAAAAAAACCCCAATGAACTCAAAACATTTACAAAGGGTATTTCCCCCATAACAAGGGGAACGATGTGCAATACCAAAGCGCTGTTCAGCGCAACACTAGGCTTTTGCTGCACAGCAGTGCAAACCTCAAGGAGAGTGTGGCTACTTGATAAACACACACTGAACAACTCAAGTAACCATTTTAACACAACCTGCCTCACTCATTACCAATTTAGAGTACGAAATAAAACCTACAGGCCAGATATTATTTTTGCAATATAACACAGTGTAGGCGGAACGCAAAACGATACATTAAGCTATTTAAGCCTACCTAAGACCATCAGGTATAGCCCACCTCCATTTAAGAGAAAATTTTCAATTTGTCGAGTCAATAAAGGCCAGAACCTCCTCAGGGGACTCGCAAACTTTAGTAGCTTTACCGATGGTGACTCGCATTTTGGCCGGGTAAAGCATGACATACTGGGCTCCCATCTGCTTTAGCTTTTGCCGCGCCGCGTAGAACTCCTTCCGTTTGCGTTGAACAGCTGCAGAAAAGTCTTGATAAAACGATATTTTACAGCTGTTGTACATCAGATCTCCTTTTTGTGCCACACTTCTGCTGGCATCCACAGCCCGCTGCTTATCCTGAAAGTTGTGGAAGCAAACAATAAGCGGAGAAGACCTACCCCTGGCGTCGGCGTTTGGCATAGAGATGCGATGAGCTCTCTCCAGCTTAAGCAACCCCCGACTTCATTTCAATGCCGAGGAACTCTGGGATCCAAGTCTGAAGAAACGCGGTTGGGTTGGTACCTTAAACATTTTCAGGCAGCCCAATGATGCGTAGATTTTTCCCCCGATCACGATTTTCTAGATCATCCTAGTGTTCGGTGAGTGAAGAAACTTGGCGCACGAGAGCTTCGCACTCTGAAGCTTCGCGCTTGCTGTATCGGCTGACGACTCAACCTCAGCAATTCTGTTCTCGGCTTCATTAAAGTCTGCCCGTCGTTTGCTTGAGTTGTTGCGAATGGGCTTGAACAGTCTGAGCAAGCGACCCCAGTTTATCGTCAATCACCTTTGTGATTTTCTCAGTCATCTCCTGTAACGTCCTGGATAATGCTGGATAAAGCTGTCCAACATCGTCACTCACGTGTGAATCCTCGCTAGCTGCGTCCTCGGGTAGATCCTTTTTCTCAAGTTTCTTCGCTGGTTTTGGCATTTTCACAAAAGAATCTGGCCAAAAAGTTTCTAATGACATAGTACCTCAGATTGCATTGCCAAAATTGGTTACATTGTGTACTCAACTGAACGAATAAGGAATTCTATATTGAATGAGGCAGGAGCATCAGCAAACGTGTCCACCTCTCATGCTGCCATCTTGCACCCCTAAATACTCTATTCTGATTGGCTGGAAGGAATTAAAACAATTTAACCCTTAATACAAGTGAATAGCTGCCACTCATTTAATGCTTGAAAAAACACACAGCGATTGTGACAGTGATACACAACCCCCAGTGGATGAATCAATGTATTTAGAAGCAAAACAACGTGTGTGTGTGTTCGTGTGTGTGTGTGTGTGTGTGTGTGTGTGTGTGTGTGTGTGTGTGTATGTGTGTGTATGTGTTTTTTTAAACTATACATCATTGCTTCCAGTCTACTGTCGTATGACTGATCAAGAGAGGGAAATTGTGACCCATAATGTAAGTGTGTTGTGTAGCTTGTGTCAGAAGAAATGCAGAAGCATCTATGACTGCCGCTTCTCACACAAGCTACACAACACACTTACATCATCCCTCTCGTGAACACTTGTATGATGGTGGACTGGAAGCAATTTTTTTAAATTGTCAAAATATTTCTTTCACTTCAGAAGACATAGATTTATCCGCCTGGGTTGTATGGTTCACCGTCACGACCGGTGTGTGTGTGTGTGTGTGTGTGGTTTTAAAGGGTCAAAAGAGTGGCAGCCATTCACTTATATTACATGAATATTATTTAAAAAATATTTCAATCGGAAGAAAGCAAGCCATATACATTGTGCATAGCATGAGGATGAGTAAATCATGAGAATTTTTGGGTGAACTACCATTTAATTGCTTATTGTGTTGTGGTAACATTGTCAGGTACATGGGAGAACTGGAATGCTCTACAGAGGAGATTCTTCTGGAGCTTGACCAAAACATAAACTACAACCAAAGCTGCAGGTTCAATATCAACCGGAAAAATGTACTTGACGGTGCCTTTAGAGCATTCAAACGAAAATCATATTGTTGGGGTAACACCTAAGGACCCAGGACCAGTAGTGAAAAATGAAGACCAAGAGTCAGGAGTTAAATTAATTAAAGAGAAATTTACTGAAGAATAGTTTGCAGTTTCATCAGCAGAAACAGCTTCAAGTCTCACAAGGAGTTTGTAGGCCACGCTCCCTCTAACAGTCTCCCCGCCTCCACCCATTGTACATACAATTTCTGAACAGTTATACTGTTTTCAAGGTCTAACCACGTCATTACTGCCATGTTGTGGAATGATTCTGATTGGCAGAGAAAATGCAAAGTCACAGTAAATTTCCACACAAGGATAGATAGCAGAGCATATCACTAAACTAGGTAGACTAGTTGTCGCCCCATGACTTGACCTCGGAGGTTGCAGAAAGGCGTCTTCAGGTCTGGTGTCGTGTGCAGAAAATGTCCATCTTCAATATTGGGCCTGCACACATCATGCAACGCACACACACAAAAGCTCCCTAGAGTCACAGCTCTCCCAAGGTTGGAGAGTCCTAACTACAAATCAACAAAGCACTTCACCAAAACATGCTGATAACGTGCTTTTGTCTCAGTGAGAGGTACAGACAATAGTACAATTGTTTTCATACAATTCTTTAGGGTTTCAGTAAAAGGAAATATAAAATTAAATAAAATAAAAGACAAATTCATATTTCATCTCTGGAAACCGGGCTAAATGAGCAATCCCTGTTACTGCATTCCTGTCGAGTTATAGGTCTTTTGATGTCGGATGAAATTTCTTCAATTCTCCTTACAATAGTGCTGTGAGCCAGGCAAACATTCGCAAACTCTTGCTTCTTATCTGGGCAGATGTTTTCAGCAATTTTCATAACACATTCTTGAACAAACTCGCCTTCAGAGAAAGGTTTTCCATGTTTAGCGATAAGGATTGCCACCTCATAGCTTGCTTTGGTGATATTTTCATTGGACTCTTTTGCCCTGATGAATAATCGCTGCTGGGAAACTAGAGAGGCTTCCAGTTGTTTAACTTTATCCTCTCGTTCGCTGCCAGAGAACATCTGATAGGAGTTGGCATGTTTTGTCTCGTAACGCTTCTTCACATTATACTCATTCATAACAGAGACTGTCTCTTGACAAATTAGACAAACGCAATTATTACGAATCTCTGTTAAAAAAATAATCAGCTTTCCAGCGCTCGTTAAATCAACAGCCCTCCTTATCAACTTTGCGTTTCTTTGATGTGGCCATGGTGGCATTCCGATAACTGTTATCACTCACTCGCGATTTACCACAACACCTTGCCTAAAATGTAGTGCTGCCACCTTCTGTTGAAATTGTAAAACTGCATGATTTGTCAATTTTGCATGGCAGGCCACATATAATATATTTTAGAGAAGCTACGGTCCAGTTATCTGTTAAATCTACATATCCAATATCACACGTGACCAAGAGGATATCGGTCAGCTTCAGATGTGTGTCTGCATCAGGTCAGTATTTGGCATGTTTGTTCTTCCCTTGTGGAGTAGCGTAACACATGAATTAAAGTTTAAACCCTTTAGTTTAAACGCGCTCATGTGAATGGCTTTTATATACGGCTGTTCTGTTCTGTTGTGTTTTGTTCTGAGAATAGATACGACTTCTTTTCCTCACTGGAGTTCCTAACTTGCAACAAACAACATTCGGACTCAATAAATACATTAACGTAAATCTAAGATGATATTCTATGCGTTTGTCGTGTGTAATAAAGTCTGTCGATCATCATTAGTGCGCCACCCTCATGCTGAATAATGCAAGCACATTAGGATTCTGCCAAAAGTGCATCTGATGTGTTAAGCCATTAGAATATAAAGCTTACAGAATATTTATCGTAAACTAGTGCTAAGACCCAGAATCTGCCCAATCCTAAATCTATGACCAGTATCCGCTACTGTATAATAGTAGGCCTAGGTCTAATAATACATTTAGTGATTTCTCTCAATAATGAACAACATTGATTTTGCTTATTTACCAATTCCAGAATAAATAACTAAATAAATATGATTAAAAAGGTTTTACAGCAGAAATGATGGTTAAGATGTCAAAAGGAGAGAAATTACAGTCAGTTACATTTGCTCTCCTGCTAGCAATGACGATGCTTTGGTTCGCTAGCATTTAGTTAAGTAACCCAACGTTAAGGTTTGGAAGCATTCGGTTTATTAGAAAATAATCTACTAGCTGATACAATATCTGCATGTATAGATTTATATTAAAACGAATTCAGGGTGCTTTCACACTAAGCTTGTTTGCTGCAGTCCGAGCCCGAGCGGGATTGTTCCCGGCGCCCCCAGCAGTGTTGGTCTGTAACGTTACCGGTTTCACACTAACTTGACTCTACCAAACCTGGTGCATTTGTTTGCATCCTGCATAATCTAAAACGTGCTGCCAGATCCACTTATTAGTAAATTAATAAAGTGGGAAGTTGCATGTTAGGATTAGGATTAGTGATATATATATATATATATCCCTCCCTCGCCACTCAGAGCCTGGGGAAGCGGCCCCTAGGGGGCAGCCTCAGCCGTCTACCAGCTCCTCGCACCGGCAGGTTCAGAAGGAGAGCGTCGCCTCTAGAGCCCCTCCTCCGGGAGCCTGGCAACAGAGGCGGCGTTCTCACCAGCAGTCCCAGCAGCGGTCTTTCACTCCTGGAGGCGATCTGAGGAACGTACTCCAGGGAGGGAGGCTGCTGGGAAGAAGTCCTAGCTTCGGCTGGACTTCCAAGAGCGGTCCCCCCCGAGGGGAAGCAACCGAGGTTGCTTCCTCTGAGGCTCCGGGGAAATCGAGGTAATCCCGCCGTCTATGACGCTTCGGGCTCCATCAATTTCCCGCGAACGCATGCTGCTCCAGCCGCCTCCGGAAGGACTTGCGGCTGGGCAGCTAACGCGTCCGCACATAGAGAATCGTTCCCAACCACTTCCTGCCGGTCATCCGCTTCAGGGGGTTGGGGACGACGCTCGTGTAAGTGTTCCCTGAGTAGAGTATCTCGGCGCATGAAAATGCCTTCCGAATATTTCTACATGGGTCCTGCGTACTGTAGACAAAGAGCAGGGTCGGTTAAGGGAACTGGTAAAATCCTTACTGGCGAAGGAAGCCTTAGATTCCTCCGCCAAAGAGGGAGTCCGGGTTCTACAGCCGGTACTTTATAGTTCTCGGAAGGAGAGTGGCGTCCGGTAGACCTGAGGTATTTGAATCGGTCTCTGAGGAGGCTCGGTTTCAAAATGCTCATGGTCTCCATCATCGTGAGTTAGATCCAGTTCGAGGACTGGTTCGTCACGATAGATCTGAGGAACGCATACTTCCATATCTTCATCCTTCCATGTCACAGGAAGTTCTTGAGGTTCACTTTCGGGGGCGAGGCGTACCAATATCAAATGCTTCCCTTCGGTCTAGCTCTTCACCCACGCACATTCACAGGGTGCATGGACGCAGCTCTGGCTCTATTAAGACTCCAGGGCATCCGTGTGCTGAATTTTTCTCGACGACTGGCTCATATTGGCCCAGTCGTACGGGATGGCAGTTCGGCATTGAGGTGTCGCTCTGGCCCGTATAAAGTGCTTGGGGCTGAGACTCTACACAGCAGGTGTGTTGACGCCGTCCCGGAGGACTACGGTTCTAGGGATCGTATGGGACTCGACGACGATGCGGGCACAATTGTCTCCCGCGCGAGTCGAGACCATACTGGCAATGGTCTCAGAAATTAGGCTAGGCCACAGCATCACTGTAGAGCACTTTCAGGAAGTGCTGGGGCTCAGGGCAGCAGCGTCCAACGGGATACCCTTTGGCCTGCTGTACATGAGACCTCTACAGTGGTGGCTGGAAACCAAGGGGTTTCCCCCAGAGGGAATCTTTTCCGTATGATCAGGGAACTTCGTTCCCTAGTCACATGGAAGAAACCTTGGTTTCTGTCCCAGGGGTCAGTGTTGGGAGCGTCCTGTGACCGGGAAACCGTTTCAACAGACGTCTCCTTCATTGGCTGGGGCGCCGAAGGCGCTTGGGTTTCCCTAGTCCTAGTTGTGCCCGGTCTCCGGCTTCACACTAGGGCAGGCACAACCCTCGGTAGGTCCCAAGGGTCAGTGTTGGAGCGTCCTGTTGCCGGGAAACCGTTTCAACAGTCGTCTCCCTCATTGGCTGGGGCGCCGAAGGCGCTTGGGTTTCCCTAGTCCTAGTTGTGCCCAGTCTCCGGCTTCACACTAGGGCAGGCACTACCCTCGGTAAGGTCCCAAGGGCCAGTGTTGGGAGCGTCTTGTTGCCGGGAATCCGCTTCAACAGACGCCTTCCTCACTGGCCGGGGCGCGGTCATGGACGAGGCCAGCCTTGAGAGGCTGGTTCCCTCAGTAGATTATCTCGGCGCATGGAATGCCTTCCGAATATTTCTACATGGGTCCTGCGTTCTGTAGAAGAGCAGACATCCTGTCGAGGCAGGGGCTGAGGCCCGGGGAGTAGCGACTCCACCCAGGGGTGGTGGCGTCTCGAGGGACGTCCCACTGTCCACTGTGGTGTTCCATCACGCATCCAGCCCCGCTGGGGTTGGATGCCATGGTTCAGACGTGGCCGAGGCTGCGTCTGTATGCTTTTCCCCCGATTGCTCTGCTCCCGGGAGTCCTGGACAGAGTCCGCCATGGGGTTAAGCCTATTTTTAGTAGCACCCCGTTGGCCGACGCGAGTTTGGTTCTCGGATATCATAGCTTTGCTGGCAGGTCCTCCATGGCAGATTCCTCTGAGGAGGGATCTCCTATCTCAGGCAGGGGGCACTATATTTCACCCCCGGCCGGAGGTTTGGAACCTTTGGGTCTGGCCCTTGAGGGGGTCAGGTACCTAGATATTGGCCTGTCGGCAGAGGTGATAGAGACCTTACTCAGTTCTAGGGCTCCATATTTCAGGAGACTGTACAGCCCCAAGTGGTGAGCCACTTGGTGCAGGGAGCGTGAGGTGGTCCCAGTTAACTGGCCGGTGGCTTCAGTGCTGGAGTTCCTCCGAGATCGCTTCTCTGCGGGTCCAACCCCGTCCACACTCAGGGTGTCCGTGGCTGCCATAGGCTTTCCACACTCCTTTGGGTGATGGGCTTGGGTAGACACCATCTGGTTGTACAGTTCCCCTGTGGGGTACAGTTCCCCTGTGGGGTTCGGTGGATGCGGCCTGTGGCTCGTTCCAGAGCTCCCAACCTGGGATCTGGCAGTGGTTCTCGAAGGCTGGCTGAGGCCCCCTTTGGACCATTGGAGTCGGATGAACCAGGGAACTTAGGATTGGCAGTTCCCTGGTTCTTCAGGCATTACATCCCCCGCCTCACGTGACGGCGGAGTAAGATACCTTCACTGTGGAGCACTTTTGAGTGCTGGGGCTCAGTACAGCAGCGTCCAAGGTGAGACCTTTTGACCTGCTGCACGTGAGACCTTGACAGTCAAGTCAAGTCAAGTCAACTTTATTTATATAGCGCTTTTAACAATGTAGATTGTTTCAAAGCAGCTTTACAGTGTTAAACAGCAAAATAATGCAGCCTAACTTTATTCAGCTGTATAGCCATTTGATGTCATCAGTTCATTTCAATTTCCATACGGTGACAGTGTGGGCTTTAGATCAATAATTAGATCAGTAATTTAGTTTACATGGTTAAATTAGTTTATTAATTAGATTTATTTCGATGTTTAGTTGAAAAATATAGTGTCCCCAACTGAGCACGCCAAGCCAGAGGCAACAGTGGCAAGGAAACCAAAACCCCATTGGGTGACCTAATGGAGAAAAATAAACCTTGGGAGAAACCAGGCTCAGTCGGGGTGCCAGTTCTCCTCTGGCCAATTTACAAACAACGTATTATTATTATTATTCTGGCTGCTTTACAGGTCAGAGGTCATAATAGATCGGAATATTCAAAGGACCGGAGGCAACACGCTGGAGACGGGTTTATTGAGGATGATGTTGATTAAATAATTATTAAAGTGCAATATTCGAATGATCGGAGGCAACACGCTGGAGACGGGTTTATTGCGGATGACATATCGATTTAAGTATTGTTTAATGGTAATATTCGAACAATCGGAGTCATCACGCTGGTGACGGGTTTATTTAGATGCCGTGTCGATGAGGCAGTTGCAGGGGGAGGATAATTGACACGGTCTCTGCAGACACTTCGGGGTCCTGTGTTGGTCTTCTCTGGTCCACCATCTGATTAGGATACGTATGGAATGAAATTTGTGCCATAATTAAACAAACAAATCCAGCATTTTGCAAACAAACACTATCTGCTTCGCAAAGGAAATCTCGACTCGCAAACAAATAGAAAGTGATGTGCAAATACAAAGTCAGTTTGAGCGAAAACGCAGAGGAGTAACAAACAAATGTACTGTGTTTTGCAAATAATAAATGAGTGAGTAAATGACAGCATATCTCACAAATAAATACAAAACATCCTACAAATTACATGTAACATTTGAACAAATCTAGTCCATACAAATGCATATCTGTCTGTTACAAGACTCGCGCAGATTTTCTCACAAATGCAGCTCGCGCAGATTTTCTCACAAATGCAGCTCGCGCAGATTTTCTCACAAATGCAGCTCGCGCAGATTTTCTCACAAATGTAGAGCAACTTCCTCTTCCAAACAGCAGATGGCGCTTTGGGTCAACACTTTTCCAGCTGACGAAATGAGCGGTGAACAGCTGAGTTTCTGTCTTACTTAATCTATTATTAATCTTTTTGAGATTTTCACTATACCGACCCTATTTCAATATAAGAAAAAAAATCACAATAGTTTAAAGATATTATTGTGACCGATCAGTGCAAAATCAGTAGTGACATGGCTGAAAACATTTAAGCTAGGCCTATTTTTTCTCATTAAAATCCATACAATTTATCCACTGTATAGTGTAACAGGATATAAAAACTATTCACTTTTCTGTAATGTTATGTTATTTGTACATATGATGATAACATTTCTGTCGCAGAGAACATTTGAAATAATGTAAGGGTGTATTGTTTCACAATATAATGCAATACAAAAATACAACAATATGTATTGTTTATTCAAGTTTAGACAGATTTAGCTTGCCTATAGAGTTGTTAATGTCACATCAAATATGGTAAATTTTGAAGGTCACACGGTATAGTGAAAATCTCAAAAAGATTAATAATAGATTAAGTAAAACAGAAACTCAGCTGTTCACCGCTCATTTCGTCAGCTGGAAAAGTGTTGACCCAAAGCGCCATCTGCTGTTTGGAAGAGGAAGTTGCTCTACATTTGTGAGAAAATCTGCGCGAGCTGCATTTGTGAGAAAATCTGCGCGAGCTGCATTTGTGAGAAAATCTGCGCGAGCTGCATTTGTGAGAAAATCTGCGCGAGTCTTGTAATATGCATTTGTATGGACTAGATTTGTTCAAATGTTACATGTAATTTGTAGGATGGTTTGTATTTATTTGTGAGATATGATGTAATTTACTCACTCATTTATTATTTGCAAAACACAGTACATATATTTGTTACTCTTCTGTGTTTTCGCTCAAACTGACCTTTGTATTTGCAAATCGCTTTCTGTTTGTTTGCGAGTCGAGTTTTCCTTTGCAAAGCAGATCGTGTTTGTTTGCAAAATGCTGGATTTGTTTGTTTAATTATGGCACAAAATTCACTCCATAGATACGGCCCAGATCTGGCTGACTGCAGTAAACCTCGGGATAAAACAGAGAGAATATCATTAGTGTAGATGCCATTCTTCTGATGATGTAACGAGTACATCAGGTGTTATGGGAAGTGTTCCCGGTTCCGGCTGACCTAGTTAATGCAGCCTAACAATCAATTAATTGATATAGTGTTTTATGTGTATGCCACAGTAAAGAGATGTGTTTTTAGTCTAGATTTAAACTGACAGAGTGTGTCTGCTTCCCGAACAGTGCTAGGAAGACTGTTCCAGAGTTTAGGAGCTAAATAGGAAAAGGATCGACCGCCTGCAGTTGATTTGGATATTCTCGGTATTAACAACTGGCCAGAGTTTAGAGAGCGCAGTAGACGTGATGGAGTATAATATGTTAAGAGCTCGCTCAAGTATTGGGGAGCTAAACCATTTAGTGCTTTGTAAGTAATAAGCAAGATTTTAAAATGTATGCGATGTTTAATAGGTAGCCAGTGCAATGTTGACAGAACTGGGCTAATATGGTCATACTTCCTGGTTCTAGTAAGTACTCGAGCTGCTGCGTTTTGGACCAGCTGGAGTTTATTTATTAAGCGAGCAGGGCAACCACCCAATAGAGCATTACAATAATCTAGCCTTGAGGTCATGAACGCATGAACTAACTGTTCAGCATTTTGCATTGAGAGCATGTGCCGTAATTTAGATATATTTTTAAGATGGTAGAAAGCAGTTTTACAGATGCTAGAAACGTGGCTTTCAAACGAAAGATTGGTATCAAAGAGCACACCCAGGTTCCTCACTGACGACGAAGACTTGACAGAGCAGCCATCAAGTGTTAGACAGTATTCTAGGTTACTACTTGTGGAGCTTTTTTGTCCAATAATTAAAAATTCAGTTTTTTCTGAATTGAGTTGCAGGAAATTACCAGTCATCCAATGTTTTATGGCGGCTATGCATTCCGTTAATCTTGTGAATTGGTAAATTTCTTCAGGGCGTGAAGAAATATAGAGCTGAGTATCGTCAGCATAACAATGAAAACTAATGCCATGCTTCCTAATAATATCTCCCAGTGGTAGCATGTACAGGGTGAAGAGTAGCGGTCCTAGCACTGAGCCTTGTGGTACTCCATACTGAACTTGCGATCGGTGTGACATCTCTTCATTTACTGCTACAAACTGATAACGGTCGCATAGGTATGATTTAAACCATGATAAAGCAATTCCACTAATACCTACATAATTTTCGAGTCTATTCAAAAGAATGTTGTGGTCGATGGTATCAAATGCAGCGCTAAGATCGAGTAGCACTAATAGAGAGATACAGCCACGATCGGATGATAAGAGTAAATCATTTGTAACTCTGATGAGAGCAGTCTCAGTACTATGATACGGTCTAAATCCTGACTGGAAATCCTCACAGATACCATTTCTTTCTAAAAAGGAACATAATTGTGAAGACACTGCCTTTTCAAGTATTTTTGACAGAAAGGGTAGATTTGAGATTGGTCTATAATTGACTAATTCTGTAGGATCAAGTTGCGGTTTTTTAATAAGTGGTTTAATAATAGCCAACTTAAAAGTTTTCGGTACATATCCTAATGACAAAGATGAATTAATGATATTAAGAAGAGGATCTATGACCTCTGGTAGCATCTCTTTTAATAGCCTAGTCGGTACAGGGTCAAGCATACATGTTGTTGATTTTGATGATTTAACGAGTTTAGCCAATTCTTCTTCTCCTATAGCAGTGAATGATTGTAATTTTTCCTCAGTGACACTACAATGCTCTGTCTGATGTGATACTGTAGTAGACGGCTGCATGGTTAAAATTTTCTTCCTAATATTATCAATCTTACATGTGAAGAAGTTCATAAAGTCATTACTGCTGTGCTGTTTAGAATCATCAGAAGTTGAAGCTTTATTTTTGGTTAATTTAGCCACTGTATCGAATAAATACCTTGGGTTGAGTTTGTTTTCTTCCAAGAGAGTTGAGAAATAAGCGGATCTAGCAGTTTTTACGGCCTTTCTGTATGCGATCATGTGCTCTTTCCACGAATTTCGAAAGACCTCTAGTTTTGTTTTCTTCCAGCTGCGCTCCATTTTTCTGGCTGCTGTTTTAAGGGCCCGGGTGTGCTCGTTGTACCACGGCGTTGGACTATTTTCTTTAATCTTCTTTAAGCGCAGAGGAGCAACTGTGTCTAAAGTACTGGAAAAGAGAGAGTCAATAGTTTCTGTTGCAACATCGAGTTCTTCTATGCTATCTGGGATGCTGAGGAGATGATACTGATGAGGAAGAGTATTTAAAAAGCAATCTTTAGTAGCGGCAGTGATTGTCCTGCCATTTTTGAAACGAGGGGGCGGCTTTGCAACTTTAGCTAAATTAAGTATACAAGATACTAAGTAATGATCTGAGATGTCATCGCTCTGCTGCAGAATTTCAACGGTGTCAACATTAATTCCATGTGACAATATTAGGTCTAAAGTATGATTATGGCGATGAGTGGGTCCTGACACGTGTTGCCTAACTCCAATAGAGTTTAGTGTATCTTTAAATGCTAATCCTAATACGTCTTTTTCGTTGTCTACATGGATATTAAAATCACCAACAATTAGTACTTTATCTACGGCCAGTACTAATTCTGATAGAAAGTCAGCAAATTCTTTGATAAAGTCTGTATTATGCCCTGGTGGCCTGTATACAGTAGCTAACACCAATGTTGAACGGGTTTTGTCATGTACACTACATAGCGTTACATAAAGCACCAAAACTTCGAAGGAATTATATTTGAAACTAGACTTCTGAGTAATACTGAAGATATTATTATAAATTACAGCAACCCCTCCCCCTTTACCTTTCAGACGCGGCTCATGTTTATAACAATAATCTTGGGGGGTGGACTCATTTAAGGTAATGTAGTCGTCAGGTTTTAGCCAGGTTTCTGTCAAACACAGCACATCAAGATTATTATCTTTAATAATATCATTAACAATAAGCGCTTTTGGGGAAAGGGATCTAATATTCAGCAACCCAAGCTTTATCAATTGTTCATCTGTATTATTTCTTTTGTTTATTTGTTGGACATCAATTACATTTTTACTGTTGAATGGTTTTGATGTTTTTTTGTATTTACTAATTCGGGGAACAGACACAGTCTCTATATGATAATATCTAGGTGAAAGAGTCTCTATGTGCTGGGATTTATCTGACTCCGGTGACGTGAGACAGCTAGCAGACGGTCGGTTTAGCCAGTTTGTCTGTTTCCTGACCTGGGCCCTAGTGAGTCAAGGTTTAGCTCTAAGACTATGTGCCAAATTACTAGAGAGAAGAGCGGCACCACCCCAGGAGGGATGGATGCCATCCTTCTTCAACAGGTCAGGTCTGCCCCAAAAACTTTTCCAATTGTCTATGAACCCTATGTTATTTTGCAGACACCACTTAGACAACCAGCCATTGAGTGATGATAGCCTGCTAACTAGTGGTGGTTGGAAACCAAGAGGTTTCCCCCAGAGGGAATATCTTTCGTATGATCAGGGTAACGCGCATATGCCTTCGTTCCCTAGTTATATGGAAGAAACCTTGGTTTCTGTCCCAGGGGTCAGTGTTGGGAGTGTCCTGTTGCCGGGAAACCGTTTCAACAGACGTCTCCCTCATTGGCTGGGGCGCCGAAGGCGCTTGGGTCGAAGGCAAAATAAATCAATGAGGCCCTATTTAATTTTTTTAAAAATATATATCCTATCTTCGTTATCTAATTTTACAACATACAAAAAGTAGTCAAAACACATAACAAAACCAAACATTTTTTTTTTTTTTTATAACAAAAATAAAAAAATTACTAAATAAAGTGCTTTTTGTTTAATTAACAAAATGTCAATCTTCATCTTCATAAGAGAAGATAAAATACAATATCTTCAAAATACAGTACAACCTTCATATTTATAACCAATTGTCACCTTAAAAACTGTGCTTTGTGTGCTGGTGACAGGAACAAGAAATTCTCCGACATAACCATATTTCTATATCATTTTAATCACTTTATTTTATTAGTTTATCAACTAGCCTATGTTAACTCAAACTAATTTAATGTAGCTGGATATACTTATTAGCCTACTAATTAAAGGTCCTGTTCTTCGTGATCCCATTGTTCAAACTTTAGTTAGTGTGTAATGTTGCTGTTAGAGCATAAATAATACCTGTAAAATTATAAAGCTCAAAGTTCAATGCCAAGCGAGATATTTTATTTAACAGAAGTTCCCTTTCAAAGCCTACAGCGAACGGCTGGCTTGGACTACATCCTGGTACTTCCTTCATTAATGACGTCAGTAGAACAGTAGAATAGACTAACCTCCGCCCACAAGAATACACGAAAAAGGGGGCGTGGTCTTGTTGCTGTCCCACGTGGAGAAGAGGACGGTCGCGTGGAGAAAAGGAAGTGGTGCGTTTGAGTGTGTTTGTTGCCATGTCGTCGAGACGCTGTTATTTTCATCCCGGAGTCAAATCACCTTTGTTTGGCTTTCACAGGGACGCTGTAGAGATCATTAAGCGCATATATCTCCCGTTAAGAGGCGTGACCTTTCCGTGCAATGTGCGCTAAGCTGCTGTCGAATCACAACACAGGAACCGCTGGCACAATCAGAAATACGTATTTCTGAAGGAGGGACTTCATAGAACAAGGAACTCATCAGCCATTTGTAGGACAGTGATAACAGCGGTACACAGATAGTAAATTGTGTGAAAAATACTTTGTTTTTTTACACGCGAAACATGAACACATGTTATATTGCACACTGTAAACACAATCAAAGCTTCAAAAAAACACGAAGAACGGGACCTTTAAATAGAGCACATTTATATTAGGCTAATTTAATTAGGCTGCTTAACTATATAAGCTGGGTGCTTAAAGCTTGAGAAAAAAACACAGGCAAAAGTAATGATTATAAATGTGTCAGAAAAAAAATAACAAGGAGCCATTTTATTTGTTTATTATTAAACTAGTATTTTCTGAATCAGTGTCGGCTGGAGAGATGAAGTTGACGATGCCGCCTCTCCGCAGCGCCTTTAGAGAGAAATGCACTTTTCATACGGATTACATAACCAGAGAATATTTGTTTTCGATTTGAATTTGTTAGTTTAAAAGTAGACATTTCAAGCTTTCAGGCTAGATATATTTCTCATATTTTTGAGGCAAGAAGCCTGATACGCTTAGTTTCGGTTCAGTTATGAGATGCACTGCAGACGAAAGAAAGCGCACGTCCTGTTTGCTTTCTTTATTTTACCTATTTTTAACTATTTGTTAGAGCGAGCGGCCAAGCCAAACGGATAAGTTCTCTTCATGCTTAACAAATCAAATCATGCATTTTCTCCAGTTTGAAGAAGGTGGTCGAGGCGAGGTGGCGAAAGCATTGCCAGCGTTACTAGAGAGGGGGCCCCACTAAGGGGGATGCAGAGATGTCGCTGCATGTTTATATTACCATTTCCGATTGTTTAAATGATCAGCCCTCGGGGGCCCCTCAAAATGCGGGGCCCCAGGCAAGTGCCTGCCTTGCCTGCCCTATTGTGACGCCTCTGGTTGTGTATATCTGTTCTATACACAATTACCTTATGACACGTTACACTATACCGAATGTCTGTATACCCTAGTTGCTCCCAAGTTCTTGAAGGGATTCAGGACAAATCCATGCACATCTACAGATTTGAGGGCATACATCACTTGCCATTTTTCTATTGCTAGATGTCTATTGTCTATTTGCATATCACTAAAGAATTTAATACAATGCACATTGAATTTGTAAAAAATGTTATAGCACTTCAATTGTAAAAATTGTGAGCCTGACATTATATATTATTATTATTATTATTATTATTATTAGCAGCACTCCATGTTCAAAGTTTTAGGCCTATTGTTAGACATCCATATGAAATGTAGGCAATGGCATATTTTTTCCACATCCACTTAAGTTTCTCAGCTTGTACTAGTAACCTTTGTGTGGTCCAGGTAGCTTTACATAAAAAATGGTTGTCATTCGCAAGGCTACTTTTACTTTATATTTTAAAATAAATTTCCAAGCCTGTACTTTGTTACTTTTACTTGAGTAAAGAAGTTAAATCATTACTTCTACTTTCACCAGAGTATTTTTTTAACACAAGTATCTGTACTTCTACTTGAGTACGGGAACTGAATACTTTTGCCATCTCTGCTGGTAACCCAAATCCACAGACAATGGAGACACCAGAATAAAAATATTCATGATTCTGAAGCTGAAAATACAGATTTATTTTAGACTAGTATGCTTGCACTGACTAGATATGTAGGCCCCTTTTTTCTTGGCATTATCAGGACCTAAAAATATTCCCCCATTCCATTAGTGAAGTTACTAAACGTAATTTTGTGAGGAAGTACGCCCATCTAATCTTCCAATTAATTCCAAGGTATAAAACCAGCAGCTTACCTCTTCCCATTGTTAGTTCTTGCAGCATTTGGCCCGTCCTAATCTGCATGACTGACTTCGCATTCAGCGTCCTCCCAGCACCATGCAAACATCAACGCAAGTAACTGCACGATCCATACGGTCCGCCTCAGTTTCAGCCGGCAGCAGCCGCCGCCGTAGCTTTCCTCGTCCGCCGCTCATTCCGGCCGGCAGTCTATCGCGGCCGCAGACGTTAGTTCCGCGGCTGCTCGCAATAGTTCCACAGCTCTCCGACAGTGACTGTTAGCTTTCCTCCTCCCACAGGTGAGTATAGCTTCTTCTGTCCACATTAACAATATTTATGTTCCTTCTCAGTTAAATCCATCTAGCAATGGAATCCCAGATAGCACACATACATCTCGTCTATTTGAGTCTATTTGATGTGCGTGTTTACATCTGGAAGACGTATTTATTTATTTATTTATTTTAATTTATTTATTTATTTATTTTTAGAGTGTTTGCTCATCTGCAATACGTCTATTGGACGTTTCCTGTCAGATGTCAAATAGACGTTTAAACAATGTCTTTAAGATGTTTATGATTTAGAATGTATGAAAAACTGACATCTTAAAGACGTCTATCAGATGTTTGTAAACAGCAGATGCTTTCCAGATTGAGTGATCATTAACAGACGTCTTGCAGACGTACGTGTGCTATATGGGATAAGTACAAATTTGAGGCTACCTGTGCAAATGCCACTACTCCCATTCCCCCCCACCCCCCTCCCCCTTCCATTCCTCTCTCCTCCGCTGTGCTATCGGCACAGACCCAAGCGTGAGGCTGCCTCCGCAAACGGTCATGTCCCCCTTTCCCTTCCCCCCTCTCATTAATTTCTCCTCTGCTATCGGCACAGACCCAAGCGTGAGGCTGCCTCCGCAAACGGTCATGCCTCCCTTTCCCCCTCTCATTAATTTCTCCTCTGCTATCGGCACAGACCCAAGCGTGAGGCTGCCTCCGCAAACGGTCATGTCCCCCTTTCCCTTCCCCCCTCTCATTAATTCCTCCTCTGCTATCGGCACAGACCTAAGCGTGAGGCTGCCTCCGCAAACGGTCATGCCCCCCTTTCCCTTCCCCCCTCTCATTAATTTCTCCTCTGCTATCGGCACAGACCCAAGCGTGAGGCTGCCTCCGCAAACGGTCATGTCTCCCTTTCCCTTCCCCCCTCTCATTAATTTCTCCTCTGCTATCGGCACAGACCTAAGCGTGAGGCTGCCTCCGCAAACGGTCCTGCCACCCCCTCTCTTTCCTTTTTCTGCCGCCGTTGGAGCTGATCCAAGCGTGGGGTTGCCAGAGCATTAGCCCTGGAGGCGGACCCAGTTCCTCCCTATTCAGAATTGTTATTCCAGTAACTGTAACACCTCATGTCTGGATTCAATATTTTAAGCCAGAACACTGCAATCCTACTGGACAGCTTGGAGAGTTGAAACAATTCCATTCCTCCTACAACCAGTTTTTTCCAACTTTTTTCCTCCTTTCAATTCTTCATTCATCTCATATCGAACCAGATTAAGTCCGTCCAACCTAGTACCATCAAAGTCTATCTCAGCGGCATTCAATTTTTCTAATCTACGGCCATCCATCCAACCATCTCCGATCTCCAAGTTTTAAACGAGGACACCATCCGTTTCCTCATCAATGCAGCAAAACTGATCATTTTAAAAACGGCCATTTCATCCATATCTTCAATCTCCTGACACCCATTCAGCCATATCAATATCTTTCTTTCTCCCTTGCACACAGGGAAGTTCAGATCTCTTCTCAGCTCGACCCGCTGTTCATTGATGAGAACGACCTTCCTGTCATCAGGCATTGGTTTCATAAAAAGCTTAAGCACATCCTCACCCACTCTGGTATCCAAGCTCACTTGTATTCATCTCACTCCTTCCACATAGGAGCAGCCACCATCGCAGCCAAAAGGACTGCCAGACCATCAAATTAAACTTCTGGGTTGGTGGTCCTCAGATGCCTTTCAAACTTACATTCGTTTCGACCTCAGCCCCATCAAACAAGCCACCTAACTCTCTACTCTTAAGATGGTTTCCCCACAAAACTCAATCCAACCGATGCCTGCAAACCTCGCTGGATTCGATGCTGCCGACGCAGTGCTGCTGCAGGGTTTGGCTTTATTTTGATACTGCCGCTGCAGGGCTCCACCATTTGATACTGCTGCCGCAGTGCCTCACAAATTTGATATTGCCGCTGCAGTGCTCCACCAATTTGATACTGCTGCCGCAGTGCCTCACAAATTTGATATTGCCGCTGCAGTGCTCCACCATTTGATACTGCTGCTGCAGTGCTCCACCAATTTGATACTGCCGTTGCAGTGCTCCACCAATTTGATACTGCTGCCGCAGTGCCTCACAAATTTGATATTGCCGCTGCAGTGCTCCACCTTTTGATACTGCTGCTGCAGTGCTCCACCAATTTGATACTGCCGTTGCAGTGCTCCACCAATTTGATACTGCTGCCGCAGTGCCTCACAAATTTGATATTGCCGCTGCAGTGCTCCACCATTTGATATTGCTGCTGCAGTGCCTCGCAAATTTGATATTGCCGCTGCAGTGCTCCACCATTTGATACTGCCGCTGCAGTGCTCCACCAATTTGATACTGCTGCTGTAGTGTTTGGCTTTACTTGATACTGCCGCTGCAGTGCTACACCAATTTGATACCGCTGCTGCAGTGTTGTGCTCCGCTTGAGGCTGCAGTGCTCCGCTTGGTGCTGCAGTGCTCCACCTTTTGATACTGCTGCCGCAGTGCTCCACCAATTTGATACTGCCGCTGCAGTGCTCCACCATTTGATACTGCTGCCGCAGTGCTCCACCATTTGATACAGCTGCCGCAGTGCTCCACCAATTTGATACTGCCGCTGCAGTGCTCCACCATTTGATACTGCTGCCGCAGTGCTCCACCAATTTGATACTGCCGCTGCAGTGCTCCACCATTTGATACTGCTGCCGCGGTGCTCCACCAATTTGATACTGCTGCTGCAGTGCCTCGCAAATTTGATACTGCTGCTGCAGTACTCAACCAATTTGATACCGCTGCTGCAGTGTTGTGCTTTGCTTGAGGCTGCAGTGCTCCGCTTGGTGCTGCAGTGCTCCGCCAATTTGATACTGCCGCTGCAGTACTCCACCAATTGATACCGCTGCTGCAGTGCTCCGCTAATTTGATGCTGCAGGGTTTTGCTTTACTTGATACCGCTGCTGCAGGGTTTTCGCTTGATGCTGCAGTGCTCTGCTTGATGCTGCCGCTGCAGTGGTTTACTTGATGCTGACGCTGCAGTGTTTTGCTTGAGGCTGCCGTACTCCGCTTGATGCTACCCTGCTCCGCTTGCATGTGCTGCAGTGCCCGCCAATTTGAGACTGCCGCTGCAGGGTTTTGCTTTACTTGATACCGCTGCTGCAGTGCTCCGCTTGATGCTGCAGTGCTCCGCTTGAGGCTGCCGTGCTCCGCTTGATGCTGCCCTGCTCCGCTTGATGCTGCCGCTGCAATGCTTTGCTTGATTCTGCCGCTGCAGTGCCCGCCAATTTGAGACTGCCGCTGCAGTGTTTGGGCTTTACTTGATACCGCTGCTGCAGGGTTTTCACTCGATGCTGCAGTGTTTCGCTTGATGCTGCCGCTGCAGTGCTCCACCAATTTGACACTGCCGCTGCAATGCTTTGCTTGATACTGACAATGCAGTGCCCGCCAATTTGAGACTGCCGCTGCAGTGTTTGGCTTTACTTGATACTGCTGCTGCAATGCCTGCCAATTTGAGACTGCCGCTGCAGTGTTTGGCTTTACTTGATACTGCTGCTGCAGTGCCCGCCAATTCGAGACTGCCGCTGCAGTGTTTGGCTTTACTTGATACTGCTGCTGCAGTGCCCGCCAATTTGATACTGCCGCTGCAGTGTTTGGATTTACTTGATACTGCTGCTGCAGGGCCCGCCAATTTGAGACTGCCGCTGCAGTGTTTGGCTTTACTTGATGCTGCTGCAGTGCCCGCCAATTCGAGACTGCCGCTGCAGTGTTTGGCTTTACTTGATACTGCTGCTGCAGTGCCCGCCAATTTGAGACTGCCGCTGCAGTGTTTGGCTTTACTTGATGCTGCTGCTGCAGTGCCTGCCAATTTGAGACTGCCGCTGCAGTGTTTGGCTTTACTTGATACTGCTGCTGCTGCAGTGCCCGCCAATTTGAGACTGCCGCTGCAGTGTTTGGCTTTACTTGATGCTGCTGCTGCAGTGCCCGCCAATTTGAGACTGCCGCTGCAGTGTTTGGCTTCACTTGATACTGCCGCTGCAGTGCCCCGCCAAATTTGAGACTGCTGCTGCAGTGCTTCGCTTGAGACTGCCGCTGCAGTGCCGGCCAATTTGAGACTCAGCCAATTTGATACTGCCGCTGCAGTGCTATGCCAGTTTGATGCTGCTGCCGCACTGCTACGTCTGATTCTACTGCTGCCATGCCCCGCCAATTTGATACTACTACTACTACTACTACTACTACTGCAGTGCTCCGCCTGGTATTGCACTGCAGTTCTCCACCAATTTGATACTGATACTGCAGTGCCCCACTCAATCCATGCTGCCACCGCAGTACCTCACCTGTTTTAAAACCGCCACAGCAGTGACCTGCCTACTTAAATCCTGCTGCTGCCGTGCAGTCTCCCATTCCTTCTGTTCTCCAATTTTGGGGGGGTCTTATAGACTATTTAAATATTTATGCAGATTCCTTAAGTAATCATGAGCTGTTCCAATTCCCATCATTCTTGCTTGCTGTCTATTTATGCATTTATGTTTTTGGGGGGCAATCGGAGCTCGGGTAGAATATCCTCTCCGAGCCCCTCTATAGCAGACAGCACGCCAAATCCGTTTACCACTTTTACCAAGATTATATGGGCACACAAACTCATGAAGTGAAGTTACTAAACGTAATTTCGTGAGGAAGTACGCCCATCTAATCTTCCAATTAATTCCAAGGTATAAAACCAGCAGCTTACCTCTTCCCATTGTTAGTTCTTGCAGCATCCCTCCTCCTCCCCGGCTCCTCCCTTTTGAACAATTTTCCTGTTATAGGGGGGCAATCGGAGCTCGGGTAGAATATCCTATCCGAGCCCCTCTATAGCAGACAGCACGCCAAATCCGTTTACCACTTTTACCAAGATTATATGGGCACACAAACTCATGAATTATACATAGTAGTTCGATGTAGTACTAACACTAAAACTCAACTTGAATTTCACAGTAAATTTTATTTTTGGTTAACTACACACAATACAGATCGTCACTATCCATGATACATATTGTTGCATTTCTGAATTGCGATAATGTGACACAGTATATTGTTACACCCCTAAATGTTACCATTTGATGCATGTGATTAACATGTGATACACCCAGGGTTTGACATTAACTTTTTTACTCACCAGCCACTGTGGCTAGTGGTTTCCCAAAGTTACTAGCCACTCAGCATTTTCACTGGCCACAATTTTGCTGTTTGAAAATTACATTTTATATTGTAATGATTCACATTTGACGGATGTTGTGTGACGTCATCCATAGCAACAAACATGGAAGGCGGGAGCTGGGTGAGCACACATGTGGACAATACATAATTGTTGTATGGTTTTAAAAGGGGGGAGGGGAAGAATAATGGGGATCGGTCTTTTTGATAATGTTTTGTTGAAGATGCGTGTTTGAACTGTATTGGAGCCTGCAGGGTTCATGGGGAAAAAGTGGGTCGCTTTGTGGCGTTCGTGGCTGGCTAGCACCACCGGCGCTGAAGAAAACCGGGGTACCACTTCGTCCCCTAGGAATTATAAGGTTCTATCTGACGTTTTTGTCAATATTGAGTTATTCACATATTCTTATTCTGTGACAACTTATTTACATTATGTGATTTTTTTTTTTTTAAGTTGTGTGCATTTTGGGACTTTTTATTGAAAAAACAAAAAGGTTCTATCTACAAAATCGAACTCTGACTAGGCTCTATAAGGTTCTATCTGCGTGAGCCAATCAGAACTTTGAATGCACAGAAGAGGACCAATCAGTCTATTTTTGTAATGAACCTGACATATCCAGGAGGGGGAAAAGTAATGCTAAACAGCAGGACAACGAGAAAGAGCACCAGGCAAAGAAAATGTGAAAAAACCATCATCAGAGAATGGGAGTGAAACTGAGGCAGAAGAGGGAAGGAGCAATGTTTTAAAGGAGCAATGTAAAATCAGACTTTTAGAGAGAGAGAGGGAGAAACAAGCAGTCCAGTAATACCAAGACAGAGAACAACAGAGAGAGGAAAGGTAAGAATCAGTCAGTCAGTCAGAATTGGTTAGTTTAGAGCTATAGAGGTAGTGAGCTAATAATAAGAAACTTTTCTGAATTTATTGCATTCCTATTTTTTACATTGTGTATTTAAATATTATATTTAAATATGTATTTTTTTCTCCAGGCAGGGCCTAGGGTCTTACCAGACAAACCAGTGGAGCAGTGACTGAGCCAGTGACTGCACCTACCAGTTTACAAATTAAAGAGCTGGGGGCTACTCAGAAAAGAAGAAACAGGAGACGTGTTTCAAATCCTTTAACATGGAAAACATGTACCCGCAATACACTTTATCAGGAGGGCAAGGAGCATGTCAACTCTGCAAATAAAAAGGCTTCTGTCGTGTAAATACAAATGTGCAAAGAAAGTAACCCCAGCTGAACGGGATAAATGCTTTACACAGTTCTACCAGTTGAGTCAAAACAGGAAATATGACTTTATAGCCATGACTACAGACTGCACAGAAAAAGAAAGATGAACCACTCAGAATGCGTACCTACTCATTTAAGTACTATCTAAACGTAGAGGGTGAAAAGGTGAGTCTTTTAGCAGTTTTATCTGGGCACACTTGCCATCAGCCAGAAACCTGTGTATAATACACACATGAAGAAAAATCAGACAACTAGCATGCCAAAATCAGATGCAAGGGGAAAGCATGCAAAAACAATGTATTGATGAAAATCAAAAAGAGAAGGTAAAGGCACACATCAGTTAATTTCCTGTTGTTGAGTCACATTACTGTCCTACTTAAATGCAACGAGAATGGAAATACACCAGTGAAAGAATCTTATTACCGATTCATATTCAACACAGAGTTACTCACGAGAGAACCTTAGCTTTCACACCCGTAAAAAGGATCGGTGTGATCAGTGTGAAGCATATGAGACTGCCGTAAAGCAAAACATGAAAAGCCAAAGTGATGAATACCATCAAACAAAGCATACTAGAGACTTTCTGTAAATTAGAGAAATATTAAGGATGACCCAAAGTTTATGTAGGGATTACATTGTCCCATCTAATTTGCATATTATGACGTCATATGGTGGTGGTCACCTTGGATTATAGAATTTTCATGAAAAGTCACATGTTTAAATAATAAATGTAGCACTTCTTTCCCCCAAAAATGTCCCTCACCTTCTGTATGCTATATTGCACAATACTGAATGCTCAGGTAAATAGTAAATAGTAAACAAACTGTGTAAATCGTTACTAATAAATGGTATAAACAAACCGAATGCATGTAACGGTTGGCCTTTTGCTGTAGAGACTTTCCATTTACTACATACAGTAGGCACTCTGATTCCATGTATGGGGCACATATATGTTATTCATATGACACACAAACACAAGTAGACAAGACCTGTTTAGTTCAAAAGATCGCTCGCCACGGTAAGGCAGAGATCACGAGTGAGATGACGAGAGACAGACGCACGCGCACGCACACCGAGTGTGCACAGTTCGGACTACTGTCATTGTCATTGTGACTCCACACCCTGCCTCCACGTTGCCCACTAACTGTATTTGCAATACACGAGCCGCGGTTCAGCTGCGTGAGACAAACGCTGCCAGTGTGAATGCAAAACGGCCGCGCGCAGCTCGCGCTCTCCATACGCACCACTGCTTGCCACCTGCCAACGCACTGCTTGCACGTGCGGTGTGAAGCCGGCGTAACACGCTTGCTAACTTCACAATGAACACTCCGACCCCGCGAAACACCACTGTGTTCCCACCACTGACATTGGGCAAATGATCATCTACATTGGGCAAAGGATTCACCGTTTGTGCTTGGTGTAGAGCTATACTTTCACTTTCAGAATCACGGCAGATATTCCCCTTCAGAATCAGGGTCCGGGAATAGAAGACCCAACACTTCGTTGAAGGTTAGCTTTATTGATGCCATTAGAAAAAAATAATCTAATGCAAATACTCGCTGACATTGACAATATTGCACTGATAAAATGACTCACTCGCACACTAGCTCCGCTTTTGTTCGCACTGATTCAATGCGCTCTTGCTCGAAGATTTTGTATAGAAGCATGACGTTTTTTTGAGTTGGGGATGAAGTATGATAGGCAATCCTGAAAGCTGCCACAGTTCACACCAATGCAACAAGACGTGCTGCATCATCTTGATAGCACAACGACTCTTTGTACTTCTGTCCAACTTCCGACTTTTCGGCTATTTTTTTGTAGCTGGATATAAATCATTTGTTGCATCTAAATATGAATGAGTATACGGTTATTGATGAATCTAATTGTTATTGTGGTTCTTATTATCATTTAGGGGGGCTTAGGAACATTTTGGGGTAGCTTCAGCCCCCCTAAAATAGGCCTGTGGTCATGTGGTGTAATCGCTAAATCAGTGTTTCAACGGGGGAAAGACGTCAATATAACAGCTTGTAAACTAAACAATGTCATGTAACGTTAGCATCACATTTACCTCAGGCAGTCATTCAGTGTCCACACAATTTTATTCACTAGAGAAATCAACTGTTTCACTAAATATATGCTCTATATTAGCCGTTATATTCATTATATTCTACTTAACCTGTTAGTGATGTCTTGATTATTTAATGAATGTTAAATAAACCTGTCGTGAAAATGACAGACACAGTGTAAAAAATTATATTTCAACAATGAATTGGAGAAAAAACTATTTTATAATTGGAGTTAAGGGTCCTGCACACTGTGCGATTTAATTTTTTTAATTTTTATTTTGTTTTTGTTTTTTTTCTAAATCCTCTGCGAATGTTACTTGTCAGACTGTATGAACATGATCCCCGATGTAATACATGTCACACTGTAGGATCTCAGTTGTCATTATGTCAGACTGTACGACAGTCAGACGGGAAAAACGGACGCAAGCAAGAGACTCGTACGGACTGAGTTTTACATCATCAATCCGTGACATGTTCGGTAACGGTGAGCCGCATTCACAGACACAATGGCTGCGTTCGAAACCGCATACTCATTGAGTAGGTACTCATTTTCAATAAGTACTTACTTAACGAGCTCTAAAAGAGTAGGTACTATATTGCCTGATCTCGTTAAGTATGAATGCGATCCGCACTTTATGCGCCATGTTGACGTTATCATGTGACCTTACGACGTTATCTCAAGCGCAACAACTTGAAAGACGAGTGACAGGTTTAATTCATCGATCTATAAATATCTTAATATTGATTAAACTTGCTAATTGTGTGGGCTTGTTGAAGAAACAGCTGCCCATTTATTTTGTGATATTAACCCTACTAATCTGACCCAGTTTTATCCTTACCAAAACCCACAATCGTGATCTCTTAAATATGTTGTTAATTTCTTTATTTTATGCAAAACATGTCATCCACAAGCAAAATTGGCCTAAATCTCCTTTATATTTTCCTTTTTAAATTTAACTCCTGTTTTATCCCTCAATCCCTTATTCAAAGATATCTAACCTTGTTATTGTTTTTTCTTTGTATATAATGTATGCAAACCCATGATATTTGTTTTATTATTAGGATTGTTAAAGATACAACCATGTAATTATAAAATAAAAGATAGGCCTATGAGTGACAGGTGCAGAAACAGCTCAAAGCATCAGTAACTCCACAGCCCGACCTGTGCGGTTTCCCTCGGAGTCTGCAACGAGGACCTCTTTCAGCTGCTCGAAGATCTCACCTTGGGAGAACACTGATGATTTTATACTCTTAAAATGTAAGTTATTACTATTCAAAATTGCCCACTAAAACACTTACAATAATAATAATAACAAATGCTGACCAATACTTAATTATATTACTTTTTTTTACTGAAAATTATATTGTTTTAGTAAAACAAGCAAAATGCAACTTGTTGTCATATGACATAGCGATGCATGAAAATACACTAGAACAAATGCAGCCGATGTGAATACCAATTTTCAGTCAAGCGATGAATAAATGCATGAGTTAATAAAATATTTTATTTACTGACAACAATAGGAAACATGAATTAATGAGTAAAAGAATGAATAAAAGTAAACATCACAAATGAATAAGTCACCATGAAACAAAGCTTTATTCAAACGTATTGTTCTAACAAACCATCACGCATTTACAGACGGTGAACACCACATCTGCTGCCATCTCAACACAGCTTGATGAAGCAGTTGACCACCGTGAACACCTTCGCCTGTCCTAGCCGTCCATCATGTCCCTCCTGTCCCTTCTGAACCCCACAACCTTGAAGCAAGAGTGGAGAACATGTGCGGGACAATCTGACTGCTGATGTCTGCTCCAAACATCCGTGTGCCTGCTCTCCATCAGCATGACTACTGTAAACCTTTTACAATTCATGTGTCAGCATCCCATTTCTTGCCATATTTGATTTAATATTTTTTTAAATTACATGCTATTTGTATTGTAGCTTTATGACTTTTGTCGTGTAGTGGGCTAAACACTGAACTGATAAGCTGAAGGTTTCTGCTTGGATCTCCGCAGCCGTCACCACCAGTGTGTCCTTGAGCAAGGCTCAACCACAGAAGCTCTGCAGCAAATGCACAGACATCAAGAATCAGAAAAGTGCTTAAATAACTCTGTTTGAAATTAAAATAAAATACAACTTAAGATTTAAATGTATGTTTTATTCATTTCTGTAGTATACTCAAAGCTTTTGATGACAGCCTTCCTTCATCACTCTCTCTCCAGTCTCCACCAGATAAACACACACGTGCTCTTCTGCACCTGTAACATCAGACAACATTCATGTTACCTGGATCTTAAACAACACCTTGATAAAAGCATAAAAGTTTATGTGCTCAATAGCCTTAAATGTTGAGGTAGTTGCTGATGTGTTAATGTTCCTCAATTCATCAACAGTATAATGGACAAATAAAAAAAGATAACTTATGTTTAGTTACTTTATGTAGATCTATTAACATTACTCACGTTCATGTAAAGTAAGCAGTGTTGACCACAGTGAACTCTACATTATAGCACACACACACACACACACACACACACACACACATCACTCTGATCAGATGTCTATTTCATGCTGTGATGTCATCTGCAATACTTATCGAAAATGTTCCTGTCAGATGTTAAATAAACATTTATTGAGCATCTTTATCTTTAAGTATATCGTTTATGTAAATCCACTTTGGAGACGTGTGTGTGTGTTAGCCTACTGGAGCTCATACATCAAACGTGTTTTTACAGCCCAATCACAACTACACTATAATGTCTGTCGTCTTTACACCTTCAACAATTCAACAGTTAACTCTACAGTAGTCCAACAAATGCGATTTTAACACAAGGAACCGTGATTTTGGTTTGTAATACTCACATTTGATTGGCTTTTCTCCGCCTGACGTATCCTTTCCTGTGGCCTCATGGGAAGGCAGGGATAGAAAAGTATCCGACGATGGGTGCTTCACAATCTGGGTGGAATCAGTAGGCCATCCGGGAACTTCTCGCCTACTCTTTTATGATTACTGAGGTTTCGAACATACTACTCCTTTCACGTACTGTTTTCGCCTACTATATAGTAGGTAAGTAGGCATATTCGAACGCAACATCAGTATACGCACGTCCGAATCTCGCGAGAAATACTCCAAAACCCTGGTAGTTCTCGCCTACTTTTTTATGAATACAAAGGATTCGAGCATACTCTTCGCTCGCCTACTGCTTTTTACATACTATATAGTAGGGAAGTATGCGGTTTCGAACGCAGCCAATGTTAGCGTTCAGCAAACAACAAAAACAAGCGCTGGCATTTTTCATTCACCTGACTCTTTTCGACATGTTCCCTGTTGTGATTTGATGTTGTTGCACGAAGTGCGTCATCAGGTTCTGCGTTCCTATTGGTTCTTGATTTGACGGTCTTCCTAGGAGAAGTCACACTGCAGGATTGCGCCTTAAATCTTCTGACACTGCCAGAATTTTGTCCGAGGTAAAATTTGATCGCAACGGTCATTAATCGGTTGTCGGTGCACATGTCAAACTAAGAATCAAAGACTTCAGATTTTAGCCTAGGATCAGAGAAATCTTTTATGATTTCAAAATCCGTCTCAGACGGCCAAATCGTGGCCAAAATCGCACAGTGTGCACCTGGCTTTAGAGGGTGTGCAGCTGAAGCTTGACCTAATAAAATGAAAGGGGTGGTAAAACACATTCTTTTGAAGGCTTGATTGTGTTTGTGGGGTGCACTGTAATATGTGTTCATGCTTCGTTTTAAAAAAATTGCATTATTTTTCATAAATTTTACCTTTAGTCTACACTGCTCTATCCCTCCTTGTAAAAACGGTCTGATGGTTTCCGGGTTGTATGAAGCCAGTCCCTCAAAAATACGCAATGGGCTCAGATTGGTTAGCTGGCCCAGTGTGTTGTGATTCGCTAACCGCCTAGTGCACGTTTGTCGGAAACGTCACGCCCCTTACCTTTACCGGTAGACTGTGCTTTGGGTAGTATTAGAAACAATGGCATCAATAAAACCATACCAATTTGAGCCCGAATCGGACCCAGACAATTTTAGTAAAGATGATCGAGCAGAACCTGTTCAGTCCTCAAGAGTAAAGACTGCAGATCTATAGTGATCGCTACTGAATGGCACTGTTACTTTTGTATTTTTGAACGATTATAGCTAAATATCTGTTTCAAGAACTATTAACCCAAAATAAACACTAAATATACTATATCTGCTGCAAATGCGACCTGTTCCCCTCTGTCTCATACACACATGCATATAACATGATGTTGTATGTTAAACGCACTGCAACGCACCCCCGTCCCTAGAAAGGCTGAACAAAGTGGACCTGCAACTTTGTTGATGAAAATAACAGCGTTTCGTCGGCATTGCGGCAACAACACTCCAGCCTACTAACCACAACAACGCTTCCCCGCGGCGATACAAAATGGCCTCTCCCCCCCCCCCCCCCCCTTAATTAATATTCTCGGAGGAGGGGTTTATGTAAATACTGGGGCTGGTGATGTCAGAGACCCTGGTGGAATGTCTAGTAGTCCCTACTGGCCGTTTGCTGTAGTCCTTAGAAATTGATTTCTTTAAAAGCAAATATCTCCCTTTGTTTTAAAATTTGAACGTTGTAACTTTGCAGATGGTGTTTATGCTCAAACAGCAACATTACACATTAGCTAAAGTTAGAAAAATTGTGGTTTACCACCCCTTTAAATAGCAAATCGATTCATAATATCTGTCAGAAAAATCTCAATTAGATATTTTCCCCAAATCACAAATCCCTATATTCCAAACCACTTCAATAACAACCGTGGCAGTGTCCTGAACACATAGAATCCAAACATGATGAAAAGTGAGTGTGTAAATTTTCCTAAAGAAATGTAACCCCTCTTTCTGTAGCTTACTGGGTATAGGATGTAACATACATGTTTCTGGTTTAATGTCTTTGTCTGTTGTTTTGTGCCATTGAACTGGGGTTAACTTGTTTTTTGTCTCTTTTAGATCTGATGGCACTAAAAGTGGAGAGCCAAGAACTAAATAAAATGGAAGAGAAATATCCGTATGGGCAACATCATGATTTCATAGCTGGAGAAAAATCTTTTAGTTGCTCACAGACTGAAAAGATTTCCTCACAAAAAAAGTCTGGAAAGAGTTTAATAGAAAAACAGCACCTTAAAGTCCACAGGAAAATGAACACTGGGGAGAGGCCTTACACCTGCCAACAGTGTGTAAAGAGTTTCACTGATAAAGGAACCCTTGAGGTACACATGAGAATTCACACTGGAGAGAAGCCTTACACCTGCCAACAGTGTGGAAAGAGTTTCACTCTTAAAGGAAACCTAGAGGTACACATGAGAATTCACACTGGAGAGAAGCCTTACACCTGCACTCAGTGTGGAAAGAGTTTCACTCATAAATTAACCCTTAAGGAACACATTCAAATTCACACAGGAGAGAAGCCTCACGCCTGCCAACAGTGTGGAAAGAGCTTCACTCGAAAAGAACATCTTAAAGGCCACATGAGACTTCACACTGGAGAGAAGCCTCACAGCTGCCCTCAGTGTGGAAAGAGCTTCACTCAAAAAGGGCATCTTAAAGGCCACATGAGAGTTCACACTGGAGAGAAGCCTTACACCTGCCAACAGTGTGGAAAGAGTTTCCCTGATAAAGGAAACCTTGAGAAACACATGAGAGTTCACACTGGAGAGAAGCCTTACACCTGCCAGCAGTGTGGAAAGAGTTTCACTCATAAAGGGTCTCTTAAAGTCCACATGAGAATTAACACTGGAGAGAAGCCTTACACCTGCCCACAGTGTGGAAAGAGTTTCACTCATAAAGGGCATCTTAAAGTCCACATGAGAATTCACACTGGAGAGAAGCCTTACACCTGCCCACAGTGTGGAAAGAGTTTCACTCATAAAGGGCATCTTAAAGTCCACATGAGAATTCACACTGGAGAGAAGCCTTACACCTGCCAACAATGTGGAAAGAGTTTCACTCATAAAGGAACCCTTGAGAAACACATGAGAATTCACACATGAGAGAAGGCTTACACCTGCCAAGAGGTAATGAATGACCCCTTCCTCTCAAAACATGACTCTGCACCAGTGCACAAAGCAAGATCCATAAAGACATGGAAGTGGAGGAACTTGAATGGCCTGCACAGAGTCCTGACCTCAACCCGATAGAACACCTTTGGGATCAATTAGAGCAGAGACTGAGAGCCAGGCCTTCTCTTCCAACATCAGTGCCTGACCTCACAAATGTGCTTCTAGAAGAATGATAAAATAAAATAAAATCCTGAAAGATTACAATATTTGAAAGTACATTGTGTTTAGCATTTAAGGTAAAAATGATGATATCAGATTAATCAGTCTGCTATGCAAATCTTCCAGGCCAGTTCCTGTCTCTTTTCATTGTAAGTAAAATGAGCACCATTTGTCTTTAATGGCTCTTGGAGCCATGAGTGATTGGATTAGCATCTGTCCATTTGAGTGACACCGTTGTGCTGATTGAATCAAGATTGATGACAGGAATGTTTGGTGTGGGTCCCTATTTTCCTATACAACATTTGCATTGTATTGTTCAGAGTGTCACCTCCCCTGTAATCCCTCCCCCTGAAATGTAGATAAATGACAGTGTTTGGTACTGTTAAATCAGACTGTTTGCGGACGACCTGCAGCACAGAGTGTTCTCATTAAAAGAATAACTTCTGTTTGAATCCCGAAGTCTCCTGGTCATCACTTCTGAGTTTCCTACACTTTAGAAGATAAAAGTTCACAACAATCCCATAAATGCACTCCTAAACCTTGTGGAAAGCCTTCCCAGAAGAGTTGAAGCTGTTATATCCGCAAAGGGCTGGCCAGGATTAGTTCACCCAAAAATGAAATGTAATTTATTCCTCACCCTCATGCCGTTCCACACCCGTAAGACCTCCGTTCATCTTAGGAACAGAAATGAAGATATTTTTGTTGAAATCTGAAGGCTCCATAGGGAGCACAGAAATTTACACTCTCAAGATCCATTAATGTTTGTCTACAGTGCATCTATTTTTTTATTTGTCTAAATCACCTAAATGAGTACATCACAAATGCATTTAAAACACCATATTTGATCCACCGGATGGCAAAATGTATCCTGTGCACAGGATGTCCATTACACTGAATGTGTAATTATGGATGTTTTTACTATTTGCATAGGGAACAATCTTGCATTGAAGAAAACTTGCATTGATTTCTTAATTGCAAAAAATAGCCTTGCTGTAGGTGTCGATCTCAGTGCATCTACAATGTATAGATTGATTTGAAATTTTGAATAGTAACTTCTAAAGATTTTCTCTGCCTTGAAGCTTATGTAAGCATGTATTTATTTTCATTAGGTGCTTTATGGTTGATAAAGACCAGGCTGAAATCAATGCCATCCGTAAGGTATTCAACGATTCAGACTTTCTCCTTTATAAGCCCTGAATCTTTAAAATGTCTGGCTCCACCCCTGGCAGATACATTATTATACTGTTGTTTTTTTCTTTTGTTTGTCAAATAACTTATTTTTTCACTCACCCAGCCCCCAACCCCACAGAAAAAAAAAGTTCAGGCACAGGATTTTTTTTTTTGCTTTAACCCCTGTGCACATCCACAGACATCCAAATTAGTCCCTTCTAGGACGTTCGGATACTGAACCTGTTTTGCAAGTCCACAGACGTCCAAATGAGTCCCTTGTAGGACGTTCAGATACTGAACCTGTTTTGCACGTCCACAGACGTCCAAATGAGTCCTTTGTAGGACGTTCAGATACCGAACCCGTTTTGCACGTCCACAGACATCCATAGGGGATCCTAGTGAGACGTTCAGAAATTTAACTAGTTTTGCACGTCCACAGACATCCAAAGGGGTCCCTAGCTAGACATTCAGATAATGAACCAGTTTAGCACATCCACAGACGTCCAAAAGAGGTCCTAGTCAGACATCCAGATACTGAACCAGTTTAGCACATCCACAGACGTCCAAAAGAGGTCCCTAGTCAGACGTTTAGAAATGTAACTAGTTTTGCACGTCCAGACATCCATAGGGGATCCTAGTTCGGATACTGAACCTGTTTTGCAAGTCCACAGACGTCCAAATGAGTCCCTTGTAGGACCAGCAGGTGTGTTCCTGCCTGATCGATTGCTCCTGTCTGCCTCCTGCTGTGTTTGTAGCTCTGTAGCTCAAGTCTGTAGCTCTGTACAGCCTTGCTTACGTTTGAATCTTTATTTTGATATTTCCTCTTTATTCTACTGCTAAAAAACGATTGTGGTAAGTGGTAAGTTGGATTAATCAAAAACATGGTAAGTCATGTCTTCTCCTGTCATTATCACTTGCACTTCATGCCGCATGTTTAATATAGGCTTCTCCGCTGGCGAACAGGGCTTCACATGTGATAAATGTAAGGAGATAGTTAGGCTGACGGAGAAGATTTCAGAATTAGAAACACGCATCCATACTTTATCTGAGAGTAGTGAGGATGTAACAGCTTTAGACACTGATTTGGATGCGAATAGCTTAGTGAACTCTGTACATTCTTCGGTTCCGGCTGCAGGGCCCTCGCAGCAGGGCAACTGGGTGACAGTGAGGCAGCATAGTCGCAGACCAAAGAATCACTTTTCCATTCCGGTTAGAACATCAAACAGGTTCTCCCCTCTCAGTGAAGCACCCACTGAGTATCCTGTTGAAAGTGCCCTAGTCATTGGCGATTCTATTACACGGAACGTGAAGATACCGGCCACCATAGTCACTTGTTTACCGGGAGCCAGAGCGCCTGACATCAAAGCAAATTTAAAAGTGCTGGCTAAAGCTAATCGTAAATTCTCTAAGATTATTATTCACGTCGGCACTAATGATGTTCGACTTCGCCAGTCGGAGATCACCAAAATTAACATTAAAGAGGTGTGTGAACTCGCTAGTACGATGTCAGAGGCTGTTTATTGTTCTGGTCCGCTCCCCGTTAGAAGGAGTGATGAGATAGTTAGCAGACTATCATCACTCAATGGCTGGTTGTCTAAGTGGTGTCTGCAAAATAACATAGGGTTCATAGACAATTGGAAAAGTTTTTGGGGCAGACCTGACCTGTTGAAGAAGGATGGCATCCATCCCTCCTGGGGTGGTGCCGCTCTTCTCTCTAGTAATTTGGCACATAGTCTTAGAGCTAAACCTTGACTCACTAGGGCCCAGGTCAGGAAACAGACAAACTGGCTAAACCGACCGTCTGCTAGCTGTCTCACGTCACCGGAGTCAGATAAATCCCAGCACATAGAGACTATTTCACCTAGATATTATCATATAGAGACTGTGTCTGTTCCCCGAATTAGTAAATACAAAAAAACATCAAAACCATTCAACAGTAAAAATGTAATTGATGTCCAACAAATAAACAAAAGATATAATACAGATGAACAATTGATAAAGCTTGGGTTGCTGAATATTAGATCCCTTTCCCCAAAAGCGCTTATTGTTAATGATATTATTAAAGATAATAATCTAAATGTGCTCTGTTTGACAGAAACCTGGCTAAAACCTGAAGACTACATTACCTTAAATGAGTCCACCCCCCAAGATTATTGTTATAAACATGAGCCGCGTCTGAAAGGTAAAGGGGGAGGGGTTGCTGTAATTTATAATAATATCTTCAGTATTACTCAGAAGTCTAGTTTCAAATATAATTCCTTCGAAGTTTTGGTGCTTTATGTAACTATATGTAGTGTACATGACAAAACCCGTTCAACATTGGTGTTAGCTACTGTATACAGGCCACCAGGGCATAATACAGACTTTATCAAAGAATTTGCTGACTTTCTATCAGAATTAGTACTGGCCGTAGATAAAGTACTAATTGTTGGGGATTTTAATATCCATGTAGACAACGAAAAAGACGTATTGGGATTAGCATTTAAAGATTCACTAAACTCTATTGGAGTTAGGCAACACGTGTCAGGACCCACTCATCGCCATAATCATACTTTAGACCTAATATTGTCACATGGAATAAATGTTGATACCGTTGAAATTCTGCAGCAGAGCGATGACATCTCAGATCATTACTTAGTATCTTGTATACTTAATTTAGCTAAGATTGCAAAGCCGCCCCCTCGCTTCAAAAATGGCAGGACAATCACTGCCGCTACTAAAGATTGCTTTTTGAATAATCTTCCTCATCAGTATCATCTCCTCAGCATCCCAGATAGCATAGAAGAACTCGATGTTGCAACAGAAACTATTGACTCTCTCTTTTCCAGTACTTTAGACACAGTTGCTCCTCTGCGGTTAAAGAAGATTAAAGAAAATAGTCCAACGCCATGGTACAACGAGCACACCCGGGCCCTTAAAACAGCAGCCAGAAAAATGGAGCGCAGCTGGAAGAAAACAAAACTAGAGGTCTTTCGTAATTTGTGGAAAGAGCACATGATCACATACAGAAAGGCCGTAAGAACTGCTAGATCTGCTTATTTCTCAACTCTCTTGGAAGAAAACAAACACAACCCAAGGTATTTATTTGATACTGTGGCTAAATTAACCAAAAATAAAGCTTCAACTTCTGATGATTGTAAACTGCACAGCTGTAATGACTTTATGAACTTCTTCACATGTAAGATTGATAATATTAGGAAGAAAATTTTAACCATGCAGCCGTCTACTACAGTATCACATCAGACAGAGCATTGTAGTGTCACTGAGAAAAAAATTACAATCATTCACTGCTATAGGAGAAGAAGAATTGGCTAAACTCGTTAAATCATCAAAATCAACAACATGTATGCTTGACCCTGTACCGACTAGGCTATTAAAAGAGATGCTACCAGAGGTCATAGATCCTCTTCTTAATATCATTAATTCATCTTTGTCATTAGGATATGTACCGAAAACCTTTAAGTTGGCTATTATTAAACCACTTATTAAAAAAACGCAACTTGATCCTACAGAATTAGTCAATTATAGACCAATCTCAAATCTACCCTTTCTGTCAAAAATACTTGAAAAGGCAGTGTCCTCACAATTATGTTCCTTTTTAGAAAGAAATGGTATCTGTGAGGATTTCCAGTCAGGATTTAGACTGTATCATAGCACTGAGACTGCTCTCATCAGAGTTACAAATGATTTACTCTTATCATCCGATCGTGGCTGTATCTCTCTATTAGTGTTACTCGATCTTAGCGCTGCATTCGATACTATCGACCACAACATTCTTTTGAATAGACTCGAAAATTATGTAGGTATTAGTGGAATTGCCTTGTCATGGTTTAAATCATACCTATGTGATCGTTACCAGTATGTAGCAGTAAATGAAGAGATGTCACACCGATCAAAAGTTCAGTATGGAGTACCGCAAGGCTCAGTGCTAGGACCGCTGCTCTTCACCCTGTACATGCTACCACTGGGAGATATTATTAGGAAGCATGGCGTTAGTTTTCATTGTTATGCTGACGATACTCAGCTCTATATTTCTTCACGCCCTGAAGAAACTTACCAATTCACAAGATTAACGGAATGCATAGCTGATATAAAACATTGGATGACCGGTAATTTCCTGCAACTCAATTTTTAATTATTGGACAAAAAAGCTCCACAAGTAGTAACCTAGAATACTGTCTAACACTTGATGGCTGCTCTGTCAAGTCTTCGTCGTCAGTGAGGAACCTGGGTGTGCTCTTTGATACCAATCTTTCGTTTGAAAGCCACGTTTCGAGCATCTGTAAAACTGCATTCTACCATCTTAAAAATATATCTAAATTACGGCACATGCTCTCAATGCAAAATGCTGAACAGTTAGTTCATGCGTTCATGACCTCAAGGCTAGATTATTGTAATGCTCTTCTGGGTGGTGGCCCTGCTCGCTTAATAAATAAACTCCAGCTGGTCCAAAACGCAGCAGCTCGAGTTCTTACTAGAACCTGGAAGTATGACCATATTAGCCCAGTTCTGTCAACACTGCACTGGCTGCCTCTTAAACATTGCATACATTTTAAAATTTTGCTTATTACTTACAAAGCACTAAATGGTTTAGCTCCCCAATACTTGAGCGAGCTCTTAACATATCGTCGCTGTCCGATGAAAACCACGTATGTCCATTTTGCCGATTTTGAGATTTTTCGACGGATTGAATGTCCAGGTTCATTTCCGTATACAGTATGCGTCACATATCTAAATGGCCAATGAAAAGTTGTGAAAACATGTCATCTGATTTTCACGTATATCCATTTGGTGTCAAAGCTGTCAATCACGCCGCGTATCTCCCGTCCTGTGGAAGCATCTCGCTGGTCTCGCCGGTCTCGTGAAATTGTTTCATCGAAGCTCAGCACTGGATAGCCGAAAGTACGACATTGAAGCTCTCCACAGTTTAGTTCTAATCTAGTTCTTCACAGATTAGTTTGCTTGCTAGTATGTAAATAAACTCGGTCTCTTTGATAAGATTCAGCCTTTTTTTTCTCAGTCAAACTGATCAAATTATAGCCTGTAATGCTACTGTCATGATTGTCACTAGAACATGCCTCACTCATACTGCTATCACCGCTTGCCAGAGGCTGAGAATATCCAGCATGTATTCCTCTGTATTCCTCACGTATTCCTCTGCTGAAACGCGACTTTGCCATTCTAATTAATGATCGGAAGAACGCGTATCGACCACTGTTACTGTAAAATATGCACGTATGTCCATTTAAACTCAATTTTGGTCAAATGTGGATTATATCATTACACTGTCAAGAATATGGTTACATGTAAAGATGCTGTACCAAGTATGACAACGCTACATTCAACTGCTTTTGAAATACAGTGTTTTTTTCACTTCCTGAAAAGTAAGCGTTTTGGACATACGTGAGTTTCATCGGACAGCGACGATATTATACTCCATCACGTCTACTGCGATCTATAAATTCTGGCCAGTTGTTAATACCGAGAATATCCAAATCAACCGCAGGCGGTCGATCCTTTTCCTATTTAGCTCCTAAACTCTGGAACAGTCTTCCTAGCACTGTTCGGGAAGCAGACACACACTGTCAGTTTAAATCTAGACTAAAAACACATCTCTTTACTGTGGCATACACATAAAACACTTTATCAATTAATTGATTGTTAGGCTGCATTAACTAGGTCAGCCGGAACCGGGAACACTTCCCATAACACCTGATGTACTCGTTACATCATCAGAAGAATGGCATCTACGCTAATGATATTCTCTCTGTTTTATCCTGAGGTTTACTGCAGTCAGCCAGATCCGGGCCGTATCCTAATCAGATGGTGGACCAGAGAAGACCAACACAGGACCCCGAAGTGTCTGCAGAGACCGTGTCAATTATCCTCCCCCTGCAACTGCCTCATCGACACGGCATCTAAATAAACCCGTCACCAGTGTGATGACTCCGATTGTTCGAATATTACCATTAAATAATACTTAAATCGATATGTCATCCGCAATAAACCCGTCTCCAGCGTGTTGCCTCCGATCATTCGAATATTGCACTTTAATAATTATTTAATCAACATCATCCTCAATAAACCCGTCTCCAGCGTGTTGCCTCCGGTCCTTTGAATATTCCGATCTATTATGACCTCTGACCTGTAAAGCAGCCAGAATAATAATAATAATAATAATAATAATACGTTGTTTGTAAATTGGCCAGAGGAGAACTGGCACCCCGACTGAGCCTGGTTTCTCCCAAGGTTTATTTTTCTCCATTAGGTCACCTAATGGGGTTTTGGTTTTCTTGCCACTGTTGCCTCTGGCTTGGCGTGCTCAGTTGGGGACACTATATTTTTCAACTAAACATCGAAATAAATCTAATTAATAAACTAATTTAACCATGTAAACTAAATTACTGATCTAATTATTGATCTAAAGCCCACACTGTCACCGTATGGGAATTTAAATGAACTGATGACATCAAATGGCTATACAGCTGAATAAAATTAGGCTGCATTATTTTGCTGTTTAACACTGTAAAGCTGCTTTGAAACAATCTACATTGTTAAAAGCGCTATATAAATAAAGTTGACTTGACTTGACTTGACTTGACTTGACTTGAATGAGAATTCTCAACTATCTCGACGACTGGCTCATAATAGCTCAGTCAGAGATACAGCTATTAACCCACAGATCTTGGCTTCTCAACCATTTACAATGCTTGGGACTCAGAATCAACGTAGCAAAGAGTTTATTGTTTCCCACACAGAAAGTTTCGTTTCTGGGAACAGTATTGGACTCGCTGCAGATGAGCGCGCGGCTGACGTCACAGCGCGCGCTCTCTGCTCAGAACCGAGCGGTTTCCCTCAGGTCCGGTGCACACATTCCTCTCAAACACTTTCAGAGGATGTTGGGTGTCATGGCCTCGGCGGCGCCAGTTCTCAGACTGGGTCTGTTGCACATGCGCCCCCTACAGCACTGGCTGAATCGCCGCGTTCCAGCTCACGCATGGCTTTCGGGCCGATTGCAAATCAAGGTAGACCACAGCTGTGTGTTGGCTCTGGCTCCTTGGAAAAACCCCGTCTGGTACAAGACGGGCGTGAGTTTGGGCACTGTTACGAAGTGGAAAGTTATCTCGACAGATGCATCCAACCTAGGTTGGGGAGCCCTTCACGAGGGCAGGCCGATCTCCGGTCTCTGGTCAGACTCGGAGAAGTGCCTTCATATAAACTGTCTAGAGATGAAAGCGGTCACGATATCGCTAAGAGCTTTCCTTCCGTACATAAAACACCACCATGTCCTGATCCGAACGGACAGCAGATCGGTGGTAGCCTATATAAATCGCCAAGGCGGTCTGAGATCTATCGACCTGCACTCAATGGCGGAAGAAGCCCTAATATGGGCAGAGCACAATCTGAGCTCGCTGAGAGCGACTCAAGTGCCAGGCATTCTGAATTTGGGTCCGGACATGCTTTCCAGGGGCAAAGTGTCCCCTGCAGAGTGGTCTCTTCACCCAAATATAATTCAGATAATTTGGGGCAAGTTTGGAGAGGCAAAAGTGGATCTTTTCGCCTCACAAGACAATGCTCAATGCCGAATATATTTCTCCAAGCACGAGGATGCGTTGGCCCACGAATGGCCCAACCTTCCTCTTTATGCGTTTCCCCCAATCTCAATGTTACCTCAGGTTATAGAGAGGATCAGGGAGAGCAAATGCGCTGTGCTTTTAATAGCCCCGCTTTGGAGAAATCAACCTTGGTTCTCACTGCTGAGTCAGAGGTCAGATGCAGCTCTGTGGCCGATCCCGCTGAGGAGAGACCTCCTCATGCAGGCGGAACGGCAGATCTGGCATCCCCGTCCCGATCTATGGGCGCTTCATGTTTGGCCCATCAACGGGTACATGAGAACCTTTCTGGAAGCGTAATGAACACTATTACTGAAGCTAGAGCCCCCACAACTAGGCGGCTCTATTCAGGCAAATGGTCAGTCTTTTCAGACTGGTGTAAAGCGTGAAATCTGACCCCACATGATTGTGCAGTGTCAGAGGTGCTTACATTTTTACAAAAGCTTCTGGACGCGGGTCGCTCCCCCTCCACGCTCAAAGTTTATGTGGCTGCTATAGCAGCGTATCACATTCAAGTGAATGGACTGTCACTAGGAAAGAGCGATCTCATTGTTCGCTTTCTTAAAGGGGCTAGAAGGCTTCACCCACCTCGCCCCCCTTCAGTCCCTATATGGGACCTGTCCACGGTCCTGGATGCCATGAAGAGCTCTGCATTTGAGCCTCTGCATTCTGTGAGCTTAAAGCTCCTGTCACTAAAGACTGCTTTTCTGCTAGCGATTGCATCAGTTAAGCGAGTGGGTGATCTGCACGCGCTCTCTGTGAGCGCTTCGTGTCTGGAGTTTGGGCCAAACGACTCCAAAGTCGTCCTCAAACCAAGACATGGATATGTACCTAAAGTGCTTTCAACTCCGTTCAGAGCACAGGTCATTTCACTTTCTGCACTTTCATCGCAGTCAGATGAAATAGATGCTAATTTGCTCTGTCCTGTCAGAGCGCTGAGAATATACATAGAGCGTTCCGCTGCTTACAGGCAAACTGAACAGCTCTTTGTATGCTTTGGCGGCCGCACCCGAGGGTACGCGGTTACATAGCAGACCCTGTCACGGTGGATAGTGGATGCTATATCACTGGTTTATGAGTCTAAAGATCTCAGTTGCCCCTTAGGCATTAAAGCCCATTCTACTAGAGGCATGGCCTCTTCGTGGGCTTGGTCTACTGGCATTTCTCTGAATGATATCGGTGCGGCGGCAGGCTGGGCCTCCCCGTCCACTTTTATCAGGTTCTATAATTGTTAATATTTTCTTATTTCTTGGGCTTCACTTTTTAACTTTTCTTGTATAACACTGACTTTTCTGCCATGGTACGTGTGCACAATTAGACAATACATTCAGTAGTCCTTGGACACATTCGCACACACCCAGACATCCCAGACAAAACATTAAGATACACATACACACATTTTGCGCACATACATGTTTCACTTACACCTTTATATATGACCTTTCTTCTTTAATAAATTTGAGAATGTTATAGTACTGCACTGTGTCTGTGGTTCCTTGAGCATTCTCCCAAGATCTTGCGCTGCAGCTGCTGCCACATTTCCCATGTTCGTAAATAGATTCAAAAAGGCGTGGCAGGATGACTCTAAACTGCCAACCACACAAGATCATATCATACTGTTTATTAACACATGTTTGAACAACATGAATCCAACACAGGCCCAGCTGATAAGAGTAACCACCTCAAGAATTACTGAGTTGTCTGTGGAAGAATTTTGTGCACGAGTGAGGGAATTAGATGCTGCTGGAGGATTTTCAGATAGCAGCGGGGTGACGGTTAAAACTGAACCTGCATTCATGCAGACAACGGCAGTACAGAGAGAAGGGGGTGGGCGCAGGCCGGGGAAGTGTCACTATTGTGGAAAAATGGGCCACTGGTTAAGAGATTGTAGAAAACGGAGATATGATGAGGAGAGAAAGAGAAGGGGAGGGGCAGAAAAAAAGGAGAAGTCGACTGACAACCAATATCAAACAGAATGGACTCCCCAATAGGGAGGCCTACGGAGTGATAGAACCCCAAATACATCTATGCTCACTGTAAAATATGATAACAACAAAATTGATTTGCCAAATTTGGAATTGAGTGTAAATGGGAAGAAATATTGTTTTCTTATTGATACTGGTGCTAGTTGTTCCTCTATTTCTGGTTTAATATACGAGGGCCCAGTTTCAGCAAGAATTACACGCTCCGTGGGTATAGATGGGGTTCCGATCTCCTGCCCAGTGACACATCCTTTGCCTGTGGTCACAAGTGATGGTCAACATTTAATGCACAATTTTACTATTATTCCAGAGTCACCTCTGAACTTGCTGGGAAGGGATATAATGCACAAATTGGGGATGGAAATTGTGTTTACTGAAACTAATGTGTCTCTTTTCTTCCCTTCTGTGCTGATGGTGTCCACTGAGCCTCACCCTCTTCATGTTGATTACATGGCGAGTGAAGTCGAGGGGGAGGGAGAGATAGCGCCACTAAGACGGGTGAATCCAATACTATGGGCTAAGCACAAGGACGAAGCAGGTTTTATCAATGTTAAACCGTACACTGCGTTGCTAAAAAACAAAAACACCAGTCTATGTAAAACAATACCCTCTCTCTCCAGAGAAAGAGAAGGGCATTAAACCTGTAATAGATAATCTATTGAAACAAGGCATTATCATAGATATACATTCGCCATATAACACACCTATTAATCCGGTCCTAAAAGCAGATGGTCAAAGCTGGCGACTGACACAAGATTTGAGAAAGATCAATGATTTGAACATACCACTTTCTCCAGTGGTACCGGACGTGGTAACTATAATAAACTCAATACCACCTACACACAAGTTCTATAGCGTAATTGATTTATGTTCTGCATTTTTCAGCATACCGCTATCCAGAGAGGTGCAGCCACTGTTTTCGTTTACATACAAACAAAAACAACTAACATGGACACATCTTCCTCAGGGCTACGTTGACTCGCCCGCAGTGTTCTCTGCGATCGTGCACAAAACCCTCAGCACCATTAATCTCCCACCACTGACTACGTGCTTACTACAGTACGCTGACGACCTTCTCATCTCTGCCACGACGGCAGAGGCCTGTGAGCAGGCCTCCATTATTGTCTGCAATGTGTTGGCAGAGGCGGGGTTTAAAGTCTCGAGAAAGAAGCTACAATGTAAGGACAAAATAGAATCTCTCCAGAGAGAGTGGAGCTGGTAAAGAGATTTACTAAACCGGACACAATCAAACAAATGCAGAGCTTTCTGGGACTGATAAATTATTGCAGGGCTTGGATACTAGACTGTTCTTTGTATGACAAGATTCTGAGACAAGCAATTGACACCAAAGCTTCACCAAAACAAACAATCAAGTGGACTGATGAAATGGATGTGGCCTTTAAGGTATTAAAACAAGCTATCATGTCAGCACCGGCTTTGGGCCTTCCGAACTACAAAAAGAATTTTCATCTGTATGTGCATGAGAGCGGGGGCATTGCGGCGGGGATACTGGCCCAGGAACATGGTACAAGTTATCGTCCAGTTTCTTATTTATCCAAAACTTTAGACAATGTTGCACAAGGTCTGCCTACATGCCTCCGAGCAGTAGCTGCTGCTGCGTTGATGGTAAGGGGTTCTGAAAAAACAGTTCTGTCATATCCATGGACATTGCACACCTCACACCAGGTAAATGCAATTTTACACAATCTTAATACACAACACATGACAGCACAACGTCGTTCAGGTTACGAAGCCACTCTGTTAGCGACAACAAATTTAACCATTAAGCCATCATCTGCTCCACACTAGTGTTGTTTTTGGCGGCCTGTTTTCATTTTAGTTTTAGTCTAGTCTTTGTGTCAAGCTGTCATTTTAGTTTTTATTAGTTTTAGTCATAGTCATACTCTTTTTAGTCTAGTCTAGTTTTAGTCGACGAAAACTGATGACATTTTAGTCAAGTTTTAGTCAATGCAAATTGTATTTTAGTCTCTTTTTAGTAATGCAATTCTATTTAACCCAGTCAATGTAGTATAAGTACGTATTATAGACAAAACCAAAATCTTCTTTTAGCCAAACCCATTTCAAACAAGGTTATCTTATTATATTATTGTTACCTTAGACTCAAGAATATATCCATTCCAGACACGGAAGACGCTCTGATTTGAAGTTACAACATATTTATTTTACCAACTAAACATGTTAAAAGTACACACACATACATTTAAATAAAATAAATAAAAACATTGAGGTGTCTCTTAAGGTTTGTGGTGTTTTTTCCTGTGATTTTTGTGGCCACATTTTTCCCCATCTATTTCCACAACACCCGTTTTATTTTCCACTTCAATGTAATAAAAGTTTTTCCAAATGTCTTAATAAGAATAAATGCATATTTAATTTAATAATAGGAAAATAATATCCAAATTATTATTTAATTATTTAAATATGTTTAAAATTAGACCCACATTATAGTTAACATGTTTTTCTGTCTTGTATTTTATCTCAAAATAAAGGATGTAATTTTATTCCACATGGAAATGAGTGGAAATAAGTGAATATAGCCTCTTATTCGCTTATGAGGTATTCATAATGCTGCGGTTATTTTAACATATATAATTGCTGCCGTTATAACGGCACATTTCAAATGTTTACGTGCTTTTCTTTCTTTCTTTTTTTGAGCGGTGATGAAATATCTTGCTCTTGTAAATACTTACCAATATTTCAGTAATACAAGTCTAGATCTTTAAAATGCATCCAGATAACAGCGAAGCACAACCGCACGGTGCTCTGCAGTGGCCAAAAAGGATATAAACCGTGAATTCTGAAGTGATTGAAAACTCAGAGATGTGGATTCCACGACCTTGGTGTTTGTCAAACAGTAATTCAGTTAGGTAATTTGGCCGGAGATTTTTACACGGGTGGTGGGAGAAAAACACTGATATTCTGCATTAAGACGACAATAAAATCACTGACTAGCCCCTGTAAATGATGAAGACACCTTACGACCGCAGGACAAACAATTACCGTCCGAATAGGGCTTACGAACCCCTACTGGCCGGCCATAGGACCCGTTCACTCACCGGAGACGCCGCGCGAGTGGGGTTTGAAGAGAGTGATGTCACCTGCGTCTGCGCAATGAGACCTGATGCAGCCCCTGAATGAGACGCACAGAAATACTGCAAAATAAAAACACAACTTTTCGTCTCGTCTCATTTTCGTCAATGAAAATGAAGAGACATTTTAGCATAGTTTTTATTTTGTGAACCACATTTAGTCTCGTTTTTATTCGTCATCGTCACATGACCAGCATTTACGTTGCGTCTCGTCTCGTTTTCGTCACGTTATAAAGGTTCGTTGACGAAGATATTTAGTCATACTTTTCGTTGACGAAAACAACACTACTCCACACATTGCTGTCATTGCTTTGAGAGAATTGCTGGATGCAGCAGACCAAAACTGTGACAGCACTGATGAGGTGCATGATTGTCTGAAAACAATTGAAGCCGAAACTGCTTGTAGGCCCGATCTGTTAGATACGGCCCTAGAAGAGGGGGATAAACTATATGTTGACGGTTCATGCTCTAAACCATCAGATGGTGTATATTTATGTGGTTATGCAGTCGTTAGACTCCCTGATGAAGTGGTGGAAGCAGAGCCATTACCGTACACATCAGCACAGGCAGCGGAACTAGTGGCACTGACGAGAGCTTGTGAACTTTCAAAAGGTAAAATTGTCACAATTTATACTGATTCTAAATATGCACATGGTGCTGTACATGATTTTGCAAAAACATGGGAACAAGGAAATTTTAGGACAGCAGATGGAAAGCCAATAGCACATTCTGATTTGATAGGAGATTTAATCAATGCGGTGCAGTTGCCGAGCAAAGTGGCCATAGTCAAGGTGAGGGGGCACGCAGCAGGAGATTCAGAGGAAGTAAGAGGTAATCAGTTGGCTGACGCAGCTGCAAAGGAGGCTTCTAAAAAAACATGCAAAAAGGTAATAGAATTGGGGGAAGTTGCTATGATGGCACATGTAACTAATTTACCTGATATTGATATCAAAATACTGCAGAGCCAGCCAACTGAGGCTGACTTAAAATACTGGGCCTCAAAAGGCTGTAAGCCAGACGAACAGGGAATTATCAGAGACTCTGAGGGGAAAGTGGCCTTGCCAAAATTAACACTTGTGTTGCTCATACGTCATTATCATGGTCTCTCACACACCAGTTCTGCAAAAACGGCACAAGCAATCAATGCTTTGTATTGTATAGCAGATGTACACAAGACAACTAAATTACTCTTAGACTCATGTCTCAGAATGCAAAAACAGTGGTCAAGATTTTGTCCAAAGAAATCATACCCAGATTTGGGATACCGACTGTAATCGAAAGCAACAATGGAACACCTTTTGCATCAAAGGTAACACAATTATTGGCTAAAACATTGGCTATTGATTGGCATTTCAATATCCCGTACCATCCACAATCGTCGGGCGTGGTCGAAAGATCCCACCGAACGATCAAAGACCGATTAACAAAAGCGTGTTTAGACAGGGGAAGAAATTGGATGACTGTACTACCAGCTGTTTTAGCTGAAATACGAATGACACCATCCTCCACTACTAAAATGTCTCCTTTTGAAATCCTAATGGGTAGGCCTTTCCCGACCCCATGGGTCAAAGGCCGCGCTGGCGTTTCTTCCTTAGGTGAGATGGAGGTGATCATGGAGGACTATGTCACGGCGCTGGTTGAGAAATTGAATTCTATTAATGGTGATGTCTCACTAACATTTCCTCTCCCCTCAGAAAAACCAACACATCAGTTTGTGCCCAACCAACAGGTGCTGATAAGGAGCCTGAAGCCAGTCAAGGTCGGAGAGCCAAAATACCTTGGGCCGGCTACAGTGATTGCAGTGACGAGGACAGGAGTGCTGACTGACCTGCAGCCGCAGTGGATACATGCAAGTAGACTGAAGGCTGCCCCGTGCCAAGGGGGACGTCCAGATTAACTAGGAGAGTAAACATATGGGCGGAAAGGAGCTGACGAACGCAGCGTTACGTCCATATGCGATCTGATTAGTTAATCTGTACCAACAACAACACATCAACGAGGAGGCCAAGATTTGAATATGTTGTTTCCTGCTATACTGATTATTTTACTGATGATATGTCTGGGGCCATGTATTTTGAGAATTTTGCAAGGGATGATTAAGACGAGTATTGGAATGGTCTATAGATCGCAATATTAGAAAATAATCATAAACATATTAATAATCATATTCTTTTGTATTTGGTATCCGGAGAGTGACTGAGGGTCCGATACTTAGTGTCGGGAGTGCAATAACAGTGATTATTCATTCAGCCCGGCTCCCAGATAACCAATATGCATTTGCTTGCTCTTATTTGAAAGGTACTATCCCTTAAAAAAAACAGCCTTAGCTATTTTCCTAAAAGTGAAGCACTAAATCATAAACGATTTAAAGTGGCCATTGTCAATATTTTCTTATTTCTTGGGCTTCACTTTTTAACTTTTCTTGTATAACACTGACTTTTCTGCCATGGTACGTGTGCACAATTAGACAATACATTCAGTAGTCCTTAGACACATTCGCACACACCCAGACATCCCAGACAAAACATTAAGATACACATACACACATTTTGCGCACATACATGTTTCACTTACACCTTTATATATGACCTTTCTTCCTTAATAAATTTGAGAATGTTATAGTACTGCACTGTGTCTGTGGTTCCTTGAGCATTCTCCCAAGATCTTGCGCTGCAGCTGCTGCCACACATCACAGGGTTGGACATCGACTGATGATTGAGAATGTTGATATACTGATAGTTTACCTAAAAGTTAGATTCTAACAATAATTTAGATGTTTCGGCTTTACAAGCTGGGCTTCTTGCTGTATGAACAGATTTAACCCCTTAAGGCCCGATAAGTCCGGCCTGGGTTGGATATTGTTTAAGTCATAAGCATATTCCTTATACGGCCCGAAGTATCTGGCCACTCTTTATTCCTGACCCGATTATGTCTGGTCTATACTTATTATTGCACGAATATCGTGTTCATTCTCATTAGGGCCCGACTCAGGTCTGGCTCATTCTGAATTATTGATATCATACTACGGGCCCACTTAGGTTGGCCTGGGTTTGGTGTCGTCGGCTTTAGATCCGTTAAGCAAGCACGGCGTTTTGCATTGGTCCCCCATAGCGTTTTAGCAAAACGCAATACGAGAGCACTCTCGTAAGGGAACGTTTCGGTTACTAACGTAACCTCGGTTCCCTAAGATGAGGGAACGAGTATTGCGTTTTGCTTGCCGTGTTTGCTCACTTGCTCAGGAGTCGCTTCAGTCGATTAACCTGACTAACCTTGCGCGAGTGGGTCTTATATACCCTAGGCTATGCAAATGCTGTTGCCCCTTGTGGCGGGAATTTGGAAGGACCTGATTGGTCCGTCCCGCCCCACGGTCTCGCTATAGGTTGCTGCAGTTGCAGTGGCACAGCCAATCAGCACGCAGCTGCTTCCTGCTGAGAGTTGTGCAGCTGCACTGCGTATAAAAGGTATTTTTGGATAAAAATTTGCTTCAATATCTCGAGGAAAGGAATTCCCCCGTAGCGTTTTAGCAAAACGCAATACTCGTTCCCTCATCTTAGGGAACCGAGGTTACGTTAGTAACCGAAACGTTTTTTCCCCAGAGCTGTCTCTTTACTGAACTCAAATCCCCGTTGATCCACTTCCCTCATGAACTGCTAACTCTCCTACCTCACACCTACATTCACTTTATTATTTGCACTACCGACTGTTTACAGACCGATTACAGTAACTACTGTTTACTTATGCATCTTGCACTGCCATATCTTAACTGGATTATGCTCATTTGCACTGCCGACTGTATCTATAGTACCAAATGTTTACATTTGCATTTTGCACCGTAAACTGTAATATGCAACCACTTTCCACTGCACTTTTACACTTTTTTCCGGATAGCTCTGTCCATAATTTATTGCACTACCTTAATCCACTGCTATATTCCTCATATTAGCCTAACATATTATTGTATACCTCTATCTGTAAAATTCTGTTTAAAGTAATAGCCATCTGTATATTATATTCATAGGACATATTCACTTGTAAATTCTGTTTATAGTAATAGCCATCTGTATATTTATTCACTGTATATATTCATCTGTACATTCAGTTCTGTTTATAGTAATAACCATCTCTCTATTTATACATATTTATATATATTCAGTACATATCCATGTCCTGCACTTACGCAACCATTGTATATCCTGCACTTGCTGCTATTGCACTTCTGGTTAGACCTAAACTGCATTGCGTTGCCTTGTACTTGTACTTGTGTAATGACAATAAAGTTGAATCTAATCTAATCTAATCTAATCTAATTAAAAGTAACAAGTTTCATTATTTAAAGGTTTCATTTTCTTAAGAGTAACAAACTGAAGGCTCCCTTTTCCTACACTCTTAAAACAAATGTGTTGAAAACAACAAAACGTGTTGTTTTCAACACATGTTCTGAGTGTGCTCAGGGACAACACATGTTGTGTTAAATACAACACAGAATATGTGTAGTGAAAATACACACACAAATGTGTTACTTTAGTAAACACATTAATGTGTACTTTTTGTACACATCTAACACAACTGTATGTTATAGATGTATTTAGTGTATTTATGTATATATTTTACTATAAAATATTGAAAAAGCTTGATTAGAATACAATATGTACACTTATGAAATCACACTGAAGCATTGAATACTGTTCACATACTGTTTATTTAGCATTTTTACTGGTTTTAACATGTAATTAACTGTAAAAAAGTTCTGTTAATAGAAAAATAAGCATTTCAAAACAATCATCAGAAACCAGCTGTGGCTGAGTTGACTTTGGAGAGTTGTATGCCTTCTATAAGCAAAGACGTAACACGGTCGACAGACTACAGAACCAGCCTACAGAAGTGAAAAAATGAAAAGCATCAGAAAATGTTGTTGCATGCAACATTGCAACTTTATTAAAAGCTAACACAATGCATGTTAAATGTATTCATCCCGTAATCAATAAAAGTTTAAATACCTTAGTGACAAGCCAGGTGGCAAAAAGTGGCACGTTTTTTTAAACTGTTACACAACACTCGTCGCCACAACGTCGTTTAAACTACCGCATAGTATTTGGTAAAATGACTATTACGAGTTCAAACTTAAGGTGCCATGCATATTAACCATTCAGTTTTTTTTTTTTACAATAAATACCGAGGTTAAACACCTTTGCAAAACGTGACAGCTCGCTGGCTTATTGACGTTTAACACACTAAACATCCAGCTACGGAACATGAAAACGGCATAACAACGGTCAAAACAAACAAACTATGTTTCCTGGACAATTGACACAAATCTTTCTCATGTTAGGCGGAGAAATATTTACTATTTTACAAGTTTATTTAAAGGGGTGGTAAACCACGATTTCACTTTTCTAACTTTAGCTAGTGTGTAATGTTGCTGTTTGAGCATAAACAACATCTGCAAAGTTACAACGTTCAAAGTTTAAAGCAAAGGGAGATATTTGCTTTTAAAGAAATCAATTTCTAAGAACTACAGCAAACGGCCAGTAGGGACTACTACACATTCCTCCAGGGTGTGCTGACATCACCAGACCCAATATTTACATAAACCCCTCCTCCGAGAATATGAAATAAGGGGGGGGGGGGGGGGGGGGGCGAGGCCATTTTGTATCGCTGCGGGGAATAGTTGTTGTGGTAGCCTATAGTTAGTAGGCTGGAGAGTGTTGTTGCCAATGCCGACGAAATCAAAGCAGGAGACAGACAGGGGTCAGAGGAGAAGACCGGAAAATGTGACATAATGGACAATATTCGTCTGTATTTGCTATACAGGAGCTGCGGTTCAGATGCACGAGATAAACCAGCCAGTGTAAGCACCGTTGATCCGCTGAAGCTCACAACTCCGAAAACGCCAGATAAAATGTACTATTAGGCACTCTTTATATAAATAAACCACAGATTTGAGCTTTAAACAACTACATTATCGACTGAAAAAGTCTTAAAACTCCGTTTTGTCACACATTAACAGTACATTTTAACAAAAAAAGACGTAAACACAGCCCATGTCAGTCATTTCTCACCGAGACGAGCCGCTGGCAGAAGCCCCTCGTATGACGCGAATTCGCGTCTGTTGTGAAGGGAATGTCACGGGCGAATGAAGCGAGTAAACTCAAAATGTTCAAGCGTCCACCTTCGTGCGAATAGCGCGATTTATTCGCGTCCGGTGTGAACGCCGCGTGAGACGGGCGCGCGCGGCTCCCGCGGCACATTTCACGGAGCAAAGCTTCCACAATCTTCACGAGCGCTATGAAAGCGGGATTCGCACAACGGCTTGTCCTGAAAGATGGATTAAAAACAGAAGCTGTTTACGGGCCACAAACTGTAAGTAGGATTTATTTTTCGTCGATGTGTTTTCCTGTAATAGTTTGTGTTGTTAATTGTAGTCTATGTTGTAGCAAGGAAGTAAACAGATGGCAACGCTGTTTGGCTCTGCAAACCAGTTTGTTAAATGCTCACTCATATTAACGTTATCCGACAAACACCTAACGTTACAAACTTTTTATAATCTCAACAGCGAACTTGGCATTAGTGTAAATTATACTTTGATTAGAGCTTTTATGTATTGTTTATCTACAGGCATGCTAAACATGGTTCTGTGTTTGATTTGGATACTAGTAAAGCCAATGTTTAGTGTTCGTTCTTGCAACAGATATTTGGCAAATCGATCACTATAGATCCGCAGTCTTTACTCTTGAGGACTGAACAGGTTCTGCTCGATCATCTTCACTAAAATTGTCTGGGTCTGATTCGGGCTCAAATTGGTATGGTTTTATTGACGCTATTGTACCCGAAGCACAGCTGAGGCTACCGGCGAAGGTAAGGGGCGTGACGTTCTGATAAACTCTAGGCGGTTAGCCAATCACAACACACTGGGCCAGCTAACCAATCAGAGCCCATTGCGTATTTTTGAGGGACTGGCTTCATAGAATCCGGAAACCATCAGACCGTTTTTACAAGGAGGGACAGAGCAGTGTAAAATAAAGGTAAAATATATGAAAAATAATGAAATTTTTTAAAAACGAAGCATGAACACATGTTACAGTGCAGCCCACACACACAATCAAGCCTTCGGAAGAGTGTGCTTTACCGCCCCTTTAAATTCACTCACCTGAGGCAGACAGACGCACTGACGGCTGGCCAAGCTTCGGTTGGAAAAGAACGCCACTACACAGGCGCAGCAAGGATATCCCCGTAGCCCCAACAGTTGTTTCTCCCCAGCGAGTTAAAATGCTTTATTCACATTTGCAACATGACAAATGAATCCTATTGTAAAAGTTGTCACAGCCTGTTGAATATTTGCAACAGAAAATATGCCTTTTATATAAACATGTTCTACTAAATGTTTTACACAGTAATTGTGTAAACAGTTGAACACAATATTTACACATCATGTGTCTGTAGTAACACAACGTGTTATGAATCCTTTTACACATATTTTGTGTTAATTTTTTACACATAATTTTTAGGAGTGTAAGTATCAATAACAGGAACAACACTAAACAATTATCATAATATATCTGTCAATATCGATAATTATCACGATAAATGTCAAATCTTTATTTCCTTCAAGTTTAAAAGCAGATTTTTATTCGTAACTGAAAGTTGTAGAAACCAGAGCATTAATTGTGGTTTTAAACTACTCTTTATTGTCAGAACATATCATGCCAAACAGGTGAACATTTCACAAATCTGAGGTAAAACATTCTCCTGTTCGTCAGCGCTGTTTCATCTGCCTTTAAACTGGTTTAAATTACTGAGACATGTGTTCTTCGCTGAATTCAAGCGATTCTCACTGGATCTTGTGACCGGGACCGATCAGAGTAAACGCGCTGCGCTGCCGTTTGGACTTTGAGCCGAGCGGATAAATGGTCCATGTGGCGCACGGTTCAAATGAGTTTTGTTCCGGTATCGTTTAATGCCCAGCCATAATTTCAGTAAAACTAAGCAGTGACTCAACGACATATACAGTAATAAGCTGAGGAGACTCTTGTGAGTTTGCGCGGGTTTCTGTGAAAGTCCATTCCGACAAGTCTGTTTGCTGCACTGCCGCACCTGGACCGCTGTGATACCACCCAGACTCCTCAGACAGAACTACAACAGGCGAAACGAATGAATGCCACCGCCAGCACAATTTCAGGGGGAAAAGGCGATGGTGGAACCAATGAATGAATGAGCATATCAATTTAAGACGTGGCTAAATGTAATTTATGACCATGTATGGAAAATCCGGATGTTTTTATGACCTTTTATGGCCTAAAATTTGTATTATTAAATTTAAGACTTTTTATGACTCCGCGGAAACCCTGCTGAGAGTACGGTCCCACATGTGGGTTTTTTATTTCGGTGCCCCTGAGAGTACGGTCCCACATGTGGGATTTTTATCTCGGTGCCCCTGAGAGTACGGTCCCACATGTGGGATTTTTATCTCGGTGCCCCTGAGAGTACGGTCACACATGTTCAAACATGGCGGCGCCCACCTCACATTATAGATCAAAATCAAGATAATTTATGAAGGTTTTTAAATAGCAAAAAAGTGAGATGGACTTTGTAACGAGGTTTTTAGCGCCTTTTATGGGTCTTGTGAGTGTGAATGTACTGAATCCCTATGGAGGCCTATCTGAGCCCTTTCTCAGCATCAGCTTTCAACAAAAATATCTTCATTTGTGTTCCGAAGATGAACGAATGTCTTACTGGTGTCGGACGACATGAGGGTGAGTAATTAATGACACCATTTTCATTTTTGGGTGAACTAACCCTTTAATTAAATATTTGTTTATTTCTCCCCAAAGCTCTCTCTATTTTACTGTAAATCATTAAACTGTTACGCTGCCTCAGAAGTCTGTCTGAAAATAGTTTTGTGAGGTGCCTTCATGCACAAACGCTGCCTTACAATGCCTTATACGCTGCCTGTCATGTCAAAGCAATAACTAAATCAGCCTACTATCATCTCAAAAATATTGCAAGAATTAGATGCTTTGTTTCAAGGCAATTACTGTCATGACGAGTGAATATTGTAGAAAAAAATTCCACACTAGAGTTAATACAGGTTTACAAAGCCCCACAATATGATGCTGTGTAGAGACAACAACCAATAAAACACACTCATTACAGACACATGAATACTAAAATATGACCACAGAGAGAAAAAAAACCCCAGTTGACGGCACTTAAGCATTTTAAAAATCGTACACTATATAACAACAAACTGACAAAACGAGGGAGAAATGCGGAAGAACATTTAAACTGTCTAAGGATATTTTCAGTAGCAGTCTCTGAACAAACGACACACATCAGTTTAACGGGAAGAATAAAGCAGTTACATTTTTGCCCATTCTTCTTTGAATTGTCAGTCCATTTACTAACTTACATCGTCTTCTGTGTAGCAGAATAACCCATTGTGTCATCGCGGTTGTGATCAGACGTACAGTTCACTGTCCTTTACATAACGTTACATTTCATTTGAAGAAGACGTGATGAAATATGTGCGCATACACACTGCTGATTCATGTTTAGAACACTAGATTATATGAAATATGTCCATAAAAAACTTAAACACGCTCGCTCTGGTTTATATGTGCTATAATATGATTCATGTGGAGAACATTAATCTCATCACGGCGCTCCGTGCAGAAACTGCTCTCTCTCACGTGCCATGTGTAGTTTGAATTCTCTGCTGTAATCAAGGGCTGAATCCAAAATCGCACCCTCTAACTTTGAATAGGGCATTATTTGAAGGGACAGCCATTTTTAGTGAGGTGGCTGACCTCAAAACGAGTATAGAAAGCATTGAGCTCGTCTGGCAGTGAGGCAGCTGTATTTCCAGTAGAATATTTACGATCGGTCCAGTCCGTGATGTTGTACAATCCTCGCCACATTTCTCTTGAGTTGGAAGTGGAAGCTTCTATTTTGTCCCTGTACTGACGTTTGCTGTCTTAATGGCTTTACGGACGGCATAGCCGGCATGTTTATGTTCCTCCACATTACCGGAATTAAATGCGGAGACTCGAGCGCTGAGGGACGCGCGAACATCAGCGTTCATCCACGGTTTCTGATTAGGATATATTAGAATTTCTTTGGTCGGTACTACATCCTCTATACACTTCCTTATAAAACAAGTGACAGTGTCTGTGTATACATCGATGTCATCATCAGCTGCAACCCGGAACATGTCCCAGTCAGTGTAATCAAAACAGTCCTGCAACATAGAATCTGATTGGTCCGACCAAAGCTGGAGTGTTCTGAAGGCGGGTGTTTCCCTTTTCAGCTTCTGCCCTTAAGCAGGCAGGAGCAGAACAGAAGAATGATCTAATTGGCTGAAATGTGGGCGGGGGAGGGATTTGTAAGCATGCCGGAAAGGAGAATAACAATGGTCCAAAATTCGATCTCCTCGTGTGTTGCATGTTACATGCTGAAAGAATTTTGGTGCAATTTTCCTCAGGTCGGCTTTATTGAAGTCCCCAGTTACAATAAATGCAGCTTCAGGGTTCGTAGTTTCCTGCTTGTACAAATGCCTATACAGTTCCCTGAGTGCTTCAACTGTGTCGGCCTGAGGAGGGATGTAAACAGCTGTAATAATAACCGCTGTTAATTCCCTAGGTAGCCCAAAAAGTGTGAGGTATTCCAGGTCAGGGGAGCAGTACGATTTGACAGAATGTGCATTCCTCGGGTCACACTATGAATTGTTGGTCATGAAGCATACACCCCCTCCTTTACTTTTCCCTGACAGGTCCCTCTTTCTGTCCGCTCGGTGCACGGAGAATCCTGTGGGTTCGATGGCGAAGTCTGGTACCTCCTCGGACAGCCAGGTTTCTGTGAGGTAGATAATACAGCAATCCCTCATCTCGCACTAAGGAAATCCGTGCTCTCAGTTCACAAAGTTTATTGTCCAGGGACTGAACGTTTGCCAATAGGTTACTGGGCAGCGGGGGTCAATTTGCACGGCGTCTTAGTCTAACGAGGATACCAGCTCTCTTTCCTCTCTTCCGGCCCTGTTTGCGTTGTCGTGGTCGTGTAGCCCAGAAATGTCTTCTCTGTGCTGTTTGCAATCAGCGAGTCGGCATTGAGGAACTCAAAGTCCGGTTTGCAATGAGCGACTGCAGAACCAATATCCAAAAGTGTCTGTTATAAACAATGGTGGTGACTATATCCAAGACAAGCAAAATAAGAATTATAGACAAAACAAACAAAAAACTGCCAGGTTGAATCGGAGCTCGTGACACGGCAGCCATACTTGGCGCCATCTTCCTGCACAAATACAGCATCAGGGGGTGATTTGGGACTTACCATAGGCTGTGATGCGATCTCAGCTGTGCTCTCACTACAGACGCACTGTGCCACGTTCCGAACATTAGTTAAGCGACACATACCGGTATTGTGGTATCATCAAAATTCATATCATGACAAAAATAAATACCGGTATTCGGTATGAACCGGTATACCGCCCAGCACTATTCTGTAAATTTTTTTTTTTTGCAACTAATTTTTAGATAAAACATTCCTCTAATAAAACATGTATTTTTTTTACATGTAAATTAAAACTTTGTGATTCAAATAAATTGTTTGATACATTACTGACATACTTACAACATAACTTATGTTTATTATAAGAAAAACAACATAACATTTCAAATGAACCGTGTATAAAACAGAACAAAACACTTGTGAACACTTTCATTCAGCTGAGTGGGAGACCCTGATAGTGCTGCTGGATGGGATGGGCTGCCACAATCAGTGCCACCGCTCCCATTACGCGCATCACACGTTGCGCGTACGGCACCAAGTGCTCAGGGGGGCACCACAAGAAAATGCTCTTTCTACCCCCCGGTTCTGCACTATATAATTTGCGAACGCCGCCACCACGGGCATCATAAAGTGATCGCGCATAGGGCATCAAAACGGCCAGTGGCAGTACTGGCCACAATATAGACACTGGTAAGACCTCGGCCGGTGGGACATCATCTGGGATGATCTCCAGAGTGTTTGAGTGCGCTGTCCACTGTCCACTGCGTTGTCTACCAACAGGTTTGCAGGGCTGACACAATCAACGGCTGTCATGTTGCTGAGATATTTTCAGAAAGAGGGAAGAATACATAAACTCTAATCAAACCATAAAACATTCCAACATGCAAAACAGTTCTATGGTCCATTACATTTTTGTCTTGGCCATAGCTTCACAATTCTCTTACTTCTCTTACTGTAGCACTGACCACCAGGGCCGCTTTGTAGTTTGATGTGGACATGGCAGCCGTCGATTGCTCCTACAGCTTTCAGGAAAGCTCTGTGCCTCGCCAGCCCTGCAAACTGCCTCCAGGTCCTCCAGGGTGTTGGGGAGGTGGATAACCTTGTGGCAAATGGCCACCACCTCCTCAGCGACTCGGTGGACAGTGGATTGAGGCATGTCAAACGCTCTGGGGACCACTCTGTATGATGTACCACACGCCAGCCAGAAAAGAAACACCAGGATCTCTGTGTCGCCGTTCTCTTTCTCAACAGATCCTGCAGCACTGTCAGGCCCTCCCTGCTCACCCAAAAATCAGTGCATGTCAGAGTCAAAAACTGAAAAACCTGTCCAGCAGTGTTTCAGGTTTATCCTGCAGTACAGGGGTCACGTCTGATTTAAGGAAAGAAGGAAAACAGAAATTTGTGGTGATGGGGTGGTGTTGGTTAAATCGTCTCCGGTTGAAATTAGAATTCGCGTTTGCTTTCATCACGTCAGGAGACTTTCTAGATCAGGACAACCTCATACTTTCACTGATCAAGAGTTTACAGGATGGGCAGATCATTAGAGTTTATACATATTTACATTTATTAATACATTTACATTAATACATTTTATAACAAATCACTTTTTATTGAATGATAATGAAAGGTATAATAAAAGGAAAGGTAAGTAATAATGTAAGTAATAATGAAAATGATTTGTGACACTACAATAAGAACTGAAACAGAGCTTTAGAAAAGCACACACAGACACACAGACACACACACACACACACACACACACACACACACACACACACACACACACACACACACACACACACACTGATCTGACTGTCTATATGAGTTTGTCATGAAGAATAAATAAGAGACTATAACATCTCACTGTCACTGATTTATCATGAGCTCAAAGCATTATGGGTAGAATCATCAGTCTATTCTGATTCATCAACACAGTTTCACTGATGATCTATAATCAACTCTAAACCCAGGATAGAGTGTGTGTGTGAATGTGGTCTGGACTGTGTGGATGAGGCTCATTGTGTCTCCAGAGATGCTGTAGAAGGACAGATTTCCTGCACTGTGATCCACATACACTCCTGTTCTATAGATATCATACATTCTATAGGGATATGGTCTACTGCCGATGGGCTGTACATGGAGTTTAGTCTCTATGTTATTGTGTCTGAATGAGTAACTGTCACGAGAGCAGATCAAACTCCAGGACTGATCATTAGCTCCAAACTCACACTCATCACCCCGTCCCTTCCTGCTGATGCTCTTATATGACACTGATATAAACACACGTCCACTCCACTCAATCTCCCAGTAACAGCATCCACACACACTCTCTCCACACACACTCTCTCTACACAACACCTGACGATACACATCAAATCTGTCAGGATGATCAGGATACAGCTGCTCTGTGAGAGTGTTTCTGACAGTAATCTCTCTGTTGTTCTCAGACAGACGGAGGCGTTCATGCACTGTGTTTAGATCCAGAGTGAACTCATGGGAATCTGATGGAGAAAATGAATCGGATATTTTAATGAACACTGTAAATATTATTCTTACAGAAACTTTCTATCATAAGTCTTGAGTTCAGATCTGACACATTTATGATTTTCATAAAATCATATTCCAGCAGCAAATCAGGGGCCGGATTCCAAAGTGCAATTCTTGAAAAATTCTTAAGAAGTTCTCACATATTTTCTTAAGAACATCTTAATTTTTTACTTAAGAAGAAAATGAAAGGTGTTATTTGGTGTTATTTTATTGAAAGGTATAAGACTCGCTGAATGAAAAACAACTCAAAGCTTGTCTCGTTGCGCTTCCTGCAGATTACCGTAGATATCATAATAAGTGTGCAGACTATTTTCGTCATGACTGGCTTGACGGGAGTAAATCACTCAATGTCGTGTTTTTAATGTGCCGTGTCTGCAAAATCAGCCGTTAGATCGACACTGCGAATCATATCTCGGAGACATCAGCGGCAGACGTCAGAAGGACTAGCCGAGGAAAGGCTGCTCTCGCCGGGGTTAACAAGCGCTGAACACCCGCTGATCGCCTGGATCTCACAACTCCAAAAACGCCAGATAAAATTGTAAAATAGGCACTCTTTATAAATAAACCACAGATTTAACTACATTCTCGCCTGAAAAAGTCTTAAAACTACAATTTTATCTTGAGAACGATCATAAGAAAAAAGATAAGAACATTCTTAAGAAAAGTTTTTGGGAATACAAAATATTTTTTCTTAAGTTAGAAAATAAGAAGAAATTGGCAGTTAAGAATAATTTTATTCTTAAGAATGTTTTGTGAATCTGGCCCCTGAGCTTGATTTATCCTGTCTATAAATTTAATCTGATCTGGGGCCGGATTTTTGCGAATTGTATCTGCCGTTTTCGGAGTTGTGAGATCCAGGCGATCAGCGGGTGTTCATCGCTCGTTAACCAGCCGAGAGCAGCCTTTCCTTGGCCAGTCCTTCTGACGTCTGCCGCGGCCTCTGATGTCTCTGAGATATGATTCGTCTTGTGTCGATCTAATGGCTGATCTTTGGTACCCGAGCAGCGTTCTTGATAAACAACTAGGCTCTTATAAAATAACGATTTTACAGACATGGCACATTAAAACACAACATTGAGTGATTTACTCTATGGTAATCTGCAGGAAGCGCAGAAAGACAGGCTTTGAGGTGTTTTTCATTCAGCGAGTCTTCAGTAAGACCTTTCAATAAAATAACACCATATAACACCTTTTATTTTCTTCTTAAGTAAAAAAATTAAGATGTTCTTAAGAAAATATTTGAGAACTTCTTAAGAATTTTTCAAGAATTGCTCTTCGGAACATTCTTACGAACTTCTTAGAATTTATCTTAAGAATTTTCTTAACTTCTTTCTTAAGAAGATTTTCGTGAATCCGGCCCCTCTAGTGGAAATATTTAGTTCAGTGCTCAACTCTCAGGTCTGTTGCCAAGCAACCAATGATAATAAAGGACTTATGAACAGATTTCTATATAAATGAGGTTATGACTGAAATCACCATGGTTACCAAACAGATCAGACAGGATTCTAAAGTTAAGTGTGTGTGTGTGTGTGTGTGTGTGTGTGTGTGTGTGTGTGTGTGTGTGTGTGTGTGTGTGTGTGTGTGTGTGTGTGTGTGAGTGTGTGTGTGTGAGAGAGAGAGTGTGCGTGTGTGTGTGAGTGCACGTGTATGAGAGAAAGAGAGAGAGAGTGTGTGTGTGTGTGTGTGTGTGCTTGTATATGAGACAGAGTGTGTGTGTGTGTGTGTGTGTGTGTGTGTGTGTGTGTGTGTGTGTGTGTGTGTGTGTGTGTGTGTGTGTGTGTGTGTGTGTGTGTAGACATACATTTGTGTAGTCCTGCTGTAATCCTGATCTCTCCTCCATGATCCACACTACAAAACACACACAGTGACAGTTAATCAGTGAACACACACACAGACACACACACACTGATCCCATAGTCTTCCATTGAAAGAGATCAAATGGATATCTCTGGATAGAAGTGGCTTGTTTGACTCAAGCAGAAACAGTCAATCACAAATCACCTTAACTACTTCCTAGCCATGCCCTAGCAACCAATATCAAGTACCCTATCAACCCAAACCCAAAGAGAGATATCTTCTAATCTGAATGTCATAGAGGGATTGTGGTTGGTTTATATCAATCATACTGACAAGCAGCCTTTGGAGGATCATCAGTGGCAGCTGCCAAGCCACTCCTTATCAACCAAACAGAACTCCCCGGCAACTGCCCAGGACATCTAGCAACTGCCTAGCAATGCCCTAACAACCACCCAGAGCACCTTAGTAACACCCTAGCAACCGCCCAGAATACCTTATTAACCAACTAGCAACTAGGGTTGTGCCGATGGACAATGATATCTTCCATTGTAATGCCACGCCCCCCGTTGCGAGTCTGTTGTGAGTGTGACACACTCTAATCCTCTTCTATAGTTAAACTAACAACTTAGCAGGGATTGCTCTGTAAATTAAATTGAGAATATAACTAATGCATATATGCTATTTTAAATACTGTAGTCTATGCCAGATATATACAGTGGGTACGGAAAGTATTCAGACCCCCTTAAATTTTTTGCTCTTTGTTATATTGCAATCATTTAAGTTCATTTTTTTCTCATTAATGTACACACAGCACCCCATATTGACAGAAAAACACAGAATTGTTGACATTTATTAAAAAATAAAAACTGAAATATCACATGGTCCTAAGTATTCAGACCCTTTGCTGTGACACTCATATATTTAACTCAGGTACTGTCCATTTCTTCTGATCATCCTTGCGATGGTTCTACACATTCATTTGAGTCCAGCTGTGTTTGATTATACTGATTGGACTTGATTAGGAAAGCCACACACCTGTCTATATAAGACCTTACAGCTCACAGTGCATGTCAGAGCAAATGAGAATCATGAGGTCAAAGGAACTGCCTGAAGAGCTCAGAGACAGAATTATGGCAAGGCGCAGATCTGGCCACGGTTACAAAAAAATGAAATGGAAGTCGTTTGGGATGACCAGAACCTTTCCTAGGTTCCTGGCTCCACCAGTCGGGGCTTTATGGCAGAGTGGCCCGATGGAAGCCTCTCCTCAGTGCAAGACACATGAAAGCCTGCATGGAGTGTGCTAAAAAAAACCCACCTGAAGGCAGGGGCGTAGCTAAGGGGTGGCCATGGGTGGTGCAAGCTGAAAAGCACTTTGACAATGAGATATTGAGTTTATTGAAGATTCATTTGAATAAAAAACTACTCTTTACAATCACAAATATTCTGAAATAAATGTCATTTTTGAAAGGACGCCTAGACTTTTCTTGACATAAAAGCTTACAGAAGCTACATTACTGAGAGAATCATCCTCAAATTTGAATAAAAACATGATCAGACATTCAGTTTTATATTTAGGTTATTAATCAGGCTCTAAACATTATAGTCTCATAATTTTTCCCAAAGTGAATAAAAAAAACTTTACATGTCACTTTACATGTATATTTGACCTTGTTTTACTCTGTTCCCATACTACTTTGAGTTATTATGACTCTTGGGTAACACAATTTCAAGTGTCTAGTTTAAAATAAGACCAGATTTATGAATAGTTAAATTTATGATTGCTTTGGTACAGCATCTCACAGTCAGTAGTAAAAACAAATGTGGCCACCCCAATAAAATCACTGGGTCTTACCTGGCCACCCCTGAAAAAGCATTCTAGCTACGCCCCTGCCTGAAGGACTCCAAGATGGTGAGAAATAAGATTCTCTGGTCTGATGAGACCAATATAGAACTTTTTGGCCTTAATTCTAAGCAGTATGTGTGGAGAAAACCAGGCACTGCTCATCACCTGTCCAATACAGTCCCAACAGTGAAGCAGGGTGGTGGCAGCATCATGCTGTGGGGGTGTTTTTCAGCTTCACCTTCGAAGGTTCACCTTCCAACAAGACAATGTCCCTAAGCACACAGCTAAAATAAGGAAGGAGTGGCTTCACAACAACTCCGTGACTGTTCTTGAATGGCCCAGCCAGAGCCCTGACTTAAACCCAATTGAGCATCTCTAGAGAGACCTGAAAATGGCTGTCCACCAATGTTTACCATCCAACCTGACAGAACTGGAGAGGATCTGCAAGGAGGAATGGCAGAGGATGCCCAAATCCAGGTGTGAAAAACTTGTTGCATCTTTCCCAAAAAGACTCATGGCTGTATTAGATCAAAAGGTCTAAAAGTACTAAATACTGAGCAAAGGGTCTGAATACTTAGGACCATGTGACATTTCAGTTTTTTTAATAAATCTGCAAAAATGTCAAAAATTCTGTTTCCCTTTCGAAAGGGAACTCGCGCTGCATCAGCTCGACGCTACGGGGAACGCCTCCAGCGTGACTGGTGCCTGAAATCACAATCAAAAAACGTCAATCCTATTGACCGGCGACAACCTATGATGTCATCAAGGTGCGACCAGGAAGTATATAAGGGCGCCTTGCCAACATGACAGTATCTCTTCGTCTTCAGGGACTGTTTTGCCTGTCTTCACGTGAAACGTCTAGAAGAAGGATAACAATGAAGTGTGCTGAGAACGCCACTTCTGCAGGTGTGTTTTGAACGTGTAGCTTGCGCTTGGATACACACACACTTTGCGTTTACTGTCTGGGAGAAGAGCATGCACGAGAGGTTTGCGAACCTCTTGTGAAAATATTTGCGACCGTTGTCCTCTGGAACGCTCCGCTCTCGGCTGGACCTCTTCTCGAGGGGAGAGGTTTCAGCATCTGGGAACGCGGCGTCTAAACACCATGCGCTTCCCAGATGGATCTGGCTCGTCGCTTGGAGACAGTTATGGTTCATGAGGACGATCCAGGTCGCGAGAGGCGGACCTCAGAGGAGGAGCTGGATTTATGTTCCTCCTCCTCGTCTGCTGCTCTTCCACTCGAGCAGAGGATGGGTGAGTCAGTTAAAGATTCTGAAGCTTCTCAAACCATCCTGTCCCATGTACGGGGAGTTGCTGGAGGTCATGGAACGCACTGCGAGTAGACTGCAGCTGCCTTGGCGGCGCTTGAGGAGAAAGGCTGAGCGTCCAAACAGTTCGGACGACCGGTTTCTCTCCGCCCTTGACCTCCCAACTCCTGGGAGTCTTCCATTCCTTCCAGATCTCCATCAGCAGATCTCGAGGGGATGGAAGAAACCATACTCAGCCCCGCATCTGTCGACATCGGCGAGCTAAATTTCGCTGATGTTGAGGGACTGCCTTGCTGGGTGTGTGTCGGTGCCGCCCATGGACGAGATGTTATGTTTATCTCGCCTTTGGGCGGCCGGCGACACTGTGGGCTCCCACCCTGTCGGTCTAACGCCTGAATGGCAGGGTGTACATGTCAGTGGGTCACGCTGCGGCGGCTTTGCACACCACAGCTGTGTTGCTGGCTTACCAGGCGGACCTGTTGAGGGACCTCGATCAGGGGGAGGGACCCCCTGAGGCGGTAGTCGAGTCGCGCCGGACCGCGGTTTTCGCTCTCCGAGCCACCGAACAAATAAGCCGCCGAACTGGTAACCGGAACCAGCGCAGGCAGCGGACTCCGCCCTCGAGGACGCGGAGATGAACGCTGCCTTTTTCCCTTCCTCTGGCTTTCCCCCGGGCGCTTTACATCAGGCCGGTGGGCCTATGATGAGCAGAAAATGTAAAATTCTGCCAGTCCCGCCTGGTTTGTTTGTTGAAAGCGCCCCCCTCAGGATGGCGGGCGGATACTAGCGCGACAGCTGGTTTGAAGCACCGCAAGGAGCGATCGGTGAGTCCCCCTCTCTCTATGAGGGCGAAACATTTTCAAAACTATGTTTTTCAGGACTTTTTGTACTGTCGCTCCCGAGAGGTTATTTGGGGAAATTTTGGAACGTCGCTGGATTTCGCAGGGCCTGCAGCTCCCCGTGAGTAAGCTAAGAATGATCTTCTTTGCAACATTATGTGGTTGTGTGTGAATACCTCACTTTTGCTAGTAGAGTTTTGCTGCCTCTCCGTGTTATGTTTTCCCCACTGATGTGGGTAACTGATTTGCGCTCTTGCCCGAGGGTTTGTAGTGTCGGTGGCGAGCTGTGTTTTTTTCCTAGCGTAAAAGTGTGAAGTAGCTGAACTTACGTCGCACCACTTGGCCTAGGTTCCGTCAAGGATGGGGGCGTTCCCTTCTAAGGGAGGTCGTTCGCCCCTGGCCTGTCTTTGATATATAAACAGGGCTTGTTATGCATCCTTGACCTAACCTCCTCTTGTTACAGAGTTGTCCGGCCAAGGCCCGGCCCGGCCCCTTCTCTGCGTTCTGGGGTTACGAGTAACGCAGTTGAGGTGTTGCAGGAGACAGCGACTTTGCCAGTGGTCGTGGGGCAGAATGAAGCGTCTTTCGCCGGTTTGCGATTAGACTTTATCTGCTGTTTCCGCCTTTCAGAGCTTGGTGGCCGCCATCTTTTGGCGGCCCCCGGCCTCTTCCAGGAGGATGGTTCGGCCGGTGGGTTCTATATTTTCTAAGAAAAGGTAATGTTTCACCCTTGCTCTATGTCTCTGCTCCACCTTCTTTAGGGCTCGGGTTGAGCTGAACATTGGATAAACCTTCTGTTTGCGGTTCTGGTCGGATGCTCCCCTGAGGCCCGAGCATTGCCAGTGGCTGACGCCCTCGCATTTACGGTTGGCCGCTGCATGGAAAGTAAGACAGCCGCCTCCAAGCAGGTGACGTAAGTTGTACTCCCCTTGCTTTAGAGGGTTTTCGTTGAGCACTGGTAGGCAGTTCATGTCTGTAGGCACTGCCCGAGAGACTGCGCCGTCATGGGGGCCCTAGGACAAAGTAAGAACTTGTTCCCTAGCTGCCTCTGGGATGGAGCCAGCCCCAGGTGCAGGCGTAAGAGCCAGCTTGGGCGGTCTGGGCAGCAGGACTTCAGGACAGGTAGTAGGCGTCAACCGGCCTCCTTGCAAGAAAGTCTTGACGCCATGGCCCACGAGTGTGCCTTGGAGGATCTTCTCCACTGGTGTCGACATCAGCAGTAACCTCGTCAACTAGTCTCCTTGGGGATGAGTTCCCAGGTGATAACTGGATTTCCAGGCCTTCGTCAGCAGCAGACAGCTGCCGTCAGCCCAGGCGCAGCAGCCAGCCTTCTTAAAGGCCTCCCTGAGGGGTAGGCTCCCGGTTTCGGTTACCTTTGCTCAGGTGGTAGGCCCGTTTGGCCTCCCTGAGAGCCTGCTGTGGTCAGCAGGCGCTGCCTGGTCTCCCCCGAGGGGGCACCACTGGCATTAAGCCCCTCGACGGCTGGTACGAGCTGCTAGTAGGTGGTAGGCGTTACCTGGCCTCCCTAAGGGCCTGCTGTGGGGTAAGCAGGCTCACCTGACCTCCTCTGTGAGTGCTAGTAGTTAGTAGGCCTCAACCGGCCTCCCTGAGTGACCTCCCTGGAGGCAAACTCCCGGTTCCCAGCCGCTGTGGCGGTGAGCATGAAGTGCTATGAGTAGCACATTCTGCTATCAGGTGGTAGGCATTGGGCCTCCCTGAAGGCGAGCTCCCGGTTCCCAGTCGCTGTGGCAATAAGCACATAGTGCTATGAGTAGCACGTTCTGCCATCAGGTGGTAGGCATTGGGCCTCCCTGAAGGCGAGCTCCCGATTCTCAGACGCTGAGACGGTTAGCGAAGTGAAGCGCTATGGGCGGCATGTTCTGCTATCAGGTGGAGGCATTGCACCTCCCTGAAATCGTTCCCCGGTCCCCAGTTTAGGTAATGGATCGTAGCATGGGCTGCTATCAGGCAAGCTGCACGGGGCTTCCCTGTGGGATTCGCTTTGAGTAGTAGGCCCCATGTGGCCTCCTCTGAGGGCACGCTCCTGTCTCGTGGTCTCTGGATAGGTCCATTCACTGGGCGGAGGGCTGTGATGGAGAAATGCCCGACATTTTTGCAGGTGGTAGGCCCGCTAGGCCTCCCTGACGAAGCAAGTCCCTGGTCTTCCCATCTACCTCGAGGGCTAGCACGACTGCGATCAGGTATCAGGCCTGTATGGCCTTCCTGAGGGCGAGCTCCGCTGTTGGACACGCAAGCAGTCGGCACAGGTTACCAGGTGGAGGCCCCTCTCGGCCTCCCTGGGGAACGAGTTCCCTAGGCGGGAACGCACAACTGGCTTTATGCTGACAGCTAGTGGTCACCTGCTATCAGGCGCCGGTCTCTGGCCGTTCGCGAGACCTGAAGGCGGTGTTCTTACCCTAGCACGACGAGACGTTGCTGCTGCTATGTGGTCCCCACAGGAGGGGACTTTCATAGATTGCCTACGGCATGGTTACCTACCGGGCAGGCTTATGAGCTCCTCTCAAGTGAGGGTCTGTTATGAGCTTACGGCTGCTTGGCGCTGATTCATGGTTGTAGGCCCCTCGGGGCCTCCCTGGTATGATCAGCCTGTAAGGCCTCTGGCCTCCTAAGCACGTTTTAAAGTAAGTGCTTGGTAGATCCGAGGATCGAGCGGCTAAACTCCCCTCGCTAGCAAGGGTTAGAAAGCACTTCGCTGAGCGCTGCTCTCCGGGATAACCCGTCTCTGAGGTCCGGCTAGTGGATGTCACTGCCTTTCTTGCAGCACCCTAGGGGGATGTCTCTTCGGAGGCGAGTACCAGAGGCTCTGTACTATACAGACAGGGTTGACCGTATTACGTGTCCCATAACAGACTGGGTCACCTGGTCAGGTCTCCCTGGTGGCATTCGGTGAGAACCTCCCGAATAGTGACTGGCATAGGGTCCCTCAGGTTCCCTTGCCACGTTCCCTTAAAGGAACCCCTTCTAAGTCGAATGGGTGGTTCCAGGCCTTCGAGCAAGGCCTGGGAAGGACCTCATGTGTGTGAAGGTTCCTTCTCAGGCAATAGCTTGGGCTATGACCGTAGGGAGCGCTGTCACTGACAGCCTAATGTGACCAGAAGGGCAGTGGTTCAGGCATTTCAGTAGAATTTGCTTGTCTTGACAGTTGTCACTGCCAGTGGGCATGCACTCCCGTCGGCATGGCGGCGTGGGTATATCGTTCCCCGTAGCGTCGAGCTGACGCAGCGCGAGTTCCCTTTCGAAAGGGAACGTCTCAGGTTACAAATGTAACCATTGTTCCCTGAGAACAGGGAACGAGACGCTGCGTCACTTTGCCTGCCTGCCGAAACAGTCCCTTCAGACGAGTAGATACTGTCATGTTGGCAAGGCGCCCTTATATACTTCCTGGTCGCACCTTGATGACATCATAGGCTGTCGCTGGTCAATAGGATTGACGTTTTTTGATTGTGATTTCAGGCACCAGTCACGCTGGAGGCGTTCCCCGTAGCGTCGAGCTAACGCAGCGTCTCGTTCCCTGTTCTCAGGGAACAATGGTTACATTTGTAACCTGAGACGTTTTCTGTCAATATGGGGTGCTGTGTGTACATTAATGAGAAAAAACTTAAAGGTGCCCTAGAATTATTAGAAACAACATTTTAAATTGTTCTCTGGTATCTACATAGAGGGTATATGGCTTATTTAAGTTCAATTATTGACCAGATACGGTTTTACAGGTCCATTTACAACTCTAGAAATCTTCCCCAGAATGAAATGGTCTGTTTTTGCCTTATTTGGAAGGGTCATGAATATTAATGCAGAGTTCTTCTCTGATTGGCTGTTTCACTGCGGCTCAATGATAGCAGGCACATCTATACTGACCGTCATAACGATAGAGAGATTAGGCATTCAACCTTATATGTTTGAGCCTGTTTCTGACGAAGATGCAGATTTTGAGGAACAACATGTTTTGAGATTGGAAATGAACGCTTCTGAATGGTAAGTTAAGTCTTTATTTTAATTAGGAACCTGCTAAATCATTACGTCCATACCAGAACTTCAGCCTAAATGATAACTAGCATATAGCATTAAATATACACATCAGCAGTCAAAACTTCTTTAGCATTGTAAAAACATTTTAATTATTGTAATGTGTCCCTGTATGATTTTACAATGATAGCGTCTTCACTTTGAATCACAAACTGAAATGGGTAGCGCTTAAATGTTTTGTTTGTACAGTAACGTTTGAGTTTGACAGTAGAGAACTGATTTAAAAGTCGATTTATTTAGCCATTTAGTTATGTAAAATACTCGGATTATCCTATTGTTACTGTACTAGCATCTTGCGTCAGATCTAAACAACAGGGATATTATCGTTAATGTTGTCTCTCTAAGAAACTTTCAATTTAATCAGAAATTGTTTAGACAGTCAAGAAGTGGATAAAATCACTTAATTCTTGCAGGAATATGGTTGGAATTGCCCCTTTCTTCAGTGTCGGACGCTGAGCAAAGCCTGCTTGATATTGTCCCAGGTTTGAAAAACTGTCCGTGGTCAAATGGGCAGAGCAAACTAACAACTTTTAAATAAATTGTTTTGGTATCCGATTATAAATAAACATCAACCATGCATGTTGACATGTTTTATCTGTGGGAAGAGTATGAAACGTCTTCACATCCCCTGCACAGCCTGGAACATAACATTGGTGTCCATGATCTGCCATGTTCGCTGTCCTCGCGTGACGCTTATTTACCTGCAGAGATGATTCGGCTGCGCAGTTTCGCCTGACGGTGAACATGTGCTTGCATATTCAAATGTTGGGGTCGTAGATATTAATGATCCCGACGATTGCATCACTGTCGGTGTTATGTTGAGATTTGCCTATTTTTCCGTGGTGTTTTTCACAAACGAGATTTACATATGAAGGAAGAGTCAATGGTGTTTGAGACTCACTGTATGTGATGTCCATGTACTGAACTCCTGTTATTTAACTATGGCAAGGTTAATTAAATTTTTCATTCTAGGGCACCGTTAAACCTAAATTGAAACATTTTAATGTTTGTTTTCATGAATACATTCCCTTGCTCCATTAAAGGGATAGTTCACCCAAAAATGAAAATTAGCCCATAATTTACTCACCCTCAAGTCATCCTAGGTGTATATGACATTCTTCTATCAGACGAATAAAATATTACAAAAAAAAGTTATATTACAAAAGTCCAGGTTAATCCAAGCATTAGAATGTCAGTAATAGTTGCTCTGTTTTTGAAGTCCATAAAAAGTGCATCTGTCCGTCATATAACTGCTCCATGCGGCTCTGGAGGTTAATAAAGGCCTTCTGAAGCGAATCAATGCGTTTGTGTAAGAAAAATATCCATATTTAAAACGTTATCAAGTAAAGTTCCAGCCGATCGCCTTCCCTGTTCAATTTATAGAAAAAGTTGAAAGTTCCCCTGCCGATCGAAAGACTAATGCGACCAGGTCCGCTCGTCATGACGTCACGTATGCATCTTGAGTTTCACTTTCAACATTCAACACTTTTCCGTGGAAGGCGGTCGGCTGGAACTAAAGTTGTAAATATGGATATTTTTCTAACACAAATGCATCGATTCGCTTCATAAGGCCTTTATTAACCCTCTGGAGCCGCGTGGAGCAGTTATATGATGACTTCAAAAACAGAGCAACTATTACTGCTATTATAATGCTTGGATTAGCCTGAACATCTTTAATATAACTCAGATTGTGTTCGTCTGAAAGATGAATGTCATATACACCTCTGATGACTTGAGGGTGAGTAAATCATGGGCTAATTTTCATTTTTGGGTGAAAATTAATAATATTATGTATATGTATATATATATTATATATGAATTTTCAACATTTTCAAACCTAAAATCAGGTTGCTAAGGTATTCTGGGTTGTTGCTAGGGTGTTCTGGGTAGTTACTAGGTGGTTGCTAAAATATTCTAGCTGGTTGCTAGGGTGTTGCTAGCATGTTCTGGGTGGTTGCTAGGGTATTCTAGGTGGTTGCTAGGGTGTTCTGGGTGGTTACTAATTTTTGTCACAGATGAGCACCTGCACACCTCTCATGTGCACCCCGAGTTATAACCTGCCATCAGACGTGAAGCCACCGGAAGTGTTTGAGCGGCCATGTTAATATTCCCTTGCAGCGTTTCAGTCGCACACGATTAGTGTTGTAGGATATACTGTATGTAAATTAAGTCATGAACTAATACTTCAGGCGTGAGTTTGTCCCGCAGGATATGATATACAGAAGTTAGGATGGGTGTTTCTACTGCACACGGCCGACACGAATAGTTGACTAAATTAAAAATATATTTCTGTATGTGCATAACTGTACAGGAAATGTTAAGCATGAACCTTCTTTATGAAACTGTGAAGCATATTTTACAGGGTGGGAAATTAGCACCCGCCACCAGCCCATGGCGGGTACTTTTTCAAAGTGGCGTGTGACTTTGCCTTGTATACCAGCCACAGTGGTGGTTGGATTGAATTGAAAAACATATTTTTATTGGTTACTACCAGGGTTCTAAATTAACTTTTTTGATCACCAGCCATTGTGGCTATTAACTTTCTAAAGTTACCAGCCAATCAGAATTTCCACTAGCCATTTTTTTCCGGTGAAAATAAGAGAAATTATGAGTGCCACTGAATGGATTTGATCATTTTATTAACATTGTTGGCATGAAAACACATATAAAGTAAAATGCATACAATTTTTGTTGAATGGCTTCTTTTATGAATTTATGAAGGCCAGTATCACTGATGTCTCTATGAAATAACACTAAAATGTATTAAGCTTAAAAAAATACAACAACTTTTAATTTCAAGTGATTTTAACAACAATCCTCTCATAATACAATTCATATGAAGGCTACCTGTGCCCTTCCAACCTAGGAAATATAGCCTACAGAAATTGAAAAGTTAGTTTCCACTGCATAAATTATAAATGATATATAGTAATCCGTGTTAAAGCTATAAAAGTTATTTAGTCAAGAGCAGTGCGTATTTACTGAGTAATTGCTTTGGTTCTTTACATTGTCATTATAAGTGGTTACTGTCACTTTAAGATCTTTCGCTGTCGCACATGAAGCGGGTCTCTCACGTGTCTCATTTTCTCACACCTCTTTAAGTTATTTTAAGACGTTATTTAACTCTTAAGGGTGCTCTTATGAGGATACTCAACAAAACTGGCATTTTGGCATAATTGTGTGTGTTATTGTTTGTTCGAGCGCGAAAGAGAACTCGAATCTGGCGCAAACTTTCTGTGCGTTGTGTGTGTGTCACAGGCAGATCTTCAATGGTTTAAAAGCATTTGCATGAATAAAAGCGTGATTTATATAATGTAACGCTAGCCAGAGGATGACAGAAAAAACTAATGCTGCGTTAATTATTTACCAGCTGAGTCTCCTCCCTTTCTACCAGTGTGTAATGATACAGAAGCAGAAACTATAGAATGTTGTCTTAGACAGGATTAGAACCCCGGTCTCAGAGCTGATGTTCTTCCTGAGTGAGCTAACTCAAGGTTGAGGATTTTGAGACCCAAGTGCAGAGGAATAACAAAAATATCAAGGAGACGAGCGGCATAAACTCAAAGTAGCTTTTACTTTGTAGAATGATAAAGAAACAAAGTACAAACAAAAAGATTAGCATCAAAGCTTTCAATGGTCACAAAAAGGAAAACAAAACAAGCACAATGGCTCACAAAAGACTCACGGAATGCACTGGGATACACAGGAAGGTAGGCTCAAGACTGAACAAAAAACAATGACTGAAGGCAAACTTAAATAGGGCCCAACACAGGTGAGTATCATCAACACTGATTGTTAAGTACAACTGAGAGTCCTTGCCATTGGTTTCCCCCTGGCAACTGGGAGGAGGATTGCAGGAAAAAAGACCTCCTGCGCCCCCTTGTGACTGGGAACCATACCGCTGATCATGGCAGGAGTGTGACCCCTAGCGGTTGGAAGTAGTATTGCTGGGTAAAGTCTTACAGGAGCCCCCTCTTGATGAACGGCTCCTGACATTCCTCTTAGTGCTGTTCGACTGTTGTCTGTGGAAGTCCCTGATGAGGTCCGGGTCCAGTATGTCTCTAGCTGGTACCCACGAGCGTTCTTCTGGACCATAGCCCTGCCAGTCGACCAAATACTGGACCCCTCCCCGTACTTTGCGCATGTTCAATAATCTCTGCACGGAGTAAACACGTTGCCCCTCCACCATCCGAGGAACTGGAGGTAGTCTACCTACAGGAGACAAAGGAGAGTAGATGACAGGTTTGAGGCATGAGACATGGAATGTGGGGTGTATGCGCATGGACCTGGGCAATAGGAGTCGGTAAGAAACCGGGTTTATTTTCTTGAGAACTTTGAAAGGTCCAATGTATTTAGGACCAAGTTTCCGTGACTCGAGTCGCAATGGCAGATTCCTAGTTGAAAGCCACACCCTCTGTCCAGGACGGAATGATGGACCTATCCGTCTACGTCGATTGGCCTGTTTCTGTTGTTCCTGGGACGACTTTAACAGGGCTGCCCGAGCTCTCCGCCAGATCCCCCGGCACCTCTGGACTAACTGGGCCGCTGCTGGAACCTGTGCTTGTACGTCCTGTTCAGAAAATAGAGAGGGAGGGAACCCAAACTGGCATTCAAATGGAGACATACCCAATGATGAGTGATGGAGAGTGTTATGGGCAAATTCCGCCCAGACCAGCTGGGAACTCCATGTGCTCGGGTTGTGCGAAACAAGACACCTGAGGGTCTTCTCAATCTCCTGGTTCACTCTCTGTCTGACCATTGGATTGGGGATGAAACCCTGAGGACAAGCTGATGTGGGAACCGATTAGACGTCCAAAAGCCTTCCAGAATCTTGAGGTAAACTGGGAACCCCGATCAGAGACCATATCCTGAGGAAAACCATGAATTCTAAAGACATGTTGCATGAGAAGTTCCGCCGTCTGGCCTGCTGTAGGAATTTTAGAGGTGGGAATGAGATGACATGCCTTAGAAAATCTGTCGACTACTACAAGAATGGTAGAGTTGGGTAGGCCATTAACAAAATCCATGGATATGTGGGACCAAGGTCGTCTCGGGATAGGGAGGGGATGTAGTTTACCTTGAGGGAGGGCTCTAGGTTCCTTATTCTGGGCGCAAGTGGAACATGCAGCAACAAATCTCCGGATATCAGACCCCATGTTGGGCCACCAGAACTTAGATTGGATCCGCTTCAGGGTTCGAAGGACTCCGGGATGTCCAGATGAAGGTGCGGCATGACCCCACTGCAGTACTTTGGACCTGATGGTGTTTGGCACAAAGAGGAGACCCGATGGGCCATTACCTGGGTCAGGTTGGCGATGTTGAGCCTTTCGAACTGCCGTCTCCAAGTCCCACTGGATGCCTGCCAGCACTCTGGACCTTGGTATGATGGGTTCCGACCGGTCCTTTTCTCCCTGTGACTCGAACTGCCTTGACAGAGCATCTGGCTTTATATTCTTGGAACCGGGTCTGTAAGAGAGGACAAAGTCGAAACGGTTAAAGAAAAGGACCCACCGAGCTTGGCGAGGATTCAACCTTTTGGCTCCCTGGATGTAGGTGAGGTTCTTGTGGTCTGTCCATATCAGAAATGGGTGTTTTGCCCCCTCCAACCAGTGCCTCCATTCCTCCAATGCCATCTTACCCGCAAGCAGCTCCCGATTTCCAATATCATAATTCTTCTCCGCTGCTGTCAGCCGACGTGAAAAGAAGGCACAAGGATGGAGTTTATTATCCCTAGTCACTCTCTGGGATAGAACGGCTCCCACACCAACATCTGATGCGTCCACCTCAACAATAAACGGTAACTCAGAATCTGGTAGAGTCAATGTGGGAGTTGAAGTAAATAGCCGTTTGAGTTGTTCAAATGACTGGTTAGCATTCTCGGTCCACTGGAAGGGTGTGCCAGACTTCCTGGTGAGAGCTGTGAGAGGTTCTGCAATGGAACTGAAGCCTCGAATAAATCTCCTATAAAAGTTGGCAAAACCCAGGAAGCGTTGGACTTGTTTCAATGAATCAGGGCGGGGCCACTCCAGGACTGCACGAACCTTGCTGGGATCCATCTGCACACTGCCACATGAAAGGATGAAACCCAAGAAAGAGTCAGTAGGGACATGAAACTCACTTTTCTCCAGCTTGACGAAGAGGTTGTTCATGAGCAGACGAGATAGAACTTGCCGAACGTGTTGAATGTGGTCTTCGTAACTCTGGGAAAATATTAAAGGTCCCATGGCATGGCATTTTTCTATTATTTTATAATGTTTCCTGAGGTGTACTTATATTGTTAGTATGACTTTTACATCATAAAATGTCATAATTTAGAAATAAAAGGCATTTTTTCAATACTGCTGTTTGCCCTGTGGCTGAATGCCCTGCTTCAAGAGGCGTGTCTGCTGTGAGACTTCAGTAAAAACGCCCACTGTTGTGATTGGCTGACATCTAGAACGATTCAGTCCGATTTGGTGAACTGATTCGGTTCACTAAAAAGAACCGGTTCAAAAGAAAGATCGTTCGCGAACCGGATATCACTAACGTACCAGAGACGGAGCTCAGCGATCGCTAACAAAGTTTTTATAGTACCTACTGAGTTATGAGAGCACTGTCAGTCAGCGCGAGTTTATTGTGTTTGTATCTGAGAGTTCTGAATAAACACGAGTCCCAGTCACACCGACCCTGTCTTCATCATTATTACCAACTTTATAACACATGCAAAGTACCATTACAGCTGTCGAGATGAACGAGTTAAAAGTAAGTGTTGATAATAGCATTATTTTTAAAATAAAATAAAAGCGTCAGTGACGCGCGTTGAGTACACAGCGCAAACAAAGACACAACAGCAGTAATCGAATGTAATCCAGTTTATTGTGGGGCTAGGCTGGCTAGCCCGAATATGCTCACGCTTAACTTACCCCCCTTCTGCTTAATCTCACGCCGCGTTTGGTGCCTCCGCTGTGGGCCAGATGCAGTACTGGGGGTCGGGGATGTTGAAGGCCAACGGCCAGTGCAGCCCGAGCTTCGGCGTGTGTGAGGCCGATGTTCAGCAGAAACTCACGACTGTATGCACATTTTAGAACCGGTAGACGCGACGAGGACGTACAAAAACACTGACTCCCAAGATAGAAAACACGAAAACACCGTTCTGTCTGGAGAGAGAGAAGCCGCATTGTGTGCACGAATAATAAATAATTAGCTACACATCAGAAATTACTGATCACAGATCAGAAGGAACTGAAAAAAGACTTCTGTTTTCATTTGTACATCCAAACACTGAGAAACTGCCAGCATTCACACTTTCACAAGGAATGATCTCTCGAGCGTTTGCATGGGCGTGCCAGATTCTCTGGGCGGAGGAAAGGGAGGTAACCGTTCCTGCTTGGACGTCAAAACAGGAGACTTCAGGATTGGCTCGTCTGGCCTGTCATTTTCTCAAAGGCAGAGAGAGACAGCCAGAACTCGGGTTTACACCGATCAACATTTCTATCCACTTGGGGACAATATTCAGGCTAGGGGAACTCATATTAATGTTGAAAAACCTCATAAAATGAAAATTTCATGCCATGGGACCTTTAAGATATCATCGAGATAAACAAACACACATTGGTTCAACATCTCTCTCAGGACATCATTGATAAGGGCTTGGAAGACGGCCGGGGCATTAGCTAGCCCGAAGGGCATTACCTGATACTCGTAATGCCCAGTAGGGGTGTTGAAAGCCGTCTTCCATTCATCCCCCTCCCGGATTCTCACCAGGTGGTACGCATTCCGGAGGTCCAACTTAGTGAAGATGGTAGCGCCCTGGAGGAGTTCGAAAGCTGTGGCCATCAGTGGCAGTGGATATCGATTATGATGTTGTTTAGGCCACGATAGTCAATGCATGGCCGAAGACCTCCATCCTTTTTACCCACGAAAAAGAAGACAGCCCCTGCAGGTGACGTGGAAGGCCGAATAAATCCAGTCTCTAGTGCCTTCTGAATGTACTCATCCATTGCCGACCTCTCTGGAGCTGACAAAGAGAAAAGTCTACCTCTTGGAGGGCAAGTTCCTGGCAGCAACTCAATGGCGCAATCATAGGGTCGGTGAGGAGGAAGAGTATCGGCCCGCGACTTACTAAACACATCCTGGAGATCAACATATTCCTGAGGAACTCGAGAGAGGTCAGGAGAAGGAACAACCAGAGCAGGGGGTGTAAGTTTGACCTGAGGAACGGCTAGTACCTTAGTTCTTGGCATATTAGACTCATGCTGGATCCCGAGTTGTCGTTTAGGCCCCAAAATAGAATCAGGAGATGAACGAATTCCAGCCGTTGGACATGCACACCTCCATCTGGTGAAACGGCTAGTTGGCCAGTCAATCTGAGGATTGTGAGAAATTAGCCAAGGGTAACCAAGAATAACTGGGAACTCGGGTGTGTCAATGATAAAAAAAAACAGTGATTCTTGATGAGAGTCTACCTCAACTGAAATGGGAATGGTACGGTGTATTACCTGGCCGGACCCCAGAGGTCTGTTGTCTAAGGAGGTTATCGTGAGCCGATCCTGGAGAGTTATGAGTGGTACCTTCCAGCTCTTGGCCAAAGTACTGTCCATGAAATTGCCAGCAGCACCTGAGTCGATGAATGCAGAACTCTTGTGCCAACCATTACCCCAGGAGAAGTGCATCACCGTCGAAAAGCCAGCTGAAGATCGGGGGCCAGTTATTTCTCTCGTCTCAGCCCCCCTCTCTCTGGACGAGAAATCTCTTTTCCCACAAGCTCAGGGCAATTTGTTCGAAAATGCCCCAGTTCTCCACAATACAAGCAGCGCCGCTCCCGCATATGTTTGTCCCGTTCAGATTGTGATAAGCGGTTTTTGCCAAGCTGCATGGGTTCCTCTGTGCAAAGAGTTTGGAATGCAGGTTGAACTGGACTGACGTTGCTTTGGGCTGTGAGTCGGTCTTGTTGTTTTTCAGACCTCCTATCCCTAATTCGGTTATCCACTCGGATGGCAACATCAATGAGAGAATCTAAGTTAGACGCAGGATCTCGGAAGGCCAATTCATCTTTTAACTCCGGTGCAAGGGCCTGAAAAAATGCTGCCTGAAGAGCCTGCTCATTCCAGCCACTCTCCGCTGCCAGGGTACGGAACTCAATAGCCATTTCTGCTACACTGCACGTTCCTTGAGTGAGTTGAAGTAATCGTTGGTCATTTCCGACTCCTCCTCCTGGATCATGGAATACCCTCCTCATCTCTGCTAGGAATTGCTCAGAGTTGGAAGTAAATGGTGAACCACGTTCCAAGAGAGCTGTAGCCCAATCCAACGCTCTTCCAGTCCAGTCATATAAGCCACTCGACTGCTGTCAGTAGGAAAACTACTGGGTTGAAGTTGGAAGGCTAGAGCGCACTGAGTGATAAAGCCCCGACAGCCCCTGGTATTTCCATCGTATCTCTCAGGAGGTGGAAGCCTGGGCTCGAGAAGAGGAACTGCCGGAATAGGTTGAGGTTGGAGAAATATTGGAGGTACCAGAGGTGGCGTGGGTAACTCAGAGACCTCCTGGGATGGAGGATTTTGAGGCAAAGCTAGAAGGTTCAACCGCTGAAGAATCTGTTCATGATGCTGAATAGCGGTTGCTTGATTGGTGAGCTCAGATAGTATTCTCTCCACATTTGATGAAGGGCCTTGACTCTCTGCTGGGTCCATCGTTTGGTTCAGTCTTGCTGTAATGATACAGAAGCAGAAACTATAGAATGTTGTCTTAGACAGGATTAGAACCCCGGTCTCCTGGACTCAGAGCTGATGTTCTTCCTGAGTGAGCTAACTCAAGGTTGAGGATTTTGAGACCCAAGTGCAGAGGAATAACAAAAATATCAAGGAGACGAGCGGTATAAACTCAAAGTAGCTTTTACTTTGTAGAATGATAAAGAAACAAAGTACAAACAAAAAGATTAGCATCAAAGCTTTCAATGGTCACAAAAAGGAAAACAAAACAAGCACAATGGCTCACAAAAGACTCACGGAATGCACTGGGATACACAGGAAGGTAGGCTCAAGACTGAACAAAAAACAATGACTGAAGGCAAACTTAAATAGGGCCCACACAGGTGAGTATCATCAACACTGATTGTTAAGTACAACTGAGAGTCCTTGCCAATGGTTTCCCCCTGGCAACTGGGAGGAGGATTGCAGGAAAAAGACCTCCTGCGCCCCCTTGTGACTGGGAACCATACCGCTGATCATGGCAGGAGTGTGACCCCTAGCGGTTGGAAGTAGTATTGCTGGGTAAAGTCTTACACAGTGATGCTTGATACGTCCCGCGTCCTGCGCAGAGATCAGCAGCGCAACTGGGTTGTGGGTTGTCACAAATGGGTTGAAATTTGAGTCTAGCATTACGGCACAGTGTAGCTACATGGGAAACGAAGTGCTGCCAGGGGGATAAATGACCGAGAACAGAGCCTTATGTTGTATCATGCGTAATGCCTCATGCATCAACGGCCAAATTGGCTAGTAAGTTTTTATTAACACCCGCCAAAATGAAATTTTGAAATTGAACAAAGTGAAAAAAAAAAAAACACAAAATGAAATTGGCGGGTGTTAATTTAGAACCCTGGTTACTACTTAAAACAGTCCTTGGATTGGACAGCTTTTGTCATAGAATGCTGTTGCTATTAACAATAATGCACTTTTGACGAGTAACTCATTTGATTGGTTTTCAGCACTGAGCTGATACAGACGAAAGGATAATTATCGGTTAAAAAAATGTGGCGACATATCCCCGGTATTAAGAGGGACTTTTGTGAGCGCTGCTCACTTTTCATAAGCCTAATCAACATATGAAATTAAAATAATAATATTATAGGCTAAAATTTAAACAGCCTAACTATGAAACTAAATAGGCTATTGTTTATTTAGCCCTCTGTCTGATGAAGGTGTTCTGATCCTTCGCGTTCTTATGGATTTTTTCCTTTATGACAGCGGAAAATTACAGTTAAGTGCAAGACATAATTATAACTATAAACTGTCTACTTTTATTTGTGTACACTCACAATACCAACAAAGGCCGTGGACTGAGGGAATGGATTATTTTGCACTCCACTCCAAACGCTGTCTTCATTTCAAAAATGTATTTTGTTTATTAAACGCAAAGTTTTTAATTTGAAAAGCATCTCTAAATTCAGTTCATATTTCCAACAAACTAAATTCCAAGCCAAAATAACGAAATGGTAAAAAAACAACAACAAAAAAACCACCAGTTAGCACTATGCAATTTCAAACATTTCTCTCTTTTAATTTGAATTAATGCTTGAATAACACGCCTATGTCTCCTTCCATTAACAACAATGTCTGGTGCGGTGGCTGGGATATACAAACCAACATACGTGACATAATTTTTGGAATGACTTCACACGAGAGGGGAAAAAAAAGATTTAGTCACATAACATCGTTTAATGGAAACGCCATCATTTCGCAATAGTTTATCAACATTTAGAAAATATAAAGTTTTGCGCAAATCTGTAGGCTAATGGAAACGCGGCTACTGTCGAACCTACGCATCGTCAGAAAATGCTAACAATTTGTTCGTTAGAGGAACAGCTAACCTTCAATTAGAGGCAATAAAAGACCACGAGTCATCCAAGTCTCATATCAAGTGCACTGCCATACAGCCAGTGTTGGGAAGTAGCGAGATACAAGTTGCGACACTAGCGCTTAACTACATTTTTCAGTAGCTCAGTTACTTTTAAAACAATGTAGTCTCACCGGTAAAACAACGTTCGCTCAAATCACGCTCAGACATGACATCTATCTGTACTGTAGCCTACTATAGGCTACCTGTTGTAGCCATTAAACAATGTATTTTGTTTCATATTTATGTTTAAATATTATAAAGCTATTTTTAAATGTCATCTAGGCTATATTGATAATTAAAAGAATGCGTAATATATGTCAAAGACATAGGGTCAGAAATGATTTTGACCACTTAAGGTTTTTTTTGTTGTAGAAAGCTTTTCTTTAAAGTTAATTTTGTTTTGTATAAATTCTATCTTAATTTTAATCAATGTTTCGTCAGCCAATTTAGCCGATTTATTAAAGGGGTCATATAATGCCATTTTTGTACAAGTTAATATGATTATTTAGTGTCTAAATGAAAAGTTTGCAATATACTTTAATTAAAATTTCTCATTAGTATTGTAAGAAAACAAATTTTACCTGGTCAAAAACAGCTCTGTTTTCAGCAAGCCATTTCAGTGCATGTGACTTTAAATGATAATGAGCTTTGCTCACCCCGCCCCTCTGTTCTGTGGCGCGTTTTGACAAAACACACGTGGAGTGTTGCCTTGACAACAGTTGAGAGTATGTTTTGGAGAAATGGCAACGGGAGTCTCTGAGGACACAATTTGAACCGGAGTCGGACCTAGAACAAGATGACAGCCCCAACAAAGTTCGTCAATAAGGTTTCTGACATTTATAACATTTCTGAATGGTTGGTTAACGTAATCTCACTTTGATCTATCTTTGTACTGGCAGGGTAGCGTAGCGTAGTGAGATACGAATGCCATGTGTTTACTGATGTATACGTTAGTTCATTGTTACCATGTTAACTTTATCATCAGCATACACAGTTTGTAATAACCATAACGCGTTGTTCATTATAAATGTGGGATTATGAAGTATATTGAGAACGTCATACATAGAAAGGATGCCGTAATGTAACTTACCCTGTAAACTTTAGCTGCATTCATCATGAAGCGTGTAAGCGATTTGCAAAGATTAATATAAAAGTTAATAAAACGTTACACTCACTTCTTACACTCTTACACTTACTTCTAGGTTCAGCAGGAACACGAATAGTTGGTAGCAATCCTTTTTTCAGGAGCAGCTTCTTAGCAAAACCTGCTTTATACTGACCCTTGTTTATAAAGCAGTCTGCTGAGAAATGATTCACGCAAACATGAAAGCATTGACGTTGATCGGGGGGAATATTCCCTTCGAAAACAAAACTCAGTCACTGCGTCTTCAGCGGTTCGGATTTAGGAACATCAAAATTACTGCTTTCTTTGTTATTACACCCAAGAACAGAACACCACAATCGCTTAGACGCCATTCTGCTCCAGTGTATCAACAATGACGGACTGATGACAGTTCGCTCAGGGCGGGTCTGTGTTGAAACGCTGCTGTCAATCAACAATCATGGGAGGGGCGTACACCGTGTAACGTCACACGGTCAGACGGCTCGATTTGAGACAGGGGAAAACATATAAGGAGATTTTAAAAAAAAAAACACTGGATGGATTTTTATCATTATAGGATGGTTGTGTACAGGCACTGCCAACACACATTTCCATACAATCAACTTGTAAAAGAGCATTTACCATTATATGACCCATTTAAATAAGAAGCAAATAGACTATAGCAGACAATAATCTTGACATGAAGGCGCAGGAGCGATCACTTGCATTGCACATGAACTGGAGAGCGTCTCATAAATAATCCGAAACTCAGCGTATAGGCTACTTCTCACAGACATGAGAAATATGTGTATAGAAAGCTTGAAATGTCCTCTTTTAAACTATTATGAAACAATTCGAAACGAAAAGAAAGCAAAGCACTGTTCACGTGAGCAGCTCATGACTGGCGGTTCTGTTTAGATGCTGCGCTCCATCACTGCGTGTGCTGTGAGTTTAACCTGCATCTTTAGACTAATCCTGACTCCTGAGGATTTCATTTAAGTTGCATACATTTTGTTCTTGCTCTGATGTTACATTTGTAGCCATTTTGTACTTTGACTGCCAGTTTGAGATATAGGCTATATTTGAGTACTGTGTGTGTGATAGTTTACAAAATCAAATGATTCTGACAGTTTTTGCCATTGAAATGACTTGGAAAAAAAGTGTCCCAATCAACCTGAATTCACCCCATACTATGCTAAGATCTAATTATGACAATTTATTTTTAATGAGGGATATTTTAAAATATACTAAGGTGTACAATGTTGATTTTGGTATTGTTTCCTTAGACCAAGAGAAGGCCTTTGATCGTGTAGATCACCAATACTTGTACCATGTTCTTAAGTGTTATGAGAGATTGCCGTTTGTGCATTAGTTCCACCCACTACTGGAAAAAACTGCATATCTTCTGCTTGTTCTAAAAAGCTGAATAATTCCAAATGAACTCCGTTATTTTGACAGGATGTTATTTTGACAGGAAAATACAACAAAGAATATTGTTAACATGTAGCGCGTCGATTTTGCGTGGTATGTAAGACTCGCTCTTTCTCTCTCTCGGCCGCGCGCGTGTGTGTGTGTGTGTGTGTGTGTGTGTGTGTGTGTGTGTGTGTGTGAGAAACGTGCTCAGCAAAGCGATGGAGTTCTTCACACTAGAGTATACGGTACGTCAGATGAGCTGATTTGAAATTGTATAGATCGCTTGACAAGAGCGAAACTCTCAAGCGCTCATTCAGAGTGTTCAGCGAGTAAAAATATATTTATGCTAAATGTATTCTTAGCATCACACACACACTGGTGAGTAAAATCTGAGAATTTATTAGCCAATGGCAAATGATAGATATTATTTAATCGCCCAGTGACGATTTACTCGCATTGTAGAGGGTTGATCACACACATGTACGCACACACACACACACACACACACACACACACACACACACACACACACACACACACACACACACACACACACACACACACACACACACACACACACACACACACACACACACACACTCTCTCTCTCTCTCTCTCTCTCTCTCTCTCACACACACACACACACACACACATTTTTTGTTCAGCTATGAGAGATATGGTAATTACACTTTCTTTCTAAAACTATATTATCTGCAAAAAACATCTAACCAGCAGACGGCAGATACATATCCAGAGACAACTCATACTTAATTTTGATCATCATTAAGGGTTTTTTTTTCTTTCATAAAAATATTTCATATGCAAGCTAATGGTGTTGGTAAAAAAGTACTTTGTATCTCCCAAAACACAGCATTATTGTATATTAGAAATAAACAAGAATTACATTTTTTTTTTTTTTACAATCAGTATTTGATTCATAGTGTCATAGTGTAAACAGGAAACTGGGAGCATATGAGGGTTAATCATCTCTTGATCATTTAATTATCTTATTAGCTTCAACAGGTAGGCCTCAATCAGAGTATGACCCCGAAAGGCCCAATGTTTGTCCCAGGATCAAGTGTCTTATATCGTTGGAATCCTTGGCTCAAGGCGGACAAAATGGCTATCCGATTTTGATTTAGGCAGGGAAAATTTTCTGCTATGTCGAATTTTGTCCAAAACCTACTTTTGCAAACTAGTCCCTGATTTTTCGCCCGATCGGAACCAAACCAGTCTAGGGCAATTCTCTGGACTCTCTAGATCAATAATTATCGAAAAAAAGAACTTTTGCATTTGGGTGGCTGTAACAGGGTCATTTAGAAAAGGGGCGTGGCAAAATACACTAAAAAGCCTATAAATCCCAAATGAAAACTCAGAACTTCACCAAAATTGATGAGCATATGTGTCAGAACATGGTGAGGAAGCATGCAGAGTTTCATGGAGCTCGGACCATAGTTGGCGCTATAACTGGCAAAAAGCCTTCATTCTTATTAGGGGTTCAAGCATGAAATGCTGAAACCCTATTGTAATTGTAAGGATTCGTAAAACGCATCGTGCAGGCCAAACCGTAAGGCCTAGAGACATGAAACCTGGCCAGATGGTAGGCCTCAGTTTGGGGACAACCTATCAGAGTATGACCCCAAATGGCCCATAGGTGGCGCTACAGCAACCAAAAGTTCAAAATTGCTCATAACTCTTAAGACTGTTTGTCCCAGGATCAAGTGTCTTATATCGTTGGAATCCGTGGCTCAAGGCGGACAAAATGGCTATCTCCGATTTGCTCGCCCTTCAGGCGCCAATTTCGAGTAAATTGCATTTTTTTTGAAAAACCTATTTTTGCTGACTTCTCCTAGGTTTTTGGCCCGATCGGAACCAAACCACTGCAAGAATATTCTCTGGAGTCTGACAATCAATAATCATCCAAAAAATTCAAAATTTCAATTAACTGTCGATAAGTGGAACCAAAATCTTTGATGGCACCAGGGCCATTTTTACTAAAATGGTTATAAATTGTGAACGGAAAGAGATTTTTTTGCTAAACTTAGGATACATCTTTGTGAGCTCAATCTGAGATCACTTGAAAAATATCGCAACAATTGGCCACTAGGTGGCACTATAAAATGGTTATAACTTGTGAACGGAAAGAGATATTTTCGCTAAACTTGGGACACATGTTCATAAGCTCAATCTGAGTTGACATGAAAAAAATCGTGACAATTGGCCACTTGGTAGCGCTATAACAATGAAAAAAAACATGAAAATAGCTATAAGGGCACCCAACCGTTAGTCTACTGAAAATTGGCATGCAGTGTCTTTGTCCAGCGTGCCATGATAATCTATGAGAACATTGGTGTATCTCAAAAAACTCAGTATACGTCATTGGCACAATGCCTTGAAGGAGCCTTAGAAGTTTCAAGCCGTGTTTTTTTCACAGGAGTGACCTCCTGAAACCCTTCATAACGATGGATAAGAATCCTTGCCGAGTCCAACAATGCCAAACATGCCAGGTTTCGCCTTATGGTTTTTGTAAGTGTCATTTAGAGCTTTAAAAAATTGTGGTTATCTTCAAAGCCGTTAGTCTGATCGAGACAAAAAAAAAAAAAAGGAAATTTGAAAACATAGGTAAATAGCTAAACAATAACGCCAAAATGTTAAAATTATGATAGGAACTGACAAAAAAATGAATTAAATCCAATCAATTTCACCCATGGATCATTTTGATGCTCTCACATGTTTGAAACGAACAATGATGGATTGTGATGAAATTTGTTTTGAATTGGGACTGGCGAATCCCCGTCCATACTGTCAATGACCCTTCGCAAAGACCTGCCCACTTTAGTTACTGTTGCTATGTCTGACAAGCGACGCCACTCTCACACCACACCAAGTTCTCACGCAGTGAAAAATACATTGCGGATCAGAGAAAAGACTGCGCGCTGACAGACAAGTACTTTTGATATGAAACAAAGTCTCACCTTTCAAATGTAGTCATTTTTTAGAGACATTTAAACACTAAATACCATTCTGTGACTCTTTAATGTGTCTGACAGATCGCTGTAGACTCGAGGCTCCGTTAAAGCAGCTTGTGAACCGATCATCTCTTCCTTCTAGTTAATTTATATAATTAAAATAAACATGAATGAACAGAAAAGGAATGTTGTTTTAAAGTGCTAAGACGTCAGTACACTTTGTTTTTCAAATTTAATCTACTAACTTCCTGACTGCTTTGTTGGACAAAATGGCGGATTATGATTAGTCAGATCGCCTGTCAATCAAACTCCCTGCGAAGGGTCAATTGAGAATAGGCTTGTTTGAGATGAGCAAAATCTGCGCAGAACCGATCACCGGTGATCAGCGCGAGATGCATGCCGGTTAGAAATGTGTCCGAGTGCGGTCCGCCTTGCTCTGATGTCATGCTGACGTATGTCAAAAATATCTCGCGAGCGCAAGGCGCACGTGTCGGATTCTGCAGTCGCGCGCTGTTGCTCTCCACCGACTGCGCTGATCAAAAGCATGATGGGAAACGACTTGCTGACGACACAGCTTAATGCTCATTGGTTTAAACAACTGTGATGTATTGTTCTCTTTTAAAATGTTTGATTTTAAAACTCTAATATCATGTTTTATGTGTATATCTTGTTTGTGAATATTCCCAAACTATCTGACAGTGCGATCTCTTTGGGTTATGCAATTTATTTTTTATAAAAAAATAAAATAAATAAAAACACATATGTCTGTATTAAAGAAAGAAATATTGATAAACATGTATTTGGAATGGAATTAAATAACAAGTACTTTGGGTGTCTTGTTCATTTTATTTATTTTCATATAAAAGCAACATAACTTGAATTACATCCAGTTTATTAGCAAAACTGTGCACGAGCGTGAATCGCGTGAATCCCGCGATATCCATCTTTGATTTCGCAGGTGTCAGATCCACTGTGAGTAGAGAGAACTGTCCGGCTTGCCTGCGCTTTCTTCACTCCTCCTCTCACTGCAGCCGCCTACTTTCACATACATTTCAGGCGAGGCAAGGCGCATCTCAAACAAGCCTATTGCCTGTGCGCACAATCCTGATCTAATCGACAACTTTGCAGTTGCACATAGGAAAGCCCGGAAAATCCCACTATAATGTAAGAGAGCATCTTTTTTATGTATTTGGACCTAGGCCTAGCAATGTTTTATAGTGCGCTGTCCCCATTGTTTTTTTTGTTTTGTTTTTGGTGAGTGTAGGCTACTCCTGATTTTGTTAGTCATCTCATCTCTTATTTGCTGTGTATGATCATATCCTGACCTATTCATGGTAGCCTACTTGCGGACATTGAGTCATCAATTGCGTCATCAAGGGGCCCGCCTTGATAATCCTACTTAAGGGCCCGGTGTTGGCTCGTTCGTTACGCCACTGAATATAATTGTCTAAACTCCTTATTAAAATTACATATTTACAACAAATCTGACACACATATACAGTATGGGCACACTTTGAGTACTACTAATAAAAGTGGTGGAGATCAGGCAAGACTATAAGACTCAGGCAAAAGGTGCTATAACTGTAAAAACGCTTTAAAACCATATATTTCCTATGGTAAACTGCCTGTATAGGCTGTAAATTGACTTTTCATCTATGATGGCAGTTGTTAAATGCTTGCTAAATAAAACTTAATGTCTTTTGATGCTTGTGTGCTTAAAGGTCTTAACTGCTTGAACCCCGATAAATGCTGCTTGCAGCTTTAATTTATATTATTATTATCATTATTATAATAAACTGCATAAATGTTTATTAGATTTCAGTGAGTTATGGAAGTACACTACAACATAGTAGAACGTATTCACTTATAAACTCTTGCTGCTTAACATACTTGAGTTTGTCCAGCCTGCAGTGGTTAAGTGCATCAACTGAGTCTCCTGGGTGATTGTAGCTGAGATCCAGCTCTCTCAGGTGTGATGGGTTTGACCTCAGAGCTGAAGTCACAAAACGACAGCCTTCCTCTGTCACCATACAGCCCGACAACCTACAAACACACACAGCAACAGTCCACATCACATTCATTTGGCAGTCAGACGTCACTAACACAGTCATTTGGGTGGAAGCTGTTATTTTCTGTAGTTTCAGTCACAAAAGTAACAAAAGTGAAGTCAACAGAAACATTTATACTCCAGTAAAGTAGAAATATACTTAAGAACAGGAACAAACTATTTCTACATTGTCACTAGACACCAGGGGTCGAAACTTGAAGCGCCATTTTTAATTGATCTCACTGTCATTTCATAAAATATCTTTTTGTGGTCAATTATCATTAGCAGGAAGAAACAAATATTCATCCAAAAACATTGGACATTATATCTTTCATTTAAATGAAATGTAAATAAGGCATTGATCCCACACAGACAACAGTGGTGCAATAATATTCAAATTGAATATTCAGACAGTCATTTATATTTATTTTATATTTTTATGCATTTGGCAGACGCTTTTATCCAAAGCGACTTACAGTGCCCTTATTACAGGGACAATCCCCCTGGAGCAACATGGAGTAAAGTGCCTTGCTCAAGGACACACTGGTGGTGACCGCTGGGATCGAACCAGCAACCTTCTGCATATCAGTTCCATGGTTTAAACCACTGGACCACCATCTCACATCATTGTATATCTATGCTTTGACGATTTTGTTTTTATAAAAAATAAATAAAAAAAAGATTTATTTCTGTGGTAGAAAACGTTGTGGCACCAAGATAGTGGGTTTGGCTAAACAAGGGTTTGTTATAGCCCCAGGGCCCTACGTGTTCTTAATTCGGGATTTAATCATTTTTATATTTCCCATTTTTATGTTTGAATTTACATTGTGAAAAACAAGGTTGTGTTGCATATTATTTTAACATAGTATCAACATCATATCAGTGTAGATGTAGATGGACCAAAATAAAACAATTAAAATATAAAGTAAATAAGTTGTGATACTTGGTGCCACAGTGACACTCTTGTCCCAAAAAGTATTGCTATACCACGATACTCAATATGATGTCCCACGGTAAGTCATTTTTCCCTGTTGCACCTACACAACATTTTTGAGAGTTCCCCCTCCTGCCAAATCCCACTTTAACCACTGTATTTTATATATATTGTGACGAGTCCACCCAGAGGAATCAGCGTCGCCCTGGCAACTCAGCACCTGCACGTCATCACCGTGGGCTGATCGGTCCCAGCTGCACCTCATCAGCTAGGAGGCATAAAAGCAGCAAGCACTGAGGAGACAGACAGACTCTGGTCTCGAGCTGAATGCACTGCTGGACTAACCTCTCTCTTTATTGTTCTCCTAGAAAGCAGCGAGTGACCGACAGCCCACTTCACTGGAGCACGTTGAGACACCCACTTTCCACCAGGATTGAGCACCACCGAGCACGAGGATCACCAGCCACCACGCACCGGCTCACTGACTGTTTTCACCTTTGCACCCTCACTGTAAATAAAATCCACCCTCCGGGGCCTTTTGCACTCAACCTGCCTTGTTGTGTGATTCCTCACCCCGTGACATTGGTGGAGAATGTGGGCAGAAGCGTGAGGAATCACCGACAAGTTCACCGCACCGAAAACCTGATCTTCTCTGTTTGTTTTTTTTTCTGCACGACAGGACCCGGAAGTGGCGCGCTCGCTCCCCGAAGATGGAGGAAGTGTTGCAGCGCCTCACGGAGGTGAGCATCCGCCAGCAACAGATCGTCGAACATCTCGCCACTCGCCAGGGCAGGACGGAAGAGGAATTAACCGCCATCCGTGCTGCCGCCGCCCAGCGCGATCCGCTACCTGATCCGCGGGCCCGAGCCACCCGCCTGCTGCCGAAGATGACGGCGGATGATGACGTGGAGGCTTTCCTGCAGGTCTTTGAGACGACTGCACAGAGCGAAGAATGGCCAGAGGACGATTGGGCACGCGCGCTGGCACCCTTGCTCACCGGAGAAGCCCAGCGGGCTTATTTTTCACTTCCCCGTGCGATCGCTGAGGATTATGCCGAAGTCAAGCGTGAAATCCTGGCGAGGTTGGGCCTCTCATCCATTTGTGCCGCCCAACAATTTCATGAATGGGAATTCAAGCCTCGCGTGCCAGCCCGTGCCCAAGCCGCCGAACTCAACCGCATCGCTCAACATTGGCTAATGGAAGGAAACCCCACAGCGGGTCAGGTAGCGGAACGGGTGGTCGTCGATCGCCTCCTCCGTGCTCTTCCCCGTTCCATCCGGCAGGCGGTCGGCATGAGGAACCCGGCCAACACCGCGGAACTCGTGGAGGCGATCGAGCTGGCGGATGCCATCCACCACTGTGAGGCAGGGGAGCGAGCGTTGCCGTTCCCCCGGAGGGTGGTCCAGGAGCGACGACCGCTCGAAGGCACCCCGCGACCGGTAAGCAGGCCGACGGTTCCCCCGCCGCGAGACAAGCCCATGCCCAGCGCCGAACCCATGCCGCCTCCGCGTGCGTGGCTGGCAGGCTGCATCGTCCACCAGCGGATGCCATCGGGAGCTCCGGAAGCAGATGTGGTGATCGAGGGAAGACACTTCAGAGCCCTGCTGGACTCCGGCAGTGCGGTCACCCTCATCCAGCCAGGATTGTGCGGGCCTCGAAGAGGCGAGAAGAGCTTCCTCCCCATTACGTGCGTGCATGGAGACACTCGCCAAGTGCCGGCCCGTCGGATCACCATCGCATCACCCCAAGGCACCTGGCCGGTGGAAGTCGGCCTGGTAGAGGACCTTCCGGTGGCCGTACTGCTGGGGAGAGACTGGCCGGGCTTCGACGCCCTGCTCACCGCCGCCACTCAGCCTGTCAGCCAGGAGGGGAACCGTCGAAGACGGAGACGGCCGCGAGGACCCCGCCGCCGACCAGCGCTTCTAGCCTCCGACAGCGGGAGAGATGGTGAGTCCCCCTCCCAATCTACTAATCCGTTCTTTGATGTGTATCAGCAGGCTGCCGGAGGGGGCTCATTCGCCAAGGAACAACGGGAGGACGATCGCCTGAAGCACTGCTGGTCCCAAGTGCGGACCATCGACGGGAAAGACGTCCTCCCACGGCCCCATCCTCTCCCGCATTTTGTCGTTGAGAAGGGCCTGCTATACTGTGTCGCACAGCGGAGGGGGGAGGAGAAAAAATTGCTAGTTGTTCCTCGGACCAAGACCGAAACCATCCTGGAGTTGGCGCACTCCCATCCGATGGCAGGTCACCTCGGGGCAGCTAACACCACGCAGCGTATCCGCGACCGGTTCCACTGGCCGGGACTGGAGGCCGAGGTGAAGAGGTTCTGCCAGGCCTGCCCGACCTGCCAAGTCACGTCGCCCAGGACTCCTCCCCCCAGCCCACTCATTCCGCTGCCCATCATCGAGGTGCCCTTCGAGCGGATTGGGATGGACATAGTGGGGCCGTTGCCAAAGTCTGCCCGGGGCCACGAACACATCCTGGTCATCGTCGACTATGCCACCCGGTACCCCGAAGCGATTCCCCTCTGCAAGGCCACCGCGAAGAACATCGCCCAGGAGCTGTTCCTGCTGGCCAGCCGGGTGGGCATACCGACGGAGATACTGACTGACCAGGGTACCCCGTTCATGTCCCGGCTAATGGCAGATCTCTGCAGGCTGCTGCGGGTGAAGCAGTTGAGGACCACCGTCTATCACCCACAGACGGACGGGCTGGTGGAAAGGTTTAACCAGACCCTCAAGCAGATGCTGAGACGTGTGGCGGCGGAGGATAAGCGGGATTGGGACCTCATGATTCCTTATGTGCTCTTCGGGATCCGCGAAGTACCCCAGGCCTCAACTGGCTTCACCCCCTTCGAGCTTCTCTTCGGCCGCCAACCACGAGGGCTCCTGGACATCGCCCGAGAAGCTTGGGAGCAGCAGCCTGCCCCTCATCGCACCCTCATCGAGCACGTCCGCCAGATGAGGGAACGGATCGACCGGGTGATGCCATTAGTCCGGGAACACCTCAGCAAGGCTCAACAGGCGCAGCAACGCCGGTACGACCGGGCAGCCCAACCACGGGAGTTCCAGCCGGGAGACCGCGTCATGGTCCTGGTCCCCAGCTCTGCCTGCAAGTTCCTGGCCACCTGGAAAGGTCCCTATACAGTGATCGAAAGGATCGGGCCAGTCACGTATCGTCTGAGGCAGCCGGGACGACGCCAGACAGAGCAACTCTACCACATCAACCTCCTGAAGAAGTGGGTGGGGACCCGGGACCAAGTAGCGGCCTTAAGCATCACCGATCCCGTGGTTGTAGACGTCAACCCCCATCTATCGGCTGCCCAGAAGGCGGAGCTGCAGCACCTGGTCAGTCAGTTCCAGGATGTGTTCTCGACCCAGCCCGGGCAGACCAACGTGGTACAGCACGACGTCCGAACATCACCAGGAGTCATCGTCCGGCAACGGCCCTACCGTGTCCCGGAGGCTCGTCGGCAGGCTATTGAGGAAGAGATCCAACAAATGCTGAAGTTGGGGGTAATCGAACCATCCCGGAGCCCGTGGTCCAGCCCCATCGTGATGGTCCCAAAGCCGGATGGCACCCTCCGCTTCTGCAACGACTTCCGACGCCTGAACGAAGTCTCCGAGTTCGACGGGTACCCCATGCCTCGGTCGACGAGCTCCTGGATCGGTTGGGAAGGGCCCGGTACATCAGCACCTTGGACCTCACCAAAGGCTATTGGCAGGTACCCCTCTCTGAATCTGCTAAACCCAAGACTGCTTTTTCGACCCCGAGTGGCCACTGGCAGTACCGGACCCTTCCCTTCGGCCTGCACGGGGCCCCTGCGACCTTCCAGAGGATGATGGACATCATCCTACGGCCCCACCAGGCCTACGCGGCGGCCTACATCGATGATGTCGTCATCCACTCCGAGGCATGGGGAGACCACCTGGAACGTCTGCGGAGGGTGCTTTCGGAGCTCCGGCGGGCTGGACTCACTGCCAACCCCCGCAAGTGTCACCTAGCCCTCTCCGAGGTCAAGTACCTGGGTTTCCGAGTCGGAAGGGGCCTCATCCAGCCCCAGGAAAAGAAAGTCGAGGCCATCCACTCCGCCCCAAGACCGCAGACGAAGACCCAGGTACGGGCCTTTTTGGGGTTGGCAGGGTATTACCGTTGTTTTATCCCCAACTTCTCCTCTCTAGCCGCCCCCCTGACAGACCTGACCAGGAAGGGGGAGCCGGAGAAAGTCTGCTGGACCCCAGCCCTCGAGGAGGCCTTCGCCCGGGTCAAGACAGCCCTGACGTCTTCGCCGGTACTCCGCGCTCCAGACTTCGGTTGCCCCTTCCTGCTGCAGACGGATGCTTCTGACACAGGACTGGGAGCCGTCCTGTCCCAAATCCAGGAAGGCGAGGAGCATCCGATCGTCTACATCAGCAGGAAGCTGTCCCCGGCCGAGACGAGGTACGCCGCCGTCGAGAGGGAGGCCCTGGCCATCAAGTGGGCAGTCCTGGAGCTCAGGTACTATCTGCTAGGCCGCAAGTTCACCCTGGTCACCGACCATGCGCCGCTTCAGTGGATGGCCCGCGCCAAGGACACCAACGCCAGGGTGACTCGCTGGTTCCTAGCGCTCCAGGACTTCCACTTCGAGGTACGTCATCGGGCCGGGGCCGCCAACGCGAACGCCGACGGCCTCTCACGGATATGGACAGCTTATGCAGGTCTGTCAGGGGTCATTCCCCACCCTCCCTTTGTTTCACCCCTACTGTCTCCATATGTTCGCAGGACCAGAACGACGCTTAGGGGGGGGGGAATGTGACGAGTCCACCCAGAGGAATCAGCGTCGCCCTGGCAACTCAGCACCTGCACGTCATCACCGTGGGCTGATCGGTCCCAGCTGCACCTCATCAGCTAGGAGGCATAAAAACAGCAAGCACTGAGGAGACAGACAGACTCTGGTCTCGAGCTGAATGCACTGCTGGACAAACCTCTCTCTTTATTGTTCTCCTAGAAAGCAGCGAGTGACCGACAGCCTACTTCACTTCACTGGAGCACGTTGAGACACCCACTTTCCACCAGGATTGAGCACCACCGAGCACGAGGATCACCAGCCACCACGCACCGGCTCACTGACTGTTTTCACCTTTGCACCCTCACTGTAAATAAAATCCACCCTCCGGGGCCTTTTGCACTCAACCTGCCTTGTCGTGTGATTCCTCACCCCGTGACAATATATATATATATATATATATATATATATATATATATATATATATATATATATATATATATATATATATATATTAGGGGTGTAAGGGTACACATATTCGTACCGAACTGTTTCGGTACAGGGCTTTCGGTTCGGTGTACCGTTGTCACAAACTGCTCCGAGACTCGAAGGTGAATCCAATAGCAGCTTTATTTGAGGACAATCCAGAGGCGTAATCCAATGTACAGGCAAGAGTCATACACAGGCAGGCAGTCAAAACAAAGAAACAAAGAAACAAACAAAACAGGCAGGGACCAGAGGCAAGAGAGTAATCCAGGGAACAGGGCAAGATATCCAAAACCAAAAGACAAGAAAACCAGGAGAATGCTCAGAAATGCAGTGTAACGCTTTATCAAGACTTCGCGGTGAGTGAATGAAAGAACATGGTATAAATAGACTGAGACTAACAGGATGATGAGACACAGGTGAATGCAATCAGTGAATGAGGTACAGGTGAATGTGATCAGTGATAAGTGATGATGAGTCCGGGCAGTGAGTTATGGGAAATGTAGTTTGTGAGTGATAATAGTCTTATGTGGAGTGCCCTCTGGTGGCTCTCAAGAGCACTCCAGCTGGTGACCGTTACATAGCCCCCCCTTTAAGAAGTGGATTCCAGACGCTCCTAAAACTGTCAAGGAGGGAGGTGGAGCGGAGGCGGACCCGGGGGCGGGATGGAGGGCCAGGCCCGTGGAGTGGATAACGACCTGGAGACTGCGGCAAGATGGGAGGCCAGGGCGGATCAGGCTGTGCAGGCGACCATGGCGGATCAGGCTGTGCAGGTGACCAGAGCAGATCAGGCTGTGCAGGCGACCAGGACGGATCAGGCTGTGCAGGCGACCAGGGCGGATCAGGCTGTGCAGGCGACCAGGGAGGAGACGACCCTTCAGGCGGCCAGGGCGGAGACGACCCTTCAGGCGGCCAGGGAGGCGACCATGGCACAGGAACAGACACCGGCTCAGGAACAGACACCGGCTCAGGAACAGACACCGGCTCAGAAACAGACACCAGCTCAGGAACAGGAACAGACACCGTGTCAGCGGCCATCTCTGCTGAGGGCTCAAGCGACGTGGCGATGGTCATCTCATCTGGAGATACTGGCTTGGCGGAGACCATCTTGAAGCTCTGGCTCGGCAGGCAGGAAGTGAAGCGTCTCTAAGCTTGACGGGACCAGCGGCGACGAGGGCTCTGAACTGGACAGGACCAGCGATGAAGAGGGCTCTGAACTGGACGAAACCAGCGGTGAAGGCTCTAGCTTGGCGGGCATGTGGCTTGCTGTCTTAGGCGCGGCGGGCATGACGCTCTCAGTCTCAGGGGCGGTGGGCATGGCGCATACTGCCTTGGCTTCGGCAGATTTGGCGTGAAGTGCGGGCTCAGCTGGACTGGCGTGAAGTGCAGACGGTGACATGGCGTGCCACGGAAGGAAGCTCTCCAGACATCTGGAGAGTACCTCTCTCCAAAACAGACCGGAAAGATCGGGGAGCTCCCTCGGGTTGACCTCCTTAGCCCCCAGCCGGTAACACAACTTAATTGCCTCGTCCCCCAGAGAGCAAGAGGCAGCGAGAGGAACAAACCCCCAGGTGTACTGGAACAGATCGAGACTATCCAGGGCCAAGACCGCGATCTGTCCAGCGAACTCCCGGCTCATGCTGGGAAGATCAGGCGAGATCCGTATGTGGTGAGGTGGGCGTGGTTTCGCGAGGTCTGCGGGCGGAGAGAAGGAAAGGAACCGAGCGGTGAGTAAGCGGCTCAAACGCAGATTACAAACACCTGTCTCTGATTGCAGTAATTGGCGTGGAGAGAGCGTATAAAGCCGGTGCGAGAGAGAGACGGAGAGAGAGGGGGACTGGGACACCATCGCTGCTGCATCAACGAGCTTCACCAAGAATTATTGACTGTTTGAGACTGTTTTGAGAAACTGCTGCGATCTGCAACCCTGTGTGTGCGCCCGAGCGCTGGTTATTTTCTGAGTTCTGAGTTTAAAGGTCCCGTTCTTCGTGATCCCACTGTTCAAACTTTAGTTAGTGTGTAATGTTGCTGTTAGAGCATAAATAATACCTGTAAAATTATAAAGCTCAAAGTTCAATGCCAAGCGAGATATTTTATTTAACAGAAGTTCCCTTTCAAATCCTACAGCGAACGGCTGGCTTGGACTACATCCTGGTACTTCCTTCATAAATGACGTCAGTAGAACAGTAGAACAGACTAACCTCCGCCCACAAGAATACGCGTAAAAAGGGGGCGTGGTCTTGTTGCTGTCCCACGTGGAGAAGAGGACGTGTCGTGGAGAAAAGGAATTGTTGCGTTTGAGTGTGTTTGTCGCCATGTCGTCGAGACGCTGTTATTTTCATCCCGGAGTCAAATCACCTTTGTTTGGCTTTCCCAGGGACGCTGTAGAGATCATTAAGCGCATATATCTCCCGTTAAGAGGCGTGACCTTTCCACGTGCGCTAAGCTGCTGTCGAATCACAACACAGGAACCGTGCCACTTTCGCTAAGCTGCGGTCAAATCACAACACGGGAACCGCTGGCACAATCAGAACTCGTTACGCATTTCTGAAGGAGGGACTTCATAGAATAAAGGAAGTCATCAGACGTTTTTAGGACAGTGAAAACAGCAGTATACAGATAAGTAAATTGTGTTAAAAATACTGGGTTTTTTTACACGCGAAACATGAACACATATTGCACACTGTAAACACAATCAAAGCTTCAAAAAAACACGAAGAACGGGACCTTTAATAAAAAGCACGTGTCCCAGTCACGCCGACCCCTGTCTTCTTCCTTCCTTACCTCATCGAACCTTCATCACACCGTACTGCTGGATTCCTGGAGGTCATAGCTGCTGGATCTGGGTGAGGCGAAGTCTTCTGTCACGAACTGCTCCGAGACTCGAAGGTAAATCCAATAGCAGCTTTATTTGAGGGCAATCCAGAGGCGTAATCCAATGTACAGGCAAGTCATACACAGGCAGGCAGTCAAAACAAAGAAAGAAACAAACAAACAAACAAAACAGGCAGGGACCAGAGGCAAGAGAGTAATCCAGGGAACAGGGCAAGATATCCAAAACCAAAAGACAAGAAAACCAGGAGAATGCTCAGAAATGCAGTGTAACGCTTTAACAAGACTTTGCGGTGAGTGAATGAAAGAACATGGTATAAATAGACTGAGACTAACAGGATGATGAGACACAGGTGAATGCAATCAGTGAATGAGGTACAGGTGAATGTGATCAGTGATAAGTGATGATGAGTCCGGGCAGTGAGTTATGGGAAATGTAGTTTGTGAGTGATAATAGTCTTATGTGGAGTGCCCTCTGGTGGCTCTCAAGAGCACTCCAGCTGGTGACCATTACAACCGTGTGTTCACGTGTATAACGAACGGTTTCCGAATTCAATCTTTAACAGTTAACAGTCGGCTTGTTTTAAGCATGGAACACACATCAATCCTAGTTCCCACACGAACATATTAAGTAGTCAGTTCATTTTATCATGAAATTCAAATGATAAATGCTGTTTTGACACTCTTTAATGTGACGTGACTGAATAGGCGCGTCAGTTCAAACGGCCACGCAGCGCGCGTGTGAATGCAATCATCTGTGAACGCGATCGATCATCTCTTCCTGAAGAATAAACATGATTTAATATCTTAAGGTATGTTAAAGATCCATTACAACTTACTAAAACGCATCATATGTGGTGTAATCGCTCAATCAGTGTTTTAACTGCAGAAAGACGTCAATAATAAAACAGCTTGAGAATGTCACGTAGCATCACATGACCTCAGAAATCATTGTGTCCACAGCTGTTAGTTCACTAGATAAATCAACTCTTTCACTAAACATGACCTATATTAGCCTATATTCATTATATTCTACTGAACCTGTTACTGAAGTCTTGATTATTTAATGCATGTTCATGAAAATGACAGCCACTGTGTATAAATGATTATATTTCAACAACGAATTGGAGAAAAAAACGATTTCATAATTAGATTTAGAAGTTATTGCAAAAGCTGCCTTATGTGAAGTTTACATGTTGCATACTGTGTTATTTGAGTGTTGATTATTAAATCTAAAAATAAACAGCAACTGAATTTAGGCTAATAGTTTGGGCTCTGTTGTTAACATTTTATATTATAGTAATGTGTAAGTAAGGAATCCCTCTATAGTTTACCGCATTATCTTCAATAAACTTTTAGTTATAATTGAATTTATTTAAGGACAGACATTTTTCAGTAAACCACAGTTGAATAAAAAAAAAAAAATTGTAAAACTGCTGTACCGAACCGTCAGTTTTGTGTACCGTTACACCCCTAATATATATATATATATATATATATATATATATACACACACACATATACATATATATATATATATATATATATATATACACACACACATATACATATATATATATATATATATATATATATATATATATATATATATATATATATATATATATATATATATATATATATATTGTGATGACTCACGGGCGAGTAGTACTTTATTTGTCCAGCAGGGGTCTCTGGGTAAATGTTGTGTGTGTGTTTCAGGTTGAGGGCTGTGATACAGGTGTGGAGAATTGACGGTGATTGAACATGCTGCTTATAACAAGTTTGAGAGTTGACAAGAGGCCTCTCTGAGTTGGTGGCGGTAATGCACCAAATTGGTATGCCAACCGCCAATAACTTTAAAGAAGAAGAAGAAGAAGAGGCCTCTCTGTGTTGGGACAAGAGGCTGGGAGCGTGATCTCTGCGGTCCTGGTAGCTTGGACATCCTGTTGGCTCTCTCCTCCTCTCCAGTCAAGGGCTTGATGTGTTTTGTACTTGTGTTATCTTTAATCTTTATTTGTAGTTATGTTTGTCTTTTTGATTAAATATTCAATATTTTGTAAATTGGATTCCGTGTATGGCCTCTCCATTCATGTTGCTTCTCCTCGAGTCAAGGAGTTGTAACATATGGGGGCTCGTCCGAGATTGACCTGAGTTTGGATCGGGAATTGTAGGTAATTTGGATAATTCTTTAATAGGAATTATAATTTGGATAATTCTTTATTTGGAGTTATATTTGGATAATTCTTTAATAGGAATTATAATTTGGATAATTCTTTATTTGGAGTTATATTTTGATAATTCTTTAATAGGAATTATAATTTGGGAAAATTTGTTAAGAGTATTGGTTTCAAAATTGGGTATTATTAGGAAGATAATCTTTGGGGAGTGTCATACAAAAAGATTTTGTTTGGTTTGGACTAGTGGTCATCGACTGGAGAGGAGAGAGAAACCCGGCCGGCAGTTGCACTTAAATTGCTCAGATGGTGCGGTTTAGACTGCAATAAGCCATGAGAAACCCCGTGGTAGGCTGAAGAAACGCCTAACGTTTTTTTTGTTATTTTAGTTTGTTATTTTAGTTTGTTGTTTTTGGTACGTCGAACGCGGGTAGACTGGTTAGCAGTTGAGCTGCATGTGGGCGTACTGAAGACTAGGGTTGAGGATAATTAGTTGTTTAATTATTAGTTAGGTGCGGGGTGGCTTTATAAGAGTTCTGGCAGTGGAGGTGTGACCAGTTGGTTTGGGTGAGTATAACCTTATTTGTTTAAACGTTCGGTGGATTATAGCAAAACCGGCAAAAATGGATTTGTTACAGGATTTTTTAGCTGCTCCTACGAATGAGAAATTAGGAGGTTTGTCAAAAGAACAATTGTTTAAAGTAGCTGAACATTTCGATTTTGAATTAACTGTTCCAAAAAGTACAAAGGTAAAACTTCTTCGGGATGCGGTAGAGGAAGGGTTAAAAGAGAGATTGATTTTAACTGCAGAGACCCAGTCTGAAGAGGTGATACCTGAAGGTACTTCAAACCCTCATGCGTTATTAGCACCTGTTGGATTAACATTCGAGCAACAGTTAGAACTCCTTAGTATACAAAACAAAGAACGTGAATTAGATAGACAACTCGAATTACATAAATTAAAAATGCAAGAGAGAGAACAAGAACGTAAATTTGAAACGCTTCGAATGCAAACTAAAATGGAAGAAGTGAAATTGGCACAGGATGCAGAACGTTTAAAATTAATCGGACAAGGAAAGCTCAGTAGGGATAGTGCTGGACCTTTGGACGATCAGGAACTTTCGGGGGTGAGTGGAAATCGAATGTCGGGGTTACTACAGATGATTAAACTCTTACCAAGATTCAATGATCGAGATCCAGATGTGTTCTTTTCTCTGGTCGAAAGCTTGGCGGAGGATAGAGGTTGGAATGATGCAGAGTGTACACTCCTACTACAAAGCGTTTTAGAAGGTAAAGCTCAGGAAGCATTCATCTCACTTTCCTCTGAAAATCGAAATAATTATAAGCTCGTAAAAGAGGCGGTGTTAAGGGCATATGAACTTGTCCCTGAAGCGTATCGGCGACGGTTTAGGGGATGGAGAAAAGATGATCGAAAAACGCACGTAGAAGTGGCTAGGGAATTGACAAGTCATTTTAATAGGTGGTGTACATCACTGTGTGTTAATACTTTTGAAGGTCTTTCGAATTTGATAGTATTGGAACAGTTTAAAAACATTATCCCCGAGCGTGTCGCAATGTTTATAAATGAACATAAAGTGATGACGGCTGCGGAGGCCGCTGTTCTTGCGGACGAATATGTTTTAATTCATAAAACCGCAGGTGATTCGTTCTATAAAAAGCAAGATGGTAGCGGAAATGTTGCGAGAAATTTGAACAAATCAGAGTATGTTAGGACAGCTGATCCAGATTCGACCTGTAGGTATTGCTTGGAAAAAGGTCATTGGAAAAAGGAATGCCCTGTATTACGAAATAAGTTAAAAGCCGCTGTTCCAAAAGCTGTGGGTCTGGTGTCAACTACTGCATTGAGTTTCAAATCAGATGTAGGAGAAGAAATTGCGAGTGGAAGGGATGATCGTGATTCTTTGCAAGCAGGTTACAAACCGTTCATAACTCTAGGGACTGTGTCTTTGGATGAGTTGACGGAAGTACCGGTTAGGATATTAAGAGACACAGGGTCATCGGAATCATTCTTATTGGATTCGAAACTGCCGTTTTCTTCTAAATCGAATACGGGTAAAAGTGTTCTAATTCAAGGAATTGGATTGGAGACATTTTCGGCTCCACTGCACCGCATTCAGTTAGATTCTAAGGTGGTGAAAGGAGAAGTCGAAATTGCATTGAGGTCAAGGTTACCTATTGACGGGGTGGATTTGATTTTGGGAAACAATTTGGCTGGGAGTAAAGTATGGGGTACGGGGGTGTTTCCCGTGGTCAATGTCACGCCGGTCTGTGGGACCGAATCGGATAAATGTGTTCAGGAACTGCCTGACGTTTTTTGTTCCTGCGCTGTAACCCGAGCGATGAGGAAGGGAAAAGGTAGGGAGGAGGATGAAGAACAAGAGGAAGTTCAGGTTGATCTTTCTAAGAATTTTTCATTGCTTTCTCCGTCGATTTCTCTGCGAGATTTGATTGTAGAACAAAAAAATGATCTGAAAATGAAACCCTTGTTTGAATCTGTTAAAACAGAATCTGAGATACAAAGTTTGGCTAGCGGATATTTTATACAGAACGGAGTATTACTTCGAAAATGGACGCCGTGTGATAAAATTTTGGGCTACCCACTGTTTCAAATAGTGATACCGGAGGGATTGCGGGAGGTAGTTTTGAAAGCTGCACATGGTGACATAGCTGGTCACTTTGGAGTGAGGAAAACCTATCACAGTGTGATGCGTTATTTCTTTTGGCCTCGATTAAAGCGAGATGTGGCTGCTTTTATAAAAACTTGCCATGTCTGTCAATTGGTGGGAAAGCCAAATGAAGTGTTAGCTCCGGCTCCATTGTATCCGATTCCAGTAGTGAAAAATCCGTTTGAGCATCTCATGATTGATTGCGTGGGGCCATTACCTCCTTCTAAGACTGGATCGACCTACATATTGACTGTGATGTGCCAAACTACTCGATATCCTGCTGCGTATCCATTGCGAAATATTACTGCAAAGTCTGTCGTGAAGGCTTTGACGCAGTTTATTTCCATATTTGGAATTCCTCGTGTTATTCAGTCTGACAGGGGAACAAATTTCACGTCTCGCATGTTTGCACAAATTCTGAAACAGTTGCGTGTAGATCATCAGAAAAGTAGCGCTTATCATCCGGAGAGTCAGGGGGCCCTCGAGCGTTTCCATCAAACGCTGAAGCAGTTGTTGAGAACGTACAGTACTGAATTGATGACGGACTGGGAGGAGGGACTTCCTTGGTTGCTGCCCGCTGCTCGCAAGGTCATTCAAGAAAGTTTAGGCTTCAGTCCTAACGACTTAGTATTTGGACATAAGATCCGGGGACCGCTTGCGCTGTTGCGTGATGATCTGTTAGAAGCTGAACCACCTGTAAATCTTTTGGACTATGTAAATAGTTTCCGTTATAGGGTGTATTGTGCCGGTGCTTTGGCTCTTGAGAATCTAGGTAGGGCACAATCGAAAATGAAAACCTGGTTTGATCACAAGGCAGAAAGAAGGGAATTCCATCCGGGAGATCAGGTCTTGGTGTTACTTCCAATGACTGGTAATTCTTTCTCAGCGAGATTTTCAGGACCTTATACAGTGTTAGAGAAGTTGTCAGAACAAAACTATATGATTTCTACTCCTGATAGGAAAAAGAAGGCCCAGTTGTGCCATGTAAATTTATTGAAACCTTATGTGGTTCGTGAGATCAGCATTAGCAGAGATAGTGAAATTAAGTCTGTTGCGACTGCTGTAGGGGGTGGAAGGGGTTCCTTGGAAGATGGGGTTGAAAAGGATATTTTGGATGACAAATTAATTCAACCTAGACTTCGGAATTCTGAGCAGTTAAATAATTGGGAGAGTATGTTTGGGCATTTATCTCCAGATAAGGGAGAGGAATTAAGACGGCTGATTACAAGTTTTCGAGTGCTTTTTTCCGACATTCCGTCCTGCACTGATATGATTCAGCATGATATCGATGTCGGTGATTCAAAACCTATTCGACAACGATTTTATCGAGTGTCTCCCGAAAAACAAAATCTTTTGGAATTAGAGGTCAAGTATCTTTTGGAAAATGGACTGGCAGAACGATCTTTTTCCAGTTGGGCTTCCCCTTGTCTTTTAGTTTCGAAACCAGACGGCACATTTAGGTTTTGCACTGATTATAGACGATTAAATGCAGTGACGAAGTCAGATTCTTTTCCACTTCCCCGAATTGAAGATTGTATTGATTCAGTGGGGTCAGCGAAGTTCGTTACGAAGATTGACTTACTTAAGGGATATTATCAGGTGCCCCTAACTTCTCGTGCTCAAGAAGTATGTGCTTTCACTACATCGTCAGGGTTATATACTTACAAGCGCATGAGTTTCGGTCTTCGAAACGCTCCCGCTACATTTCAGCGGTTGGTGAATTCGGTAATCTCTGGGCTGGATGGATGTGCTGTTTATCTCGACGATGTGGTAGTGTACAGTCAGACATGGGAGGAACATCTTCGTCAGTTATGTGCATTATTTACTCGTCTGGAAACGGCCAAATTGACGGTAAATTTAGCCAAATGTGAATTCGCCCGTGCCACTGTGGTATACTTAGGAAATGTGGTAGGACAGGGTAAAGTGTGTCCTGTTCGGGCAAAAGTCCAGGCTATCGATAAGTTCCCTGCTCCGTCCACCAAGAAAGAGTTAATGAGGTTCCTAGGAATGATAGGGTATTATCGTAAGTTCTGTGAAAATTTCTCAACAGTGGTTGCTCCTTTAACGGATTTGTTAAAGGGCAAGCAGAAATGCGTCTGGTCCTTACGTTGTCAAAGTGCTTTTGAAAATGCCAAATTGGTGTTGAGTTCGGCTCCCGTGTTAACTGCACCTCGTTGGGACCGATCTTTTTATTTAAAGGTGGACGCGAGTGGGTTAGGTGCAGGAGCTGAGTTATTGCAGAAGGATGACAATGGTATTGATCGACCTATTAGCTTTTTTTCTAAGAAGTTTAATTTGTGTCAAAGGAATTATTCAACTATAGAAAAGGAGTTGTTGGCATTAATTTGGGCTTTACAACATTTCGATGTGTATGTGGGGGGAGGTTTTGGACCGGTGGTAGTATTTACGGACCACAATCCTCTTACCTTCTTGCGTTTGCATAGTCCAAATCAGCGACTTATTCGTTGGGCTTTATTTTTGCAGTCCTATAACTTGGACATTCGTCACATTAGAGGGGTAGATAATGTGGTGGCGGATACCTTGTCACGAGCTTTATTGCAGGAGTAATCTTATTGGTCCTTGTCTCCCATTCTTTCGCCCCGCCTCTGTGTGTTCTCAAGGCGCCTGGGGGCATGGGTAGGTGGTGATGGAGAAAGGGTAAGTGAAACCAATAATGTGATTTCCAAGTCTGATCGTATCCTGTGTTTGTTTGGTGTATGATGTTAACAGAGTACCTTTTAGGGCCTCTGTCTTTTAGGAGGGAGGTGTGATGACTCACGGGCGAGTAGTACTTTATTTGTCCAGCAGGGGTCTCTGGGTAAATGTTGTGTGTGTGTTTCAGGTTGAGGGCTGTGATACAGGTGTGGAGAATTGACGGTGATTGACCATGCTGCTTATAAGAAGTTTGAGAGTTGACAAGAGGCCTCTCTGTGTTGGGACAAGAGGCTGGGAGCGTGATCTCTGCGGTCCTGGTAGCTTGGACATCCTGTTGGCTCTCTCCTCCTCTCCAGTCAAGGGCTTGATGTGTTTTGTACTTGTGTTATCTTTAATCTTTATTTGTAGTTATGTTTGTCTTTGTGATTAAACATTCAATATTTTGTAAATTGGATTCCGTGTATGGCCTCTCCATTCATGTTGCTTCTCCTCGAGTCAAGGAGTTGTAACAAAATATATATATATATATATATATATATGTACACAGCATGTACAGCAATCACTGAATTAATGATTACGCCTTTCAATTACATCTGGAAGAGAATTACATACATCTACTTTGAAGAATATATATTTGCTGGCCATGCCTCGTGGGAAAAATAGGAAAAAACTGAATGTTGAATCCATGTTTGTCAAGCTCCTCTCTCAACGTCTCCACAGGCCTCTTCCTTTGAGGATAGTGGTGATGTTCTGGGCCACCATGTCAACAATGCTCTTGTTCCATTGGAAATAAACTGAATGTTCCCAAACTTTAAATCTGAATTTTTTTGGGACATTTACAGTTGTTCAAGAGGACTACAAATGTGCACTATCAAGAAACATCGTCCAATACTTATGAATATAGATGTAGATCGACAGTAACTCTTTAGATCTGTTTCCCAGCTTTTCTAAAGGAGAGGCTTTGATTTCTTACATGATCAATTTGGGTAACTTTGATTTAATTTGAAATCCATCATATTATGATATTATGATAATCAAGCACTTTAACCCTTAGGACCCTAAGGCTATTTTGTGGCCCTGAAGAAGATTTGACATGCTCTGACATAGGTGTATTTTTTCCAGTTGCTTTAAAGCATATTAATGGCTAAAGTCTGATTACACTGTATTCACAAACAGGGCTACAGTAATATATGAGCCGCATAAATAAACGTTTGTAGTTTTGAGAAAATAATGTTTATGTCAATAAACGGGACAGTAATGTACGGGACATTTAGGCCCAATAAACGTGACGTCCCGGCTAATACGGAACAGTTGGCAACCCTACTTTTATATCATGCTGTGTTTAATATTATAGAGCATAAAAATATCACCATGTCATACGTGTATCTTTATTTAGCATTGAAAGGTTGCCTACCTACTTCATATTTCAACATGTTTCCGTTGATTTCACACATTTTAGTCTGACAATAGTTCAACTAATAGCCTATATGAAGTTTGTGCATCAATAACACTAATAAAAGTGAGAAGAAATGTTTTCCTTAAAAATTATCATGTTAAAATCACGGTACATCCAAGGTAAACTCACAGCACGTCTTCCAAGCTCGATGAAAAGCATAAGAATGATGAAGACGAGTCTTTGTTTTGAGGTGATGGGGAGCGTTTACCGGTTTGCGCTCCTTCACGTGGACGATTTGCATGTGAATCGCTTTGCACGTGTGTGGGTGTGGTCACATTAAAGATAATGAGGCTCAGCTGGAGGAACTGTGCCTCTCGCTGTTTTCATAAACAGAGAATATATTTTTTTTATATAAATTACTTAATTTAAAAGTAGACATTCCAAGCTTTATAAAGAGATATCTGTCGTGTCTGTGAGGAAAGTTTTCTCTGAGTTAATTTTCAGAAGCATTTCAGAATGGACATCACAGGGAGACCGACGGGAGAACAAGCATCCTGTTTGTTTTCTTTATTTAGTGAAAAGCACAACATTTAGTTTTTATTTTGAGTGTACACAAATAAAAGTAGATACTTTAATCTTTGTAAAAGACATATCGTTCATATCTGTGAGGCCAAAAATGACGGAGTATTTTAAGCGCGGGCACGTTTCTCTACAGCAACGCTGTATGAATGCGTTGTCATTTAACTGAACTTTGGACTGGTGGTGGTGCTTAAGATATTGTTGGTCATTCAGTGTTTCTGAAAAAAAATTGATAATAGTAATTATATTATATTATATTATTAAAAGATAATAATACTAACACTAATTCTACAACTAAAAATATACAACGCACTAAGGATTGATGAGCTGCTGGGTTCATGAATATTAATGACGTCAGCATTCGCTCAAACCGATTTACTGAAATCAAAACAGGGACGCGAGGAGCGCCAGCCAATGAGATTGCCGTTTGCGCATTAGTCCCGCCCACTACCGGAAAAAAGTATATCTTCAGCTTGTTCTTAAAAGCTGAATAATTCTAAACGAACTCTGGTATTTTGACAGGAATATACAACAAAGAATAGTGTTAACATGTAGCGAGTCGATTTTTCGAGTAACAAGTAACAATTTTCTTAAACAAGACCTAGTTATGACCGCAAGCTTTGCCTAACCACTGCGCGGTTCTTCTTCGGTGCTCCGAATGCATTGCAAACACAGGAAGTTGTGCTGTTTTGCCACAAGAACCCACTGTTTAGAGCAGCGAAGAAGAAATGAAAACGCGTTAGCAGGAAGCTATGTCCGCTGTTTACTGGCTGTTTAGCAGTATTTCGTCTCTGTGTGGATGGTGGCTGCCTGCGCACACACACACACACACGCGCTCGCTGTCCTTTTAATCTCTGCTGTGTGTCACTATCAAGCGGCAACCTCCCCCAGTTTCTCTACGTCCATATCCACAGTCTATGGTCACTATATGAGGACACAAAAGCATAAACTGTCACTTCATGAGAATTTACCGTTTCAGGAAAACTGTCATATAAGGAACACAGACACTGGAATATCTTCTTGGCAACCCGTCAAAATAAAAGTTTGGTTTAAAACATTTTAAATTGACAGAATATATTAGGCTACTGTTGTACAGTAGATTTAGCTACGTCTCTATGTAATAATAATAATAATAATAATAATATGTTTTTACTAATAATAATAATGCCTAGATGTTTGCTTATATATACAGTGAGGAAAATAAGTATTTGAACACCCTGCTATTTTGCAAGTTCTCCCACTTAGAAATCATGGAGGGGTCTGAAATTGTCATCGTAGGTGCATGTCCACTATGAGAGACATAATCTAAAAAAAAAAAATCCAGAAATCACAATGTATGATTTATTTGTATGATACAGCTGCAAATAAGTATTTGAACACCTGAGAAAATCAGTACAGTACAATCAGTCGGTACAGTAGCCTTTGTTTGCAATTACAGAGGTCAAACGTTTCCTGTAGTTTTTCACCAGGTGTGCACACACTGCAGGAGGGATTTTGGCCCACTCCTCCACACAGATCTTCTCTAGATCAGTCAGGTTTCTGCCCTGTCGCTGAGAAACATGGAGTTTGAGCTCCCTCTAAAGATTCTCTATTGGGTTTAGGTCTGGCTAGGCCACGCCAGAACCTTGATATGCTTCTTACAGAGCCACTCCTTGGTTATCCTGGCTGTGTGCTTCGGGTCATTGTCATGTTGGAAGACCCAACCTCGACCCATCTTCAATGCTCTAACTGAGGGAAGGAGGTTGTTCCCCAAAATCTTGCAATACATGGCCCGGGTCATCCTCTCCTTAATACAGTGCAGTCGCCCTGTCCCATGTGCAGAAAAACACCCCCAAAGCATGATGCTACCACCCCCATGCTTCACAGTAGGGATGGTGTTCTTGGGATGGTACTCATCATTCTTCTTCCTCCAAACACGTTTAGTGGAATTATGACCAAAAAGTTCTATTTTGGTCTCATCTGACCACATGACTTTCTCCCATGACTCCTCTGGATCATCCAAATGGTCATTGGCAAACTTAAGACGGGCCTTGACATGTGCTGGTTTAAGCAGGGGAACCTTCCGTGCCATGCATGATTTCAAACCATGACGTCTTAGTGTATTACCAACAGTAACCTTGGAAACGGTGGTCCCAGCTCTTTTCAGGTCATTGACCAGCTCTTCCCGTGTAGTTCTGGGCTGATTTCTCACCTTTCTTAGGATTATTGAGACCCCACGAGGTGAGATCTTGCATGGAGCCCCAGTCCGAGGGAGATTGACAGCATTGTTTTGCTTCTTCCATTTTCTAATGATTGCTCCAACAGTGAACCTTTTTTCACCAAGCTGCTTGGCAATTTCCCCATAGCCCTTTCCAGCCTTGTGGAGGTGTACAATTTTGTCTCTAGTGTCTTTGGACAGCTCTTTGGTCTTGGCCATGTTAGTAGTTGGATTCTTACTGATTGTATGGGGTGGACAGGTGTCTTTATGCAGCTAACGACCTCAAACAGGTGCATCTAATTTAGGATAATAAATGGAGTGGAGGTGGACATTTTAAAGGCAGACTAACAGGTCTTTGAGGGTCAGAATTCTAGCTGATAGACAGGTGTTCAAATACTTATTTGCAGCTGTATCATACAAATAGTTAAAAAATCATATATTGTGATTTCTGGATTTTTTTTAAGATTATGTCTCTCACAGTGGACATGCACCTACGATGACAATTTCAGACCCCTCCATGATTTCCAAGTGGGAGAACTTGCAAAATAGCAGGGTGCTTAAATACTTATTTTCCTCACTGTATATAATATTCCTACATTTATTTGTTGCACTGTTTTTTATACAGTTATATTGTACACCTCTTTCTTTTCCCATTCTCTTGCATATTCTTTTTCTTGTCTTGCTCTTTGTATATGTTCCCTTCTATAGTTAAAGAGCTGCGATTTGTTTTTCCTGATATAGTACAGTTTTGGTTGGCTGTATGAACTATTTTGAAAACATTTGAAAGTTGTGTGCACAGTGTTTTGAGAAAATTATTCACATTATTTGTAATTTGTATGAAATGAATAAAAAATTACAATCTGTTTAGGACAATTACAAAGTGTCAGATCACTGTGTTAACTGTTTGGAGAACAGTGACCTGAGTTTGGATAAATGGGTCAAATAGATTGAGGAAAAACTGTATTGTGGTAGCATTTTGTTAATTATTTTAAGGAAAACCATTTACCTCAGTATCTCCAGTTTACAGTTTCTCTTCAGTCCATCAAAAATAATCTTCACTCCAGAATCCTGCAGGTCATTGTTACTCAGGTCCAGCTCTCTCAAGACAGACTTTGGGGATTGTAAAACTGATGACAAACTCTCACAAGACTGAGCAGTGAGATTACATATGGAAAATCTGCACAAGAAAACCAGTAATTGCATACTGAATAAATTCAACAGAGTGATTTTTCGTCATTAAATTTAAGGGGAAAAACATTGAAAGTATTTGAAACTCAAACCTCAGTATCTCCAGCTTACAGCTTTTCAGTCCATCAGAAAGAAGCTTCACTCCAGAATCCTGCAGGTCATTGTTACTCAGGTCCAGCTCTCTCAGGACACTTTTGTTTGAGGATTGTAGAGCTGAAGACAGACTTTCACAGGACTGATCAGAGAGACTACATCCACATAGCCTGTGTAGAGAACAAAATAGAGATATCAATGTGTTTATTAGGTAGGGTTTATAATCTGGGGCCTGATGTATTAAAGTATAAAGCAATGTGCATATGTAATTTTCCACGCACATATCAGGATTTATAAAAAATAAACTAGGCATAAACATGTGCACACCTTACAGACACTCTAGACCGTGCGTACACACTATTACTGGAGTGAGTGAAAAAATGAAGTAAACTGAATGATTTAAACTCTGTTTTACATCTGATATACACATTTAGATTAAATATGCCACACTAATTAATGGAGTGAAGCAGTGAAATTACATGAAATCATAATCCAGTAGTAATTTTTTTTAAATATTAATTTAAATGAAATAATTTGTAACACAAGACTTAAAACACAGCATGCCAGAGGAGAAGTGGTCAATTTTGTAAATAGAGATGAGTGATTGGCGTGTGATAATTCTGCTTTAAATTGTGTTCTAAATAGCAGAACTCGTGTTCTGAGAAAATATTTCCGCGTAAATAATGATCAGTGATGCGCACTTGACTCTGTCTAAGCAGATGGCTTGGCAACAAAGACGGTATAATGACAGACACATTGGACTCGCTCAGTGATAAAACAGTACACTGGCCGGTTTGAATAAGTCACAGTCCTGATGACACAGTCCTGTACAATCTCTGCTATTGATATCTAGAGTTGTTCCAATTCTGATACTAGTATCGGAAATATCACCGATACCACAAAAAATTCTGGCATCGTATTGGTGAGTACTTGAACCCATGTACCGATCCGATACCATTTTCTTAAACAAGACCTAGTTATGGCCGCGAGCTTTGCCTAACCACTGCGCGGTTCTTCTTCGGTGCTCCGAATGCATTGCAAACACAGGAAGTTGTGCTGTTTTGCCACAAGGAACCACTGTTTAGAGCAGCGAAGAAGAAATTAAAACGTGTTAGCAGTAGGCTATGTCCGCTGTTTACTGGCTGTTTAGCAGTATTTTGTCTCTGTGTGGATGGTGGCCGCCCGCGCACACACACACACACACACACACACACACACACACACACACACACACACACACACACACACACACACACACACACACACACACACACACACACGTGACGCTCGCTGTCTTTGTAATCTCTGCCGTGTGTCACTATCAAGCGGCAACCTCCCCCAGTTTCTCTACGTCCATATCCACAGTCTATGGTCACTATATGACGACACAAACGCATAAACTGTCACTTCATGAGAATTTACTGTTTCATTTGGGAAAACTGTCATATGAGGAACACAGACACTGGAATATCTTCTTGGCAACCCGTCAAAATAAAAGTTTGGTTTAAAACATTTTAAATTGACAGAATATATTAGGCTACTGTTGTACAGTAGATTTAGCTACGTCTCTATGTAATAATAAAACGTCTCTACTAATGATAATAAAGCCTAGATGGTTGCTTATTTTTCACTTGTTTTGTTGTAGAGATTATTTTCTGATTCTGATTTTATATATATATATATATATATATATATATATATATATATATATATATATATATATATATATATATATATATATATATATATATATATTCCTACATTTATTTGTTGCACTGTTTTTTATACAGTTATATTGTACAACTAAAATAGCTTTTTCAGTTTGCAGTATTAGATTTGTGGCTGCATTTGAAGTTCAGTTCACCATGTATTTGTTCATGTTTTATTAAGGGATAAGTCTGAAGCATACCATAAAATAATTGTAGCAATTCATACAGGGCTAGTAGTGTATACAGCTGTATATACAGATACACACACAGGTATGTACACACACAGTACTCGGTATCGGCCGATACTCTGAGCCCAGGTATCGGAATCGGTATCTGGAAGGGAAAAAGTGTATCGGAACATCTCTATTGATATCATACACAGACAGTAGCCCGATGATAACCAGTTTCATAGTCTTATGTTTCCCAGTATTATGAAAAATACCATTGTATTTGAAGGATATAGTTTGAAAAGAACGGTAAGATATGCATGTTTTATTTTTAATTAATATCTTGAAAAAAAAAAAAAACTTGAGGCAACAACATCCCGTTCTGAAAAGCCTTGTGAACAAATGTTTAAAGTGTGTTAGATGGCCTTATTTCAGAGACTTAACATTTAAGTTTTTTCAAAAACTATGCATAAACATTATTTTCTCAAAACTACAAACTTTTATGTACATGCGGCTCACATATTACTGTAGCCCTGTTTGTTTGTCAGAGACATGCTGAGTCAGACAATTATTTACATAATTGCATAATTACATAATTTACATAATTGTCTATTTGTTTCCATTAAAAATATATAGGCTAAACATCCTAAAATATATGTTCACCTTATAGGCAAAACTGGACCCATCTGATTTGTTTAAAACAATTAAATACTATTTGGCCAGTGGAAAAGACTGAGAATAACTCTTCTCAGAAAACTTTCTCTGAAATGTATTTTATACATTTTTTATTTATTTATTCTAAAACAAGATACGGATACTGAATGATTTTTTTTAGCAATGTAATGTGATGGTACATAGTTGACATGGTTGGTTTTAGGTTTTTTGTCATGTTCATGTTTAATGTCTTTTATTTTGAAGTTTATTCACAGTCATGGGTCATGTTTGTCATGTGATTTCCCTTGCTCTCATGTCATGTGCTTCCCTTGGTTCATGTGTTATGCTCTCATTAGGCTTGTTTGTAGTGGTGGGAAGTTCGGATCATTTTACTGACTCGGATCTTTGAATCTCGTTCAGCAAAATGAACAAATCTTTTTTCAAGTAATTTCGTTCATTTCAGCAGAATCTAATTAAAATGTTAAATTTTTCATTTTTCAGCACATTTAGTAGCCTACTTTTGGAATAAAAAAATTAACTACAAGCTAATGCAGCCATGGCCAAACTTTGAGAAATAAATTATTAGTTAATTGCTTAGCTTGATTTAGTCTATGTATGCAGTCTGTTAGTTCACCTCACCTCCCGATCCAAATCATTCTTCTTCTTTTTTTTTTTTTTATCGTTTACCTCTCGTGTCTGTATTCAGGTTTGAGCCGTTAGTTCCGTCATCATGTCTGATGCTCTGATCTGGCCGTGACAGCCGTGTAATACATATGCGTCCGGAAACAGAAAAGATTAGTTCATCTCTCGAGTCTCGGGTTTGAGTCATTCGTTCATCAAGTCCCAGCGCCATAGGCAAGGCTGCAGACAGTCACCGGAAACAGAAAAGATTAGTTCATCTCGAGTCTTTGAGTCGTTCCTTCAAGTCCCCATAGGTTGAATGCAGAAACAAAAATGATTAGTTCATCCCCTGAGTCAGTCTTTGGGTCCTAGTCTCGTTCTTTTGTCACGTGACCGCTTCCCGGGTTCAGTGTCTCGCAACATATACAACATTATAGTCGTATTATTGACTGTATATTTTTTTGTTTAGGAATTATCATACAATTATCAAAAGATATCTGCAACAAAATACATAACATTACAGTTCTATTTTGTTCCTGTTTTTTTATTCAGTAAAAACACAAAAATCATAGCCTAACAGTATATCATTAGAAAAATAAAATTATAGCTGATCCCAAATAGTCTAGTCAATATATTTCCCATATTATGATGATATGGCTTTGCTATTTACTGAAGATTAGAACCCACTGTAAACAAGTCTCAATCTTTGCTTTATCAAAGTGATTTCCCCATCATACCGATAAAGTTTAAAGCATTAACCAACTCTTTAATAATATAATTCTGTTATAGAAAAGAACCTTCATGACAGATATTCACAAATATATAAAGTGTAAGAAATAAAAAAGGTACAATTTGAGGCCAGAAACGCATCACGCGTCAAAAAAAGTTATATGTGAATTATTAACTAATTTCTGCATGCAATACGGCTGTCATGTCACGTGACAAAAGAACGAGACTAGGACCCGAAGACTGACTCGAGAGATGAACTAATCATTTCTGTTTCTGCATTCAGCCTATGGGGACAGCCTAACGATCGACTCAAAAGACTAGAGATGAACTAATCTTTTCTGTTTCCTCCGGTACAGACTGCATATCCGTGCCCTAATATGGGGCTGGGACTTGATGAACGAACGACTCGAGAGATGAACTAATCATTTCTGATTCCTGTAGTAGCCTGAGATGTTGCGCAATGCGCATGCGCGGGTCAATACAAAATGAACGAATCGCTCTCTGAGACGACTCGTCATTCCCGAGTCATATTAAGGATTTGTTCAAAATGAACGAATCGTTCATGAACGACACATCACTACTTGTTTGACTTCCTGCGGCGATGCGCAGACCATTCAGCAGCTGACTTGAAGCAGTAAATACGTTTTTTTATTCACCATTTCTGAACAACCCAACCTGGTCTCACAGAATTCTGTGAAATGAACACGGGCCAATTAACTCAAAATCCGTGGCAGTTTCATGGAAACGCCAAAAATTCCGTGATGGGTCCACGGAAGTGATTCCTATGTAAGTCAATGACAGTAAAAAGTAGACATGATTTTATGAATATTTATAGGCTACTTTTATATTTTGAAGCAACTAACTCCACTCCTAACCTAAACCTACCCACTCTCAACAATATAAAACACATAACAAGCAAATACAAGTACAGTCACAGGTATTAATTGCAAAAACTGACCAAAAAAAGTATAAAAGTATTAACTTGTATTCCAAGTCTTCTGAATTCACACAATGTCTTCATGTAAAGAAAAGAGTTAATCTTAATGTTTTAATCGCTAAAATGATGATCCCGCCGCTCCGTGCACACACTCATTCAGATCTCATTCAAATAATACACACGACTCTTTTGCATGACGCAATCTGTCACGAGACACACGAGAGCCAATGGCATTTTACAATCAAAACCGACATAATGACGCAATTGGTCACAAGACATACGACAGCCAATGCTGTCAAACCTGATGTAACGTTTCTTCCGGCGGTAAAATTTGAAATGTGTTTATGATCTTTGGCGGATGGACTCGATGCTGCTGATCGCTCTGGACGATTTTCTTCACACAAATCAAACGTTTGGCCTCAGAACACTTGGAATATTTGTACTTTTTGAAAAATTGTGCCTGCAGTCGTATCTGCCTGTTATATCCTGTTTTTTATAATACACGAATGGGTAGGTTTAGGGAAGGGATTGGGTTACGTGTTCAAAACGTGTCTAAAAAAGAATTATTGTAAATAAAATTATGTTGGCTGATTAAATCGAGAATCACACTCCATGTCATAATGGGCATGTCAACATTCCCAACGCACTCTGTATTCTGTCATTGACTTACATAGGCATCACTTCCGCGGACCCATCACGGAATTTTCGGCGATTCCGTAAAACTGCCACGGATTTTGAGTTAAGGGGCCCGTGTTCATTTCACGGAATTATGCGAGATCAGGTTGGAACAAGCTTATGATTAGGCAATATACACAACAAATTTAAGTTATATCTTTAGGTTTTCTTTCTGTTCAAAATATTAACCCCTTGCCTGTCAAGTGGGGCATTTTGACATACCCATAATAAAAAGGCTGCTGCTCACAAGTTATTCTGAATAGACACATGACCAATATATTTTTAGAAAGCCAACACTGGAGAGTTTACAGCTGAAGACTCAGAATTACTCAGACAGTTATTAAAATGGAGATATATAGGCTCAAACAAAAAAATAAAAATTAAGAATATATTTTGAAATGTATAAAAATATTATGTGAATGTAGTATAACAACTTTGTAACGGAGTATGTAGGTTCAGGGAAGAAGGAGGCGGGAACCGGCGAACAATAAACAACAAACTTTAATAAAATAAATTAACAAAGTCAAAGTAAAGGCGGCAGCCCCTCAACGACGACTGCCGCGCACATACATTAATAAAACACATATTAAAATATACACGCCTGGGCCTCTCTCCTCCTTCACTGTTGTCGCTCTTCCTTTATACTCCCGTCACTCCTCCGTGAGACACGAGGCCGACGGCACGCAACTGGCGCTCGCCACAAACTTATAACCACAACTAAATGGAAGCCACAAGTGTGGTCATGCTTAATTTCAAATCTGAGGCTGTTATGTCCAAAACTATGAATTTTATTAAACATTTTCTAAGACCATGTCAGGATTGTTTTTTAGAGCGGTCTTTTGTTTAATGTCTGGCGAGGAAAAAACCTCAATTAATGCTACAATGTCCTCAATCGACGATCGTTTTACACCTTTGAGTGTATGAGACTTAATCCTAATTATACTATAATCGTTATTCTTTAGTTTTTTTATAGCCTTATTAAAATCCATTATAGGCTTTATGCTAGCAAAAATGGTCCATTTAACAGCATGTCACAGTAATCCACATATTATCTGAAGTCTTTCAAAAAACAAACAAAAAAAGCACATCCTTGGAACCTTATGTTAATTATTGTAACAAAATAGACAAAGCTCCTTGTCCAACATGTGCATTAGAGCTACGGTTAGCATCAAGCTACATAACACAATTTAAATGATTAAAATTACACTTTCACTCAAAATGTCACCTTAGACCACCATTGATGTATAAGCTTCCTGTCACGATTTAATGGGGATTTCATTCATATGGTGATGTTAAAACATGTTATATTTAGCATTTTATATGGCGCTAATCGCTACACCTGCTAGCAGTTATAATGTAAACATCCATTATTGATATAAAATAGCCGAAATCACGTGAAAAAATCACACAAAAACCTTATGCCATAGTAATCGTGTGTATATTAGCTTTTTAGTTCATGCGTAGAAATGTAGAATTGGTTCGTTCTTCACAGAGACAGAATGAGGAAGTAACACAGAGGACAGCGTCACGCAGAGAGGGCTGGATCACGCACATAAGATGATTGACAGCTCCAGACAGCAAATGAGAACCTGATGACTCATACCTGACTCAAATAAGGAAGAGGAGAGACAGAGAGAGCTGTGTACATGTTGCAGCTGTATGGAGATCGGATAATTAAGTGAGAAATTAATAGAAAGGGTATTCTGTATGACAAAATATTTTGCAAACATGTGATAAATAAATTTCTCCAAATATGTGCACTTCTGAACTAAGAGCTGAACTAAAATCTGCTCTTTGTAAGCTGTGAGGACACAACGTAACCGCAGCAGACGAGAGACAATTCATTTGCGTGTGATATTCCATTCAAAACATCTTGCATTACAGATCAGGTTACTTTGCACAATAAATTAAGAAATTAATGTCACTGCCACCCAGTTTTTATCATAAACAGTGTTCAAATATTGAAGCTGGAGTCTTTAATCTGTCTAATGATACTGAGTTTGTCCAGATGAAGTAAGAGTGTGATGTTTTAACGAGCCGTGAATGTTGAACAACAGTAATCTGGGGCTGTCTGCGATCTTTGACTACAAAGGAGTTAAAGGTCCCTTTCTTCGTGATCCCATTGTTCAAACTTTAGTTAGTGTGTAATGTTGCTGTTAGAGCATAAATAATACCTGTAAAATTATAAAGCTCAAAGTTCAATGCCAAGCCTACAGCGAATGGCTGGCTTGGACTACATCCTGGTACTTCCTTCATAAATGACATCAGTAGAACAGTAGAACAGACTAACCTCCGCCCACAAGAATACGTGAAAAAAGGGGGCGTGGTCTTGTTGCTCTCCCACGTGGAGAAGAGGACGTGTCGCATGGAGAAAAGGAATTGTTGCGTTTGAGTGTGTTTGTCTCCATGTCGTCGAGACGCTGTTATTTTCATCCCGGAGTCAAATCACCTTTGTTTGGCTTTCCCAGGGACGCTGTAGAGATCATTAAACACATATATCTCCCGTTAAGAGGCGTGACCTTTCCACGTTCGCTAAGCTGCTGTCGAATCACAACACGGGAACCACTGGCACAATCAGAACTCGTTACGTATTTCTGAAGGAGGGACTTCATAGAATAAAGGAACTCATCAGCCGTTTTTAGGACAGTGAAAACAGCGGTATACAGATAAGTAAATTGTGTTAAAAATACTGTTTTTTTTTACACGCGTAACATGAACACGTTATATTGCACACTGTAAACACAATCAAATCTTCAAAAAAACACGAAGAACGGGACCTTTATGACCCCAGTGTGGACGAGCAGTCAGTTATGACATATTTGTCACAGTTCCCAAAAGCCAAACTGAAGCCCGGAGCCCCTCTCAAACCCAAACTCAACCCCAAGAAGGCACGCGCATACGGTCCAGGTGAGACGCTGTAGCTTAGGAAATATTCCTGTTCTCTCATTTTTGTTTACATAGTAACGCGTAGCGTTATCTAAGAAAGCCCTAGATATGTTTTAGCAACCACACACATGCAGATCGTTGTCATACAAGAGTTTCAGGTTATTGTAAATCTCATGAGCCTTGTCAGATTTTACAGTATCGAAGCAAATGGAGCGTTACGGTCAGACACTTCAGTGTCAATGTAGCGTGAAGAGATTGTTTTTAAGATAAAGATTTTCCCTTGCAGTGATCTGTGATGTCTTGTGCTTTCTGCTAATCATTTGGCCGTAGAAGTTAGTACCGTGTGAATACAGCACAGCTCTGTCAGGTTTTGTGCAGGATTGATGGATGGAGTGGAAATGTGCCTCTTACCTCTGTTGTAAATTTGTCTTAAGCTGTAAAAACAGTGGCTAATGAGTTTAACACCAGAAGTGACCCCTGCATATTTTGTGACCACCTTTGCTAAAATTAACCACAAGGTTTTGGTTGAGACGTCTGCAGTCTTGGGAAATCTTCACCTCTGTTTTTGAACAACAAAATATAATTTTCAGCAGAGAGTGAAAATGTCACATTTATGTTATTTTTCCATTAAGTGATTATTTCCTCTCTCAAAGCACTACAAACTAAGAACTAATTTAAATGTGACAGTCACCCTTGTTTCCTAAATCACACGTTCCCTGTAATCAAATCAAATCACTTTATTTGTCACTCTACATATGCACAAGTGCAACAGTAGGTGAAATTATTAGGTGCAGTTCCGAGCAACATAGTAGTCATGACATGTACAACATTTAAAGCAGCATCAGATTACACATCTGATGCGCACACAATTACTCACAGCACAGTATACACTACAATAAACAATACATAATTTACACAATGTGAGTGTAGTTCTCACAGCTTTAACCAATATACACATACTTACAATATACATATACTTTAAACAATATACACTAAACATACACTAAACAATATACATTACGCTATAATAGTAATAATAATATACAATGTACAGTATAAAATATTATTCACAGATTGAAAAATTGAAATCCAAAGTGCAATAGATGCTGTATGATAAATAAATGTGTATATAATGTGTGTGTATCTACAGTGGGTTGTGCTGAGTGATATTCTGTCCAGTGTGTGTTATGATCCTGATGGATCAGGAGTTAAGTAGTCTGATTGCTTGTGGGAAGAAGCTGTTCTGGAGTCGGCTGGTGCGTGTTCTGATGCTGCGGTACCGTCTGCCTGATGGCAGCAGTGAGAGCAGCCCATGGTTCGGGTGGCTAGAGTCTCTGATGATCCTCTGAGCTCTCTTCACACACCGCCTGGCGTAAATGTCCTGGAGGGAGGGAAGCTCACCTCCGATGATGCAGCTGGCCGTGCGCACTACCCTTTGCAGGGCCTTGCGGCTGCGGGCGGTACTGTTGCCGTACCAGGTGGTGATGCAGCCAGTCAGCAGACTCTCTATGGTGCAGGTGTAGAAGCGTGTGAGGATGTGGCGGTTCATTCCAAACCTCCTCAGCCGTCGCAGGAAGAAAAGGCGCTGATGAGCCTTCTTCACAACGGCCTCGGAGTGGACGGACCATGAGAGTTCCTCTGTGATGTGGACACCGAGGAACTTGAAGCTGCTGACTCTCTCCACCGGTGCTCCATCGATGGTGATGGGGCGGTGTTCTCTCTCATTCCTCCTGAAGTCGACCACCAGCTCCTTGGTCTTGCTGACGTTGAGGGAGAGGTTGTGCTCCTGACACCACCGTGTCAGAGTGTGCACCTCCTCTCTGTAGGCCGTTTCATCATTGTCGGTGATAAGACCTACCACCGTCGTATCGTCAGCAAACTTGATGATGGTGTTGGAGCTGTGGGTTGCCACACAGTCATGTGTGTACAGGGAGTACAGGAGTGGGCTGAGAACGCAGCCCTGAGGGGCTCCAGTGTTGAGAGTCAGTGATGATGAGATGTTACTGCCCATTCTGACCACCTGGCGTCTGTTTGACAGGAAGTCCAGGATCCAGCTGCATAACAGGCTGTTTAAGCCTAGAGCCCGGAGTTTCCCGTCAAGTATGGAGGGCACAATGGTGTTGAATGCTGAGCTGTAGTCCACAAACAGCATTCTCACATACGTGTTCCTCTTTTCCAGGTGGGAGAGAGCAGTGTGTATAGTGGATGAAATGGCATCATCAGTGGAGCGGTTTGTGCGGTATGCAAACTGCAGTGGGTCCAGTGAGGGGGGGAGAACAGAGCAGATGTGGTTTCTGACTAGTCTCTCAAAGCATTTACTGATGATGGGGGTCAGAGCAACAGGACGCCAGTCGTTTAAGCAGGTGGTTTTTGACTGCTTAGGTACAGGCACAATGGTGGACGTTTTAAAGCATGTGGGGACCACAGACAGGGAGAGGGACAGGTTAAAAATGTCCGTGAAGACTCCAGCCAGTTGGTGCGCGCACGCTCTGATCACACGGCCGGGAATGCCGTCTGGACCCGCAGCTTTACGGACGTTCACCCGCCGGAAGGATCGGGTTACATCCGCGACAGATACAGAGAGTGCACTAACCTCTGTATCTTCAGCCGCGAGCGCTCTCTCCGCGAGGGCGGTGTTAGTTCCCTCAAAGCGAGCATAGAAGGTGTTGAGCTCGTCCGGGAGAGAGGCAGCGGTGTTCACGGTGGAGTTTGTGTTCCCTTTATAGTCCGTGATGGTGTTAATTCCCCTCCACATGCTTCTGGAGTCGGTGGTGTTGAACTGTCCTTCAATCTTGTCCCTGTACTGCCGTTTTGCTGCTCTGATGGTTTTCCGGAGGGCATAACTTGCTTGTTTATGCTCCTCCGCGTTACCGGAGTTAAAAGTGAAGGTCCGCGCATTGAGTGCCGCGCGAACATCCCCATTTAGCCACGGCTTCTGGTTAGGGTACAGCCGAATTGTTTTGGTCGGAACAACGTCATCTACGCACTTCCTGATGAAACACGTTACGCTATCAGCGTAAACCTCGATGTCGTCATCAGAGGCCGACCGGAACATCTCCCAGTCCGCGTGATCAAAACAGTCCTGTAGCATAGAATCTGATTGGTCCGACCAGCACTGGATGGTTCTGAGGGCGGGTGCTTCCTGTTTGAGTCTTTGCCTATATGCGGGCAAAAGGAGGATGGAAGCGTGATCCGATTTGCCAAATGTTGGGCGCGGGAGGGACTTGTAACAATCCTTGAAGGGAGAGTAGCAGTGATCTAAGACGCGGTTCCCTCGCGTGTTGAAGCTAACATGTTGGTGGTATTTAGGTGCGATGCGCTTGAAGTTGGCTTTGTTAAAGTCTCCGGTCACAATAAACGCAGCCTCAGGATAGAGGACTTGATTTCAGTGGGAAATTGAATCACTGTTTGGAAATCATGCATTTTATGAGCTCAGAGGGCCTGTGTGTTTGTGGGGTTTAGTGCGGTTTGCCTCAAACTATAAACTAAAAGGAGTATTTTTAGACCATTACGTCTGTGCTCCTGAAGTCAGTTTTCTGACGAAAATGCAGGTCTGTGTTGACCACTGTGGTTTCTGACCAACATCTGATTTATATCTAATATTTGTGTTTCTTTGTGTGCATAAATTATGCAACATTTGGTTTGCACAAGTAGAAGATTAAAGAGGACCTATTATGCCGTTTTTCAAAGTCTTGATGTTGTTTCTGGGCTCTACTAGAATAGGTTTTTATGCTTGAATGTTAAAAAAAAATGTTTTTTATTCATTTTTTTTTTTTTTTTTTTTTACAACATTGGAGTGATTTTCAATACACTACCTCAACCAGGCCCCGGCCCTTTATTCTGCGTATGCCTTGGGTGGGAATTATTTAAATGAGGAATATTGTGACGTGTTCATTCCCGGAAGAAAAATCAAGACCACAATGGAGGCGTTTCAGGGAGTTCAGAAACAGTGACACTGATAAAGAGTATTACTCCCACTGGAGGGACTTTCATGCCCAAACAGCAACATTACACAATACACACTAAAGAAAGTTGAATATGGAAAAATGCATAAATATGACCCCCTTTAAAGAATGATATCCAGATCGTACAAAATGGAGCTTGAGTGATCGAATGGAATTCAAGCGTAGTTCAGGCAGACCACTGATCGCTAAATGATGTCAGCTGACGCTCAGCTGATTTGTTACTCCACCTACTCTAATCATCTATAGTATTTAAGCTCATTCAAACTCATGTTCCTCAGTCTGTCGCACAGACATTTACACCCTAGAGATAATAGTCAGCCACACAGCCTACATGCGACTACTTAAAGTCTTATTCCTCACCTTGCTTTGCGTGACCATGGCGTGCTCCGATACGGAAGAACATGCCATCTTCTCTGTGGACCTGTCCGAGGAAACTCAATCTAACCTCGTAGACCTTGATGAAATATCCATAGAAGCCCAACCACCTCCAAGACGAAGCTCCAGATTAGCTGCAAAAACTTCATCTATCGAGGATTGGCCTATTGAGAAAATTCTTCCTGCACTTTATAAACGGAATATTCAAATTCCGCCAAATGCCAGTCATGAGGATCTATTCCAGCTCTTCTCAGAAACTGCACCGGATCAAGAGCCTATTTCACCATCAGAAGTCTCCACTCCACGACCTTCCGGACGGAAAGCGTCACAAAAAAGGAAACATTCGTCAATCGAGTCTCTTTCAGCGCACATCTCCAAACAAACGAAGTCCTCCGCATCTCGTCCTGAGCCTCAGCCTAACGAAGCAGTCCTAAATGCCTTATCTTCAATTCAAAATGTCTTATCTAACATGGATGTAAGGCTACAAGCACTTGAGAATCAGCCACACACCACCTTTTCTCCGATTCAGAACGCTTCAGGAATTCACCATCAGGCGACGCTCGCCGGTGATTTTACGTCTCACGGAAGTCTCGAATTCCTGCCAAGAAGAACACTCAGCTCCGCAGTTCCAACAGCTTCACCTGGAGTGCCATTCTTCCCACCAGCCGCAGCAATCACTCCTCAGTTGAAGACTCAAATTCTGGCAGGTAACGATATTAATTTAGTAAAGATATTGTTATGCTCTGAATCTAGCGATAAACGAATCGTTGACTGTGGTGACGTATCTGTGATACTAAAAGAAAGTGACCCCAGACTCTCTAAGAGCCTCACAATGGCCGAATTTAACATTGCTTTTGGAGTGTTTAGAGACATTATTTGCGAAATTCAACCTGAAAGAAGGCAAGAACTGGACACTTACCTGGCTATAATTTCAGATCTAGCTATGTCCTACGGCGGTACGCTGTTTTACGACTATCACAAGTCTTTCTCTGCCAAAGCAGCCATGTATATTCAGCGTTTCAACCAGAGACTGGACTGGTCAGTTGTTGACTTAGCATTAATCAGCAGACACTTCACTGGGCACCGCACCCTCTCATGTTCGCTATGTGGTTCATTTTCTCACACGTCTTCCTTGTGTCCCAAAGTATCTATCTCGGCTGGCACTACTTCCAGGCCGGATGTCGGGGAAAGTTCTCAGGTGGTGAAACCGGCAGTCTTTACACCCCTTTGTTTTCGCTATAATGAGAACGTCTGTAATCGATCTAACTGTAAATTTATTCATGTTTGCAGCTATTGTGGCGACAGTCACCCAAAGACTGTTTGTCCTCGAAGAAACAGTCGTTTCAAAAAACAATAAAAGCTGTTCCATCTACTCCTATCAACACAAGTGAACTCAAGAAAGCTTTACAAAATCACCCTAACCGTTGTTTCGTGAGCTACCTGTTAATCGGTTTGCTGAAGGGTTTTTTTTGCCGGTTTAGCGTTTCTTCCTCCCTTCTCGTATACATGTAGCAATCTTCAATCTGCTATCAAAGAGACTAATATAGTAGATCGTTTATTAGAAAAGGAAGTAGCTAAAGGTTACATGATCGGCCCCTTTTCTGAACCTCCTTTTAACGTGTTCCGTATAAACCCTATCGGTATAGCAACGCGAAAATACTCCGGTAAAAAGCGGTTAATAATAGATCTTTCTTCTCCTCATTCTAATAATGGAGTTAAAAGTATCAATAGCTTGATTCCATCCGAACCCTTTTCTCTTTATTATGCATCCATCGATCATGCCATTAAATTCATTAAAACTGCCGGCAAAGGTGCTTGGTTAAGCAAAGCTGATATAACCGATGCGTTTAAAATTATGCCCCTTCACCCGTCCCAGTGGCACCTTTTCGGAGTTAGGTGGCGCAATAAGGCATACTTCGCAGTTAGGCTTCCTTTTGGTTGCAAAAGTAGCCCGCACATTTTTAACACTCTATCTGAAGCTTTGTGCTGGATATTATCCAACAATTGTAAATTGCCGTTTGTGCTCCACCTACTGGACGATTTCTTAGTTATTGATTATCCACATTCTCAACCAAATCACTCCTTTCTTGCACTTAAACAAACATTTGCTAAACTCGGCGTTCCTCTGTCGGAAGAGAAAACCTTAGGTCCTGCGCGCAAATTAGAATTTTTAGGTATCATATTGGATTCTACCAATATGCAAGCCTCTTTACCTTTGGATAAATTAAATCGTATCAGAGAATTTATACAAGCTTTTCTGCTAGCTTCATCAGTAACCAAACGAGAACTTCTCTCTTTATTAGGGCACCTTAATTTCGCTATGAGGATTATTCCACAGGGTCGTACTTTCATTTCTAGACTTCTAGAAATTTCAAAATCAGTCAGTAATCTTCATGATTCAGTATATTTAGATGAAGGCTGCAGGTCAGACTTGGCATTTTGGGCCAAACTTTGCAAATCTTGGAACGGTTTGTCATTTTTCTACCATGATCATTATGAAACGTCCCCTGACCTACGTTTTTTCACTGATGCAGCCCCCTCCATAGGTTTCGGAGGTATATTTCAGAACCAGTGGTTTGCTGATTCATGGCCTATCGAAATTTCAAGTTTGCCTTCTGATCTCCATTCTACAGCTTTATTAGAACTATATCCTATTGTAGTTGCATCTATTATTTGGGGAGAACAGTGGTGCAGAAAACAAATTGTAGTGTTCTGTGATAATAATGCTACCGTTAACATTATTAATAAAGGACGCTCTTCAGTTCCTTTCATTAATAAATTCATGAGACGTCTTACCTGGTCATGTGTACTGGGTAATTTCACTTTGCGAGCAGCGCACATACCAGGTTTAGACAATAAAATTGCTGACTCATTATCTCGATTCAAATTTCAGGAATTCAGACGGTTATGCCCAGATGCGTCCCCTTCAAGCCTCCTCTGCCCTCCCTTCAGTCTAACAGTTCTCGACTAAATGACTCCCTAGGTCATCTGATATCATCAGCTAATCAGTACATGAGATTAGGACTGGCAAAATCCACATTAAAAACGTATGATTCTGCCTGGACTTACTATTCTTCATTCTGTGTTGCACATGCAGTTTCAACTGTTCCAGTCAATATTCCTGTTGTACGTGCTTTCATCGTCCATTGTTTTGAGTCTAAAAAATTGCAGCCTTCATCCATTAAAGCATTACTATCAGGAATTCAATTCCATTTAAGATGTTTGGTTCCCGAGACTCAAAGCCTTCTTAAAGACCCCTCCATCATCCTCCTCCTGAATGGTCTTAAAAAGGAAAGTCCAGCCATTAATGATAAACGTTTACCTTTCACACTTCCTCTAGTCCATCTTATGGTTTCTCAGCTGCGCACGGGTTTCTTTAGCCCATATACTAATGCACTCCTAGAAGCGGTATTTCTTTCGGCTTTTTATGGTTTTCTGAGATGTGGGGAATTTACTGCACGTTCAAAACATTTCAATCCTTCCCAAGACCTCTCATTAGAAGATATCTCACTTAAATCTAACTATTTTGAAATTCACCTTAAACACTCAAAAACAGATAAAGAAAAGAAAGGTGTGTTTGTAACCATTTCTCGTACTAATTCTGAATTTTGTCCCCTCTCTTCCATGGTCCGGTATCTGAACTACCGTGCTCTTGCACATTCCAACGAGCCTCTGTTTTTCACTGAGGATGAGAACATCATGACAAGATGTTGGTTCACACATCACCTACGTCTTCTTTGCCAACATTGTGGTCTCGCCCCTAACCTCTACACAGCGCACTCATTTCGCATCGGAGCAGCCACATAAGCTGCTTCTACCATCCCTGCTCCTATGCTCCAAAGAATGGGACGATGGACATCCTCTGCTTTCCAGTGCTACATTCGCCCAGGAACTAACGACATCTTGCAAGCACAGAAATCAATGAGTCACTATATTTAAATTTAGACATAAACTGTTATGATCAGTAATGACAATCATCATGTGTAAAAAAAAAAAAAAAAAATTAGTTTGTTGGGGGTTTGATAATAAATGCAGAGTTATCTAAGTATCAAGTGTAGTCTTGCTTATATTCTTCCGATCACGCATGATCGGATTCCGAATTTAGCTCAAGGAACCGCGTTCCATACCCTATTTGAGGTACGCTACCTCCAGTTGATATTGAGGAGCCGCGCTCCTCTTAGACACGCTGTCTCTAGTAGTTAAGTTCTGACGTATAGAATTTAACAACGTTATTGTGTTGGGGGATTATGTTTCAGGGATGTATCTCAAGCTGTCTTGTATGGCAGCTCGAGCATCTTTGAGCCTAAGCCTTTCGCCAAATCAAAGATTGTCAATAAATTTCATTCTCAAAAGTGGTCCTGACTGAAATGGAGCTTGAGTGATCGAATGGAATTCAAGCGTAGTTCAGGCAGACCACTGATCGCTAAATGATGTCAGCTGACGCTCAGCTGATTTGTTACTCCACCTACTCTAATCAACTATAGTATTTAAGCTCATTCAAACTCATGTTCCTCAGTCTGTCGCACAGACATTTACACCCACCTCCACCCCTTCACCTCCTAGTATCTTTATTATAGAGTATTGGATTCTGTGTAGAAATCTATTGTTATCATTGTATCTCTTTATGTAAATACGTGCTAAGAAACTTTTGGTTATTAAGAAGGCTGGGGATTATGTTTCAGGGATGTATCTCAAGCTGTCTTGTATGGCAGCTCGAGCATCTTTGAGCCTAAGCCTTTCGCCAAATCAAAGATTGTCAATAAATTTCATTCTCAAAAGTGGTCCTGACTGAAATACATTTGTGACCACAGTCTGCTGTTTTTCGACGTCATTTTCTTGCCAACAAAAAGGTACTGATTGAACACGAAACCAGCAACACTTGCGCAATGAAGTCAAAGAATCCAAAAATGGGGCTAGAGAAAAATCTATTGTTTTATTTGCCCAAGCGTTTCGGGCCACAGGCCTTCATGTCAAGTCCAGTCACCTTTATTTATATCGCGCTTTATACAATGCAGATTGTTTCAAAGCAGCTTCACAGTGTAAACAGGAAAAAAATGTAACAGAATTTGATTCGGCTGTACAGCCCTTCTGGAGAAAACGGTGATATTATCCAGCTCAGTTCAATTGACCTATCAGTAAGCCCCGCCTCCCTTAGTTACTGTTGCTAACTCAGGCAAACAAGCGCAGTCTGTGACACAGAAGGACCACCTCTCGTTGAGGAGCATTCAAGTGGGACTTAAATATATAAAAGATTTTAAAATAAATATGGTGGGAGATTAATTTGGAAGCTAGAGGCACTGAAAAGTAGACCTTTTTTGTTTGTGTTTTTGACCTACACTGTTAACATTACATGACGTGAGAACAGTTTGTTATTTCGGTTTGTATGTTAGCAGGGACTCACAAACTTTAATTGTAACTTAATGAGAGTATGACAATACTCTCAGGATACCTGGAATCAGTCTTGCAGTACCCCAGACGGTATATCTACCCTTGTGAAAAAGGTGAAAATTGTATTGAAAGTGTACTTTTTGTGTACTTAAAATCTTAAAAGTATACTTTTTAAAAAGTGCACTTGCAGATAATATGATATAATTAAAATTAAAGGCCACTTAAGTGTACTTAAAGAGAATACACTTTAATGACAATATTTATAAACACACTTAAGTGCACTTTTAATAAGTGCACTTTGTAATAATATCCAATTAATTTTTACTTAAGGAAAGTACACTTTCATGGCAATATTTATAAACACACTTAAGTGCACACTGTGACGCTGCGGGAATGTATGAGAAGGAAATCGAGTCAGCCGACCTGCTATATGTAACTGATTCTGAACGAACTCGTCTTTGAGATGAACGATTTCTAACGCATTTTTAGTCAATAAAATGTTAATACAATAGTACATATTTGACCATTAATTTTGTGACATTATAAGGGAAGCCGAGCTTCCCTTGCAGTCTTAAAAAAATCGCCACTGCTCTATACCAAGTAGGCCTTCGTGAACTTCTGACGGACCAAGTTCAACTCCGGAGAACTAACTCCTGAGGACGGGAGGACAATAGTCCAGTACTCTGCTAATGGAACAGCAGCGTTCTTGATAGTGTTATTCAGTGTAAATATGTATATTTTAGGCTACAATAAAACGAAATATATGATAAAACACCACTCTGCCTCTTTTCATTTTCATTAAAAAAATATTAAACATATAGCCACACAAATAGCAGGCAATGTTATTGCATGTATATTTATAACAAAACGAAATATTAAAAACCCTGCCTCTTTTCGTAAAAAAAAAAAAAAACATTAATATGTGGTTCAGACAAGTGTGATTATCACTGTAATACAATTAATTATGACATAAAACACAACCCAGTCTATTTTTGTTAAATGTCAGTTTATGTATTTAATAGCCTAAAAATATAAAGTTATGAAACTTCACTTTGCCCTCAGTCAAAACGATTTGCCACGGAACAAATTATAGATTCATGAGACCAAAGATCAGCCGTTAGAAGACGAATTATATCTGAAGACATCCGAGCCAGCGGCAGGCGTCAGAAGGACTAGCCGTGTTAAGTCTGCTCTGGGTGGGGATCAAATTTTCAAAAAGGCGCTCTCTTTATAAATAAACCACAGATTTGAGCTTTAAACAAGTACATTCTCACCTGAAAAAGTCTTAAAACTAAATTTTGTGAAACATTAACAGTAGTATTTTTAAATTACGAGGGGTTTCTCATCCGCTATTGACGTTCGCTTGTTGGTGCGAGATGCATTCTGGGATACCGGTCTGTCTGAAGTCCACAAGTCTCCTCTCGATGCATCCTCGATAAAAGGGGCGGATCAAGGACACATCTGGGGATTTGAACTGTACTTGTCTATGGCTAGATGTGAACTTTGAATTGGAACAGTACTTGGCAGTAACTGATGACGTTTCACAATTGACGACTGATGGCGATTCCTTCCGTCCTCTGGAGTTCGTTCTCCCGAGTCGAACTTACAAGTCTGAACTACCAAGGACGCAAGTCAGAAGTTTGTGTACTAGGTATTGAGAAACGGCCCTTGTCTAGTCCTCATTTCACTAATTGTGCTCACCTGATCCTCATGTGCTCTGGTCCTTTTATATTGTGCTACTTTCCCTCATGTCCTGGCTGGTTCGTTGCGTTTGTGTGCATTCGTTGTTTGGCTTATCTTGTCCTTTTGATAGCTGTTGCTCTTGCCAAGTTATAGTTCTTAGCCTTATTTTCCCTAGCCTTATTTTTTGGTTTTCTCTAGCTTTGATTTTGTTTCTCTCTAGTTTAGTGGTCTTATTTTTCTCTCTCTAGTTTCCTGCAAGGTTGCAATTTTGTTTTTTTTTTACTTTTCTTTGTTTCTATTTCCAGTCTTTTATTTATAGTATTTATTTAGCTCCTCTTGTTTGTTATAGTTTTTTAATTATCTCTTTTTGTTTTCTTTTTAGATTTCTGATACTTAGTTGCAGTTTCCCTATTTCTTAGGTTTTATTTTTGCTCTTGTTTATCTCTTGTTGACTTGTCGTGTGTGTCTTGTGTTGGTTCCTGCCCTGTGTCCTGAGTCTCCCTTGGCCACTGTCTGTTTATCCTTGGCAGTCAAGACTGGAGCTGATTCTGGGAGAGGACATCAAGTCTCAGTTTCCTGGTGTTCCTGTCTGGGTTTTCCCACCATCGCCCTGCCTGGTGTTGCCTCCCAAGCCATCCTCAAGTTCATGGTCTCCCTGGACTGGTCTCAGTGGTGTCCTCCCTGCCTGTCATCGTGGTGTCTGTCCCCTGCCCTGCTGTTTGAATTCACACCTTGTCACTTCCTTGTTGTTGCTGTCTAGAGTCTTGTTAATAAAGTCTTTGTTGTTCACTCTGCATCTGGGTCCTCAGTTTCAGAAACCCCATAATCAAATCACCTTTATTTATATAGTGCTTTTTACAATGTAAATTGTTTTAAAGCAGTTTCACAGGGGTAACAGGAAAATAATGCAACAGAATTTGATTCGGCTGTACAGTCGCTCTGGAGAAAACAGTGATGTCATTCAGTTCAGTTCAATTATCATACAGTGACAATTGGGCGGATCAGTAAAATAGTTGTGTCCCCAACTAAGCAAGCCAAAAGCCAAAGGCAAGAGGGGACAGTAGCAAGAAACCAAAACCCCATCTGGTGGCAGGATGGACAAAAAAAACCTCGGGAGAAACCAGGCTTAGTGCCAGTTCTCCTCTGACCAACGAACGGGTTCAGGCAACATTACAAGTCAGAAGCCAGCCGCATAGGGTTATTTCGGGGAGGAGACGGGATGGAGATGCATGTAAGCACAATCTGTTTTTTCATAAAGGGAATTTACATTTACATTTATGCATTTGGCAGATGCTTTTATCCAAAGCGACTTACAGTGCCCTTATTACAGGGACAATCCCCCTGGAGCAACATGGAGTAAAGTGCCTTGCTCAAGGACACACTGGTGCTGACCGCTGGGATCGAACCAGCAACCTTCTGTGTATCAGTTCCATGGTTTAACCCACTGGACCACCATCTCAATTTTGCACAGGTTCTGGCGTACGCATGGTTTTATAAATCTGAAAACTTTTGTACAACCGCAAGATCTAGCTTTTGGCCTTACGCACACTTTTAGGATGAAATCTATGGAAAATGTTATACATGAGGCCCTTGGACTGCATGTTTGTGCTAAATACGGTGTATTCAGGCTTTAGCCATAAAATGCTATGAGGAACGTAAATTAGCACATGTGTCAGGGAATGTCAAAACATCTCAGAGGCCCCAAAAAAGCCTCAGGGTCAACTCCTGAGGGTTATATTCATAAATCATCTATGCCAGTGTTTCCCCTACCATTTTTTTGGGGGGCCAGCCCATCTGAAAGAATGACAAAAAATATTTGTGATTAAGGTTGACAATAAGGACAGCCCGATGGTCCGGTGCCAGCATGGAAGACACTCTGGCCAGTTTTAAGCCTTGACAATTTAAAGATTCAAGCGCACAGACGAGAAAGTGTCGCTCAGTTTGCTACTCATGAAGTGCACTAAAACACATCCTAAGCGCGCCCACGCGTCTCACAGCGTGCAAAAATTCACACAAAATTATGTGTACAAAATGCCTGTCTTGTCAAGTATCATCCTAAACATAGTCGGTTATGTCTTAAGTAAATGTAAACATGAAATTTGCCAGTCACTGCCAGCGTTTTTGGTCATTTTCACAAGTTTCATGGCCCACAGAGCCTCTGTTTTACTCTAGCTTCATGCAGTCTTTTTTTAATCAACACTTGAAATGTTGCAAGTTTCATGAAAAAGCAACATTTTGAGCATAAAGCTGAGAAAATCACGTTTTTGCAAAAGACTGACGTTACATCCGGATGTGATTCAGAACACGAGTAGATTGAGCTCAGCAACACCCCAAAAGCTTCACAGTCCTAGAGCTCGTCCTGGGTCGACATTTAATTTAGTAACATTAGGCAGTTTTGATTTATAGGCTTCCTAATGTTGATGATCGTGTTATTTTACACCTGCTGAGATATTGGTCGTTTCTGCTCCGTCTTTTCCTCGGTTTTGATCAGGAGATTCTGTACACTTTCAGGACAGGAGATGCGTAATAGCGTAAATGGCTATATAAATATCAAGATAACAAAAGACAGAAATAAATCACTAACTGCTCTTGACTGAATAACTTTTAATAAGGGTTTATTTTATTTATTACTTTTTTGTGGTGGGGCCAGTGAAAATTTTGGAAGGGCAAGTACAAATTTGAACCAGTAGAAAACATCCTTAGTATTGAGCCCATATATATTCCAAAAAACAGACACGCAAGCTCCATGTATTAACGGTAAAAATGTTGAAGAGGAACAGAGAAGGTGACAATCCTAAACAGGCAAAAATGTGTCCAATTGTGTTGTAAATAGTTGTGTGTTGTAAATAGTTGTGTGATGTGTAAATAAATGTAGTTTATATTTATTTACCAAATTTATGTGCACTCTTGCCATTTCAGCTCAGTCTAGAAATGCACCGATACAAACAACCGCCTACTGCGCGCCGCGTCTATGACAACACCATGTATCCATAACACGCCCACTCCGCGACACTAGTAGTTTCGGGAGGTCAAATGCACAAGGAAAGGGAATATGTTTTAAAATTGTTATTATGACATGAAACAATGTTCATTGAAACAAACCGTTCATAAGAATCACTTAATGAAAATCGGAAATTTGGGAAAGATTTCATTGGAAATAATTGGAATTGGAAAAGTAATAGGTGTGAGTCTTCACTTGCCTCACAATTCGATTACGATTCAGAGGGTAATGATTTGATTATGAAGCGATTCATGATACATCTTTTGCTTCAATTTTTTTATTAATAATAATTAATATATTCATAAATAACAATATAGTTATTTTTACTATTTTATCTCTATTATTAAAATTTGCGCACAGCTGCACAGGCATTTATTGTGGTGTGGAGCAGAGTGAGCGGTTTCAATTAAGTCCTATGGAAGTCAAGTTTCCATAGGAATGAACTGAAAATGTTCGCTCAGCTCCACGCCATTGGACACATTTTGTGTGCGTTTTACTTTCGCTTTCAAATTAGCTGCAATTGCTTGAATGGTGGGTTCATTATAAAAAAACAATAACTAGAAAAAAAAAACTAATCCTTTGAAAAACAAACTGACGGTGGGGGACGGTGCCGCATTGGGCAAGTGATGTAACTGGTGACACTGGTAAGTCTAATCTCACTCTGTGTTTGGATCTAACATTCGAGCACAATATGCCGTTAAAGAGAACTGAATTTGGGATTCCTTGGTGTCTGAGAGGCATCTGTCTGTACACGCTTTTTGGCTTTGTTTAAGTCAGCATGAGAAATGTATTGAGATCTTTTCTGTGGGCGAAGTAAGCATTTTAATAATTGCGCTTAATTTTCTCATTCATGCATGTTCTTTTTGTGAAAACTGAAACCGGCTTGTCTGCCTTGTGTGCTTGGAGAAAATGCCACTCATACATCCATGCTACAATATAGACTGGGGAAAATATCTGCTAGTCAGTTATCAAACAGCTATTCATCCACATATTTGAACATAGTAAATGAGTGAATGTCAGACCTCAGTATGTTCAGTTGACAGTGTGAACTCTTCAGTCCATCCGAAAGAAGCTTCACTCCTGAATCCTCCAGGTGATTGCTACTCAGGTCCAGCTCTCTCAGATGGGAGTCTGATGATTGTAGAGCTGAAGATACAGTTTCACAGCATGTTTCATCAAGACCACAGCCGTCAAATCTGCCAAAACAGAAAATTTACCCAGATTATTTTCTGATGTTCAGTGTTTTGCATAATCAGGACAGCCAGATATTTCACACAGTATTTTGACATTCAGTTGTTTAGCCATGTAGAGTTAAACCTTTGATTAAACAGCGATTAGTGAAATTACTCACAGGGCTTTTCTGCAGCATCTCACAGCTGGAAGGAGTTTTGTGTAGTCGGCTTGTGATGATGTGAACCTCTTTGGGTTGAACTCGTCCAGCACCTTCTCTGACATCAGCAGTACATAGGTCAGCACTGTGCACATTGAAGATGAGAGTTTCCTTCCTGGATGTGCATCTGAACTGAGGTATCTCTGGATTTCCTCATATAATGAATGATCCTTGAGCTCAAGTAAGCAGTAGAATAGGTTGACTGAAGCTTCATCTGAGATGTCCATGTGTAGTTTTTCTTTAATGTATTCAGTAGTTTTTGTGATGCTCTCTGTGGTGTCTTCAGTGTGTGTGAAGAGGCCTTTGAGCAGGTTTTGACTGGATTTCAGTGAAATTCCCATCAGAAACCGCAGGAACAGGTCCAGATGTCCTCTCTTACTCTGCATGGCTTTATCAACAGTCTTCTCTAGTAGCTCCTGTAATGTGATATTTCTAAAGAAGAGCCCAAGCTTTTGTTTAAATGTAGTTTGTGAATTGTCAAAGAAAAACTGAAGCTCCTGCTTGTCCTTCTTCAGGTAGCAGAGAAACACATGCACTGCAGCGAGGAACTCTTGAGCACTCAGATGCACAAAGCAGAAGACCTTTGTCGCATGAAGTCCATGTTCCTTCTTAAAGATCTCAGCAATCATTCCTGTGAACTCAGTGTCTTTACTCACATCAATACCACATGCTTTCAGATCTTTCTCATAGAATACAGTGTTTTCCTTCTTCAGCTGCTCAAACGCTAGCTTGGCTAACTTCAAAATCATTTCACTATTTGATTGCAAGTTCTTTGCACATTCTCTTTCTTCTTGTTCATCGTACTTCTGGTTCTTCATGTTCATCTGTATCAGCAGGAAGTGGATGTACATTTCAGTGAGTGTTGTGCTGATGTTTTCTGTAGTGTTCTTGATGAGAATATTCTGAAGTACTGTGGCCGTGATCCAGCAGAACACAGGAATGTGGCACATGATGTAGAGACTACGAGATGTCTTAATGTGTGAGATGATTCTGGAGGCCTGAGTCTCATCTGTGATTGTCTTTCTGAAGTACTCCTCCTTCCGTTGGTCAGTGAATCCTCGCACCTCTGTGAACAAACCCACATACCGAGGAGGGATCTGATTGGCTGCTGCTGGTCGTGAGGTCACCCAAATGAGAGCTGATGGAAGCAGCTTCCCTTTGACCAGACTTGTGAACAGCACGTCTACAGATGATCTTTCCTCAACATTGTCCAATATCCTGCTTTTAAAATTCAAAGGCAGGCGACTCTCATCAAGTCCATCAAATATAAACGCAAGTTTATATTCCTCATATAACTTCTTTCTAGGTTCTCCAGATTTTTCCAGGTCCTTCAATTGAGGATAAACTTTCAGCAGAAACTTGTGGAGATTGAACTCTTTGTCTTCAATGCTGTTAATCTCTCGGAATGGAAGCAGGAACACACAGTCTATATCCTTATTGGCTGTTTCTTCTGCCCAGTCCAGGATGAATTTGTGCACAGAGACAGTTTTTCCGATGCCAGCGACTCCCTTGGTCAGCACAATCTTTTTCTCATTCTTTTCCTTTAATAATGTAAATATATCATTGCATTGGATTGGTTTGTCCTGTGTTGGTTTGTTTTTGAAAGCATCATCAATCTTCAGAATTTCATGTTCCTGATTGACATCTTTCATATCTCCCTCTGTGATGAACAGTTCTGTGTACACAGCCTCGAGATGCACTTCATTTTCTTCCTTGCACTCAAAAATACGCTCTGCTTTCTTCTTCATGTTGTTTTTGTGATTTTTCAAGAATTTTTTCAGAATAAAATTTTCTGTTATAAAAGATTGGTGTAAGTAAATAAAACATATTTCATTGTAAGAAACATGACAAAGCTGTCACAACAGCATGATCTGAAGATCTGAAAAATTAAAATTAATTAAATTACTGTTGAAAGTATTACAGCCCCAAGGCCTCAGATTTTCCATTTAATTTACTACATATTGATAAATATATTACGCTCATGGAAGTGAATACCCTTAAGCATTCAAGGCATCCATATATATATATAATGTTTTAATGCCTAATTTGTAAACTCAGTACAGAGGACAGGGTTCATTGGTTAGTATATCACCCCTCACAGTTAACCTCCATTCTAATATGAATGCATATTAATATTATACTTTCAGATTTAAAAAGTCAGAAATAATCTTACACTAACTCTGATTTATAAAGTGAAAACTGTTAAAAAAAAATTAATTCATAGACTCTGCCTTTTGTGTGTACACAGACATTTAGGATGAAACGCACATATTTTCTGTACATTAGGCTCCTGGACTGGTGTCCAAATTCAAAATAGATCCAACCTGTTTAAATCACTTCTGAAACACTTTAAACAGGCTAGTTCAGACTGCACAGACTGACACTGAGCAATCACCAGATCACAGTCCTGCTCACAAACGGTGAATGAACATGTTCAGTGTGTGAAAATAAACAGACCAACACTAACAGACGCCAACAGAACAAAACATGGCGCTCATGTCTACTGGTGTTGGTCGACACTGTTAAGACTGTACCTTGTTCTTCTGTAAGTTTCTCTGCTGTCTTTGGGATTGTTTGTGGCTCTGTGAGGAGAGAAAAAAAAAAAAAGTAAAATATACAGATATAGACAAAATACTGAAGCTAAAGCATGTCTGCCTATCAACAGTTTGACCATAAAATGAACTGTGAGATTTAGCGGCCGCATACAGCCCTCCCTTTAGTTCTCTTCCTGAGTGTAATATAAGACACAGTCACCATAGAGAATATGTACGAGTGAAGAAACTAGACTACACTACACTAGACTAGACTAGATAGATAGATAGATAGATAGATAGATAGATAGATAGATAGATAGATAGATAGATAGATAGATAGATAGATAGATAGATAGATAGATAGATAGATAGATAGATAGATAGATAGATACACTCTAAAAAAAAAAAGGTTCTATATGGCACCAAAAGATAGATAGATAGATAGATAGATAGATAGATAGATAGATAGATAGATAGATAGATAGATAGATAGATAGATAGATAGATAGATAGATAGATAGATAGATAGTAAAAATGGACTGCATTTATATAGCGCTTTTAACAGACCAATGGCCATCCAAAGCGCTTTACACATTGCCTCACATTCACCCATTCACACAACGACGGCGGTGTCAGCCATGCAAGGCGCCATCCAGCTCGTCGGGAGCAGCTGGGGTTAGGTGTCTTGCTCATGGACACCTTGACACTTGGTCAGGTGGAACCGGGGATCGAACCACCAACCTTCCGGTTTGTAGACAACTGTAGATTAAATTTTACTATTAAATGTTTTTTATTATTAGTATTCATAATCAGTTTATATTATGCATTTTTATTATTATTCTTTATTAATACTCACTATCATTTGTTTTAATCATTATTATTTAGTGTGCATTTGTATTAATATTATTTACTAATATTCATTATCATTTGTGTTGTATCATTCATAATTATTATTATTTGTATTGCATTATTATCTAGTCAGAGTAAGTCTGAGCACATGAAGTGTGAGAGACAGGAATATGTAGCATAAGGTTTCAATTATGCACATGTGACTGAAGTTTTCTGTAAGAAAGTATTGCTGTTGTTTTCCTACGAATGCATATGACATGTCACAAGTTCTCTTTAAGACATATTTGGAACAATGAACAACAAGTTTCTCTATGCATATGTTCTAGGGTATATTGTGCCACGTGAAAGCACGAGGTATAGCATAAACAACCTGTTTTTCTGGTAAACAATTATTTCACTGTTTAAGCAACCTATAAAATCCAACTGGGTGTCCAGGAAGACAGAGAGAGAACGTTGGAATGAAGACCATCCTCAGATATTGTCTCTCTCCCTATGTCTGACTTACAACAATAAAATATATCTCTTGGCAAGATAACTGGTGTCCGGTCCTGTGAATTAAACCACGGGGGAAAAAGCTTAATTTTTAAGTCTACAATTTGGCGTCACGGAACAGGATTGCATCTTCAGCCATTTGTCTCAGCTAATCAGGTAAGACTTTTTTTCTTTCTAAATAGTTCTAAGTCTGCCTGATGATGAGAGACATTGACTGAAACTGCTGAAAAGAACTGTGTTATTTGAATACCAGTTGTGTTGCCAATGAATATATGTGTCAGACATAGTAAAAGTAATTAAAATAATTAAATTTGATTTGGCTTATTTAAGTTGCTCAGATCAGTGGACCTTCCAAAAAATATTTGAATGAAGCTGGGGTAAAAGTGGATCTTGGTTAAAGACCATTTAGTCAAATTTCCGATAGAATGAGCCATAAGGCGATTCAGCAATTAGCTTGACATGGCTGCGAGGTGGTGAATATGGCGGATCTGCAATAATTGTGATTGCAGAATTTATCCTAAAATATTTCACACACCACAGATCCGTGCTGTTACAGACAGACGGGGAAGGTGTCAAGTGGTGTTTGGATTAAAAGCAGTTTAAAGTGGCGGATCTGGATTCGAAAGCGGAATCCTGTTTATGAAGAATCCTAAAACGTTTAAACGTGCTGAAGTAGCTGAAATCGCGGGCGGCATTCTGATTTTGACAGTTAAGCTGTTCAGTATTTGAGGAGAGAGAAATTGATCTGAGTTCAACTTAATAAAGAAAAAAAAAAAAAAAAAGAAAAAAAAAAAACATAAGAAATTTATCTGAGTTAAACAAAAAAAGGAAGAAAAACAACTGAAATATATAAGAGAAACATTTATTTTTGATTCTTCACCTCTTTTTGTTCCTTCAGTGATTAGGAGGGAAAGAGAGACAAACAGGGCAGCCCGTCCCTTCAGAATTTACCCTATAGGCACACATATCTTCTTCTTCACACACACACACACACACACACACACACACACACACACACACACACACACACACACACACACACACACACACACACACACACACACACACACACACACACTTATACAGTCCTTTGCAGATCCACACACACACACACACACACACAGTATACATATAGCTTAGAGAAGGACAGAGAGGAGCGAGGTAGCCCCTCCCTTGGAGATCCTCTCACACACACAGACATACCAAAGCCCTGCTGTTTTAAGAGCACAGACACAGAAGTGACCAGTGTTTGCAAAATGACAGAAAGTAGCTATAATTGCAAAACAATTTCTTCATGGTATCTGGAAAAGAAGAAAAAGAAGCAAACTAAGTTTTTGAAAAAAGGACTTGACATTAATGCATCCATGGATGAGCAGTTAAACTGGTTCAAGACCCAAAAAGACTCTATCAAGTTAAAAGTATTTCCAATAATGGCAGCTAATTGGATCATGAAACAAGGAGGAGTTTGTTGTGGTATTGATGGTTGTCCAGTTCCACTTGCTGAAGCAATGAAGCCACAAGTTGAAGCATATAACAAGTTGAGTAAAATCATGTCTATCACATGTACAGAAAAGGAAAACATCACCAGTGATGATTCATTTGATCCAGATTGGACAGATATAATAGCTGAAGCGGAAAGGAAATATTCACAAACATCAGCAAAATCACCAACAACTGTAACACCACCTGTTTACAAGCCAATTTATCCAACTTTGCCTGAACAATGTACAAGTTACTCTAAACCTCTGATGCAGCCTCAAGCTTCAAGCTCGAATGGAGTTCGGGTTGACAAAATGTATATTGCTTCTGCACAAGCAGCTCCAATTATTACCAGATCTAAATCAACCCAACCCAACAGAGACATGCTGCGATGTACTCCTGCTCGTACTTGTGGATCCGAATGGGGGGATGAGACAAGAGATGACGACATGATCACAATTGATAAAGTCGATCCTGAATTGTCTCCACTGGCTATCAAAAAGGAACAATCTGAAATGATGACAGAAGAGAGACCATTCACACCAGGAGAACGTCAAGCCATTCTCACAGCTTTGCCTCCTCTGAAAAGACAAGATCCAAACACAGAGTTTTGGCGAGAATTAGATTCCTTGATTGAAGCACATCAAATGACACTAAGAGACATACACACCATTGTGAAAGCTAAAATCCCAAGAGACCGATGGGAGCGCTTGCCAGCGTCGATAACAACAGCCCAATGGATGGACTTGTGGGTAGATGGCCAGGGGCGACCCCTGGGTCTTTGGCAAGCATTAGATGGATTCCGAAAAGAAATCCAAGAGATCTTGGGCAGCGGTAAAATCCCTTTCACATCAGTGACATTGATTAAGCAAAAAGACGATGAATCTCCAGATGAATATGCCTTGCGCAAATGGAATGCTTATGAAAGATGGGCCCTCTGTGCTAAGAAAGATCCAGACAGAGATGATGTACAGTTTACTGACACACTCGTGGAAGGCTTTAGCTCAAAGTACCAACAAGCTTTGTCACTTGGAGTCAACCCAGGAGAAACATTTGACCAAATTATGCAATGGGCTGGTCGCCTAGAGATGGCTATGAGATCAAACAAGGATGAAGGAAACAAGTCAAATCGAAGAGGAGTGGCGTCAGTTCAACTTAACGGTTGCCGCAATTGTGGAAAGCCTGGCCACTTCAAAAGAGACTGTTGGGCTAAAGGAGGAGGAGCAGAAGGGAAAGGTCCATCATTTAGACAGGTCAGTGTGAAAAACAAGGATGAAACCCCTCAAGGGAAGATGTGGACCGAAGAGCAAGTCCGTCAGCTTATTGAGGGAATTATGCGTCCGCAATAGGAATCAGCGGCCCCCTGTATGAGTAAGAAGAGTGACAATCGACTTTTCATTCCTGCACAAATAGGGGGCCACCCATGTGACTGCCTCTTAGACACAGGGGCTTCGATTTCGATAACTGACCTGAACTTACCTACAACACATGAAACAATGGAAGTTGAAGGAGTTGGAGGAGAAATCACAACATTTCGCAAAAGTATACCAGTTACTCTGCAAATACATGAAGATGAAGTCTTATGGACATCTTTCTGGGTGGGGCCGAATTCACAAGGAAGCCTCATTGGCATGGATATTCTTCCATTGTTGAACATGATCATATTCACTGACAGTCGTCAAGTCGCTACAACAGCTGGAATAATACCACATGAAGATCGCACATGTAATATAAGTTCTGTTGGTGTGGCAAAACCAATCATCAGAGACTGGGGAAAAGAAGGTGTGTGGGGTCTTCTGTGTAGCTTATATCCAGATGTTTGGGCTAAACACAAATTGGACTGTGGAAAAGCCAACATTGATCCTATTGTGATTGAGGGACCGATACATGCCCCTCATAAACAATACCCCATCCGACCTGAAGCAAGACAAGCCGTGGAAGAGATAGTGGCAGACTTGGAAGCTGAGGGGATCGTCAGACAAACTTCATCTACTACCAACAGCCCCGTCTGGCCGGTAAAAAAAAAATTGGATAATTCATGGCGATTAACGATTGATTACACAAAACTTAACAGTGTAACACCAAAACCACACCCTATTGTGGCTAATCCTGCTACCATTCTGAATGATATTCCAGGAAATGCAAGAATTTTCACAGTACTAGATGTGCTGTCCGCTTTCTGGTCTATACCTATCGACGAAAGATCTCAAGAGAAATTGGCCTTCACCGTGGGCGCAAAACAGTATGTTTGGAATAGACTCCCACAAGGTCTTAATCTTTCTCCAGTTGTATTTCATAGAGCTCTGGACCAATTCTTAACTGAGCGAAAAGCTGAAATTGAGAGCTCAGGAAGTGTTTGCCTCCAATATGTTGATGACTTGTTGATTGCAAGCCCAGATTAAAACAGTCATGTATCAGCTCTGAACATTGTTCTACAAGCTCTTAGGAAAGGAGGATTCAAAGTCAACCCAGACAAAGCACAGCTGGCCAAAACTAACGTGATCTACCTAGGCCAAGAACTATCTGTCGATGGAAGAAGAATGACAACGGAGCGAGTAGAGGCATTACGGCAACTCCCAAAACCTCTAACAGTTACAGGAATGCGGAAAGTGATGGGACTTTTCAACTATTGTCGTCAGTATATACCTGATTTTGCCAGCATCACTAGCCCTCTCATTGACCTGTACAAAGGAGGAAAACCTGGAGTGGAACAGATAACCTGGACACCAGAAGCTGAGGAAGCATTTACTTCTATGAAAGAGAAACTGATTTCAGCCCCAGCCTTGGGACTTCCTGATGGTCGGTTGCCATTTCATTTGTGGACCAGGGTGGGAGATGAGACCTACTCAGCAGTACTGTGTCAAAAACCAGGTGATCGGTACAAACCAGTCGGATACTTTTCCACAAAGATTCCTGTCACCATGATAGGTCAACCACGATGTATACAAGCCCTCGATGGTGCCACATGGGCAGTGAATGCTGTGGAAAATCTGATAGGAGCACAAACTATCATATTGCACACACCGCACAGTATAGTGACGCTGTTGAACAACACAAACATCAAGACTATCACTGATGCGAGGAGAGCAAAATGGGAAGCGACTTTGCTGAATAAGGATTTGAGAGTGGAAATCATCAGAGACACCTCCCTTAACCCTGCAACAATGATGCTGGAACCGCATGAGGGAATACCACACAAGTGTGAAAAACAAGTAGAAGAAGAAACCCTTGGTCCAGTCAATCCAATCCCTCTTGAAAATCCAGACCAAGAATTATGGGTCGACGGATCCAGTTACTACGTTGATGGAAAGCGACATACTGGATGGGCTGTTGTGGAGGCTGATGGAACTGTTGTGAAGAAAGGAGCTCTTTCTGGACAGTTTTCAGCACAAGCAGCTGAACTCACAGCACTTACAGAAGCTCTTGAACTATCAGAAGGAGATCGAGTCAACATCTATACAGATAGTCGTTATGCTTTCGGCGTGGTCCATGACTACCTTGCCCTATGGAAAAGACGTGGACTCATCACTAGCAGTGGGAGCGAAATACAACATGCTTCCATAATTCGTCGTTTGATTGCAGCATGCCACTTACCAAGAGAAGCAGCTGTGGTCAAAGTAAAAGCACATCAATCTGACAAGTCCAAGGAAAGCCAAGGAAATTCTGCAGCTGATGCAGCAGCAAGAAAACAGGAAAGACAATCCTGAGCTCCATCTTTTGTCATATCAAACAGAGACAGATGAAGAGAAAGAGCAATGGATAAAAGCGGGAGCGAAAGAAGATGATCAGGGTATCTGGAGAATTCCAACAGGACAAGTGGTGATGCCTGTCGGAACAAGAAGAGAATTAATGCAGCTGTATCATGGAAAAGTGCATGCTGGAGCAAAAGCAATGAAAGCTCAAATCAGCGAGACGTGGTGGTGGCCGCGAATGATGAGAGACATTGATGATTACTGCAGGAGATGCTTGATCTGCATGAAAGCAAATGTGGGAAAATCTGTAAAGGTGCGAATGTCACATGCACCCAGACCCACAGGGCCATGGACAAATCTCCAAATTGATTTTACAGGACCTTTGTCACCCAGTGGAGGGTACCAATACATTCTAGTAATCATAGACAGATTTACTAGGTGGGTGGAAGCATTCCCTACGAAAACTTGCACTGCTGAGGCAACAGCACGAGTAATGGTGGAAGAAGTTTTTCCTCGCTGGGGTCTTCCATATGAAATTGACTCGGACAATGGAACTCACTTCACTGGAAAACTGATGAAGGAAGCAATGAAACTGATGGGGATCAAACAGAAGTTCCATATCCCCTACAGGCCAGAAAGTTCGGGTTTCGTAGAACGCATGAACCGCTCGTTAAAAACGGCTCTTACCAAGGCCATTCTGCAGACTGGCCAAGGTTGGCACAAGTTATTGCCTGCCATCTTGTGGAACTTAAGAGCAACTCCAAACAGAGTAACAGGACTGACCCCTTTTGAACTGATGACTGGAAGAGCAATGGTTCTACCTCCTGATGCTCCGCCTCCCGCAGGAACAGGAGGAGATTCCACTTTGTTCCAAGAGAAGTTACGACGCTATCTCACAATGCTGGACAAAGCTACCAAAGACAATAACAAAAAAGTGCGAGAGGCTCAGCAGCAATGGGATGAAAAACACACCACTACTGACATTCCACACATTCCCGAGTTAGGCAGTTTTGTTATGGTCAAACGTATTGCTAGGAAAGGTTTAGAGCCAAGGTGGGAGGGACCATATGAGATACTCTTAACAACAGATACAAGTGTTTGCCTAAAAGGGAAGGGTGTAGGGACAGATAGATGGTATCATTGGTCACAAGTTAAACCTTGTCTAGTGAATGAACAAAATGATAATGACGGCTTATGGCCTGAAATTGAGCAATGTTCATCCATTAGCTTTAAAGATTGGGAACAAAGGAGTGATGTTTAATTATTTTTCTGCTTCCATTTCAGGGATCATTCCCATTGACATTGCTTAGAGATGGTTGCAAGTTATTCTCGATACACAACGACGATGGTATGCTTGTTTTTAATTTTACTTGGCATGTACCAAGGAAGCCAAGCCTTATGGACTCCTCGAGTTCAAGAAATCACTAGAAATGCAACTCTGAAATCTGGCCAACATTTTACTCTACCCTTTATTTCCAAATGGGGATTATGGGATTGGGTGCCAAGCAATGATAAAGATCTTGCCAAATATCGTAAGGACATCTATGGTGGATGTAACTATCATCATCAATGTTACAAAAGCAGAGTAATCTGGCCAGTGAAAGACGGAGGATATTCTAGTAGTGGTCAAAGACGAGAAATTTGTTCAAGAAGAACAATGTGAAATTGTGGGGTTAGACCTCATAACTTCTACTAATGTGGAAATTAACTTAATTTTGAATCGTACTCACATGCTTACAATATGGGACTCGTTGGCTCTAGGGTGTATTTATCCCATAGTGTTGCCATGTGAGGGATTCCTAAGGGATACTGCCTCGAAAACGACAAGATTTAAGGGAAATTATGTAAGAGTATGGCATTCAGAAGATGAGAATGAATATTGTGAGACTGAACTAGAAACTGGAGAAATTGGACGTTGTTTTTATCTTTCTGCTGAAAAAACAAACAAAGCTAAAACATGCCCAACTACAACTATTGCGCCAGCTCATGGTATCTTGTTAGCAAAAGAAACCAAAGTCTTGATAAATGAAGCCCATATGGTGCGGCAACGTATCAATTATAATTTGATATCCCTTCTTACCGTTTATGATCAGTCATACTGTGGAAATTTCACACAAATAAGGAAATGGTTGGAAAAAGAAGTAAAATATTATACCTCTAAAGATCCATTGAATAGTCGAAGTCGTAAACCTCGGAGTATATGGGGAGATGTAGCGGGGGTATTTGGTTCTGTCAATTCAATAAGTAATACTGCTCAAATGAATCAATTAAGTGAATACACTCAGTGGGTGGGAAAAATGACAGGAAAAGGACTCACCGAGGCTCTTAAAGGTTCTTTACATATTATAGCAGCGGGTCAGCATCTTAACGATGCAGCGAAGGAATTGGCAGATGCATTAGTAAAATCATCTAATTTCGAGACACATCGTGCAGCGTGTTTATTTTTAGCTCAGAATTTAAAGGATCAAATGGTAGAGGATGTTCAAGTTATTCGAATGGGTCAAATTCCTGAACGAATTGTGGAATCTTTGTTAGTGGTTTTCGGTAAACAACTTAATTTGACTTCTGCTAAACATATTCCATTAGTCAAAATTGCTATCGATGAAGATTCTTTGTCAGGTTCTGGAACATTACCTTTATTTATGGTATGGCCTCAATATGGAAAGCGCAATATAATGACAGTTAGACAATTCCAATCAATGGGTGTTAGACAAGGTGATTCGGTGATTAGATTAGGGAGAAATGGATATTGGGCTGAAGGTGAAACACCAATGATTTCTACTACAGACTGTTGTGTTGAGGAACATGAGTGGGTAATTTGCTCCTGTTCTACAATGTTTAGTCTATCCCTTAATGGATCTGCAGTTTGGGAGGTAGTTCCTTTAGATCAAGCTACAGGTGCATGGCAGGTGTCGGAAGCACAGTGGTGTATATTACATGACGGAATAAGTGAAAATATGATATATGGAGGGAAGTTGTGTCCAATTCCTCCTGATCCATTTGCGTAGAGATTCTCTATCCTCTTCAATTGGGTGGAATTCATGTTCCACATGTGCAATTGCTGCAAGTAGAACCACAGTGGTGGAATAATGATTTAGTAGAGGAAAGGAATTATGAACTCTTTGAAATGGTTAAAAGAGTTAAGGAAAGTGTTAAAGCAGCTCAAGAGGAGGGAATTCAAGCAATGGGTCATGTTATCGTAGCAAATGGAGTAGCTAAATTGATGTCTGAGAGAAAATTAGCACAAATTCCAGGGAATTTATCATGGTCGGAATGGATAGTTTTGATTATGGTTGGAGTGGTTGTGTTCCTGTTAGTAATACAACTCATAAAATGTGTTACTAGAAGGAAAAGTACCAAACCTATCAGATTGGTTATTTCTAACCATAAGGATAAACCGAGAATAGGAAATACAGAGTGAAATAGGATATTTTATACATTACACTACTTACAGAACACAACCTCACAAACAATCAACACCTGCTTACTGATTCACAACCCCAAGGGATAGGAATTCTTTAACATCAACATTTATTTTAGTTTGTTATTTTGACCAGGAACTGAAGGAGTTCAGGTACCGAACAAGTTCAGGCACTGGTGAAGATTCATTCGTTTTTACTTTCTTAGAAGACTGGGGTTCATATTAAATGCATACACATAGTTAAGCGACACATAGAATGCGGGGACATAACATGGGTTGGGGTTCTTTGTTTTGTTTCTTTGTTTTGTTTTATTCCTTTCTGTTTCTATTCTTCTGTCCTTGTGTTTATTTCTTCGTCTGCTATTCTTCTTTCTCACTATCACTTCAATAGGTTGGCCACCTGCAGGTGATGGTGTGGAACGGACGGCCGTAGTTCCAGAAGGAGGGAGATTGTAGATTAAATTTTACTATTAAATGTTTTTTATTATTAGTATTCATAATCAGTTTATATTATGCATTTTTATTATTATTCTTTATTAATACTCACTATCATTTGTTTTAATCATTATTATTTAGTGTGCATTTGTATTAATATTATTTACTAATATTCATTATCATTTGTGTTGTATCATTCATAATTATTATTATTTGTATTGCATTATTATCTAGTCAGAGTAAGTCTGAGCACATGAAGTGTGAGAGACAGGAATATGTAGCATAAGGTTTCAATTATGCACATGTGACTGAAGTTTTCTGTAAGAAAGTATTGCTGTTGTTTTTTTACGAATGCATATGACATGTCACAAGTTCTCTTTAAGACATATTTGGAACAATGAACAACAAGTTTCTCTATGCATATGTTCTAGGGTATATTGTGCCACGTGAAAGCACGAGGTATAGCATAAACAACCTGTTTTTCTGGTAAACAATTATTTCACTGTTTAAGCAACCTATAAAATCCAACTGGGTGTCCAGGAAGACAGAGAGAGAACGTTGGAATGAAGACCATCCTCAGATATTGTCTCTCTCCCTATGTCTGACTTACAACAATAAAATATATCTCTTGGCAAGATAACTGGTGTCCGGTCCTGTGAATTAAACCACGGGGGAAAAAGCTTAATTTTTAAGTCTACAACAACCTCCATGAACCACTGAGCCACTGCCGCCGATAGATAGATAGATAGATAGATAGATAGATAGATAGATAGATAGATAGATAGATAGATAGATAGATAGATAGATAGATAGATAGATAGATAGATAGATAGATAGATAGATAGATAGATAGATAGATAGATAGATAGATAGATAGATAATCTTATCTTCACTTTAATAAAATGCTAACATTTTCACTTTTCTACTGTCCAGTGATAATTTGGAAAGAAAACAGAATGGAAGCCTACATGTTAATATAGCAATGAATGCAACTTTAATTGTGTGGAAAGGGGCAATTAAATGCCACACAGGATTTAATTGTTTTTAATGTAAACATCACCCTAGACCGTTAGACTGTTCCACACTTTTGCAGAGTATCGTTTGTGCATGATGCGGCTCAGGGCCGTAACCACCATAGACAAGTCCCCCCCAATAATTAGAAATGGCCAAATTGTCCCCCCAATATTAGATTTTTTTTGCACTGCTCTGCTGCACTTCATTATGCAGCGCTCTGTATGTTAGGATGACAAAAAGGTTTAAAAGTTATTTTTTTAGTCTGGGTTTGCCTCAGTGGTCTAACAGCGCTCGTCAATGTCAAAATGATTGAGATGGCTAATCAAATCAAAGTAGGCGGGGTTTACGTTCTCTTGTGGCTCGTGCAGTCTTCACACACAGACGAGCGGTCATTCTATCGCTTAATGCCGTTGCGGAGAGAGACTCTATTCTTTCCGGTGAAATCACAAAACAAAATGCACACAAACGTGTCCCTGCTCTTAATATACAATCATTGATGAACATCTTTGATTTTAATGAAGAAGAAAAAAAACTATATGAGGGCGGATATTGCACCTCTTAACTGCATATCGCGTTTTTAACCGCAAAAACGTGCCCTGTGTGAATGGCCCTAAACTGATTAAAAGATAAACAGCACATTTTTATTTCAGTGCTGTAATTTAAACAGTCAGCTTGCCTTGTACATTCAGTTTACAGCATCAACAGCAAGCCGAAGAGGACAAAGTTTCAACTGAACTATGCATTTGCATTTTAAACACTTAAGCATTTTAAACACTTAGCTACATTATGTTCTAGCTCTTTCCATGCAAAAAATTTCCCGTTCTTAAATGAGCAAGTTTTTTAAGCTATTTTCACATTTTATACAATATTAATATTTACAAGATACATATTCATGAATACAACTCCTCGTAATTACCTTATAATATATGAATCTATTAACTAATAGCACGCAAATTTTTCTGCCTGTTTTCGTTCATGACTGCAGCCTCTACTTTTCTGCTACAGACTGATCAAGCGTGTGCACAGCGCCGTTATTTTCAGTTAATTAAGGGAAAAATACTGCACGTTTCTGGTGTTATTTTTGTGATTGTTTGGGGCATTCTACAACCCTTCATCAAAACTTTCAACACAGAGCCCACCTCAGAGTGTTTTAATCAATGCACAAATCGTGAAAAACAAATTCTGAATTCTGATTGGATGGGCAAGGCAAACAGTTAGGTGGGCTCAGCCCGATGGGGTGTCACTTTTTTCTAAGGGAAGTATAAATTGTGTAAACTGCTCAATAAAGATTGTAGATTTGGGACTCTGTCATGTGGCGCTTCTTCCCACAGCCGTGCAGACGCAGACCATAGACGACTGAGAGGAAGCATTGAAATTAGACACAGCGGGCCTCATTCATGAAACACAAGCAGAACGAATTTGTGTGTAATTCGTTCGTAAAGCCGTTCTGACGTCATTTTTCGGATTCACGAAAATGTTCGTATTTTCAAAATGTTAGTTGGTACGAAAGAAATGTACACCTGTTCCCTACCCCGTGTAAATGATGCGTGAAACATTTGAGCAGTCTGTATTTAATTTAGGCAAACTGATGACATTGCATGTTGATACACTATGAACCATAATAATATTTCATGAGTTTGCCGTCTTTTTCCAGAAGAGCACCTGGCATTTTTTATCTGGCTAAAACTGCTTTGGTGGACACACGATAATTTGATATTTATTGTTAGGCATATGCTAGGCATAAGTCTCTTTAGCCTATGCAATATACTGGAGCCAAACCAGAAGGAAGTCCTGAAGATTCCTGGACACATCATTTGCGTAGTTGTAGCTCATTGACGGTGATTATCAGGGGCGGATTGGCAATCGGGAATACCGGGAACAATCCCGAACGGCCGGTCCATTTCAGGCCGAACCGGCTGGTCAAAAGGTTTTTTTATTTTTTTTATATGATACGTAACGCTACTGTACCGGCCTGTGGCCGGCCGCTCAGCTGCAGCGGAACGCAGCTTTGTGTGTGTGTGTGTGTGTGTGTGTGTGTGTGTGTGTGTGTGTGTGTGTGTGTGTTTCAGACCGGGCCAAACCAAAACTTCCAAACTTGGAGGGGGGATACGAGCGGCCCCTCCCAACTTGGACTGATCCTCGTATTTCCTGACATCCGATTGGCTCAAAGGAGTTTACTTGGTTAGGTTTGGGTTTGTGTGAATGCAACAGAGACAGACGGTAAAAATGGCGAAAAGAAGGAAAGAAGAGCAAGAAATGGGTGGGGCCGAAAAAATAAGAATGAAAAAGAAAAAAATGTTGGCACAAGAGGCAGCTAAATGTGCCACATTAACGGACCTTTTCCGCACTGAAAAGGGTGCTGTGGCAGGAGGTGCAGATGAGGAAGGACCCAGCAGCATGGACAGGATAGGTGCACGATTAGGCCGGCGAGCGGCTGGCTGCCTATGCGTGAGCGTGGCGTTTCTGTTGAGTGTCAGCTGCGTTGCGTTTTCCATGTCTTTGCACACCAGAAACGAGTCTGACGCGGCGCTGCTGCTAGGTGTCATGATAAGCCTCTGGTGATATATTTGTTTAAATTACATTTATATCTTCATTTATGTCAAAACCTAGAGACTCTCAAACATCAAAATGTAATTTATTAATATTTATTCGTGTCAAAATGACAAACATCTTTTCCTATTCTATTTTGCTTGGAAACGCTTCCAACACGTTTGCGTGTCACGTGAAAAATAGACGTCTGTTCTATTTCTAGCATGCGCCCGTTTTCCGCGCGCGCCCTGTGTCACGCAGCTCTAACCTGTTAACATGGGAGCTGAAATAAAAACGGACATGCCACGCATCCAGTCTGTCGCCGGCCTTAGTGATAAATGACACAAAATATTGATTTGAAAAGGAGTTTATTGATTTAAAAACGATTGTATTGGTACCGCTAAGAAAATAGTCCATTCCGGTGTGGTGAACAAATGAGTCCTATTGAAGAGATGAGTTTGAGCTTAGGACCCCATTAGTATGCCTGATCTAAATCTGTTCTTGCGATAACTTGTAGCTAACGTGAGCTGTCTAAACTGTTAATAAGAAAAATAGTAATATACACAAACATTATTTTATGGTTCTTTTTATTTGAAAAAAGTGTAATTGTAACATATTGTGCTGATTATTACGATAAAAAATAATGACATAATTATAATTACATTACGAATTGCTGTGAATACGGTAAGGCAGTATCTGGGCAGTAGAAGCTCAGATAAAGCTCCGTTAGCACGATCATCGGATAACGTTAGTTAGCTGTATGCTATGCTACTATCTAAGCTAACTAAAAAACACACTAACAATGAGAAATATTTAATTTCACAATCTATAGCTTCGGTTAAATACTACTTTCTGAAACGTATAAGTTAAAATACATTAATGACTCGTTATAACGTAGTACAAACATCTATAATAAATTGATTTTGTATGATTTGTAACCAGGCACTAAAGCGATTACACATAAAACGTGCTTTGAACCAATCCGATTGCTTGGGTCCTAAGCTCGGACTCATCTCTTCAGTAGGATTAATTTGTTCACCACACCGTCTCTATGGTTATAATCCTGCGTGTCCATGGCAACGCTCTGCTTTGCATGGCAACGCAGCGCTGAAAAGGGGTGGGGCTACATAAACTCTATAAGCAAGGAATGTCTGTAAGGAGTCTATGTATGTATATTAGCTGTTAAGGTCAGTGATGGAGAGGGACAGTTTGATGATGACCCCTGCAGTCATATTGATGAGGAGGGAGAGAAGGAGGAGCAGCAGGAGAAAGCAGAGCAGAAGGAGGAGGAGCAGGAGGAAAGAAAGCAGCAGGAGAAAGCAGAGCAGGAGGAGAATGGAACCAGAACAAAAACAGTGACAGGTACAGGGGCAGTGTGTAGGACTGGGTAGACAATCATATTATCCATAGATAGAATAAGATATAGTGACTTCTTCTCATGCAGTACAACCAGTCAGTGTTGGAGTACTCGAGTCCTGGACTCGGACTCGAGTCCGACTCGAGTCCTTATTCTTTGGACTCGAGTCCGACTCGAGACTCCGTTCTCTGGACTCGTGACTCGACTTGGACTCGCGGACTGATGACTCGTACTTGGACTCGAGTCTCGAGGTCCAGGATATATAAAATCGGACTTGAGCATTCATCAAATGAATTACGTTGTTTCTGACTAAATAGGTTATACAAATTGTATATAACATGTTACACTTTTCCTGTCTCGGGCTCCAAGACTGGCCGTGATCTATTTTTTCCCTCACAGACACCGCTCGCATTTTCAGCATCCGTTTTTATATCAATTTTTGCCCAGCGTTACATGAAAACGCTCCTATTCGTATAAATGATTCCAACCGACAAGACACAAGAGAACGCGCTGTATGTCAATGTCCTGTGTGTGTGTGTGTGTGTGTGTGTGTGTGTGTGTGGCGGTGTCCTGTCTGTGTGGCTGCGTCTCATGTCAGCTAATAGAGGGACACACTGACACACACACACACACACACACGACGCACAGACAGACTAGCCTCAGTCTCCTGCTCTCATCGAGTTCTCTTTTGCTAATGAACAAACAATAACAACAACACCACAGAGAATTTTGAGTATTCTCATATTAGGACTCTTAAATTATTTAAATAACGTCTTAAATGAACTTAAAGAGTTGTGAGGAAATGAGATGCGCGGGACAGCGCGTGAGATCCGCGTCAGCGGCTGCTCTTAAAGTGACAGTAGCACTGATGCCTGTCATTAATGTTCTTCAAAGAACAACGGGAACAGAGAAAATTGTAGCTGTAATGATGATTAATCTATATTTCATTTATTATTTATGCAGTTAAGAAAGGTGTTTGATAACTATTACATTTCTGTATATGTCTAACAGGGAAGGCCACAGGTAAAAATAACATTTATTATAATGTATGATAATACATTATATAAAGATTGTTTTAGGTTCACTTAAATTAAAAGTAGTTTTTTTAAAGCCTAATAAATGTGGAAATTGGGAGCTTTCAGTTATACTGTAATGTAACGTAATTCATGTTTCATAGAGATATCAGTGATTCTGGCCTTCATTCATAAAAAGATGCCATTACAACACATATTTAAAATTTGCTGTCTTTAAAATGTTTCTAAATTAATTTGGAGAGTAACTGAAAATTATAACAATATCAAAATATTAAAAACTTGCGATTAATTACAGAAAATGTTTTGATTAATTAGTTAATTTTTTTATAGATTCCCAGCACTATTAAATACATATAATTTATAGCAAAACAATACATTTATAGTTTGTAAACTGTTCTTGTAAACTTGTTCTACACTAGGGATCTCTCAATCACAACAGTGGAAGTAAACTAATGCTTTTGATGCCGTCATAAAGTTGTAAAGTGTGTTGCAAAGTGTCAAATCAGTAAATAAACTCCCTTTGCATTCGTGACAGTGGTGTCATTTTTGTTTAATGTAGAACCTCTTTTATAAATTTGATCAGCTCTTTAAAGGTGCCAGAGTGGAGACATGTAGGCACTGGGGGCTCAAGACTCGACTCGAACACGGGACTCGAGACTCGACTCGGACTCGAACTCAGGTAATGGTGACTCGACTTGGACTCGACTCGGACTCTTCTTTGGCGACTCGGACTTGGACTCGGACTCGGAACACTGGGACTCGAGACTCGACTCGGACTCGACAGTTGGTGACTCGACTACAACACTGCAACCAGTACAGACAGAGGCAGGGTCCAACACAGCTGAAGATGCACCAGGGATAGACCTAAACAGAGCTGAAGATGAGGGCTTTGATTTTTATACACGTCCGGCCTCCAAAGATTTAGATCTTTTTTTTTCTTACCACCCTCAACAACCCACCAGAAAAGGCATGACTATCTATCATACTAAAGATGGTATTATGAGAAAGTGGCTCACATACTGTAAGAAAGAAAACTCACTGTACTGCACAGTATGTTTGGCATATGCAAAGCCATCTGCAAGTGAAAGTGCGTTCATTAAGGGGGGAATGACAGCCTGGAAGCATGTACATCAGAGAATAGAAGAGCACGAAAGAAACCAAGTTCACAGAGACAGTGCAGAAGCATATTTTGTGATGGCCAGTCAAGCAGACATAGTAAGCTTACTAAGTGGAAAACAAGTGTCTCTTCACCGTGACCAAGTCAGAAAGAAACGCCAACACATGGACCGTGTCATTGAAGTGATAAAAGTCATTGGAAAGTGTGGTCTTAGCTATAGAGGCACCAAATTTGAAGCTGCATACACATGGGACAACATTGCTGTTGATCATGGAAACTTCTTGGAAATGATCATTCTGCTGAGCAAATTTGATGTCTCTCTGCAAGAACATGTAAATGAATGTGTGCAAAAAAGCCAAAGCCTAAATAAGACCGAGGTTAAAGGCAGAGGATCTTTCGTTACACTGCTCTCTAAAACATCTGTCAACAAAGTGATTGATGTAATCAGCCACTTAATCAAAGAAAGCATTTCAAGGGAAGTAATGCAAGCAGGAATGTTTTCTCTGCAGATTGACACCACGCAAGATGTTACCTCCACAGACCAATGTGCTGTTATCCTCAGATATGTGACTGATGTGGTCCATGAGAAGCTCATAGGTGTGGTTGATTGTGAGTCATCAACTGGAGAGTATTTTGTAGAGCTACTTAAAAAAACTCTAGCAAAGGTGGATATTGAGCTTAGGAACTGTGTTGGCAACTCAACCGATGGAGCCGCAAACATGCAAGGCCAGTACAAGGGGTTCTCTGCTTTACTGGCATCAGAGTCTCCTAACCAAGTGCACATCTGGTGCTATGCACATGTGCTCAATCTTGTTCTGGGTGACACCACGAGTGCTGTGATAGAAAGTGCATCCCTTTTCTCCATAGTGAACGATGTTGCTGTATTTATCAAGGACTCATACAAGTGTATGAAAATGTGGGAGGAAGTGAGTGATGACAAGCGACACAGACGGCTGTCTCCTATCGGGGAGACAAGATGGTGGGCCAAGGACCAGGCCCTAAGCAAGATATTTGGCTGTTTTGGTAACCCTGACAATGCTTTGTATGTTGATTTAATCTTAACACTGAAAAGGATAGTGGAAGATATGTCAATCAAAGCACATGTCAGAGCAAGAGCTAAGGGGTACATGGAGTCCCTACTGAAGCATGAGACAGTGCTGACAGCACAGCTATTCTTGAGAATCTTTGAGATTACCTCACCACTCTCCAGATACCTCCAGACCAGTGGCATGGACCTAATCACTGCTCATCGACTAGTTATGGGGGCCCAAGACAGCCTAAAATCCTGCAACAGGGACATGGATGGTGTCACAAAAGCTGCAAATATCTTTGTTGAATGGGCTAACAAGGAGCTGGAGGACAATGGATCTAAAGAGGTGGTTCAGGGGGCTCTACCTGAAAAAAAAATCAGAAAGAAGAAGTCCATGCCAGGTGAAGTAGCAGAGGAAGAACATTCGTTGAATACAGAGGATCAGTACAGGATCAAGGTGCACAATGTAATTTTGGACACAGTGACTCTTTATGATGATTTTGCATGCCTCGACCCAAGGAATTTTGGTACACTAAGAGATAGGGGGCTTCCATCTGAATCACTCAAACACCTCAGTAAATGCCTCCTTAGGTTCGATGAAAGAGCAACATCTGGAAGGCTCAATGCCGAGCTCTGTAGTCTGGCCAACCAGTGGGAGAGACTTAAGTTGCCACATTTGGAGTCATACACTGTCCGGGCTGCAGAAGAAACAGAAGATGGAGAAGACATGGAACTGAATAACACCAGCTGCACCTCCTGTAAAGACTGTGCAATTTGTGTTTATCATATCCTCTCCAAATACAACCTCCTCACTGATGCCTATCACGTCATTGGACTGGCCTACAAGTTCTTGCTTACACTCTCTTTCAGTCAAGTGGCCTGTGAGAGGACCTTTTCTACTCTCAAGTTTGTAAAGAACAGACTGAGGAGCACCCTGACACAGGAGCGTCTTGAGGCATTCATGCTAATGTGCACAGAGAAAGAGATCCTAATGACTTTAGACAACGATGGAGTCATAGACAAGTTGCAGAGTCGAGTAAACTCCTCCAAAGATTGCTGGTGATGTGAGGTAGGACAGTTTTAGGTTTTAGGCACACACACACACACACTGAGGAGGAGAAAAGAGGAAGAGGAGCAGCAGGAGGAGAGAGGAGCAGGAGGAGGAGGAGGAGCAGCAGGAGAGAGAAGGAGGAGAAGAGAGGAAGAGGAGCAGCAGGAGGAGAGAGGAGGAGGAGCAGCAGCAGGAGGAGAAGAGAGGAAGAGGAGCAGGAGGAGGAGGAGGAGAAGAGAGGAAGAGGAGGAGAAGAGAGGAAGAGGAGAGAGGAGGAGGAGCAGGAGAAGAAAGGAGGATCAGCAGCAGGAGGAGGAGGAGCAGCAGGAGGAAAAGAGAGGAAGAGGAGAGAGGAGGAGGAGCAGGAGAAGAAAGGAGGAGCAGCAGCAGGAGGAGGAGGTGGAGCAGCAGGAGAGAGAAGGAGGAGAAGAGAGGAAGAGGAGCAGCAGGAGGAGAGAGGAGGAGGAGGAGCAGGAAAGAGGAGGAGGATAAGAAAGGAGGAGCAGCAGCAGGAGGAGAGAGGAGGAGGAGGAGCAGCAGGAGGAGAAGAGAGGAAGAGGAGCAGTAGGAGGAGAGAGGAGGAGGAGGAGAAGAGAGGAAGAGGAGAGAGGAGGAGGAGCAGAAGAAGAAAGGAGGAGGAGTAGCAGGAGGAGAGAGGAGGAGGAGGAGCAGGAGGAGAAGAGAGGAAGAGGAGCAGTAGGAGGAGGAGGAGCAGCAGGAGAGAGAAGGAGGAGAAGAGAGGAAGAGGAGCAGCAGGAGGAGAGAGAATGAGGAGAAGAAAGGAGGAGCAGCAGGAGGAGGAGGAGGAGGAGGAGGAGCAGCAGGAGGAGAAGAGAGGAAGAGCAGGAACCAGGAAACAGACAGGTAGAGGGGCAGTGTGCAGGGCTGGGTAGGCAATCATATTAGGCATATCAATCAATCAAAGCTTTATTAAGGACACGCACACAAAAATAGAAAAATACAGCACAGTGTTACATATGTTACATATTTACATATAGGATAAAATGCCAATAGTTCCACATACTAGATAATAACCTGACTGAAGCACAGATTGAATTAGAAAATGTATTATTCTTTGCCATGTTTATTACTCATGTTCTTCTCATGCATATGTTATGTAGCTGTACAATCAGTAAGCAGAGGCAGGGTCCAGCACAGGGGAAACTGAGGCAGGGAGAGTTGAAAGTGAGTACACACACACACACACACACACACACACACACACACACACACACACACACACACACACACACACACACACACACACACACACACACACACACACACACAATCTCTATTGTATGGGACTGCATTGTAGTTTTTGAGTATGAGTGGGTGTGAGTATTTGTAACTATTTTAACACTCCGACTGACTATACACATGACATGATGGTAGTTAGCAGTATACTGTGTGATTTATGTGTTTGAGATTAGGTTTTGCTGACCTGGTTGTTTTCAGTGCAGTGGTGTCTTGCTTATACAACCTGATGAGGCAGGTGTTATCCTAAAGTTTCTAGAAGGTCTTCAGCGTAATCTGATTGTCTTTATACCATAAAAACATTATTAGAATGAAAATAACTGCAAAAAATCCTGCTCGTGCACCAAGGGCACTCGCGTAAAAGGCCTCTCCGTCTTAAAGTCCCGGGCTGAATTTCAGTCCCAGTACGTCCCTGGTGATTATGTTAATTATGAATGAGCGTGCATGCGTGTCCTATTTACAGATGTTTGGATTCATTAATACTATACACACGTTTAACTGCCGAATCCGTGGTAAACAAAGTGTTTATGAATCCGGAGAAGAGTTTTCGTAAAGGTCCATTTTACACACAAGTGTTCTAGAATAGAAACAAATAACATGTGATTCTATTCTAGAACACTTGATGGTCATCTAATCAAAATGTTACAGTGACTCAAAGAATCAAAGACTTTATATAAAGGGACTTTGATCGAATGCGTTTCTGATTTATGTTTCTGTCGCCTGCATGACGATACAGTTTGCTTTCTCATGTCACAAGCTTTAAATATGACACTTCACTGCATAAGGACTGCATAAAAGCGTCCAGCTGGATATAAACTAATGCAAATAGATGGTAACAAACATGACATTAAATTACATGACATTTTAACAGCTTGAGGTTCTAATGTTAGCATCCTCTTAGCCTCGACGGCATTAATGCAGTATCTCGTCAACAAATGAATAACTTTATAGTGATAGGAAAACTGTCACGGGTTGGATGGCTTAGAAAGCCAAAGATAATGTAGATGTTGATAGATGCAAAGCCTTTAATCGTAATAGCAAACTCAGAAGGTTCACTACCACATTCACACAAACAATAACCGACAAGGACTGAACAGAACGGGGTGTATAAAGACACATAGTAAATGAGGACACTAAACGGGAACAGCTGAACTGACATCAGACACCGTAGCAACTAATGAGAACTAATATAGACATGACAGAAACGACATAACGTGTACCGTAGTGTATAACATACAGCTTTCAATCTGTTTAAGAGAGTCCTGCTCTGTGCAGCGCACAGCCTCACGTGCCAGCCGCTACAGCAACGGACACAACACGGACAATGAAATCAACCGCGCTTGCAGTTAGGGTTGGGCGATGTCTCCTAAATTGGCAGCTGACAATGTTTACAGTAAAACATTGTGATGAACGATGATATCGTTGTGTTTTTTTAAATTAATAGAAATATATAATTTACTAATATCTGTATTTTACTATCTTTTTAAATGAATACTATTTTCTACTTCAAAACTATATATAATTTTGTTATTTTATTAACCCAAATAATGACTCATCCGCGCTAGGTTGCACGTGAGGGAAAAAATTAGCTTCCTTCCACTTAAGAAGAGTTGAGCACTTTTTATTTTAATAAATCTCTTTACATAAATGCTATTTTCTACTTCAAAACTATAATTTTGTTACTAACCCAGTGTTCTGTATGTTAATGCTGTTTTACGTGAATAATACAGAGTGAAGCACAAAGCTTTGTTTACAAAGGAAATAAATTCGCAGCCATGAATGGATTCATGCCGAATGAGAGAGGCTGAGCCCAATTTAAGATTTGTCAGCTTTTTTATTCTGCTTTGCAACTTCCGTGAATTTTAACAATAGGCCTAACGTTAGTCCATTTTATTCCACGTGGACATCTCGCTTCTTTTCTCAAATCTTCACTCGCGTCGCACCCATTTTCGCAGGGAATTATAAACATTTCTTCCTTTCGTTTGTTTATAATTAAGTCTATTATACCCATTCACGTCCTTTACTGTGGGAAAGTAGAAGAACACTGTAGGATGAGTAGGCTACCTTTTTACTTAATTTTATTTAACACAGTTTGTGCTTGTTATTAGACTTGGTAAGGCGCGTCAAGTTTATTTGAATGGCACGATGGTGGCGCTCCATCGTGATGTCAGTCAGCCATCATCGTCCATCGGCACAACCCTACTTGCAGTCTTCCGAATTTATTTTGTAGTAAGTAACGAAAATGCTTTGGGGAAATGTATATAAAAAAAAGTAAAAAAAGTAAAAGTATACATTTTATTTAGGAAATGTAGTGGAGTAAAAGTAAGAGTTGACAGAAATATAAAAACTGAAGTAAAGTACAGATTCTCCCAAAAATACTCAAGTACTGTAACAGTATTATTACTTTGTTACATTACACCACTGAAGCACAGCTATAGTGACAGTACCGTTTCCTGCAGGGTTAATGTTGATGGTCATTGATGTGATGTTGTTTCCAGTGAGTACAGGAGCATTTACAGACGCTCCCGTCTGAGCATTCAGATCAACACTGACTCCAGTGTGAATGCTGCTGCTCATCTTGACTGGAACATAGACAGAGATTAATTACATTTCCTCAATGACAACTTTAATATTACTGATATTCTTCACTTCATTACCTTTCTTGTGTTCTTCCAGCTCCTCTAGTGTGTCCCAATGCTGATCTGCAGATGCCATCGTCCTTCACTGACTCACCGCTGCTGGACATGAGAAAAAGTTTTAGCTGTTACCAGGCACTTTATACAAATAAATATTTGAAAATACACAAGTAAATAAAATATAGTTACAAGCGGAAATTGTATGACGAGTTATTAAATGTCTCTGTATGGATGTGCTATATCCAACGATCTCATCTACTCTCATGCACAACCTTTCCTTTCGCTACTCTCATCAAACATGACGCTCTCTACAGACACGCTCTCACCTGAGATTCTCAAGCAATGCCAAGTGTGCCAGCACTGATAAAGCACGACACCTTCAGCTTCACACATCATGCTTACACATTTTGTGTGAATGCTAGGAGTGTAACTACACCAGAGGTGGACAGTAACTAAGTACATTTACTTGAGTACTGTACTTAAGTACACTTTTTGAGTATCTGTACTTTCCTTGAGTAGTATTTTTTCTGGAGACTTTTACTTCACTACATTTGAAAGACAAATATCGTACTTTTTACTCCACTACATTTCTATCAAGGGCCTCGAAGTAGAAAGTCGTAGCCGCTTTGAAAGTCAGTGGATGATTTGTTTTCTTCTTTAAAACGTGATTTGGTTTTTTTTTTGCAGACAGCCTAACAGTAATAACTCTTGTAGGATCACATGAATTTCAATGATTTCCAAGTATTTTTTGATGTAGTGACTGAGCAATCAGACACTTAATTGCCTGTTACATTCAACAAATATGTTTTAAATACTTTGTGCTAAATAACAGACCTTCCCCCAACACCCCAGAGAAGGATCCTCGGTTACCCTGGAAACAATCAGATAAGAAAGTTTACGACGTGAAAGAATGTGCAGAGAGAGAAATTTGCAGAGAGCTGATACTGAGTCTTTCTGAAAATTTCTAATACACCATCTTAATAGAAATAGCCCTTGATAGAAATGTAGTGGAGTAAAAAGTACGATATTTGTCTTTCAAATGTAGTGAAGTAAAAGTCTCCAGAAAAAATACTACTCAAGGAAAGTACAGATACTCAAAAAGTGTACTTAAGTACAGTACTACCGCGGGAGTTCACTTCCACCATTATTACTGCTGCTTATATTCCACCCGATGCTGATGCCAAGCTTGCTATGAAAGAACTTCACGCAGCCATCAGTAAACAACAGACTGATCACCCTGAAGCTGCGTTTATTGTTGCAGGTGACTTTAATCACTCAAACTTAAAGTCAGTACTACCCAAGTTTCACCAGCATGTTTCTTGCCACACCAGAGGAAACAAAACCTTAGACCATGTTTACACAAACATGGCTGGAGCTTACGTTGCAACACCCCTCCCCCACCTGGGACAGTCAGACCACATCTCTTTGTTCCTCAGCCCCAAATATGCACCCCTCATCAACCGTGTGAAGCCATCAGTGAAGACAATCAAGGTGTGGCCTGCGGGGGCAGACTCCACACTCCAGGAAAGGTTTCTAAACACAGACTGGAGTATGTTTGCTTCTCAAGCCACCAGTGGCGCTCACACGGACATTGACTCCTACACCTCCTCAGTATTGGATCATATCAATACCACCATTGACAGTGTTACAACCCAGAAACAGATCACCACATACCCAAATCAGAAGCCTTGGATGAACAGGGAAGTACGACTCCTGCTGAAGTTACGCAATACTGCCTTCAGATCAGGAGATGCACAAGCCTACAGCGCATCCAGAGCAAACCTGAAGAGGGGCATCAAAAAGGCCAAGCACTGCTACAAGCTAAAGATAGAGGGACACTTTTCCAACTCTGACCCTCGACGCATGTGGCAGGGCATTCAGGCCATCAGTGATTATAAACCCACCCACTCCACCCCCACAGCCACTGATGTCAACTTCCTGAACGAGCTAAATTACTTTTATGCTCGTTTTGAAAGAGACAACAGAGAAACTGCCACCAAGCTCAAACCCTCAGCTGACCACCCACCAATCACACTCTCCTCTACAGATGTCTGCAAGGCACTGAGCCGGATCAGCGCACACAAGGCTGCTGGACCAGACAACATCCCTGGTCGTGTTCTCAGGGCATGTGCGGAGCAGCTCGCTGGGGTTTTTACAGACATTTTCAACCTGTCTCTCGCCCAAGCAGCTGTACCATCATGCTTTAAACGCACTTCCATTGTGCCAGTGCCGAAACACTCCAGCCCGAGGTGCCCTAATGACTACCGCCCTGTAGCACTCACACCCATCATTATGAAGTGCTTTGAGCGGCTGGTCCTGGAACACCTAAAAGACTCTATACCATCCACATTGGACTCACACCAGTTTGCCTATCGCAGCAATAGGAGCACAGAGGATGCAGTTTCCATGGCACTGCACTCTGTGCTCACCCATCTGGACAGTAAAAACACCTATGCACGCATGCTGTTTGTTGACTTCAGCTCAGCATTCAACACTGTCATCCCATCCAAGTTAATTGCCAAACTTGGAGACCTGGGCATCAACACTTCAATGTGTAACTGGATTTTGGACTTCCTAACTGACAGACCACAGAATGTTCGATCAGGATCCACCTGCTCCACGTCCATCACACTCAACACTGGTGTACCACAGGGCTGTGTGCTAAGTCCGTTTCTCTACTCCCTCTTCACCTCTGACTGCAAGCCTGTGTATGGAACTAATTCCATCGTCAAGTTTGCGGACGACACTACGGTGATTGGGCTCATCAGCAACAACGATGAGACTGCCTACAGGGAGGAGATCCAGCACCTGGCCACATGGTGCACTGATAATAACCTGCTCCTCAACACCACCAAAACGAAGGAGCTCATCGTGGACTTCAGGAAGGAGTCAAGAGGCACACACGACACCATCCACATCAATGGAATGGCTGTTGAGCGTGTCTCCAGTTTCAAGTTCCTGGGGATCCACATCTCGGCGGACATGTCGTGGACGACCAACACCTCCAGCCTGGTCAAGAAGGCTCACCAGCGCCTCTTCTTCCTGAGGACACTGAGGAAGAATCAGCTCTCCTCGGCTATCCTGGTGAACTTCTACCGCTGCGCAATAGAAAGCATCCTGACCAACTGTGTGGCAGTATGGTATGGGAGCTGCTCTGTTGCGGAGCGCAAGGCACTGCAGCGGGTGGTGAAAACTGCCCAGCGCATCACAGGGACTCCACTACCTGCCATCGAGCACATCCAGAGGAAACGCTGTCTGCATCGAGCTCGCAGCATCCTCAAGGACTCCTCTCACCCAGCCCACAGACTGTTTTCTCTCCTGCCCTCCGGCAGGCGTTTCAGGATCCTCCGGACCAGGACCAGCAGACTAAAGAACAGTTTTTTCCCCAGAGCTGTCTCTTTACTGAACTCAAACCACCGTTGATCCACTTCCCTCATAAACTGCAAACTCTCCTACCTCACATCTACATTCACTTTGTTATTTGCACTACTGACTGTTTATTACAGTAACAACTGTTTACTTATGCATTTTGCACCACCATATCTTAACTGGAATATGCTCATTTGCACTGCCGACTGTATTTAGAGTAACCATGTTTACATTTGCATTTTGCACCGTACTTCTAACTGCAATATGCAACCACTTTCCACTGCACTTTTACACTTTCTTTCGGATAGCTCTGTCCATAATTTATTGCACTACCTTAATCCACTGCTATATTCCTCATATTAGCCTAACATATTATTGTATACCTCTATCTGTAAAATTCTGTTCAAAGTAATAGCCATCTGTATATTATATTCATAGTACATATTCACCTGTACATTCTGTTTACATTCTGTTTATAGTAATAGCCATCTGTATATTTATATTTATTCACTGTATATATTCATCTGTAAATTCAGTTCTGTTTATAGTAATAACCATCTCTCTACTTATACATATTTATATATATATTCAGTACATTTTTATGCCCTGCACTTACGCAACCATTGTATATATTCTGCACTTGCTGCTATTGCACTTCTGGTTAGACCTAAACTGCATTTCGTTGCCTTGTACTTGTACTTGTGTAATGACAATAAAGTTGAATCTAATCTAATCTAATCTAATCTTAAACTCACATATCCTATATATATCTACTTGAGAAATATATAACAAGTATCCATCTCATGATTTGATTTATTATAGGGTTTAATCTATGTGTTAATTCAATCTCTGTTGGATTGGTTTCAGAATTGCATACTATGTTTGAAACAAAGGGCCATAAATCTCCAGAGGAGATTTTCCAGCTTAGACATCCCAACAATCTCATTGGTCAAGTCTACTTCAGCAGGTGGTGACCTCCTGCAGACTTCTTAAGGAGCAAGGCACTCATCCCTCCCTCTCCGCATCCGCCCCGCAGGCAGCCAACATGGGCCTTCTCATACACAGAGCCAGTGTGTGTGGGACAGGGCTGCACAACAGGGCCTCACCACAAGGCCCAAACTTGGCACGCCATGTGCCACTTTCTCAGTACCCACAGAATCGAAGCAACCACCCAAGCTCATCATTCCTTCTTCAATCGATGCAGAAGAAATTGATCGCAACTTCAATACCATTGGACGGGACCATCAAAGCTTCCTCCTGCGATTTCACCTCGGACGGTCTTCTACAGCTCAGGCTAAATGCAAGTAAAGTACGAAACAGAAATCGCTGTGTAGTTAGTAAAACTGTAAACCCCTTTGTTCCAACAAAGGAGTTTATTAAAGATGGTTCTTTACAAGGTTTAGACTCTCTGCATGGATGCATCCATCTATTCTGACCCTTTCCCTTCCAACCACTTTAACCTTAACTCTTGTCATGTATGTTTGTGTTTCATGTTAGTTGTAGTCTTGTTCCGTGATTTAGTTATTAAATTTTCTGCACAACATATGTTTGGTCCTGATCTTGCTACGTGCTCTATAGGCGCGTACATAAATTAAAAGAAATAATTATTTTTCTGTAGCCATGAAAAATATCCTTTTCTAAGAATGAATTAATAATCAATACTGAACGTCCATAGGACAAATTGATTGATTGTAATTTTAATGTAGCTACGTCAAGTTAATATATTTAATAGATTTGAATATTCATAATTAATCATAATGAATAATCATAAGGAGTTATGAATAATTATTAATATTTCCCCTCAGAGCTAATTCGCTACATTGAACTCCAATCAATTGATGGCAAAATAGAAGGAGGCAGTTCCCAGACGCAGTGCGCGCAACCATGGTCATACTTAAAAGTAAAAATTCAGAAGAGCAGATGTGGATATGTCTGAAAAAGTGCAACAACACGAAAGTGCACACAGAAAGCTGCCTCTCAGACACCAGACCACAAGTACTGCATTTTAGTCTATTGGATCTTCTATAATCTTATTATAGACAATTAAAACTAGACTAAAACTAAAACAATTCAGATGCCTAAAATGTTATAGTCAAAAGACTGACTAAAACTAAATCCAAATTTGCTGTCAAAATGAACACTGGTATGAAGTATGGCCAAATGATTTTTATAGATTTACCCGCCAAGTTGCCATAGCCTTGTGGATACAGCGCTAACGTCTCGGTTACGTATGGTAACCCTCGTTCCCTGAAGGAGGGAACGGAGACGGACGTCGGTTATACCGACGAATTGGGATCACTTCAGGGAGCCCCTATCAGCTTCGAGATATAGAGAACAGGCCAATGGGCCATTGGCGTGCGAGATTTGCATCTCGCGCTCCGCCCCGCGCCGTGGGTATAAACAGAAAGCGAGAGCAACGCACTGACGTTTTTCACTGAGGAGCCGAACTAGTGACTCGGCCATGCAGTGATGGTAAGGAACTGTGGCAATGGGACGTACGTCTCCGTTCCCTCCTTCAGGGAACGAGGGTTACCATACGTAACCGAGACGTTCCCTTTCAGTCAGTCACTACGACGTACGTCGGTAAAACACCACAGTTACTACCACTTCCAGCCAGAGCCCCACAGACCCCGTTCTGATTCGGGCGGGGAAATTCACGCAGGGAGAGTCACGCAGCTGTTCCGCAAGACCCACTCAGAAGACTTATTGGATAATGCTGGGAAAGCGCGCCCGGAGGGACGCTGCAGAAGCCACATCATGCCCGGAGGGAGTTACCATGTGGAGAATACACGTATGGACTCGCCTTGGGCAGTGCAACATAAGCAAGCTGACACTAGAACGTGTACTTCAGTGAAGTTGACTATGGGAAGCGAGCACACGAGAAGCAACCGGTTCCACACATTGGCTATAAAACCTAGCGAACGTGTTAGGTGTCGCCCAGCCCGCAGTTCTACAAATGTCTGTCAGCGAGGCGCCACGAGCCAGCACCCAGGAAGAAGCTACACCCCTGGTGGAGTGAGCTCTAACCCTGAGCGGGCAGGGCACGTCTTGGGATTCATACACCAAGACGATGACATCCACTCTGCTTGGAGACAGCCTTTCCCTTCTGCTGTCCTCCGAACAGACGAAGAGCTGCTCTGAGGTCCTAAAGCTTTGCGTTCTGTCAACATAGATGCGCAGGGCGCAAACTGGACAGAGAAAAGCTAGGGCTGGGTCTGCCTCCTCCGAGGGCAGCGCTTGCAGGCTCACTACTTGGTCCCGAAAGGGTGTAGTGGGAACCTTGAGCACATATCCAGGCCGGGGTCTCAGAGTTACCTGAGAGTAGCCAGGCCCGAATTCCAGGCACGATTCGTCGACCGAAAATGCCTGCAGGTCCCCTACCCTCTTAACCGAGGCCAATGCAATTAGGAGTATTGTCTTTAAAGACAAGATTTTCAGCTGACTGCAAAGGCTCGAGGGGTGCCCTTTGCAGTGCGGTCAGCACCAGAGTTAAGTCCCAAAAGGGTATAGAGGGAGGACGAGGCGGATTTAGTCTCCTCGCCCCCCTCAGGAACCTGACGATCAGATCGTGCTTGCCTAAGTTAGTACATTTAGGGGGTTCGTGGATTTTTGCCCATGTTAATCGATTGCCATTGGGCGCATAGTGGGTGCGAGGGATCGCAGGGCCAATTGGGAGTCCAAATGCCCGCTTTTTAATTGACCAAACGGACGTTTCATGATTACCCCTCTCCCGCAGATTACCCCGGAACAGGGGGTATTTGGACCATGTAGGGGGCGCTCTCGAGGGCAAATACCACCCCCCCCCCCTACATCCACGAACCCACTATTTGTCCAATTACCCACTAAAGTGGGCAAATGACCCCAGGGCCCCCTCTGACCACCCCCCCCCCCCACATCCACGGACCCACTATTTGTCCGATTGCCCACTAAAGTGGGCAAATGACCCCAGGAGCCCAAAACACAAGACGTCCAATTCCCAATTAAGTAGTGGCCGCCAAATAAGTGGTCCATGGAGACTGTCATTTCTATGCAAATTAAGCACTCAAATAAGTTGAAAGTTACATTAATGTGTTCAGTTGAGTGTGCCAAGTACAGTAGAGGTGTTTAATTGACAATAAATGTTAATTATCATCCATAAACACTGACTCCATGGACCACTTATTTGGCGCCCACTACTTCAATGAGAAGTGGGACGTCTGTGTTTTGGGCTACCGTTCGGCTCTGGAAGGTACTAGGGCCCCCAAACTTGCGCTCCTGTCTATGTCACGATGCCCTCTACCAGAATCCAGAGTTTGGAGAAGATCGGGAAACTCAACAATTTCCCTCCAAAAATACCAAAGGGATACCCCTTACAGTTTTTTGGGGTCGGAAAATAAAGTTGCTCCGATTGTCTCCTAACTCTGGATTCCGACAGGGGGCGCTGAGGCGTAGATATGAGCACAAGAATGGTGGCCCTAGACCCTTCCAGACCCCAACGGGAGCCCAAAACACAAGACGTCCAAATTCCCAATTAAGCAGTAGCCAAATAAGTGGTCCATGGAGACTGTCATTTCTATGCAAATTAAGCACTCAAATGAGTTGAAAGTTACATTAATGTGTTCAGTTGAGTGTGCCAAGTACAGTAGAGGTGTTTAATTGACAATAAATGTTAATTATCATCCATAAACACTGACTCCATGGACCACTTATTTGGCACCCACTACTTCAATGAGAAGTGGGACGTCTGTGTTTTGGGCTACCGTTCGGCTCTGGAAGGTACTAGGGCCCCCAAACTTGCGCTCCTGTCTATGTCACGATGCCCTCTACCAGAATCCAGAGTTTGGAGAAGATCGGGAAACTCAAAAATTTCCCTCCAAAAATACCAAAGGGATACTACCCCTTACAGTTGTTTTGGGTGGGAAAATAAAGTTGCTCCGATTGTCTCCTAACTCTGGATTCTGATAGGGGGCGCTGAGGCGTAGATATGAGCGCAAGAATGGTGGCCCTAGACCCTTCCAGACCCCAATGGGAGCCCAAAACACAAGACGTCCAATTCCCAATTAAGCAGTAGCCAAATAAGTGGTCCACGGAGACTGTCATTTCTATGCAAATTAAGCACTCAAATGAGTTGAAAGTTACATCAATGTGTTCAGTTGAGTGTGCCAAGTACAGTAGAGGTGTTTAATTGACAATAAATGTTAAGTATCATCCATAAACACTGACTCCATGGACCACTTATTTGGCGCCCACTACTTCAATGAGAAGTGGGACGTCTTTGCTTTTCCAGCTCCGATTGTCCGAAAGTTGCTCCGATTGTCTCCAAACTCTGGATTCCGATAGGGGGCGCTGAGGCGTAGATATGAGCACAAAAATGGTGGCCCTAGACCCTTCCAGACCCCAATGGGAGCCCAAAACACAAGACGTCCAATTCCCAATTAAGTAGTGGCCACCAAATAAGTGGTCCACGGAGACTGTCATTTCTATGCAAATTAAGCACTCAAATGAGTTGGAAGTTACATCAATGTGTTCAGTTGAGTGTGCCAAGTACAGTAGAGGTGTTTAATTGACAATAAATGTTAATTATCATCCATAAACACTGACTCCATGGACCACTTATTTGGCACCCACTACTTCAATGAGAAGTGGGACGTCTGTGTTTTGGGCTACCGTTCGGCTCTGGAAGGTACTAGGGCCCCCAAACTTGCGCTCCTGTCTATGTCACGATGCCCTCTACCAGAATCCAGAGTTTGGAGAAGATCGGGAAACTCAAAAATTTCCCTCCAAAAATACCAAAGGGATACCCCTTACAGTTGTTTTGGGTGGGAAAATAAAGTTGCTCCGATTGTCTCCTAACTCTGGATTCTGATAGGGGGCGCTGAGGCGTAGATATGAGCGCAAGAATGGTGGCCCTAGACCCTTCCAGACCCCAATGGGAGCCCAAAACACAAGACGTCCAATTCCCAATTAAGCAGTAGCCAAATAAGTGGTCCACGGAGACTGTCATTTCTATGCAAATTAAGCAGTCAAATGAGTTGAAAGTTACATCAATGTGTTCAGTTGAGTGTGCCAAGTACAGTAGAGGTGTTTAATTGACAATAAATGTTAAGTATCATCCATAAACACTGACTCCATGGACCAATTATTTGGCGCCCACTACTTCAATGAGAAGTGGGACGTCTTTGCTTTTCCAGCTCCGATTGTCCGAAAGTTGCTCCGATTGTCTCCAAACTCTGGATTCCGATAGGGGGCGCTGAGGCGTAGATATGAGCACAAAAATGGTGGCCCTAGACCCTTCCAGACCCCAATGGGAGCCCAAAACACAAGACGTCCAATTCCCAATTAAGTAGTGGCCACCAAATAAGTGGTCCACGGAGACTGTCATTTCTATGCAAATTAAGCACTCAAATGAGTTGAAAGTTACATTAATGTGTTCAGTTGAGTGTGCCAAGTACAGTAGAGGTGTTTAATTGACAATAAATTTTAATTATCATCCATAAACACTGACTCCATGGACCACTTATTTGGCGCCCACTACTTCAATGAGAAGTGGGACGTCTGTGTTTTGGGCTCCCGTTCGTACCGTGATTCCCCGAATGACTTGAAATTTTGCACAGTGGCTCGTGGGGGCCCCCCGAGCGGCATACCAAAAGGGCGTGGCCCTAGGGCGTAGGGAAAAAAATTTGAATGTCGCAGAGCTCCGCGATTCGCGGCCCCGAGTTGGGGGCCCACTGAGCCTCGGGATCTCAGATCTCAAGATCCAACGACCTTCCGTGTCCGAACGGGGGCGGTCCGTAAAAATAGTGAGTAATCGGACAAATAGTGGTTCCGTGGGAGGGGGCGTGGCCCGGGGGGGGGGCCACCGGGGGTCCGGGGGTCATTTGCCCACTTTAGTGGGTAATCGGACAAATAGTGGGTTCGTGGATGTGTGGGGGGGGGGGGACGGGGGGGGAGGTCAGAGGGGGCCCTGGGGTCATTTGCCCAATTTAGTGGGTAATCGGACAAATAGTGGGTTCGTGGATGTGGGGGGGGGGGTCCGGGAATGGGGGGGAATCAGGAAAGCGTCCACTTGCAGCCTAAACGAATGGCCAGAGATCCCATTGAACTAATGGGGCCGTGGACCTGGTGGTGGCGGCACACTGTGGGTGAAGGCAGTACTGCATCTGTAAGCCTCAGACTTGGGGGGGCTCCCGTCCAGCACCCGGTGGGGTCAGGCCCCCCAAAACCCCATCAGGGTCATCGAGCGGCCGAGGAGGGTCGTCGGGCATCGTCGGCCGAACCCCCAAAAATTTTGGGGGGGCGGCGCGCAGCGTCCGTGAACAGGCCACCACGAACCCACTATCTAATGGGCCGTTTGGACGCTTTACGAATCCTGGGACTACCTAGAGGACTCACCATTAACCAGGTCGTGATTCGCGGCAATAGCGGCAACGTACACCTTGAGGGTGGAGGGAGACAGCCTTCGCTCCAACCCGTCTTGAAGAAAAGAGTGCACAGATCTGACCGAACACTTTCAGGGGTCTTCTCGGTGAGAAGGGCACCAATCGACGAACAGGTTCCACTTCAGCGCATACAGCCGTCTCGTAGAGGGGGCTCTGGCGGAAGTGATGGTGTCAACTACCGCTTGCGGTAGGTCACCTAAAACCTCCGCGTCCCGTCCAGGGACCAGACATGGAGTTTCTTTCCAGAGGTCCGGACGCGGGTGCCACAGGGTGCCCCGTCTCTGAGTCAGGAGGTCCTTCCTCAGAGGAATGGGCCAAGGAGGTGTTGTCGCGAGGAGCACTAATTCCGGGAACCAAGTCCTGTTGGGCCAGTACGGAGCTACCAAGAGGAGCTTGTGTCTGTGCAAGAAGGCTCACTGGAGGAAACGCATATTTGCGTAGGCCCCGGGGCCAGCTGTGTGCCAGGGCATCCGTGCCGAGGGTTCCCTCGGTCATGGAATAAAACAACTGGCAGTGGGTCGTGTCGGGGGCGGCAAACAGGTCAAATCTGTGCGGCTCCAAAGCGACTCCAGATCAGCTGGACCACCTGGGGTGGAGTCTCCACTCTCCACTCTTAGAGGAGCTCCGGTAACCGTGACAGATCGTTGGCCGCACGATTGAGCGGGCCCGGAATGTGAATGGCACGAAGGGATCTCAGATACTTCTGACTCCACAGGAGGAGATGGCAGGCGAGTTGGAACATGCGGCGGGAGCATAGACCACCCTGTTTGTTGACGTACGCAACGGCCGCAGTGCTGTCCGTCCGGACCAGAACGTGCTTGTCTTTGAGCAGCGTTTTGAAGCGGCTGAGAGCAAGACGAACTGCCAGCAACTCCAGGCAATTGATATGCCATTGCAGTTGGGGCCCCGCCCACAGACCCAAACTGCAAGCCCGTTGTACGTGGCACCCCAGCCGGTGGATGAGGCATCCGTGGAGACAACAGAATGCCTGGACACTTGTTCTAGAGGCACTCCTGCCCGTAGAAAATGAAGGGTCCGACCACGGACTGAAGGTTTGGCGGCATCTCGGTGTCACTTGGACACGGAGGAATCCGCTGTGCCACGCCCATCTCGGGACTCGGTTGTGTAGCCAGTGTTGAAGCGGTCTCATATGGAGCAGCCCTAGTGGCATTACTGCGGCTGCTGCTGCCATATGCCCCAGGAGCCTCTGAAATTGTTTCAGTGGTACCGCTGTGCTGTGTTTGAACGTATTCAAGCAGTTCAACACCAACTGGACGCACTCCTCGGTGAGCCGCGCTGTCATGGCGACCGAGTCGATCTCCATCCCGAGAAAAGAGATCCTCTGTACGGGACAGAGTTTGCTCTTCTCCCAGTTGACCCGAAGACCCAACTGGCTGAGGTGCCGAAGCACCATGTCTCTGTGTTCGCACAACTGATCCCGCGACTGGGCAAGGATCAGCCAGTCATCGAGATAGTTGAGAAGGCGAACACCACGCTCTTTAATGGGAGCAATGGCCGCCCCCGCGACTTTCGTGAAGACACGGGGCAACAGGGACAGCCCGAAGGGCAGGACATTGTACTGATATGCTCATCCGTTGAATGCAAAGTGTAGAACGGTCTGTGTCGAGGGAGAATCAGAAATTTGTAGCGTCACACGCTGTCATTCCTGAACTCCCGAGACCCAGAGGTATTGGAACTGCTCTTGTTTCTTTTAGAATTTGGGTACCACTGGCTGTTTTTAACACCAGTGGCGGAACAAAATTACTAATGGTTTTCCACCCGGCCCTCCTCCGGGGGAGAACAGTTCCAACCAAATCCAGGTCAATGGTGTTTCTGGACCAGGGTGGACATCGTCTGGCCAAGGGCCAGCGCTGTGCGCAGCTCAACCTCGGCCAGAACTACCCTCGTGCACTCAGCAGGGCGGAGGTGGCCTGCCAGTGGCACTGCCACCCCACCGATGACGGTAGTGAGAGAGAGGAAAACTTTATAAAGATTATGGCCCTATTGGTGTTCCATATTTTGGCACCAATAGTTCCACAATGCCAAAGCCTTCCAATGCACATCCGGGAAAAGGCAAGGGGCGGGCAAGGCAAATTATGCGTTGCACTACGCCTCAGCCACCCGGGAAAGCATGGCTGTCAAGTATGAATCTGATTCAGCATGAGCGTCCACTATTATAGTGGGAATCTCAGCATCATCTTCATTTTCAACACATAACAGCCCTCTCTCCGATGCAGCGATTGACATCTGTCCTCTGCTAGAGCCTCAAATGAAATGCTAGGTTCCCTTTTTTTTTTTTTTTTTTTAAGGACCAGCAATCCCATCTGAAGCTACCAGCAGACATGCGAGATAGTGAGTGTGGCCGTGAGACGGCACACGGCGCGCTGAACACTTAAGCCCTTATGAAAAAGGCAAGACGAACAACGCGCCGACGTGGCTATGCTCTCATGAGAGAACATAAACCACCCACAAACACAGTCTCAACATGCTTGCGATGCGATAGAGGAGTGGGGGGCCCACGGAGGTGTACTCGGCAGGGAAACCTCACTGTAATCCACTGGTCACCCAGGCTTATCAGCCAAAGTAGCCCCTTTTCTGGTGCACCAGAAAAGAGACTAGATCGGGGTATAAGTGAAGGGACTCAACCCCGTTTGAGGTATCATAGTCTCGACCGCGCATTGGAGTTTGCCGTGGCAACCCGCGCTGTCACCCGGCAGCTAGACGGCACACAGCGCGCTGAACACTCAAACCCTCACTCGGAAGGTGAGATGACCAGCGCATCGACGTGATCCCATTCCCCTGAGAGAACATGGATCACCCACGAACACAGTCTCAACATGTTTATGCGAGAGGGATCGTGGCCGTCAGGACAGGAAACAACCGCATCCAGAAAGGCACGAGTGGAATGACGTTTTGAAAAAGACGCAGTCACACCCGTGTTTCTCTTTTATGAGGAAACGCTCTTTCAACAGTGCTGAAGCACCCAGGGGAAGACCGCGGCAGCACACAGGAGGTAAGTCCAGTCCTGTGTCTGCACTCACTGAAACAAAAGCCCTCACCAACCGACAGTTGCTGTGAGAACAGCAGTTTGTTTATGCTGATGCAGTGGTGAGCACGCGATCACGCTGATTGTGCCTTTTCGCCAACACAGAGCGTCCTTCTCGTTCTCTGGAGTATCTCTCTCTGTAGATAGGCTCTCTTTTAGAAAAATCAGTCTTGCTTCATCAACGCCGTTCGGCTCCGAAGTGAATGATGTCAGTGCGTTGCTCTCGCTTCCTGTTTATACCCGCGGCGCGGGGCGGAGCGCTAGATGCAAATCTCGCACGCCAATGGCACATTGGCCTGTTCTCTATATCTCGAAGCTGATAAGGGCTCCCTGAAGTGATCCCAATTCGTCGGTATAACCGACGTACGTCGTAGTGACCGACTGAAAGGGAAGACATAGGTAACATTCGACAATGATGTTAGTTAGCATGCAAAAATTTAGTTGGACTAATAATGTTAACTGAAGTCCTTTCTAAAACGCTACAAATGTTTCAAAAAACATGTCAAAATGACTATTCCCAAACTGTAAATGTTTAGCTCATCCAAAAATTGTAATTCTGCATTTACTCACTCTCATGTTGTTTTCACGCGTCACGCAATCATTTGAAGGTCCGTGTTTACTACAGTAAATCTGTTAATCATATAAAGCCATCATGTCTCTTCTGAAGGCTTGGATTTGGATTAGACACTCGATTAGTTATTTTTAAGATGCCTTTATGACATTTATTGGATCTTTTAGGTTTGAGAGGAATGGACTTTAAATGGAAGGACAGAAATCTCTCAGGTTTCATAAAGAATATCTTCATTTGTGTTTGAAAGTTAAAATGAAACGACATGAGGGTGAGTACATGATGACAGAGTTTACATTTTTGGGTGAATTATACCTTATAAATACAGCAAGTAGAGCCTTGGATAAAACAATTTGGATAAAACAATATATCGCAAATCATATTGTTTACATCAATGATACATATCAGCACATTTTTATATCGCGATACATCGAATAACGTTATATCATTACACCCATAGTGAATGCCAAAGTGTAGTGGAAATTAATTTTGCTTTATGCATTATGTATTTACTTTATATTATGTATGTGTTTGCATTACAACATGTGTCAGACGAGACAAGCTAAAATTGTGTTTGCAAACAAAAGGTGTTACATGTCTACATCCTGCTGTTTCTGAAGTGGCTCCTCTGTCCGGGGCCTAGAGATGAGAGATGGTTTTTACCTCCTTATATGGTACATATCTTCAATTGTTATTTTGCATAACAGGAACACAGCAGGGTGAGGGGTAAGATGTATATAAGGAAGCCAGGGCTCTCAAGTCTCACACATTGGGCGTGAGACACACGCATTTCAACCCGTTCACACGCTCACACGCCACACCTTGTATTTCTCACGCAGAGAAATTTCCAGGATAATGCCCACCAAGTTGCGCCGCTATTAAGAGGAATCAAGTGAGTTCCAAAGAGTTCAGAAGGCCCTGCCACACACCAGCCAATCAAATAAAAAATATGGCTACCGAACAGCCAATCAGAAAAAAGCATTGCTGTATCCGGGTAACATATAGATATTCCTGCAACAGCGTTTACATTCTGCCACCTACTGGTGATTTAGTTTAATGTTTTCTTTCCAACATTTCTTAGTTGTATATTCAAAAATATTTAAAACAATCTCACAACATTTTTCAGTGTAAATTATTAAATTTGATTGGCAACAGCCCTACAGTGTCTTATTCTAAATTAATTTATAGATCAAATGTAAGAATATAAAATGAAAGCTGAAGCATAGCCTATATTTAATAAGATTATGGGAAAAAGCCCTTCATAAAAGGTAAAAATATCAAAGATATGCAGATTTAAATATGTTTAATATTATTATGTTCAAAGCTGATTGAACACTGGTGAGACTATTGCTTCAGAATAAATTATATTTAATTATAATATTTAGTATATATACGTAGATTCCTCATTCGAGCGATCCGCGCAGGCATTAATGAGGAATCTATGTATATATCTATGACCCGGCCGCAAAGGTCAAAATAATATTTTGACCTTACTCACAGGAAGTAATGGCGTTCTGGAGAGCTGATGACATTCGTCTGATAATAGGTGAAATAATAGCATAAATACCGTTCGGTTTCTCACAGAAACCGATCATTTCATGTCTTAAGACATCAATGTGTCGTCACGAGCTGCAGGGTTTAATTTGAAATTGTCTATGCATGTTTTTTTTCTCTTATAGAATTAGACCCCATTCACATGCATTACCCAACTGGCACACAGCAATGGTTGGAGTTAAAAATCTTCATTTCTACTGAAGAAACAAAGACACCTACATCTTGGATGCCTTGGGGGTAAGCAGAAAAACATCAAATTTTCGTTTTTGGGTGAACTATCCCTTTAAGGCCAAGAAATAATAACAAATACAACCATCTGGAGATTAAAATCATTATAATGCAAGATTAAACTAAACTAAATTGAGAAAATAATTCGAAATACAATGTTGAGAATAAAATCATTGAATTCCATAAAGTTCGTGTTTCGGGAAATACTGTCAAATTTCAAGAAAAAAGTCGAAAATAAAATGTCAAGAATAAACACGCATTCGATCAGTGTCATGTTCATTGCATACTGATAGAGGACATGACAGAGCTAGATCACTTAGTCAAGCTTTATTTAGGCTTTATTTCAATAACAAAGGAGTATTATCAGCTTTAGCTATTTATAACCGAATAATAAGTAGCATACAAACTTTAAAGAGAATTTGTCTTCTCTCAAACTGACGTTTGAACAAAGGTTTTTTTATTTGTTGAAGTTTTCGATTTGGTGACCTAATAAAAGACCTAATAAAATATTAAAACTCATATCAATATTTTGTTGACAATTATTTCATTATGTCATCTGGTATCGCGGACTCACTCTCGTTTCATACAAACGCAGCTGATGCTATATAACCAACAGGTACGATTACGAACAGCAAACAATTATTAAATTTTTTTTAATCTCATATCCCCATAATTATTTATGTGGTGAAATGCCATGTAATAAGTGGTATGACTGTACCCTATCCTTAAATGTCAGTCTATTTTGAATTTGCCGCTTGCTAGCTGCTGTTTTTTTCTCAGATGTTTTGCGTTTAAAGAGCTAATAAAATAATTAAACTCAAGTCAATATTTTGTTTCTAATGTAGCCGTATAATACTTGGGATAAAGTACATCTAGCCGGTTGTTATCACAGAATAAACCCCTTCAGAGTGTTGCAAAAAAGTCTTGATCACCCTATCTGGATTTATTTTGCTATAACAACCGGCTGGATGGACTTTATCCCTTACATATCACGTAACCTTACATTTACCTCAGGAAAGCCATTTAATGTGATTATATTTTTACTCATATCATAAAAAATGTGTGTTATTATTATAAAAACAGCATTATATTCAATTGAGTTGTTAATTTTAACCTTTAATAATAACACCACCTGACAGGCTCCCTGTATATTTACAGCATTAGTTGAGTTTTATTCCTTGAGAAAAATTAACATGTAGCTACTGTACATGATATTTACCCAAATGAATCAAGATCAGAATCAAATTGCAAGCGTATGAATTGACATCTTGAATGTCAAACTCTAATAAAAACAGTAGCCTACCAGTCACTGTACCATGTAAACATTGTAACATGTTGTCACTAAACTTAATGAAATTCTGTTTTGACAATAACAATACATTTATTGTGATACGATTTTTTTACAAGTAGTATCATTTACTAACCATGTATAATGACGATGTGGATGTTTCTTGTCCCTCCACTGAATGTGCTGCGGTGAAATGACATCAAGCAGTGAAAAGATTGCTTTTCCTGCTAAGACAACATGAGATCAAACTCCCTGCAATAAAACAATAAAGCTCACTAACCTGGAGAGAATATCTCAAAGAAAGGGCATAGGACACAGCCCTGCCCAGACTTCTCTCCTCGCTTATCTATGCATACCCTTCTCCCCACTCCAATCAATGACGTCGACACCCTAAGCTAACAAGGAACTGTGCTAATATATAACCACAGGTCGAGAGCTGTCATTCCATGAATGTGTGGAATACAAGGAATGCAGTATAAAGCATTTGAGCTTTTCACCAAACTCTCTACTCTGCCTCTTTTCTTCAGCTAGACTTGTGTTGTCCTACTTCAATCATCATAGTCTCTGCTACTAACCTGATCATCCTGCCCAGCACTTTTCTCCAGTGTGAATCCATGAGAAGGCCCTGAGTCTGGACAAGGCAATACGTTTCAATATACTAATAAAATAAGTCTGTAAATCTGAAGGCCTGTTTACACCAAGTACGATAACTATTACGATAAAGGTATAGTAAAAAAAAAAAAACTAAATGTAAAAGTCCACACCACAACTATAACAATAACACAACAAAGATAGGCCTATGGTTTGAATCACTTTCAGAATTATTTTTTTCAGCTGATGAACTATAAAAACATTGAAAGCCAATCAGAATCCATCCTGCTTTCAGAGCTCGAGCATTTAAATCGACTGACGACAAATCTGCAGTGCTTAAAATAAACAGAACGATATCATTGTGGATATTAATATAGTTATCATTATAGTTATCGTTCTTGGTGTGAACATGCCTCTGTAAATTAAGCGGACTACACATTACATTAGTAACTTACAAATCCTTTCTTCACACATCTCATGAGCTGATACACACTGGAACCATTTCAAATTTGATACATTTAAACAACAATAAAGCTTGATATCTAAAGCTTATCTTCTGCCTTAGGTTACTCAGTCACCTCCTCAGATCTTCTTCAGTCAAGACATCAGTGGTTATTTCTGACACAACCCCAGAAACAAATAATTTCTATTACAAAGAGCATAGTTGAACTATATTTATATTTTGAACTGTAGTTTGAGGGCGAGTCCCCGAGCTTGGAGAAGCTCTCGGTTAACTGGCATAACGTGCTATCACGTAGTAGGCCTTACCAAGCCTCCCTGAAGGGGAGTTCCCAGGCTCCAGTCATTGTGTTCGAAATATCAAAATCAACTGCAGGCGGTTGATCCTTTTCCTATTTAGCTCCTAAACTCTGGAACAGTCTTCCTAACATTTTACAGGAAGCAGACACACTCGGTCAGTTTAAAGGGGTGGTAAAACACATTCTTTCGAAGGCTTGATTGTGTTTGTGGGGTACACTGTAACATGTGTTCATGCTTTGTTTTTAAAAAATTGCATTACTTTTCATATATTTTACCTTTATTCTACACTTCATACTGCAACCATTCAGCGAAGTCTAGAAGGTTATAAACTGCACCAGGACGACGAAACATGTGTCTTCTGAACTCCGACCTCATTTCAGGAGGCAATTTGTTCAGTAGCCTCTCCACATGTGAACCGCACCTCAATTCAGCCTGACCCTCATGGCCTAAAGTCTCCAGCATACTGACAAGGGATCTGATCTGCAAGGCGAACTTGTCAAAGGCTGCTGTATCACCTCTGCGAATATCGGGAGCATCCATCACTTTAGATATCCTTCTGAGGGCTAACTTGTAAGGTTGTCCAAACCTCTCAGTCAGAGCTGCCATGGTAGCACTATATGGGAAAGGTGAGTTCAGATAGGAGTCGGCTACCAGGCGGGCTTCATCTAATCTCAAATGGTCCATCAAGATCTGATAACGGAAGAGCTCAGTAGCATCAGGAGGCAAAAGGTTCTCCAGAGCAAGCTTTAGTCTGGTAAACTCACTAGGATCCCCTGAGATGAAGTCTGGAATGGTAGGTGTAGGACCACGGTAGGTTCGCTCCCTCCCATCTGGATACAAAGTGGTAGCTCTGTGCATGGGTGTCAGATACTTAGGTCTCCCTGGCTCATAGCTGTTGTGCGGAATTCATAACCCCAGAATTCATTGCGCGCCGCGACGTCAGATTTTTGAAGAGAAGTTGCCAGATTACACTTTTAAATGCAAGGATTGGGTTTCAATTTACTCCAATAATAGAATGTATCTACTGATAAAAATAAAATGTTCACTAAATATATTACCAGCATACGATTTTATATAGTTTATACTACATATTAAATGGTTTTGTTTTTAGGCAGTTGAATATAACTTTAAAGTCCAGTATAAATGTTTATTTGGGTTCTCTTCAACAGCAGCTAAATATTACTAATAATGTAACGAAATGCATTTACTCTGTGTTTGAGTATAATTGTGAAGTACCTCAGATTTTTATTCAACTTCATCTCAGAGGCAAATATTGTGGTTTTATGAAAAACTGACTTTTTACACATAATTATTAGATTTTGTTATTAGTTATCGTTTAAAAAAGAATCTAAAAATAAAATGCACTGTCTTAAATAAATATGTCTTCTAGATTAGGGATAGGCACCGTTGGTCTTGGAGGGCCGCTGTCCTGCAGAGTTCAGCTCATAGAACAGTTATGCATGTTAAAATATTTTATGGTTTGATTTGTGGATGAGTTAATTTAATTTATTCTTCTCTCTTTCTGAAAACATCTTAGAGACATGGCAGTCGTCGAATAAGTCAGCACTGCAAACCTGTTGGCATTGGAATCCCAGATGATGTCCCGCTGACAGAGGCTTCACCAGGGTATCCCAGCCCAGCTCAATAAAAGACTACATAAAAACATCTTCTAACATCTGTTTTATGTACTGTTAATTTTAAAATGTATTTTGTTTTTCCTAATCTTAAACGTAACTTATGTAAATAGTTGTAAAAAGTACTGTAAATAAAAATGTATAGAACAATTTATTGTTTCATTTACAAATTAATTGACATGACAAATAAATGTACAGAATTATTTATTTCATTTACAAATTATAACTTGCATAACAAAAATAATGTGTAGAACGATAATATTTAATTAACACATTTTAATTTACAAAACCAAAATTTTAGTTCTCAACTATCTCTCAAGAAGAGAAAACAATCAGTCCATTCTCTCCCTGCTCTCCTCTGTCTGTCTCTTCATGTCCTCCCTCAGTCTCTCCATCAGCTCATCCTCTCAGTCTCTCCATCAGCTCATCCTCTCAGTCTCTCCATCAGCTCATCCTCTCGGTCTCTCCATCAGCTCATCTGCTCAGTCTCTCCATCAGCTCATCCTCTCAGTCTCTCCATCAGCTCATCCTCTCAGTCTCTTCATCAGCTCATCCTCTCAGTCTGTCCATCAGCTCATCCTCTCAGTCTCTCCATCAGCTCATCCTCTCAGTCTCTCCATCAGCTCATCCTCTCAGTCTCTCCATCAGCTCATCCTCTCTCTCTCTCTCCATCAGCTCATCCTCTCAGTCTCTCCATCAGCTCATCCTCTCAGTCTCTCCATCAGCTCATCCTCTCAGTCTCTCCATCAGCTCATCCTCTCAGTCTCTCCATCAGCTCATCCTCTCAGTCTCTCCATCAGCTCATCCTCTCAGTCTCTCCATCAGCTCATCCTCTCAGTCTCTCCATCAGCTCATCCTCTCAGTCTCTCCATCAGCTCATCCTCTCAGTCTCTCCATCAGCTCATCCTCTCAGACTCTCCATCAGCTCATCCTCTCGGTCTCTCCATCAGCTCATCCTCTCAGTCTCTCCATCAGCTCATCCTCTCAGTCTCTCCATCAGCTCATCCTCTCAGTCTCTCCATCAGCTCATCCTCTCAGTCTCTCCATCAGCTCATCCTCTCAGTCTCTCCATCAGCTCATCCTCTCAGTCTCTCCATCAGCTCATCCTCTCAGTCTCTCCATCAGCTCATCCTCTCAGTCTCTCCATCAGCTCATCCTCTCAGTCTCTCCATCAGCTCATCCGCTCAGTCTCTCCATCAGCTCATCCTCTCGGTCTGTCCATCAGCTCATCCTCTCAGTCTCTCCATCAGCTCATCCTCTCAGTCTCTCCATCAGCTCATCCTCTCAGTCTCTCCATCAGCTCATCCTCTCGGTCTCTCCATCAGCTCATCCTCTCAGTCTCTCCATCAGCTCATCCTCTCGGTCTCTTCATCAGCTCATCCTCTCAGTCTCTCCATCAGCTCATCCTCTCAGTCTCTCCATCAGCTCATCCTCTCTGTCTCTCCATCAGCTCATCCTCTCAGTCTCTCCATCAGCTCATCCTCTCAGTCTCTCCATCAGCTCATCCTCTCAGTCTCTCCATCAGCTCATCCTCTCTCTCTCTCTCCATCAGCTCATCCTCTCGGTCTCTCCATCAGCTCATCCTCTCAGTCTCTCCATCAGCTCATCCTCTCGGTCTCTCCATCAGCTCATCCTCTCAGTCTCTCCATCAGCTCATCCTCTCTCTCTCTCTCCATCAGCTCATCCTCTCGGTCTCTCCATCAGCTCATCCTCTCAGTCTCTCCATCAGCTCATCCTCTCAGTCTCTCCATCAGCTCATCCTCTCAGTCTGTCCATCAGCTCATCCTCTCAGTCTCTCCATCAGCTCATCCTCTCTGTCTCTCCATCAGCTCATCCTCTCAGTCTCTCCATCAGCTCATCCTCTCAGTCTCTCCATCAGCTCATCCTCTCGGTCTCTCCATCAGCTCATCCTCTCGGTCTCTCCATCAGCTCATCCTCTCAGACTCTCCATCAGCTCATCCTCTCAGTCTCTCCATCAGCTCATCCTCTCAGTCTCTCCATCAGCTCATCCTCTCAGTCTCTCCATCAGCTCATCCTCTCAGTCTGTCCATCAGCTCATCCTCTCAGTCTCTCCATCAGCTCATCCTCTCAGTCTCTCCATCAGCTCATCCTCTCAGTCTCTCCATCAGCTCATCCTCTCTCTCTCTCTCCATCAGCTCATCCTCTCAGTCTGTCCATCAGCTCATCCTCTCAGTCTCTCCATCAGCTCATCCTCTCAGTCTCTCCATCAGCTCATCCTCTCAGTCTGTCCATCAGCTCATCCTCTCAGACTCTCCATCAGCTCATCCTCTCAGTCTCTCCATCAGCTCATCCTCTCAGTCTCTCCATCAGCTCATCCTCTCAGTCTCTCCATCAGCTCATCCTCTCAGTCTGTCCATCAGCTCATCCTCTCAGTCTCTCCATCAGCTCATCCTCTCTGTCTCTCCATCAGCTCATCCTCTCAGTCTCTCCATCAGCTCATCCTCTCAGTCTGTCCATCAGCTCATCCTCTCAGTCTCTCCATCAGCTCATCCTCTCGGTCTCTCCATCAGCTCATCCTCTCGGTCTCTCCATCAGCTCATCCTCTCAGTCTCTCCATCAGCTCATCCTCTCAGTCTCTCCATCAGCTCATCCTCTCAGTCTCTCCATCAGCTCATCCTCTCAGTCTCTCCATCAGCTCATCCTCTCAGTCTCTCCATCAGCTCATCCTCTCAGTCTCTCCATCAGCTCATCCTCTCAGTCTCTCCATCAGCTCATCCTCTCAGTCTCTCCATCAGCTCATCCTCTCAGTCTCTCCATCAGCTCATCCTCTCAGACTCTCCATCAGCTCATCCTCTCAGTCTCTCCATCAGCTCATCCTCTCAGTCTCTCCATCAGCTCATCCTCTCAGTCTCTCCATCAGCTCATCCTCTCAGTCTCTCCATCAGCTCATCCTCTCAGTCTCTCCATCAGCTCATCCTCTCAGTCTCTCCATCAGCTCATCCTCTCAGTCTCTCCATCAGCTCATCCTCTCAGACTCTCCATCAGCTCATCCTCTCAGTCTCTCCATCAGCTCATCCTCTCAGTCTCTCCATCAGCTCATCCTCTCAGTCTCTCCATCAGCTCATCCTCTCAGTCTCTCCATCAGCTCATCCTCTCGGTCTCTCCATCAGCTCATCCTCTCAGTCTCTCCATCAGCTCATCCGCTCAGTCTCTCCATCAGCTCATCCTCTCGGTCTGTCCATCAGCTCATCCTCTCAGTCTCTCCATCAGCTCATCCTCTCAGTCTCTCCATCAGCTCATCCTCTCAGTCTCTCCATCAGCTCATCCTCTCAGTCTCTCCATCAGCTCATCCTCTCAGTCTCTCCATCAGCTCATCCTCTCGGTCTCTTCATCAGCTCATCCTCTCAGTCTCTCCATCAGCTCATCCTCTCAGTCTCTCCATCAGCTCATCCTCTCTGTCTCTCCATCAGCTCATCCTCTCAGTCTCTCCATCAGCTCATCCTCTCAGTCTCTCCATCAGCTCATCCTCTCAGTCTCTCCATCAGCTCATCCTCTCTCTCTCTCTCCATCAGCTCATCCTCTCGGTCTCTCCATCAGCTCATCCTCTCAGTCTCTCCATCAGCTCATCCTCTCAGTCTCTCCATCAGCTCATCCTCTCAGTCTCTCCATCAGCTCATCCTCTCAGTCTCTCCATCAGCTCATCCTCTCAGACTCTCCATCAGCTCATCCTCTCAGTCTCTCCATCAGCTCATCCTCTCGGTCTCGTTTCCTCTTGGCTGGAGTTGCTGCTCCTCATCTTGGTCATCCACTGCTGAACTTGGCCCTGGTGTGTCCTCAGGGATGGAGGCAATGAGGACAGTGGGGTTGTCCCAACACCTCATTCATGAAGACAAACCATGGCCAAGTTTCCCACTCCCTCACCTGTCCCAGGACACTTTCAATCCTAAGGCAGAGGAAATAAACATGTCTGTCAATAATTAACTTGCATACATTTTTTTTTTTTTTTTTTTTACCTAAGGCAGGGGTGCAATCTTAAGAAAATTAAAAAAATATGATGCATCAGTAGCCTACAAACATACAAAATACTCCAGAAATCATATTTATAGATACTCAAATTCTATATTCTTTTTGTTGTGGGCTTTGTATAGGATAAAGCCTCCCTATAGCCTACCTACACAAGAACCTGGCCTATGGAAATACTACAAATGGGTCGTACTCCAATCCACACTGGCCGAGTTTTTCGCCCCGGTAAATAAATACTAATTTGCTCCCTCATTTTAATAAAGCTGTCTGCTACTTCATCCATAAAACAAAACGAAATATTACATCAGATCACCTAACGAATAAAGCCGTGCAGTGGTAACACAGAAATAAAGACCACCGGCTTTTAAAACGTTTCGTTGGTTATTTGAGTAAATTAAAACACAATACTTACATTTATAAGTGTATTCCTCGGCCGCGGGATGGGCAGAGGATCCACTTGTTCTGGTTGGTTCTATCCTTCGCGGCCAGGGAAAAGGACGATGGGTAGGGTTGCCAGGTCTTTGCAACAAAAGTAGTCCAAAACTCCTAATGCGATTTTCTCCATCGAGCGGCCAAATTCTCCACTGGAGATGAACGTTTGGGGGTGTTGGAGCGGCGAAACCGTACTTATGGGGTAGAAACAAACCCGCGGACATAATTTTTCACCCGCGGCAACAACTAAAAAGTAGCCTAATTCGGCTGAAAAACGCGGACTTGGCAACACGAACGGCAGGCTGCATTTGAAGGCCCCTTCGAATTGGGACAGCCTTCGTCGCGCTGCAGTGACGCATCGGCCTTCAAATGCGGCCTTTGAAGGATGCAGCCCCCGAATTGGGACACAGCTACTGTATAAGCCTGGTCATGTCTGTCATTCATTGTGAAGTCTTGTCTCACACTGCATTTCTGATTGTTATACCTGGTTCCATGTCTCTCAGTTTCGTTGGAGTTCTTGCCTCTGTCCCCTGTTCTGTTTGCCTGATTGGACTGCCTACCTGTGTATGACCTTTTGCCTTTTCTCTGACTACTACGATTGTGGATTACCCTTTAAATAAAGTTGCATTTGGATCCTCTACTTGTGTCTCTCAGAGCAGTTCTGTGACAGTGATGTAAACTATTTGATATATTTCTGTAGCGCGCTGATACTTTTAACTGTCGGTCGTTATAGTGTTGATACTGCAGGATGGATATTAAATATGTTTTGGTTGATTTCTTCACTGACAACACCATTCATATATGTGAACTATCACAATTAAAACAGAGACATGACAAAACTACACCAAAGAGCCATTCACAAGTGGGACAAAAGAGAAGAAGCTGTGTTTTCTGGAAGAAAAGTTCGTCAGGCGAGCTGGAGCGTTGGCCTTGTCGAGTCATCCAGTTTAGTGGTGAGTATAACATCTAATGTCCTCTTTAGTTATTTAATTTAGAGAAATGTAAAAAGGCTTTTACTTATATCTTATTCAAACACCGTTGAGAAAACACTGCTCCAGTACTGATTTGTAGCGCGCGCACAAGTGTGCGAGGTGGGCTGATCAAAACACAGAGCTCAAGTCTGATAGAAAGACAAAACTGTTGCTTTTCAGGGCTGATAAATGCACTGTCATCAAGTACACGGACCATTGTTTGCGTTGTAAAGATAGTAGTCTACTGATTTTAATATGGACTGGAGTGAGACTGATTCGTCATACATCGTTAAAATCTCACTCCAACCAATTACAACCCCGTTTGTATAGACAAATGTAATTATGCTATCAATGAAGATCAACAATAAAAATTAAAACTTATAATTTATAATAATGGAATATACAGAACTGCACTTAATTCAACGTGTATTTGTTTGTTCTAGGAGAGATAAGGGAAAAAATGAAAAGGGGTGTGCCTTTGACCGTACACCCCTCTTTGCAACAGAGGAAGCGTTAGGAAAGGGGAGAAGAGAGAAAGGGAAAAGTTCCTCATCAGATGTTGGCGAGACTACATTTCTGGACCTGGTAAATGCATTAAAGCTCACTCACGTAGTCACAAATGTCAAACTGATTGTAGATCTGTATTTAAATTAGATAAATAAATCCAGTTACAAGTAGGCCTACATTTCAAAATAGCATGAAATAAAGGCAACCCGAGTAAACACAAAATACAGTTTATTAATGTACATGTTAAAATTCTTTGGAATGTCTGACAATTTAGTATCTGGAATATTTATTATTGGATATACACAAAATTAGAAGAAATCAGGATTTTTTTTCATACTGTAATGTACACAAGTATTATGTTCAATAGTCTAATTGACCTTAATGTGCAGAAAAGGACATTTTTCAGGAATACTTTTTGTGTGATTTCCATTTTCAGGAAAATGCACCAACTAAAAAAAGAAGAACAAAAATGTTATTCAACAGAAGATAATGGCTGCGGTCAATCAAAGCTGCACTCAAATAATGGTGAGCAGTAAGCTACTTTATTTATTTTGTCTTTGATAAACTATTAACTTTATAGCTTTATAGAAAAGATAAAAGCCCCTTATCATGAACGCTTCAAAAGCATGGTCAATTGTATTCATATTCTTAAGAAATACGCTGAAACGTTGAAGTAGTAGTTAAAATGTACAGTTCATGGTTATCTGTCCCTACACACATGCAGAAACATTCCTACTTTCACAATGAAATGTGCTGCGTCCCAATTCGCCTACTTATACTACGTCCTAAAAGTATGTACTCTTTTTGTGAAGAAAAAGTGCATACTTTTGAGTGTGTAGCAGAAGAGTATGCAAGCTTTGGGACATACTACTTCGTCATCTTTAACGGACTTGCAGGTGTGTCCCATCACCGTTTAAAATGCCTTGTCAATCATCGTCACAGTTCAAATCCTCCACATTCAATTTAATTTCCCACCATATCGGAGAGAAATGTAGTCGCACGTTGATCTGCCATTCGTGGGTCTTTAATGCAGAGACTACTCTCATGTGTTTGCAAAGTTAATGGCCAAACATATCATTACAAAAGTTCTCAATGCTGCTGCAGGTGAAATATAATGTTGCTTACATTGAATAAATATCTTTTCATCAGGTTAAATACTGATAATTGCTCACTCAAACCCCTTTATCTAACCCTCTCTACTTAACCGTCAGACTCGCGTAACCGTCATGTTTGTAGTTTTTTTTAACACTTTTTATCCGTGTTTGTAGTTCTAATCGAATCCTCGTCCATCTTGCAATGGGTTGTGGGCAATATCAGCCGTTAGAGTGCGCATCGATCTGCACTTCGGATTCTGACTGGAAATAGTAGACCATCCGGGAATCTTTGGAATAATCTTTTCAACATACTACGATTTGGGACATACTAATTATTTTTTCGAATACTATTTAGTACGGATAGTATGGGAATTGGGATGCAGCGATGGACTAGTCCATAACGGTGCGGGGTGGGAAAGATAAACACACAGTGACAGGAGGACTGGCTGGGAAGCGCACAAACAGAATTATTGCTGCTATATGACCTTATTGTTGTCATTATTTTTTATTTTTTACAATAAAATTTTGGGCTAAAAGTGTGTTGTAACGCAAGTGTGTTATTGACGTTGACACAGTGTGTGCGTATGCGTCTTCCACCTCATCTGTCTCATTCTCACTCACTCATTCACACTCACATGGATATACGTGGATTTGCTTAGAGCCATAAAGCAACTTCACTCTTACCCCCTCTCACTCACTCACTCACACACACACACACACACACACACACACACACACACACACACACACACACACACACACACACACACACACACACACACACACACACACACACACACACACACACAGAGTCTGACATGATATCATGGGAAGAGAATGAAACACACTTACATAAGAGATGCGATCAAATCCTTCAAAGTTTATTCCGAATGCGCAAGCGACACTTAAAAAAAAACATAAATTACATATTTTATATTACATCTATATATTTTAGATCATATATATTTGAGCGTTTTCCTTAAGGGAACTGATAGTCATCACAATGTAAAAATGAAAAATAAAAATCAGGTTTTACTATCCTTTGGACATTTGGTCCCTACACTGGAGTTTTTATCCTCAGTACATTATCAATTTATGGGCCCTATCTTGCACCCAGCGCAATTGACTTTGTACACCGACGCATGTGTCATTCCTATTTTGCACCCGCGCAAAGCGCGCTTTTCCCTCCACAGAAGCACGTCGCTAAACTAGTGAATGAACTTGCGCTCCCTGGGCGGTTCAGCGCAAAAAAGGAGGCGTGTTCCGGCGCAAACAATCCCTGGTGCTATTTTGCTGTTCCATTAAACAATTGCGCCACTGACCAGAAAAAACCTAGTCTAAAGTCAGTGGCGCGTTGCGCGTTGTTCATTATGCTATTTTAAGGGCGCATGCTTGACCATAGCGTGCACAACGCGCATACACTTTGCTCATGTAATCTACACAGATGCAACAGTTATTTTTGCAAATCATAAATTGTTACACTAAAAAAATATTAACACATGAGATGACGGAAATCATTGTGGTGTGCCACGACGATGTGAAAAAATAGGCATAAATCTAGCTCACAAATTATTCAGGCTAATTGTAATAATTAAGGATAAGACCTGTTTGCCCAATAGTGGCATATAAGACATATATGTATATAAGGACATCTGACAAATTGGTTTGTCCGTCAAGAACCAGGAAAAAAAAATCGACTGAAAAACTGAAAAAACTGAAAGACTGAAAAAAAAAAAGACTGTGAAATCACCTTTACCATAATGTACAACATTACAACTTCACTTCTCTGTCTTTCACTGCTCTTACAAGAACATCAGTCTCCTCGGCTGTGAACCGCTCCTGGCGTGCGCCTGGTAAATACGCCATAATAATAGCAATCCATAATGGAACTTGCGCACCTGCTTTTAAAGGGAATGTTGGATGTCGCTCGGATTGGTTTATTCACGTTACGCCCAAACCACACCTATGAATAATGAAGCTACTTCAGACCAACCCATTTTAGATTTGCGCCGGGCGCAAGAGCCATTTATCCCGCCGGGAAAATAGCAACAGCGCCGAGACCCGCCCACAAAGTTACTTGCGATTCGCGCTTTGACACTTGCGTTTCAGATCGTTAAAATAGGGCCCTATGTGTTTATATAATCCTTTATAAAATACGGCTTATCTTAATTTGAGAGAAGATTAAAGACCCCATGAGCTCTTACTCTAAATGCTTCAATTCAGTGTTCAGTCCAAAGTCTGTTTGAAATTATTACACAAGTGTCTTTTTACATCTGTAAGATTATGAGAAGGATCATTTAGTTCATGTGACCATAATTACAGGCAAAATGTCATTTATTTCCAGTTTCTGTGGTTCACACAGATTTCAGATTCAGAAATAATGAACTATTGATTACTTTGCACAGTCGTTGTGTGTGTGTGTGTGTGTGTGTGTGTGTGTTTTCAGGGTCTGATCTGAAGCTGTTTAACAGCCTGAATGTCATTTTTACTTTTACATGTGTCAAAAAATATACTTTAATTATTGATTAACCACTGTTATTTGCCTGGTGTGCCTGTGATAAAGAAAAACAGATAAAAACAATCTTACCACACAACAAATTCAGACGTTTCAGTCTGATGTCAATGAACACATTATCAAAAGTGCTTATTCTTCCACTTTCCCATAACTCGGGATATTCTTGTATGTGTAACCACACATATAATGATTAACTCAGTCCACCGAATGATACGAGCACACATCAGTGTCTCAAGGCTGGAAGATTACGCTGCTGTTTTAACCAATAATCAGAACAAAAGCAGTTGAAGGATGAGGAGCATAATTCAAATGATAATTTATCTGACTCCATTAAAGTTGTTGTTATTCTTTAAAATCGTATTCTTTAAAGATTACTGTTATAAACATGAGCCCCGTCTGAAAGGCAAAGGGGAAGGTGTTGCTGTAATTTATAATCAGTGATGGACTGTCAGGGCCTTCTCTGCTGGCCCTGTCAAAATCAAAAATATATATATTTGTATAATTAAATTAAATGAATGTGTGTCTGAACATGTCTAAATGCAATTACTCTCTATTTCAGTATCCACTATCCGCCACGTTATTTCGTGGTCCGCGCATACACTGGCTATTATGGTATGGCCGTCAGAGAACTGATATGAAACAAGTGATCTTCCGGTGAACGCTGTCACTGTATGATGCCGACTTCCAAAATAAATGTCTGCCTGAATATGAATTTTGGGGGGCTCTTATTTTGTTTTTATATATATATATATATATATATATATATATATATATATATATATATATATATATATATATATATATATATATATATATATATATATATATATATATAAACAAAATAAGAGCCCCCCAAAATTCATATTTGCGCTGTTTTGTATATATATATATTGAGTAACCCATAAAAAGAAAAGTCCTAGCTTCCACAGACTTACACAAATGTCACACTGGATCTAGAAAGTAAGAAGTTGGAAATACAAGTATCCTTTCACAAGTGAACAAAAAAAAACTCACCCACATTGTCAAAGGATCTTTACCTCCACTTAGCTTGTTTAACTAGCACATGGCACAGTTATTGGTCTCATCAAACACTAAAATATAAGATAAATTGGTAATACTTTATTTTACTTTGGTTTGCTGTTCAATGTCCATGTACTTGTTTACATTGCATACTGCAAAGACTGAATTAATGTTGTTTATGTACTAAACAACAAGCACAGAGATATTCAGGTTATATATCAGGCTTTAAAATAAATAACAATGTGTGTAACTTGTGTCAGGACATTAACGGTACCATTAATAAACAGTCATTTACATCCCTTTCATTTTTTTAACCTCTTCATGTCACTGTACATCTATGGGGTTGCTGTTTATGTCTCATTGCAGATGAAATACTTCCATGCCTTCAGACCTCTGCATCATCTGGAATCTGTTTTTGTTATTTTCCAGGCTTGTTTCGGTCAAAATTGCGTTACCATGCATCACCCGATCAATATTACTCGCCTGATCTGAGTATGTCATCTTTATTTGTAAAACAAGTTGTTTGCTGCATTATATTGCTTTCTACTAGACTGTGTACGTGCTTTCATTTTTTTACTTAGCATAAACACTGTAAAAAATAAAATGTATTAACTACTTTTTTGTTTCATTCTTTCCATAACATTTTTGTTCTTGATTAATTTCTGTATATAACATTTTTGTAAGACATTAATCTCTGTGCTAAAACACACCATTGATAGATGTCTATGTTAAGTCTCTGAGCAACTTATTCCAGATGATTGCCTTTTTTTTTTTTTTTTTTTTTTTTTTTTGAGATTCTATTTTTATTGAACATTTTGTATATAACTATTTACAACAAAGCCCAAGATCGCCCATAACCGTAAGACTAAATATAAATACATAAAATAAAATGACAGGAAACTAAAATAAAATTGACAGGAAACTAAAATAAAATTGACAACAATTTAGAAGGATCTCAAATATTTCTTGATAGACTCAATAAGGTCCAACCAAAATTGTATTGTCTTTCTATTGGCTCCGAGCACTTTAGCTGTGGTACACTCCAGAAGGGCAATGTCCAGTAGATATGACATCCAGATAGACATAGCTGGGGTAGTTGGTTCCAACCACAGTTTTAGGATAACCTTTTTAGCAGCAGTAAGGACAACGGACAAAGTCTTGCTTTGATTAACAGACAGTGACAACGATGAATCATCCAGCAAAAGGAAAATCAGAGGGTCCTTTTGGATCGGAATCTTCAGAATATCTGTCAGTAAGTCCTGGACTGAGGACCAAACTGGTACAATTTGAGAACAGTCCCAGAACATATGCATATATGTACCTACATTTTCACTGTTACACAAGTGACAAAAAGGATCAGATTTTCTTTTCATTTTATATAGTAAAGAGGGCGTGGCATATGCCTTATAAATTAACTTATAATGTATCATTTGGTGAGCCGGATTTTTTGAGGTAGTAAAACAATTCCCCCAGACAGTGTCCCAGTCAATTACTGTGTTAAGTTGCCTCTCCCAGAAGTCCTCAGTCGGAATGTTTGAGTACTGTCGTACCACGAGTGATTTATAAATTATGCTAACAATACCCCTAGAAGCCATACTGGAATCTATCCAGTCTAACATAGGATGAGAGGATATTTTATTCGACCAGGGTACTCCATATGCTTTTAACGCAGATCTCAATCTTAGATATAGAAAGAATGAAAATCCTGGAAGAGAGAATTCATCCCTTAGAATCTGAAAGGACTTAAGTCCATAACCACTATATAAGTCTTTCAGGGTATAAACCCCACACTTAACCCAGCATTTGGAAACAAAGGGTTTATTACCCGTGCAAAGATTACTATTATGCCAGATGGGGGTAGAGTCACAATAGGAATCTGAAGCTCCCATGATCTTTTCTGCCACTCTCCATGTTTTAATAGAATGGCATATAATTGGACCAAACTTTTCCAGAGCTTTCTTAGGTATTCCAGTAAAAGGTAAATCCTGTAGACGTAATGGGTAAATAATATTAGTCTCTAAGGCCCGCCATGGCACAGGAGAGTCAACATCCATCCATGTCCTAAGTGGTCTCATTTGGTATGCTAGATAATAGGACCAAAAATCCGGTAGCGATAAGCCTCCATGAGGTTTTAACCTATGCATCGATTTGAGTCGAATTCTAGGCCGTTTGTAATTCCATAAAAATTTTGTTACTGCTGTACGAAGCTCTTTAAAATAACCAGTAGGTGGTGCCAGAGGTAACGTTGAAAATAAAAAGCTCAGCCTCGGAAGTGTATTCATCTTAATAGTGGCCATCCTACCATGAAGAGCTAAGCAGAGTGGAGACCAACACTGAAGATTGCTTGAAATCTTATCCAGAAGAGACTGGTAGTTCCACTTAGAAATGCGAGATAGTGAACAAAAAACTCTAATCCCAAGATAATTAAATTGGTCGCTGACTGGAACCATAGAGGGTAAGGCCTGAATCTCTGATTTAGCTGTTAAGTTAAGGGGTAAAAGTATGGATTTACTCCAATTAATTTTGTAACCGGACAATTTACCAAATGTATCAAATAATTTTAAGCATTCTTTAACCGAATCTGTGATATTTGATAAATACAACAGAATGTCGTCAGCATAGAGTGAAATCTTATGAGACGTATTCATACAGCTTATAGGGACTATTGCAGAGCATTGTCTAATCGCTTGGGCCAAAGGCTCTAATGATAAATTAAAAAGCAAAGGTGACAGGGGACATCCTTGACGAGTGCCCCTGCCAAGACGGAAAGAAGGAGAAATATGAGGGCCAGTAAGAACTCTGGCTGAACAATCAAAATAGATAGTCTTGACAGCTTGCACGAAAAAAGAACCAAACCCAAAACGCTCCAAGACAGACCACAAAAATGTCCACTCAATTCTATCGAATGCTTTCTCTGCATCCAGAGAAAGAACTGCAGAGGAAGCTGTATATGTGTCTGCTAGTTGAATAATATGAAGAAGTCTACGTATATTGTCCGCAGCAAATCTCCCCCTTAAAAAACCTGACTGATCATATTTGATCAGGTCTCCAACACACCGATCCAATCTTAAGGTCAAGACTTTTGCTAACAGCTTTGAATCTGTGGATAGAAGGCTAATTGGCCTATAGCTAGAACACTCAAGTGAATCCTTCCCTCTCTTCAAAAGCAAAGTTATTAAAGCTGTGTTTTGGTCCCTGTGCAGAGCCCCTTTTTCTAGAGCAAAATTAAAAGAGTTAAGTATCAAGGGAGCAACTATGTCCCATAATGCCTTCAATAGCTCCGGGGGAATCCCATCTAACCCAGGGGCTTTATTACTGCTCATGCAGTCCAGGGCAGACTTCAATTCTTCACTTGTCAAAGGGCTGTCCAACATATCGCGCTGAGAATCATTTAGTTTGGGAAGATCTAAATGTTTAAGGAATAAATCTAAATTTGTCGGGTCAGTGTTGGATTCTGACGTGTACAGATGTTTATAATAGGATTCAAATATTCTATTTACATCCTTAGGTTGAGTATACACTGAGCCCTCGTGCCTAATAGCAGATATGCTGGCCTTAGATTCATTGTCCTTCAACCTCAAAGCCAAAAGTTTAGATGGACGTTCTCCATTGAAATAATAAAACTGTCTAGTACGATGTATGAGAAATTCAGCTCTATGCAAATATATTGATTTTAATTCTGATTTAAGGACGTTAACTTCTTTGGCTTTGGTCTCACAGAATGTACCTTTTAGTTCCTTCTCTAGTAGATCAATTTGTTTTTCTAATTCAATTTTACGACTCTCTCTACGCTTTTTACTGAAAGATGAATAACTTATACATTTACCCCTAACAAAACATTTAGTGGTTTCCCACAATACTTGGGGATTAGAGGCTGAATCCCTATTAATCTGCAAAAACTCATTCAAAGAATTGCGTAATTCAGCCACAAATGTACAGTCCTTTAACAAGGAAGCATTAAACCTCCAGCGATTGTGTCTGGAGCCCAATGATACAGGAGTTAAAGTAGAAATTATTGGGGAATGATCAGATAATAGAAGTGGCAGAATATCCACTTTACTAATATAAGGAATTAGAGAAGGAGACACAAGTAAATAGTCAATCCTTGAATAGCTCTTGTGACGAGCTGAGAAGAATGTATAGTCCCTGGAACCATCATTTTGTAAACGCCAAACATCACATATGTTAGAGTGTCGCAAAAATGAGTTAAAACAACCAGAAATCCTTGCATCAGCTTTAGAAGCATGAGATCTATCTAGCTGAGGATCTAACACAGAATTAAAGTCGCCCCCTAGCACCACGAGACAGTCCTCCAAACTCACAACTAAACGTAGTAATTCTTGAAAAAATAACGGATCACCCTCGTTGGGTGCATAAACAGACACAAAAGCATATTTAGTATTATTTAGAGAACCAACAACATAGGTAATTCGGCCTTCTTTATCCCCACCAGAACGTATAACAGAAAAATTAGTAGAACGCCTAGATAATATCAACACCCCTTTTGATTTATTGACGGCCGAAGAGGATGAAATAATTTTAAAGTATCTATTTTGAAAGCGATGCACGTCAGCTGACTTCAAATGAGACTCTTGTATAAGGGCAAGAGAGACCTTTTTACATCTTAGATAATCTAAGCATTTGGTCCGCTTGATGGGGCTATTTAACCCATTAACGTTCCATGACAATATATGTATAGCCATAATTTAATGAGTAATAGCTATGCAGACCAAACAGAACGAGGCAGGAGGACCAAAAAGTAGTCCCCAGCAAAGATAGTGGGCGGCAATAAGAAAATATGCAATACACATAACGTTACATGAATGCATATAAATACTACGCATATAAATGCGTGCATAATACAAATTAAACTTACGTGGGCGGACTTGGGCTTGAAACAAAAAAACACAAACAAGAACAGTAAAAGAACGGGCAGCAAGCAAAGAGTTAAAACACACTCTTCTACCTGCCCTTAACGTAACAGTCTTTGGATACGCGGCCAACTAGCAGTCCGGCTTGTCTGTCGACACCTGACCCGACCCGGTCATTTTCCGGATGCACAAAAAGAAAAATCAATCTTACTCAGTCATCCATGGGAACTGCCGATTCATGCTCCTCTTCGGATTCTTGTGACACAACAGCCTCTGCTCCCTTCGGGGAAGATTTTGCGATGGGAATGGGATTCATATTGAGGATAAACTTTTCCACCTCCGCCGGTGTCTCAAGCAGTGAAATCTTCCCTCGGTGAGTAACTTTAACTACCGCGGGATAAAGCAAAAAAGACGTAATTCCCGACTGGGTTAGCTTCTTCCTCACCAATGCCATCGCTCTCCTCTTAGATGCAGTGTGAGTGCTGTAGTCTGGGAAGAAAAGTAGTGGAGATCCATTATGAAGAATTTGTCCAGCGGCACGGGCTCCATTCAGGATCGCAATCCGATCTTGATACCGCAGCATCTTGAAGATGAACGTACGAGGGGTAGATTTCGCGCGCTCGCCGCTGTATATACGATGAGCTCTTTCAACCTCCAGTACTTTGCCAGTAAGAGAGGGGATCCATTTAGGAAGATTACTCTGTATAAATCGCAGAGGGTCGTCTCCTTCTGCACCCTCTTTTAGTCCCACTAGACGGACATTGGACTGACGGCTTTTGTCTTCGATTCTCGCCAACTTTTCCTGAAGGGAATCCACTGCTAACTTTACTTCCACGGTGTCTTTCTTTGCGTTGCGAAGAGCTGCCTGCATGTTGTCAAAGTTATTTCTTATCAGTCGAACATCCTCTTCCAAGACTCCAAGTCTGTCCGCGATTGGGGCAAATTCTTCCCTAAACATTTCCCTGACAAAGCCAAGCTGCATCTTTAACTCGTCAGCAACAATGGCGCGAATTTCCCCCTCAGGAGCACAATTAGGGTCTTTGACTCGTTTTTTCTCCGGGGAAGCCAACGCTAATTGACGTTTTGCCATCTTCAATTGTTGCAACGTTATCAGAGCAGCCAAGACTAACCAAGCGTTGATAATTTTACTGAGAACAGGTAGATTAAGGATACCGAGTCAGGGAGCAGTCGAACTACACAGCCATTGCTACCGGAGGGTCACGTGATCCTCCCAGATGATTGCCTTTGAGAAATTGTATTTATCTTGCAGGTGAATTAAATGTAACAGACACCCCCTAAAGCAGAGAGACATATTTCATAAATCTGTGTGGCTGCTGTATGATTGTAGTAGATGATCATTTTAGATGATTCATTCTATTACTTTGACAACCCTACATTTTGTGATAGCTTTAATGTAATAGTATACAACCTTGTTACGAACTGATGTGAACTCTCTTTTAACTGCACTGTTACATTTTTATAACCATCTATTTTCCTCTAAAGCTGCATTACAGATTATTCAAATTACAACGTCACTGAAGTTTTTTTCAACAAATATTTGTTCTACTAATATTTTACCTTACACTTGACTTCTGCATTGTGTATCTAAATTCTGACTAGAGTCTAATCTGTAAAGCAGCATTTTATTTTGTATTTCCCAACACAACAGACAAACACTTGCTTTACAAACCTGATTCTTTCAGTATCAGGAGAGCCATCATTTTTCCCTCTTGTGCCATTTCCTTTTTTGTTGTTCCAAATTGTAAAACAGGAACAGCCGGAAATGCCCTCATTAGTGCCCTTGCCATCTAAACAAACAATAACATTTAACATCATTCCCAACTACAATACTCTTAATTATTTTTCTATCATTATTTTGTACTCTGTCATTTTTGCAACATTGACACAGTCTAGAACAAAAATGTTGAATAAAGTCATTATTTTTTCATTTATTTATTAATTTTTTCGTATTCTCGTCTCTTCATAACATTAAGGTTGAGTCACTGGTGTCACATGGACTATTTTAACAATGTCTTTACTACCTTTCTGGGCCTTGAAAGTGTTCATTACATTGCTGTCTATGGAGGGGTCAGAGAGCTCTCGGATTTCATCAGAAATATCTTAATTTGTGTTCTGAAAATTATTTTAATTTTTGGGTGACCTATCCCTTTAAGTAGAAAATCGGGGATAGGTTAGTGTTTGAAATAACAGAAAATAAAGTGATGAAAAAAGGGTTTTGCTCTTATATAATTGAGTAGTAAACAATTTTGGATTGGCTGCAATTTCCTTGTCTGCAACAGAACTACACGTCATGTTAAGATTACGATTATTACTGTTTATTCTGTAGAAGGCATGACAGCATTACATTTACAGTATACCTTCGTATTGGATGTCTTGAACAGGAATGACTTGCTGATTGGTGTTGCATATCTCCCCCTCTTTTTCTGCTGGCGTTGCTTCCATTTTTCCTGGTCCGCTCTGTATGTCTGCATAAAGTAAGGAGGTATCGATGAAAGCAGTCATTGAGAATTGAAATAACTTTGTATAGATGGTTTATATATCAAACCATATAACGGGATGACATGCAAAATGTAATTTTCTTTAAAAACACTTCACATCTTCAATGACACATTTATCAAAGTATTCTAACCTTTCTTCTGAAAACTCTTTTGGAGTCTTCATTCTCCTTCAGGAGAGCACTGTGACTGATCTGATATCGGGCCACAAAGTCATCAAGCCTAGTGAGCCGGCCAGATGTAAAGCGAATGTGTTTCAAGTCCCACTGGCTCTTCTCCATTATGCCCTGCGTTTTGTTGTCCTCTGTTATGTTCTACAAAAAACAGGTGCATTTGTAACATAATTTAGCAGTAAACACAATAACAGTACTGAGGTCATGTTATGTTAAATATCTTATAATTACTTGTCTCGTAAGCTTTCTCAGGACATTATATTTCCTTGAGTACTGCTCATATTGTGGTCCCGTCCCATGACGTCCAAGGTCACCTTTGTACAAAAAGAAATAAAGCCATTTTAATTTTAATTTTCTGAAAACAAAACCAACAAGGGATATGTTGTTTAATTATGGCAAACCTAGCATTATCCCGGTCCACAATCCAGTGTACGGAAGAAGGTTCTTGCTGAGGTGATTGATAAGGCCTTTGCAATAGTACACATTGCGCTCTCCATGCATGTCCAGTGGAGCGTTGGAAATCATTTCCTTGCAACGTGTTGCAAATTTGTTGATTCCTTTAATGTCCTAAATTTAATTTAACAATATGTTTTTATTAGAGGTGTGTTTGTAAATTGTAGGATTTCTGGCACAATTCATTGACCTTCATAAACATTATCAAAGAAAAAATGACTGACAAAACTTTCAAAGTTTGTGCTTTGAACTTTTTGACAATGCCCATGTCCCTCCCTGAGCAGGAATACAATTAAGTAATACACAAGTCCTATTTGACATGTACTTGGTGACATGTTTTGTATTGTTGTTGTATTTACATGTAATACAGTTGTTCCATAAATGTGTTCTGTAAAATAGTAGTCATTTCAAATATGTACTGCCGTAACATATAATTTAAGCACATTGAACATTAGATACTCACTCTCTAAGGCATTTATATAAGTACATTTTCACTCAAGAAATTTCACTTAATTAATGCTTTTTTTTTTTACAGTACATTTACTTGATAATAATAGTTTTCACATCTTTGTGTAAATAAAACCATACACATTACATTGTAAAATGTAAACATTTAAATTTGACATTTAACTTCAAGCTCTCAGCATCACTTTTGGACTTGGCAGTCACATCCAATGTAGTCCCTGTTTTCTGAAGCCACGACTGCAGTTTTTTAAAGTGTTTCTCGACATTGGCCCCACAGGACAGACTTGAGAAGACAACTGCAGCACTTTGAACCATGTCATCTAGTTCTTTTAAAGTGCTTGCAGTTGTGAGGGAACCAAAGACATGCATGGCCAGATGGTAGTGGTTTGGTGCACTGGAATGTAATAGAATAATTAGGTTCATTGAATAAATCATTATTCTATGGATTTCACAGGCAGAGCCGATGCTGGGGAATTCTGATACCAAATTGTTAAAAGACTTCAATAAAAGGTAATTCATCACATAGAATCTTTATAAAATGTCATGAACAGTATTTTGATAATGTACACTACTTACTACTTTCTGCACATTTCTTTGGCATTCTTCATCACATGGCTAAGGCAACGATGAAGAATGGGCACTTCAAAATCTTCATGTGTTCCTTTTCCAGTGGCAATATTATAGTAATGGTTAATGGTGTCATTAAGATTTTTTTTGGCAAATGACAGGCATATTGCCTGCATTAGTACCATCGATCCATCACAGACGATCATGATGGGTGTCCGCATACCTTTCCTTCCATACAACCTTGCAACATCCGTTTGAAATGCCTCTAGAAAATATATAACTGAGGCCGTGGTGTAGTCACAGGTAAGGTATGTTGAAACAGGTAACGGGGAGGAACTTTTGTGGGGATTCCTGACCACCAACTCATATACATAGAAAGGAGGAGAGCCCTTCTCTTTCCGCATGATGCTGCCTGTCGCATCTAGATACAAAATGTCCTCCCGGCATCGCTCCTGGTATATTGCAATACCGCTGTGAGACCAAAGAAGAACCCCTTTTGGGTGCAACATAATCTTCTGGAGGACCTCATCAGGACTGTCTTTTTTCTTTTCGAGCATTATCTGAAGGCTTATTATTTCATTGCTGTGCTGCCGGCTTCTCTGACGTGATTCCCATGATATCGTTTTGAGGACATTGCGACTTGGAGCCTCATCCCTACATCCAGACTCCATCACATCTTCCGGTATTTTGACTAATTTTTCAAGAAACATGGCTCGTGGGAGATGCCTTTGCAATTCTTGGCCCATCTTGGCAAAATGACCAAGATGGCGGCGCGAGTACATCGCGAGGCTCAGGGTCTCTCCAGATTCTGCAATTTTGCTGTATTTTTCTTGCTCATCTCGGGTCTGTTCGTACAGAACAGTTGTGCCTTTACATCGTACACCCGTTGTGAGCTTTTGGATATTGGTTTGCGAATTTCCGACAGTTTTATGGACAATCTTCGACTCCTTCCTGAGATCGCTAGGACACCCGAGGCTATGCACTCTACCCGGCCGAGCGGAAGTGCACGCAGACGGCGCCGAGATCGTAAACAAAGGCGTGGAAAGCGTGGAGGACTACGAGCTAAGCTAAAGCTAACTCCACATCGGCTCTCTTTACCCAGCATTTTCCTTGCCAATGTACGATCGCTAGTGAACAAAATGGAGGCGATTCGACTCAGCATCACACACAGCAAGAAACTTTTGAACTGTAACGTCCTAATCTTCACGGAAACCTGGTTAAACAGCGGAATACCGGACACCGCTATTGAGCTAGCAGGACGCCACACATTCCGGGCAGATAGAACATTAGATGGCTCCGGTAAGACAAGAGATGGTGGATTGTGCAGTTACATTAACAAAGCTTGGTGCACAAATTCTGCTATTGTTGGGAGTCATTGTTCAGCTAACCTTGAGTTTCTCATGGTTAAATGTAGACCGTTTTATCTACCGCAGGAGTTCACTTCCACCATTATCACTGCAGCCTATATTCCCCCGGATGCTGATGCCAAGCTTGCTATGAAAGAACTTCACGCAGCCATCAGTAAACAACAGACTGATCACCTGGAAGCTGCGTTTATTGTTGCAGGTGACTTTAATCACTCAAACTTAAAGTCAGTGCTACCCAAGTTTCACCAGCATGTTTCCTGCCACACCAGAGGAAACAAAACCTTAGATCATGTTTACACAAACATGGCTGGAGCTTACGTTGCAACACCCCTCCCCCACCCGGGACAGTCAGATCACCTCTTTTTGTTTCTATCGCCCAAATATGCAACACTCATCAACCGTGTGAAGCCATCAGTGAAGACCATCAAAGTGTGGCATGCGGGGGCAGATTCCACACTCCAGGAAAGGTTTCTAAACACAGACTGGAGTATGTTTGCTTCTCAAGCCACCAGTGGCGCTCACATGGACATTGACTCATACACCTCCTCTGTATTGGATCATATCAATACCACCATTGACAGTGTTACAACCCAGAAACAGATCACCACATACCCAAATCAGAAGCCTTGGATGAACAGGGAAGTGCGACTCCTGCTAAAGTCACGCAATACTGCCTTCAGATCAGGAGATGCACAAGCCTACAGCACATCCAGAGCAAACCTGAAGAGGGGCATCAAAAAGGCCAAGCACTGCTACAAGCTAAAGATAGAGGGATACTTTTCCAACTCTGACCCTCAACGCATGTGGCAGGGCATTCAGGCCATCAGTGATTATAAACCCACCCACTCCACCCCCGCAGCCACGGATGTCAACTTCCTGAATGAGCTAAATTACTTTTATGCTCGCTTTGAAAGAAACAACAGAGAAACTGCCACCAAGCTCAAACCCTCAGCAAAGTCAACAAAGTGACACGTGACGGCCAAGTATGGTGACCCATACTTGGAATTTGACCTCTGCATTTAACCCATCCAGTTAATGCACACACATTAGGAGCAGAGTAGTGAGTAGTTAACACACACACACTGCAAACGTGTATACAAACACCCAGAGCAGCGGGCAGCCTTGTGTGGCGCCCGGGGAGCAATTAGGGGTTAGGTGCCTTGCTCAAGGGCACCTCAGTCATTTCCCACCGGTTCTGGAATCGAACCAGCAACCTTTGGGTTGCCAGTTTAACTCCCTAACCACTAGGCTATGACTGCCCCTAAAATAACATTCACCCATTCACACACCGACGGCGGTGTCAAGCCATGCAAGGCGCCATCCAGCTCGTCGGGAGCAGCTGGGGTTAGGTGTCTTGCTCATGGACACCTCGACACTTGGTCAGGTGGAACCGGGGATCGAACCACCAACCTTCCGGTTTGTAGCCAACCTACATGAACCACTGAGCCACTGCCGCCCACCAGCTGACCACCCACCAATCACACTCTCCTCTACAGATGTCTGCAAGGCACTGAGCCGGATCAGCGCGCACAAGGCTGCTGGACCAGACAACATCCCTGGACGTGTTCTCAGGGCATGAGCGGAGCAGCTCGCTGGGGTTTTTACAGACATTTTCAAACTGTCTCTTGCCCAAGCAGCTGTACCAACATGCTTTAAACGCACTTCCATTGTTCCAGTGCCGAAACACTCTAGCCCGAGGTGCCCTAATGACTACCGCCCTGTAGCACTCACACCCATCGTTATGAAGTGCTTTGAGCGGCTGGTCCTGGAACACCTAAAAGACTCTATACCATCCACATTGGACTCACACCAGTTTGCCTATCGCAGCAATAGGAGCACAGAGGATGCAGTTTCCATGGCACTGCACTCTGTGCTCACCCATCTGGACCATAATTAATTAATTAATTAATTTATTACATTTATATAGCGCTTTTCAAGGTACTCAAAGCGCTTTACATAGAAGGGGGGAATCTCCTCAACCACCACCAATGTGCAGCATCCACCTGGATGATGCGACGGCAGCCATTTTGCGCCAGTACGCCCACCACACACCAGCTGATTGGTGGAGAGGAGACTGAGGGATGATGCCAATCGTATATATATGGGGATGATTAGGAGGCCATGATGGACAGGGGCCAATGGGCAAATTTGGCCAGGATGCCGGGGTTACACCCCTACTCTTTATCGATGGGCATCCTGGGATTTTTAATGACCACAGAGAGTCAGGACCTCGGTTTAACGTCTCATCCGAAGGACGGATAAGAACACTTGTTAAGAACACTTTCTTAACACATAAGAACACTTATGCACACATGCTGTTTGTTGACTTCAGCTCAGCATTCAACACTGTCATTCCAACCAAGTTAATAGCCAAACTTGGAGACCTGGGCATCAACACTTCAATGTGTAACTGGATTTTGGACTTCCTAACTGACAGACCACAGAATGTTCGATCAGGATCCACCTGCTCCACGTCCATCACACTCAACACTGGTGTACCACAGGGCTGTATGCTAAGCCTGTGTGCGTTGGAGTTCCTCAGTGTTTGTGCGCTGAAGCTCTCTGTCCGTTTGGTCCTTCTGGAGCTGGGTCGGTCCGCAGGAAATTTAAAGGTGTTTAAGAGTGAGTGTCTTTGCCAAAAGGGGAGGAAGGGAAAGTTAATCTCGTCCGAGCTGAGAAGGTTCCCAGATAGCAGACCAACACTGAATCATCGTTGAATCAATGTTAATGCATCAACGAAAATATCATTGAATCAATGTTGAAATTTAACATTGATTTTTCATCAGGGTTTCACCCTGAAATAATGTTATTTCAATAATGAAAAATACATTTACATTTATGCATTTAGCAGACGCTTTTATCCTATTAGCTATTAGCGACTTACAACTTGGGGGTACATGAAGCGATTGGTCATGAAGAGTCGAATAAGCGCAACAAGTGCCCGAAATACTGAGACAGTGTACATTGCTCAGTGTAGCACAGGCTAGAGTAGGGAGGGAAAAAAGGAGAAGAAAGAGGAAAGGAAAGTTTTTTTTTTTATGAGGTCAAGTGGTTACGGAAGAGCTGAGTTTTTAGTTGACTTTTGAATGTTGTCAAGATGGCCTTAAAATCAATATTTTTTTCAACTACAACTAAATCACTTATTTAATCAAATTATCATTGAAAAAATGTTGATATTTAAAATGGATTTTTCATAAGGTTTGCACCTTGAAATAATGTTATTTCAACTATGAAAAAAAGATCAAGATGGCCATAAATCTATCTTTGTAGGTTTATTCTTTAGTAATATTAATGTTAGCGGACCTTCCGAATGCCTGCACACTGGTCCATTTACAAATAGATGTTTTATATTTGTTTTGTTCAAACATTGCTGTTTCTTTTGCTATAGATATTTTACTTTTCAGATTATAAAGCCATGTTAATTATGTTCTTAATTATGTTTTTTTTTTCATTAAAAAAATATATACAGTATAATAAAAAGAACCGATAAGAATACCGTTAAGGCCTGTACACACCGGGACGAATATCACGCGCACTTATCGCCAGCATTTTTCGTGACGTTTTTCGGAGCGTCTTGAGTGTTCACACCCAAGTGATTTTCACTGGTGATGCGCCGAGTGAACGTGCACATTCAGTAGATGGCGCTCCCGGTACACAAGGTGGTGCTGCGGCACTTCTGACACTCACTTGTCACACAGAAGAAGAAGAGAGAGACAGTATTTACATTCTTGCCAAAACCTTAAATATATTATGTCTATGGCCAAAACCGTTCACAAACTTTTTGCTCACTGGCAAGCAGCATTAGCAGCTCATCTTCTTCTTTGTCTACTTACTACTTCTTTGTCGTATCAATGTGTGCTCGGCAAGACCGTTTTGTGCTTGAGCGCCACCAAGTCGTGTTTTACTGTCACTTTAGCAGCTCCAGCCATGTGAACAAAAGCGAAGATCTCATTGGTCGGCCAGTTTTTAACGCACCGCGTCAAAATAAAAAAATTAACCCGAGGCGTTTTTTTTTTTAAATAACGCTTTTACGTCTGGCGTTTTGCATGTCAGTGTGCACACTCACATTGGCGCCCTTTGTTTAGTCACGAGGCGTTAAAGCAGCACTAGGTAACTTTTCAACCTTCATAATATATTTTCAAGACTCTTGTGATGATACATCGACTTACAATAGGTTGAATGACACGTCTGCCATAGCCTGACGGGGTCTGTATTGTTTTTATTCGTACTTTTAAACTTCAGGTTTCGGGTAATAACCAGAGAAAAAAAAGAACTACAAAATTCGACTGCTTTACGGCATATACGTCACTTCCACCATCACCCCCACTTCCTTAAATTCGGACGTGCGAGGGTTAGGGTTAGCCTATGTCTAAACGGCATGTACAAGTTTGGTAGGGGCTACATTCTTGCAAGTAAATACATAAGACGTACAAAATCATATTTTAGGATACCTAACATGTCTGTGATATTTGTTTATTTGTCTTGCCTCAAGCTATAATGCAAATCGATTTTTCAAATGTGAAGATTCATCTATGGTAGCTTGATATTATATTGACGATATATATGGTTATTACCTACCACTCAAACATTTAATTGAAGTATCATATAGATTCTGTAAAACGGTAACCAATAGACTAGACTACTATAATGACGCTGGCTTGTAAACATGAGCATCGCGATCATTTGGCGTTTGAAAAAAAAACAAAAAAAAACATGAAATTATATTCATATGACATGCTGAAACATATGCCACTGTACCTGGGATGAAGACATTTCACACGCGACGCAAGCAGAACACCTGCATGTGAACTCCTGCAGTGTTCAGGGCTATCATAGTTGTCATGTGACCAAGATGGCGGCGCGAGTAGATCGCGAGGCTCAGCGTCTCTCCAGATTCTGCAATTTTGCGGTATTTTTCTTGCTCATCTCGGGTCTGTTCGTGCAGAACAGTTGTGCCTTTACATCGTACACCCGCGCTGAGCTTTTGGATATTGGTTTGCGAATTTCCGACAGTTTTATGGACAATCTTCGCATCCTTCCTGAGATCGCTAGGACGCCCGAGGCGATGCGCTCATCTCGGCCGGGCGGAAGTGCACGCAGACGGCGGCGAGATCGTAAACAAAGGCGGGGGAAGCGTGGAGGATTGCGGGCTAAGCTAACGCGTTCTCCTCATCGGCTCTCTTTACCCAGCATTTTCCTTGCTAATGTACGATCGCTAGTGAACAAAATGGAGGAGATTCGACTCAGCATCACACACAGTAAGAAACTTTTGAACTGTAACGTCCTAATCTTCACTGAAACCTGGTTAAACAGCGGAATACCGGACACCGCTATTGAGCTAGCGGGACGCCACACACTCCGGGCAGATAGAACATTAGATGGCTCCGGGAAGACCAGAGGTGGTGGATTGTGCATTTATATTAACAAAGCTTGGTGCACAAACTCTGCTATTGTTGGGAGTCATTGTTCAGCTAACCTGGAGTTTCTCATGGTTAAATGTAGACCGTTTTATCTACCGCGGGAGTTCACTTCAACCATTATTACTGCTGCTTATATTCCACCCGATGCTGATGCCAAGCTTGCTATGAAAGAACTTCACGCAGCCATCAGTAAACAACAGACTGATCACCCTGAAGCTGCGTTTATTGTTGCAGGTGACTTTAATCACTCAAACTTAAAGTCAGTGCTACCCAAGTTTCACCAGCATGTTTCCTGCCACACCAGAGGAAACAAAACCTTAGACCATGTTTACACAAACATGGCCGGAGCTTACGTTGCAACACCCCTCCCCCACCTGGGACAGTCAGACCACATCTCTTTGTTCCTCAGCCCCAAATATGCACCCCTCATCAACCGTGTGAAGCCATCAGTGAAGACAATCAAGGTGTGGCCTGCGGGGGCAGATTCCACACTCCAGGAAAGGTTTCTAAACACAGACTGGAGTATGTTTGCTTCTCAAGCCACCAGTGGCGCTCACACGGACATTGACTCATACACCTCCTCTGTATTGGACCATATCAATACCACCATTGACAGTGTTACAACCCAGAAACAGATCACCACATACCCAAATCAGAAGCCTTGGATGAACAGGGAAGTGCGACTCCTGCTGAAGTCGCGCAATACTGCCTTCAGATCAGGAGATGCACAAGCCTACAGCGCATCCAGAGCAAACCTGAAGAGGGGCATCAAAAAGGCCAAGCACTGCTACAAGCTAAAGATAGAGGGACACTTTTCCAACTCTGACCCTCGACGCATGTGGCATGGCATTCAGGCCATCAGTGATTATAAACCCACCCACTCCACCCCCGCAGCCACTGATGTCAACTTCCTGAACGAGCTAAATTACTTTTATGCTCGTTTTGAAAGAGACAACAGAGAAACTGCCACCAAGCTCAAACCCTCAGCTGACCACCCACCAATCACACTCTCCTCCACAGATGTCTGCAAGGCACTGAGCCGGATCAGCGCGCACAAGGCTGCTGGACCAGACAACATCCCTGGTCGTGTTCTCAGGGCATGTGCGGAACAGCTCGCTGGGGTTTTTACAGACATTTTCAACCTGTCTCTCGCCCAAGCAGCTGTACCATCATGCTTTAAACGCACTTCCATTGTGCCAGTGCCGAAACACTCCAGCCCGAGGTGCCCTAATGACTACCGCCCTGTAGCACTCACACCCATCATTATGAAGTGCTTTGAGCGGCTGGTCCTGGAACACCTAAAAGACTCTATACCATCCACATTGGACTCACACCAGTTTGCCTATCGCAGCAATAGGAGCACAGAGGATGCAGTTTCCATGGCACTGCACTCTGTGCTCACCCATCTGGACAGTAAAAACACTTATGCACGCATGCTGTTTGTTGACTTCAGCTCAGCATTCAACACTGTCATCCCATCCAAGTTAATAGCCAAACTTGGAGACTTGGGCATCAACACTTCAATGTGTAACTGGATTTTGGACTTCCTAACTGACAGACCACAGAATGTTCGATCAGGATCCACCTGCTCCACGTCCATCACACTCAACACTGGTGTACCACAGGGCTGTGTGCTAAGTCCGTTTCTCTACTCCCTCTTCACCTCCGACTGCAAGCCTGTGTATGGATCTAATTCCATCGTCAAGTTTGCGGACGACACTACGGTGATTGGTCTCATCAGCAACAACGATGAGACTGCCTACAGGGAGGAGAGCACCTGGCCACATGGTGCACTGATAATAACCTGCTCCTCAACACCACCAAAACGAAGGAGCTCATCGTGGACTTCAGGAAGGAGTCAAGAGGCACACACGACACCATCCACATCAATGGAATGGCTGTTGAGCGTGTCTCCAGTTTCAAGTTCCTGGGGATCCACATCTCGGCGGACATGTCGTGGACGACCAACACCTCCAGCCTGGTCAAGAAGGCTCACCAGCGCCTCTTCTTCCTGAGGACACTGAGGAAGAATCAGCTCTCCTCGGCTATCCTGGTGAACTTCTACCGCTGCGCAATAGAAAGCATCCTGACCAACTGTGTGGCAGTATGGTATGGGAGCTGCTCTGTTGCGGAGCGCAAGGCACTGCAGCGGGTGGTGAAAACTGCCCAGCGCATCACAGGGACTCCACTACCTGCCATCGAGCACATCCAGAGGAAACGCTGTCTGCATCGAGCTCGCAGCATCCTCAAGGACTCCTCTCACCCAGCCCACAGACTGTTTTCTCTCCTGCCCTCCGGCAGGCGTTTCAGGATCCTCCGGACCAGGACCAGCAGACTAAAGAACAGTTTTTTCCCCAGAGCTGTCTCTTTACTGAACTCAAACCACCGTTGATCCACTTCCCTCATAAACTGCAACTCTCCTACCTCACACCTACATTCACTTTGTTATTTGCACTACCGACTGTTTATTACAATAACAACTGTTTACTTATGCATTTTGCACCACCATATCTTAACTGGAATATGCTCATTTGCACTGTCGACTGTATTTATAGTAACCATGTTTACATTTGCATTTTGCACCGTACTTCTAACTGCAATATGCAACCACTTTCCACTGCACTTTTACACTTTCTTTCGGATAGCTCTGTCCATAATTTATTGCACTACCTTAATCCACTGCTATATTCCTCATATTAGCCTAACATATTATTGTATACCTCTATCTGTAAAATTCTGTTCAAAGTAATAGCCATCTGTATATTATATTCATAGTACATATTCACCTGTACATTCTGTTTACATTCTGTTTATAGTAATAGCCATCTGTATATTTATATTTATTCACTGTATATATTCATCTGTAAATTCAGTTCTGTTTATAGTAATAACCATCTCTCTACTTATACATATTTATATATATTCAGTACATTTTTATGCCCAGCACTTACGCAACCATTGTATATATCCTGCACTTGCTGCTATTGCACTTCTGGTTAGACCTAAACTGCATTTCGTTGCCTTGTACTTGTACTTGTGTAATGACAATAAAGTTGAATCTAATCTAATCTAAAATGTCAACAAATGCACGTGCGATGCATCCCCTGATGTAGGATGACAGAGTTTACGACAGTAGTAGAGGACAATACTGTTTCCCAACTGTAGGGGGACCCCGAGAGCAAAACCTACCTAGTGCTGCTTTAAATGTCGGCGATAAACGCGCGCAAAAATCGTCCCAGTGTGAACAGGCCTTTAAAGTACCGGATCGATAAGCAGTATCGGCAAGAGTAGTAATACCGTTAAAACCCATCCCTATTAGTAATACAGTGGAAATTAGTAGATTTGGTTAGCATGTTGATTTACGGTGTGCGCCCCTAAATTTTCTGGTTGTGCCCCTAAAATTTTCAGTTGGGGGCCACTGTGCTCCTAGTGCAAAAAGTCAGTCTGGAGCCCTGCTTTACATTCCAGTTAAAACACGCTGAATTTTAATTCAAGACTATTTAATGAATTTGACTTTCCCCTTTAAAGCACCTGCAGACAGGAGGAATGAATGGAAAAGCAAGGTGAAAATATCTTCAAATATCTATCTGGTTTTATCTAATATTAATACTGTATTTAATAGTAAATAAACAAATAAAGTGTGGAAGTGAAACAAGTAAATTAATAATCAAGTAGCTAAATTAATAAAAGAGGAGCTGGATAGGCTACAGTGGTTTGGAAGAGATTATCCATTTTACAACATGAACTTGAGGCGCAGCAGTTTGCTAAATTTCTGCAGTTTGATAAAACATTAACTGCCTACAGAACTTAAAGATCTTACTCTTCTTTCGTTTTCTTTCTTGCTGCATTAAAGGCGGCATGAAATCAAATTTTACAATTCGTATTTTATATGTAATATTGTAGTGTTTACTACAAATGATTTATCTGTGCACTTCATTAATTTAAAAAAAAAAATTTACCCTTATAATCTTTAATCAAATACATTAACCTCCCCTCCCCTCTCATGTGCTATGGCGCGAGGGCGGGGCTATCGCGCTGGGCGTTTCTGCGCCGCCTCTCAGACACCTGTCATGCTGATCTGCCGACATTTTGTTAGCAACACCCAACTTCCAACAATCCAATCAATTCCCGAAGGACGAAATCAGGCCCCGCCCTACATTTTTTCTAATTTCAGAGGCCGTTTCACTCGGATATACGTCACAATAAGGAGAAAAAGACGATCTCACCTTCCGTTTCATGCCGACTTTAAAGATTAAATTGGAATTCCCTCACCGCTCCAACAGGGCAATCAGTTCATGGCTCTGCTTCAGCTGTTTGGATCCCCAAAGTCACGTGATTTCAGCAGTTTGGTGGTTTGACACGCGATCCGAATCATGATTCGATTCGCTGATTCATAACGCTTCGAAGCTTCATGATGCTATGTTTTGAAATCGGTCATCACTATTATAGTCGTTATTTAGTTTTATTTTTGCACACAAAAACTATTCTGGTCGCTTCATAAAGTTATTGTAGAACCACTGTAGTGAGATGGACTTTGTAACGACGTCTTTAGTACCTTTTATGGGTCTTGAGAGTGTAAAGTGCATTGTGCCAATGGAGGCCTTTCTGAGCCATCGGATTTACACTAAAATATCTTCATTTGTGTTCTGAAGATGAACGGAGGTCTTACGGGTGTTGAACGATATGAGGGGAAGACATTAATTAATGGCAATTTTTATTTTTGGGTGAACTAACCCTTTAATACAGGTTCGTTTGATGGAGTATTTCTGTGCCAAAAATACACGTTCCGTTTTCTCATAAGTTACAGAAAGTTTTTTCGAGTATGGGCCAAAGTGACGTCAACAAGGGCGGAATGTCCTTTTACGGTCCGTACGGGCTCCTCTCCCAGAAGGGCACGCGGGCGGGCGTGACTAGAACAGAGAGCAAACGCTCGCCCATTAACGCGCTGTGCTCAGCTTTAGGGAAGTCATCGGCTGCGCTGCAGTCACAGGACTTCACGAAATCAACAATGTCACCAAAGATTTGTGTGTTTTTGGTTGTCAGGGCAAGACAACCCTGCACAGCTTCCCAATGAACCCAGTGTTAATGGGACAGTGGATGGAGTTTGTTTTTCCGGAGCAGCAACGGAGTTGTGCAAGTGTTTTTGTTTGTTCCCTGCATTTCGGCGACGACCGTTTTATAAACAAGCCCCAGTTCAACTCCGGATTTGTAGCTCGTCTAATGCTGAAAGATGGAGCGGTCCCAGTGATTAAGGTTCACGGTCGTGCCTCGTGTGTTGAAAGCAGGCGGTGAGTAAAACTGCTTCAAATGTCTTTGTGTTGTTAGCTATCGACTCATTCATTCAAAATGCGCTACTATTCCATTGTAAACACGCACTAGTCTGACATGCAAAACCATGCCACTTGCTACTGCTAACAATAAATCACATACAATAGTCCATAAAGTAAACCAAATTATTTTATTATTAAAACAGCTTTAATTGTTATCAGTAGGTCCTCAGCCCAAGCACATGCTCTACACTTCACCACAATGGTAACCTCCAAAAACACTAACATAACACAAACTTTTTAAATACCAACATAACAAAACATTAAAAAGTCTCTCCATTTTCTCATCTTGTTAAAAATGCATCAAATAGCACTTTATTTAAACATTTACTCTCTGAATTTAGCCCCTTTGCAAAGCATGATGGGAAGTGAAAGTCTTGTTTGATTGGGTTACTTGATTGAAACAAATGAAAACAAGTTATGTCTAAAAAAGTAACGGTTTTAAGTCAATAAAACTTGAAGCAATTACATTTGAACCAGAAACCTGATATAATTGTGTTAAATCAAGATAAATATGAAATAAAGTGAACAGCATAAAATAATTTGAGAGTTGGCTGTTTCCTTTTAAGGTCCAGAAATTAGTTTTTTGCCAGGTGGCTTCTTTAAATATATGACGTCATTATCGCGTCTTGCCACCAGCCAACCGCTGCATTACTGGTCGTGGTTTCGAGTTTTGATGCATCTGCCCAATGAACATAAGAAAGCAAATTAATCTCAGATAACTTTTTTTTTTTTTGATCAAGGTCTCTTTTATTTTCAAATATAACAAACAAAAGATATACAATTCACACATGAAATAGTCAAGTCTAGTTCCTGTCCATACAAACAGACAAAACAACTACTCCCCAGTGCCCCCCACCCACAGGTACTGGACCCCCAGCAAATTTCCATGCATCCCGATATATTCAAGTATGAGTCTGCAGTTTCATACATATATAATTCAAATATCTCGGTAAATAAAAGAAAAAAAAACAGCATCAATATAAAAAAAATAAAAAAAATAATAAAAATAAAAATAAAAAAATAATAATAATTATGCACACACAATTGGGTAACATAGATAAGTTAGTAGCTGCCATGCCTTCTACAAAGGAAATAAATGGCTGCCAAATGACATAGAATTTTCTAGTGGACCCTCTTACAGTATATCTAATTTTCTCTAAGTGAACATAACTCATGACCTCCCTAATCCATTGGCCATATGTGGGGGGGAGTGCATCTTTCCATTTAAACAGGATAAGCCTCCTAGCCAACAAAGAGCAGAAGGCCATCATGCTTAGGTGGCACCCAGAAAAGGTGGCATCCACCGGAGCCACACCAAACAATGAAATCAGAGGAGATGGGTGTATAGTTCTTCCACATATACCAGAGAATGCTTCAAAGATGGACTGCCAGAAATTTTGTAGCTTAGGGCACAACCAAAACATGTGCAGCAGTGTAGCAGGAGCCTGCCTGCACCGATCACACGTAGGGTCAATACCCGTCTTAATCTTAGACAATCTATCCTTAGTCCAATGAAGACGGTGCACTATTTTAAACTGAATCACATTGTGTCTGAGGCAAATAGAGGAAGAGTAGATTCGCTGTATAATTTTTTGCCATATTTCATCTGAAATCGTTTCATCCAAGTCTGTCTCCCATTTGATTCTAAGACTATCGAGACTACTCATGTTATGTGTATTCAGCAATGTATAAATTTTGCCTATTACTTGTTTTATGTTAACTTTACATTTTAATATTGTTTCAAGCAGAGATTCAGAAGGGCAAGACGGGAAACAGTCAGAGTTAGAAGCCACAAAACCTCTAAGCTGTAAATACCTGAAGAAATGTGATTTATGAAGACCATACTTCTGTTGCAATTGTATAAAAGTGGCAAACCTATTTTCAATGTAGAGGTCAGATAATGTACCTATACCATTTCTTGCCCACACATTAAAAGCTTCATCCATTATTGATGGAGCAAACATTTGATTCTTTATCAATGGTGTAAGAAGTGAAAGATCAGTGAGATTAAAGGTCCTTCTAAACTGGTTCCAGGTTTTAATTGAATGGATAACAGCTGGATTAGTGGTGAAGGATGAGATAGGCTGTTTGAAAGGTAATTTGGAACATAATAAAGCTACTGGGGAGCTTGATCCAATGGAAGCCCTCTCTAACACCATCCATTCCGTACTATTGACATCCCCGTAATCATTTCTCAACCAATGCAGTGCTCTAATATTAGCAGCCCAATGGTAATACATAAAATTTGGAAGAGCCATTCCTCCCATTGCGCGAGGCTTCTGTAATATATTTTTATTAATCCTGGGCTGCCTTTTATGCCATATAAAGGATGAAATCTGACTATTTAATTTGGAAAAAAAAGATTTTGTTAGATAGATAGGAAGACATTGAAATAAATATAAAAACTTAGGGAGAATATTCATCTTAATCGTGTTAATCCTCCCTCCTAAGGAGAGAGGCAGAGGATCCCAGCGCTCAAGGTCTTGTTTGAGGTTACTTAAGAGGGGGTGATAATTAGCCTTAAAAAGATCCTTGTGGTTACGTGTGACCCATATACCTAAATATTTTATTTTTTTAGGGCTAAATTTAAAAGGAATTGACCCAAGATATGATCTGTCTACAGAAGAGATAGGCATAAGTTCACTTTTCTGAAGGTTAACTTTATAACCAGATATACTTCCGAACTTTGTGAGTAGACTCGATAATTCAGGAAGACTTGAGAGGGGGTCCGATATGAATAATAACATGTCATCCGCATAAAGTGACACTTTATGCTCCGAACCCGCCCGGTGTATCCCCTTGATGGTGGGACACTGCTTCAGGGCTAATGAAAGTGGCTCAAGTGCAACGGCAAACAAAAGTGGTGAAAGAGGACACCCCTGCCTAGTACCCCGCTTCAGCTCAAAGTACGTGGATAAGTTATTATTGGTGCGTACCGCAGCCACTGGAATCGTGTATAGGAGTCTGATCCAGGAGATGAATTTAGGGCCGAAATTTAATGTTTCTAAAGTCTTGAAAAGGTAGTCCCCCTCCACCCTATCAAACGCTTTTTCAGCATCAAGTGACAACATCACCTCGATATTCCCAGGATCGGGTGTAATGGGACAATACACTAGCTCGCAGCATCCTCAAGGACTCCTCTCACCCAGCCCACAGACTGTTTTCTCTCCTGCCCTCCGGCAGGCGTTTCAGGATCCTCCAGACCAGGACCAGCAGACTAAAGAACAGTTTTTTCCCCAGAGCTGTCTCTTTACTGAACTCAAACCACCGTTGATCCACTTCCCTCATAAACTGCAAACTCTCCTACCTCACACCTACATTCACTTTGTTATTTGCACTACTGACTGTTTATTACCATAACAACTGTTTACTTATGCATTTTGCACCACCATATCTTAACTGGAATATGCTCATTTGCACTGCCGACTGTATTTACAGTAACCATGTTTACATTTGCATTTTGCACCGTACTTCTAACTGCAATATGCAACCACTTTCCACTGCACTTTTACACTTTCTTTCGGATAGCTCTGTCCATAATTTATTGCACTACCTTAATCCACTGCTATATTCCTCATATTAGCCTAACATATTATTGTATACCTCTATCTGTAAAATTCTGTTCAAAGTAATAGCCATCTGTATATTATATTCATAGTACATATTCACCTGTACATTCTGTTTACATTCTGTTTATAGTAATAGCCATCTGTATATTTATATTTATTCACTGTATATATTCATCTGTAAATTCAGTTCTGTTTATAGTAATAACCATCTCTCTACTTATACATATTTATATATATTCAGTACATTTTTATGCCCTGCACTTATGCAACCATTGTATATATCCTGCACTTGCTGCTATTGCACTTCTGGTTAGACCTAAACTGCATTTCGTTGCCTTGTACTTGTACTTGTGTAATGACAATAAAGTTGAATCTAATCTAATCTAAACAATAAAGGATATTAAAAAGACGCCTGATATTGAAAAATGAAAACCGATTTTTTATAAATCCCGTCTGGTCAGACGAAATAATAGAGGGAATAATGTTTTCAAGTCGACGTGCCAAAATCTTGGCAAGAATCTTTGCATCTGTATTCAGCAACGAAACAGGGCGGTATGAATTGCAATTAAGGGGATTTTTATCCTTTTTAAGTAATAGAGAGATGACTGCTTGACGCATGGTTGGGGGCAGGGAATTGGTGATTAAAGATTCTTCAAATACTAACAATAACAGAGGAGCTAACTGGTCAGAGAACTTTTTGAAAAATTCGGTTGAGAAGCCATCTGGCCCTGGAGATTTGCCACTTTGCATAGCACCGATTGCTGACACTATCTCCTTAACTGAAAAATCCCTTTCCAGTTCAGCCGAGAATTCTAAATCTACAGAGGGCATTTTCAGGGATTTAAAAAAGTCTTCTAAAACAGCAGGGTTAGTGGGCCCATCTGAAGTATATAATATCTGGTAGAATTTCTTGAAACAGGAATTGATTTTCTCATTGTCAGTGCATTTTTGACCACATTCATCATTAATTTCAGAAATGGTTTGATTAGCAGTTCTTTGGCGTAGCTGGTGAGCAAGTGCTCGGCCGGACTTTTCCCCATGTTCATAATGACCATGCCTTGATTTGGAAACAAGGTATTCAGCATGTCGGGTGGACAGGAGATCAAACTCTGTCTGTAATGACAAGCGTTTCTTAATTACATCTGCTGATGGGGAAAAGCTATGTAGCCTGTCTAACTCTAATATCTCACCTGCTAATTTTTTATTACGCTCAGTGTTAGCCCTCCTTTTACTTGCACAGTATGAAATAATTTGACCCCTTAGATACGCCTTTAGGGACTCCCAAACAGTAGATGATGACATCCCTGGGGTTTGATTGATATCAAGAAACAATTTGATTTCAGACGATATGAACCTAGTAAACTCATCTTCTGACAGAAGCAGAGAGTTAAACCGCCATGAGCGATATGTAGATTGTGTATTAGGAATGTACATTTTCATGATTAAGGGACCATGGTCCGAGATGACCATAGCCCCGTAGTCACATTATTTTGTGAGATGCAGAATTCTTTTGTCCAGGAAAAAGTAATCAATACGTGAATATGTCTTATGCACCGGGGAAAAGTACGAGTACGCCCTAGAGGTGGGGTTACGGAATCGCCACACATCTGCTACACCATAGGTCTTCAGGAAGAGCTGAATAGAGTGAGCTGACTTCGTCAGGGATGCCCTCTTAGAAATACTCCTATCTAAAAGAGGAGAAAGTGCACAGTTAGTGTCACCGCCAAATATAAGATGATGTGATGTCAGATCTTGTAAGCGAGAGAAAAAATTTGTGAAGAATGTAGAATCATCCCAGTTCGGGGCATAGATACAGGCTAATATAACTGGGAGCGAGTATAATTTTCCTACCACAATGATATATCGCCCTGTAGAGTCTGTTTGCACATGAGATGCCGTAAACTGTACATTTTTACTTATCATAATAGCAACACCCCTAGCCTTTGAGCAGAAATTGAATTGATACACCTGGCCAGCCCATCCCCTAACCAGGCGAGAACTATCACAAGAACGTATATGGGTCTCTTGTAAGAATGCAATATCTGCATTGAGCTGTTTTAGGTGTGAGAATACTTTTTTAAATTTCACTGGATGATTAAGTGATTTAACATTCCAGCATATAAAGTTAACAGGGCAGCCTTCATAACCTCTTGAATTATTTATATTGACCATATTGTGTATACAGAGAGGTAAGCACCATATATGAAACCCAAATACACAAAAACATAAAAAACAAACATAAACAAAAATGAAATATAAGTCTGGCAGAGTAGCCTCAGTTCGTAAATAGCTCCAGTAATTGCCCACCCCCTATCACCCACATGAACCAGGTGATCCCAACAGCCCTCAGAAAAAAATCCACACATTAAGTGTTTGTGGTTGGGAACTAAAGCTAAGCACTCGGGCTCCCGTCAAACCTCCAACAAAAAGAAAATAAAGAATAGTAAAGTGTAGAGTAATACAATTCTAGGAACAATGCTCAGTAAACATAAGTTATTATTCTTGGTAGAGAATATATTAATCATGCTGAGTATCAAGACTATACAGCATTAACTTCCTTAAATAACATTACATCAGGTGTAATGATTCTTTACAAATAGCCAACTATGGCTGTCCTAATTAACCCATAATAATAATCAGGATCTGAAACAGAGTGTCTTTCATTTTAGTTCGGTATATCCATTAAGCAGGAACAGCAAACCAATACTAGTAGTAACACGACTAAACTGAACATGAAATAGTAAGTCAGCCTATGAGCACTGTTCAAGCTGGACGTCATTACAAATAAGAAAGTGGGACAGTATATAGAGAATGTAAACATTGTGTTATGAATTTGTACCTGGTGACATCTGGCACAGTGATAAAAACACATGTTCACCATACCCGTTAGTCGACAAAGGTATTATGTTCAGTTGAAAAGATCGGTCTCATGAACATTCTGCGGCCTCCGCGGAAGGAAGAATATTCTTCTTGACATAGGTCATAGCTTTGACCGGGTCAGTGAACTCCCTGTCCTCCCCTCTGTACGTGACCCGAAATCGCGCTGGAAACAAAATCCCGTACCGGACACCCTGTCGGTCTCGAAGCAGCTTCCTCACCTCTGTGAAAGCAGCCCGAGCTTTAGCCACAGTTGCCGTGTTGTCCGGAAAGATGGTAATTGGTTCCCCGTTGTAACGGAGCGGACCCCGAGTGCGCGCGCGTTGTAGTACCTGGACACAATCTTGGTAATAATGAAGCTTAGCAACGATGGCGCGAGGTTTCCCGCCCGGCTTTTTCGGCCCTAAGCTCCGGTGCGATCGATCGATCAGCGTTACTTTATCCAACTGTAGCACCTCAGTTAGCAACTTTGATACAGAGGTTGTAGTACTGGAGTCGGGAGTTTCGGGTACTCCGATGATTCTTATATTACATCTCCTCATTCGCCCTTCCATATCCTCACACTTCGTTTTCAGTTCTGCCATTTCTGCATTCATCTCACTCACAGTTTTTTGTAAAGTAGCCACTTCATCCGACCATGCTGATAACCCCCCCTCTACCTCCTTGATGCTACCTTTCACCTGATCGATCTCGGACTTCAGCGCCGCGGTGGTGTTTATTATCTCCGTTTTCACCGCCTTCAGCTCATTCTTGAGCATTTCGAAGTCATCCGTGAGAGCATTTTTCAGCTCTGACTTTATCACAGCCGAAATATCAGCTTTCAGAGAAAGAAGGATCTCTGCTTTCAATCCTTCTACGTCCATTTCTCCCGAAGCAGGTGAGGGCGGAGTCACTTTAGCTGGGCTCTTGGCAGTACTCTGGTCCGACGCGGTGTTAGGCCTTGTTTTGGAGGATCCCGTATATTTAAATTTCTTCAGCCTCGTGTCCATCAGGGCTCCGCCGTGGATTTGTTCCACTATCCGATGTAGTTTATAGATATTTTACTGTTTCATGAGAAGGATTACACCTTACGTTTTTTGGTTAAAACAGAGATTTAACGGGAGCCCACGTCAAACACCGCTTACTCCATTGCGGTCAAGCCACGCCCCCCTCAGATAACTTAATCCAGATATTTTGATCCAATCTGCAAATTCATTTGAAGAACCAAATTAGCCAGAGATCAGTTATCACGATTAGAAGAACTGGGATCTGTCAAATAATATCAGATGCATTAAGCGGGGTATGAAGAACGGACCCCAGATTCAGCTGCAGTATGAAAATAGCTCTGATTTCACACAGATTCTGGTGCCATTTGAAATGGCAAAGCCTCGGATCAGTTATCACGATTAGAAGATCTGGGATCTGTCAAATAATCTCAGATGCATTAAGCGGGGTATGAAGAACGGACCCCAGATTCAGCTGCAGTATGAAAATAGCTCTGATTTCACACAGATTCTGGTGCCATTTGAAATGGCAAAGCCTCGGATCTGTATGACTTTTCAGGAGTATCCGTAAGTGATGGTAAAAGACAAATCAGTTGATTTTTGAAATTGCTCCTTTAAACCTTGTCACACTGATAAACACTTCAATTTATTTCCAAATTGAGTTTTCAAATGCCGTTTCTGGTCCCTTTGATATGGGAAACTCTTCTCACACTGAAGACATGGAAACTTCTCTCTGGTGTGAGTTATCACATGATTCTCATAGTGTTTCCTGTCTGTAAAACTCATTCCTCACTGATGACAACTAAAACCGTTCTCTCTCAAGTGAATCTTCATGTGGCACTTAAGGTTAACTTTATTTCTGAAACTCTTTCCGCACTGATCACATGTGAATGGCTTTTCTCAAGTGTGAATATGCATGTGTTCCTGAAGGCTTTGTTCCCGTGTGAAGCCATTCCCACACAGAGTACAGGTGTAAGGCTTCTCTCCAGTGTGAACTCTCATGTGTCTGTTAAGCTTTCTTTTATCAGTGAAACTCCTTCCACACTGTTGGCAGGTGTAAGGCTTCTCTCCAGTATGACTTCTCATGTGACCTATAAAACTTCCTTTATTTCTGAAACTCTTTCCACACTGTTGGCAGGTGTAAGCCTTCTCTTCAGAGTGAACTCTCATGTGTCTGTTAAGGTTTCCTTTACTCCTGAAACTCTCTCCACACTGTTGGCAGGTGTAAGGCTTCTCTCCAGTGTGAACTCTCATGTGTCTGTTAAGGTTTCTTTTATCAGTGAAACTCTTTCCACACTCTTGGCAGGCGAAATAACTTTTAGTTCCTGTCTTTTGAGCTCTTCTTTGTGAGGAAGTCTTTTTAGCCCCTGTTGATCTTTCTCCAGTCATGAAGTCATGATGTTTATCATAAAGGTCTTTCTCTTCTCTTTCAATGGGGTCATGATGACTCGCCTCTTTCAGTGCCATCAGATCTATGGCAAAACAGACCAAACAAGTTAGACATTTACAGTACCAAAACCAACAACATGTACATCATATACCCTATTCTATCCTATGGATCAGGGATAGGCAGCTTTGGTCCTGGAGGGCCACTGTCTTGCAACATTAAAGTTTCATCCCTAATCAAAGTCGCCTGCCTGTAAATTTCAAGCAGTCCTGAAGCCTTAGGGTGAATTTTTTGGGTTGAGTTGGATTTTGCAGATGTGTTTGATCAAGGATAGAGCTAAACTCTGCAGAATAAAGGCTCCCCAGGACCAGAGTGGCCTGTCCCATCTACAGATCTTATACTCAATAGTGGTTCCAGGTGCAGTGCATATACAGCAGTGTAGCGATCGTTTCCATACCGAGTCTATTTTTTGCTGTGCTGCACTGCTGAATTTAAGTGACAGCACATTGTACGCATTAAAATAAACATGTACTGACCCTAAAATCTAGTAATTTCACCACAGATGCATATAATTTAAAGTCTACTCTGTTTCAAAGACAACACTTTTTTTCTCAGGTAAAGCAAGGAAACGACACCTTACCTGCCATTTAGGATAAACAAATGTGACATAATGGATAGCACTCGTCCTGTCTTGGAGGTGGAAAAACAAAGTTCTTTATGACCCGCAGGGTTTCTTTTAAAGGGTTTAAAAATGAAAGAAAAGACGAGAGTCGGCTTTTGTATAGCCTATTGTAAGTTTCTAATTTAAAATGTTTGTGATTTTAGGCTATAACCTGTTTAAATGTTTTGCCACTTGTGCTACATCTAAAATACTAGGCTATTTAAATATAAAGTAATGAATTGAATAAAATGTTTAAATGTAGAACGTTAAAACGTGACATCTATGAAAGTGTAAACGAAGAGAATTGCAATGCTGACAACCATTTTCAGTAACAACTATTGGATTTGAAATAAAAAATAATGAATAAATGCTGTGTTTGTGGTATACAACAGTGGATCATTTGCGCACCGCCAACGCAGCACATGTGAAAGCACAACAGCGCGTGATGCACCGCATACGCACCGCATACGCACCGCAACACACCACACACGCTGTGTGTTTGTGCGTGTGTGTGTATGTATGTGTGAAACGGGCGTAAGACTCTCTTATTTATCTGGTTAAGATCATCAGATTGTTAGGAGACTGATGACATTGATGGAGGAATTTTCAGTTTTAAATCGCTCCATCATTCACAATGGATGTAATATAGTAATGCTATCTATAACCATGGTATTGTGGCAGAAAGTCAAATATTTCACATTTTTTGTTTCAGGGTTCGTAGAGTGAAATTTAAGCACTTCCCAAGGACTTTCAAGTGCTTCACACTTTTTACAGCACTTTGACGGTATAAATATCCATTTTAAATGTATAAACTGTTTTAATGTGATGACCAAAAACATTGTTTGTTCATATCAAAGATTGCCCCAATTTGTAAGATTTCTTTGTTCTGTGAACACAAACTAAGATATTTTGAAGAATGTTTGTAGCAAAGCAGATCATTGACTACTAGTGTTAATTTTGTCACCTATTTATAATTTAGTCTTAGTCTTGTGCCAAATGTCCTTTTTAGTTTTAGTCATATTTATTCATTCACATATTTTTTTTGTTAGTCAAGTTTTAGTCGACTAAAAAGCGGGGAGCTTTGTTTACAAGCAGAGGAAGACGCACCATATCTAAGCTGTTGAATTCTACATTGATCGCGCTTTAGGTCTTGGCGTAGTGCTCAAAATGGGGCTAAAGTGTGCATTTCCTGGATGCCCGAACTGTGAGAAACAAACAAGTACACGTAAAAGTGCCTTATCAAAGCCGAGAAATGAAAGTCATATTCTCGCTCATGCGACAAGAACTTATGAATAAAGTCACAGAACTTGTGTTGTGCACAAAAACTATTCTCGTTGCTTCATAAAATTATTGTAGAACCACTTCAGTGAGATGGACGTGGTAACGACCTCTTTAGTACCTGAGGGAGAGTAAATGATGACAGAATTTTCATTTTTGGGTGAACCCTCCCTTTAATGCCAATCCCTGAATGATTTTGATCTGGATCAATGAACACTTTCCCAGAGTTTAGCAGCTTCAGATGGCCTGATCACAAACAGAAGCAGAATCGGGAAAGAATTAGATTGGAAATTTCCTCTTATAATTTAATCTGATAAACTCCAGACTTGTAATATCATCAACTGTGATGAAAATTACGTTAATGACGCAGCTTCACGTAGCGTTAATATATTTTAACACGTTAAGGACTAAGCATGCGTTAACCCTGACAGCCCATATGATTTGCTTTTAAATATAAACCCTGTCTGTGAAACCAGGCCATAATATTAAATAGCCTTTATGATTAAAAATCCCCCCTCGCCCCTCAGCGCTAGTTAGTGGCACCAGTGCTACTGCTCTCAAATGAGCCTTGAATTATGAATTATTTACTGCTTGATTTGATGTTTATTTACTGCTGTTTATGTTCAGGGATGTTAAAATGTTTTACGGAAGTAGATATTGGGTTTAAAACATAAAATATATTTTTGTTTAGGCTACTTCAGCATTATTCTTTAATACAAGATCTATCAAATGACTGAGTTGAACTTTGAGAATGAAACCAACCTGTTTGTTCCTCAGTTTCTTCATGTTTCACTCTCAATGTTTCTTCAATCTTCACGTCTTCTCTCTCCTCTTTAATGAACTCCATCTTTATGTCTTCAGTCTCCTCTTTAATGAACTCCATCTTTATGTCTTCAGTCTCCTCTTTAATAAACACCATCTTTATAATAATATTGTGTGGCGTGGATCTCAGTTGCTTCCCCAGGAGTTTTTTAGTGTTTGTCCTGTTTAAGATGAGAATAATTAACAGAAAGAAAAATAAATCAAACTAAATCTGAGTCTCAATAGAGTCAGAGAGAGAGTTAATGGACTTAAATCACCTGGTTAGACTAAAAAAAACACTAAAAACTAACACAACAAATTATTAAAAGAATGTATGTTATACAGACCCTTGATATATTAGGCAGTTTAGTAACAATGATTTGTAGAAATAGAGATAGAAATACAGCGCTTCGAATCGTGAATCATTTGATGTGAATCAATCGGTTCAATTGACTCGGAGAGTCTAAAGCTCCGGTTCTCTCTCCAGAGACTGAACTCATGTTTGAACTGATTCATGATAAAGAGAGAAATGAGCCGCTCCTTCAGTTACTCATGAGTTTATTCTGTTACTTTACTCACACAACGCTGATAAATGTTAGATAAATCACTGAATCATTTGTTGTGAATCAATCGGTTCAATTGACTCGGAGAGTCTAAAGCTCCGGTTCTCTCTCCAGAGACTGAACTCATGTTTGAACTGATTCATGATAAAGAGAGAAATGAGCCGCTCCTTCAGTTACTCATGAGTTTATTCTGTTACTTTACTCACACAACGCTGATAAATGTTAGATAAATCACTGAATCATTTGTTGTGAATCAATCGGTTCAATTGACTCGGAGAGTCTAAAGCTCCGGTTCTCTCTCCAGAGACTGAACTCATGTTTGAACTGATTCATGATAAAGAGAGAAATGAGCCCCTCCTTCAGTTACTCATGAGTTTATTCTGTTACTTTACTCACACAACGCTGATAAATGTTAGATAAATCACTGAATCATTTGTTGTGAATCAATCGGTTCAATTGACTCGGAGAGTCTAAAGCTCCGGTTCTCTCTCCAGAGACTGAACTCATGTTTGAACTGATTCACGATAAAGAGAGAAATGAACCGCTCCTTTTGTTACTCATGAGTTTATTCTGTTACTTTACTCACACAACGCTGATAAATGATAGATAAATCACTGAATCATTTGTTGTGAATCAATCGGTTCAATTGACTCGGAGAGTCTAAAGCTCCGGTTCTCTCTCCAGAGACTGAACTCATGTTTGAACTGATTCATGATAAAGAGAGAAATGAGCCGCTCCTTCTGTTACTCAGGAGTTTATTATGTTACTTTGCTCACATAACGCTAATAAATGTTAGATAAAGCAATGCAGTGTCACATTTAATAACACATAATTCATTCTGCGTCGCTTTAAACACTTAAATGCTTAAAACACAAACCTTTCTTCAGCCGAATAACAACAGATGCAGGAGCGCGGTGCAGCCATATGACGTCACATGTGGATACCAAAATAAAAGTCCGGTTCACACACCGTTACATCTAAAATCACAGAAGTGCATAGAAATTTATGTAGAAAAGATCTATTTAAAGAAGAGGACAAAATTCAGAGTTGAATGTATTATTGAAATACATTTAATAACACAATGGTAAGTTAATAAAGTTCACATTGACAGTTAATTTTAAAAATGTTTTTTATTAAAGCACTACCTAACACATTGCATTCACATTTTTGTGTCTTAAAGGTACACTATGTAACTTTTTCGCCACTAAATCAAATCAAATCAAATCACTTTATTGTCACTCAACCATATGCACAAGTGCAACAGTTGGTGAAATTCTTAGGTGCAGTTCCGAGCAACATAGCAGTCATGACATGACATGTACAACATTTAAGCAACAACAGATTACACATCTGATGCGCACACAATTACTCACAGCACAGGATACACTACAATAAACAATAATAATTTACACAATGTGAGTGTAGTCCTCACAGCTTTAAACAATATACACATACTTACAATATACATATACTTAAAACAATATACACTAAACATACATTAAACAATAACAGTATACATTAAGCTATAGTAATAATATACAATGTACAGTATACAATATGTTCACAAATTGAAATCCAAAGTGCAATAGATGCTGTATGATAAATAAATGTGTATATAATGTGTGTGTATCTACAGTGGTTTGTGCTGAGTGATATTCTGTCCAGTGTGTGTTATGATCCTGATGGATCAGGAGTTAAGTAGTCTGATTGCTTGTGGGAAGAAGCTGTTCTGGAGTCGGCTGGTGCGTGTTCTGATGCTGCGGTACCGTCTGCCTGATGGCAGCAGTGAGAGCAGTCCATGGTTCGGGTGGCTAGAGTCTCTGATGATCCTCTGAGCTCTCTTCACACACCGCCTGGCATAAATGTCCTGGAGGGAGGGAAGCTCACCTCCGATGATGCAGCTGGCCGTGCGCACTACCCTTTGCAGGGCTTTGCGGTTGCGGGCGGTACTGTTGCCGTACCAGGTGGTGATGCAGCCAGTCAGCAGGCTCTCTATGGTGCTGCTGTAGAAGCGTGTGAGGATGTGGCGGTTCATTCCAAACCTCCTCAGTCGTCGCAGGAAGAAAAGGCGCTGATGAGCCTTCTTCACAACGGCCTCGGTGTGGACGGACCATGAGAGTTCCTCTGTGATGTGGACACCGAGGAACTTGAAGCTGCTGACTCTCTCCACCGGTGCTCCATCGATGGTGATGGGGCGGTGTTCTCTCTCCTTCCTCCTGAAGTCGACCACCAGCTCCTTGGTCTTGCTGACGTTGAGGGAGAGGTTGTGCTCCTGACGCCACCGTGTCAGAGTGTGCACCTCCTCTCTGTAGGCCGTTTCATCATTGTCGGTGATAAGACCTACCACCGTCGTATCGTCAGCAAACTTGATGATGGTGTTGGAGCTGTGGATTGCCACACAGTCATGTGTGTACAAGGAGTACAGGAGTGGGCTGAGAACACAGCCCTGAGGGGCTCCAGTGTTGAGAGTCAGTGATGAGGAGATGTTACTGCCCATTCTGACCACCTGGCGTCTGTTTGACAGGAAGTCCAGGATCCAGCTGCATAACAAGCTGTTTAAGCCTAGAGCCCGGAGTTTCATGTCAAGTATGGAGGGCACAATGGTGTTGAATGCTGAGCTGTAGTCCACAAACAGCATTCTCACATACGTGCACATACTAGAGGGTGTACATTCAAAACAGCAACAACGTCTTAGCTTGATGCCGATGTGAAGGAGCGTGGAATGATGGGATCTGTCGTCTTCAGCTCCACCGCTGATGGTGATCAATCAGACGGGAATCAAAAATCATGTTCATGGATGAGGTAAAGTAATAGTTTTATAAATGTTGCGTTTGATGACATGATTTTATTTCACTATAATGAATTAGCCGCAAGTAAGGTTTAATACTAAATTGGTTGTCATGTTACTGTATTTGTCGAATTCAATGGTGTGATAACACTGCACAGTTTTATTTGTTCAAAACAATCGTAGTAAAAGTACATTTGAACATATCCCCATCATTTACAAAAACGCTGATAGCACATATTGTATTTACCACAAGACGTGATAAACAATGCAGTGTTTCTTCTCCCTCTCCCTTCTCCCTCTAGCTTTTTTTTTATTGACTGTCCTGTCCTTACATAAACACAGAGGCGGACAGAGGTGAAGTATTTTTAGTTTCTCGAGAACATATTTCAAGTATATGGGCTTTATCACGGTTTTCCTTTGGAAAACGTTTAGTTCACTAGATTCCAAAGCATAATATACTTTTTACTGCACTACATTTCATACATTTTAATTTGTTTTGTTTTGTTTTTTACCTTTAATACTTAATTACATTTAAAATGTAATACTCTCTTACTTGTACTTAAGTAAAACTTTGAATTACTTTTACTTGAGTAAAAGTAAAAAAAAGTACTACATTTTAAATGTCATTAAATTATATTTAATATGAAACGTATTGCAGTACCAATGACAGTATTATGTTTTGGAATGTTGTGAAGTAAAAGTTTTCCAAAGAAGAACACTGATAAAGTACATACTGAAAAATAAAATTACTTAGAAATTAAAAATACTTCACTACTGTCCACCTCTGCATAAACATTACTCATACCGAATGCAACATTTGGAAAATATAATATTAAGCATGCTGATTTGCAACTTTAATGTTATTTAGGATTATGCAGTATAACAGTAAAACATAGTTTTTCAAGTTTATACACCTGTCAGCTGTCATGTCATATCTGTATGTACAATTGTTGATATTTGCTTTTGTTGACATGTGACTATGTTGCAGAGAGACACAGATAGATCCTCGCTGGAAGTATCCTTGTCAAATGATGAGATCTGGAGTCCTCCCCAAAGCAGCTGGCATGAAGCATCCAGGACGACCAGCCAGTAGACAGAGAAGATCTACAAGGGGAAGACAGGCAGCTAGAGGGAGAAGAAACACTGCATCATCTGGACTGAGTGAAGAGGACAGAGTGAGGGTGTCTAGGCTGCAAGAGGACAGGAGGTTGATGACACAAGTGAGTATGGACATACTTAAAGTTTCCAAAATAGGTTCCGTGTTTGGCATTAACATTTATGATGTGCTTTTTCAGGATGTTATAGGGAACATGAACGTCGCTGAAGCTCGAGGACTCTTGCTTAGAGTTATGAATAGAGAACCAGGCCTCATTTTTGATGTCCTCCAACCTCCTGCTCATCAAGAGGAACAACAATTGACCTATCGGTAAGCCCCTCCCCTCGAACGCAGATGAGCCAATAGCAGTTGAGTACCAGTTGCACTGGGACCGGAATTCGGACATCTTTAGGTGTCAGCGCCATAGAGAAACATTGGAGAATCCGAAGCTCTCATTGGTTTGATGGTGTTTATGCTACAAAAATGCTAAAATGTCGTGCCTGAGGTACTGTAACGCTGATTCCAGGTGTCCTAAGAGGATTTTCGGGTGGTCATACTCTCATTAAGTTACGAGTTATTCAGTTACTCCAACAATACACTTAACCTACTGTAGGAGAGAACTGATGATACTGAGCATGCGTGCAGCGTACACGAACGAACGTAGCCTACACGGCCTGTCACAGTTCTCGTTCTCGAGTCAAGAATCGTTGCAACCGGTTGCAGCAGTTTTCGGATCACCAGTAGGCTGAACCGAGAACTGTTTATTTCGGACATTTGAGAACCTATGACCTGATGCTGACTGAGCATGCGCACGACCGCCCACTCCATGTTGACGTCGTTTTTGGCGCACTTGCGCACTTGCGCTCTTGCGGACGCTTCGAGTATAAACAAGGCTTTGCTGTCAGTTCATTACAAGAGGACACGCGTTAATGTCGAGCCCTGAAACTGATCAGAAAATGTAACAAAACGTTGTAGAAATGTAGTAGAGTAGAAAGTATAATAATTGCTGCAAAATGTAACGAAGTAAAAGTAAAAAGTATGCTCTATTGATTCTACTTAAGTAAAGTACAGATACGTGAAAAATTTACTTAAGTAAAGTAACAAAGTATTTGTACTTCGTTACATTCCACCACTGGGCATTTATAACCTGTTTACAAAAACAATTAAAGTAAGGGCTATTGGATTGCTAAAACAAGAAACCAAAAACACAACAAAAGGTAAACGCACAAAAATCCAAATGCATTCCAGTTCCAACCATTTGCCTGGTGCCAGACCCATTAGGTTCTTGGTGTACAATTTGTAGGGGCCCATTTTGCTCCACTGCACTTCTTGTTTCTTTCCCTCCCATATATCATGTATCACTAAAAGAAGCACAGTGGTTACAGAGTAAAATCCTGTGCTATAGCACAGTGAAATATAGCCAAACTACTTAATATGTACCTTGTTCTTCTGAATATGTTTACTCAGGGAAGGTGTCTGCAGAGCAAACTTGTGGAGTTGGTGCTGGGTTCATTTGTGTTTGTGCCATTGTATTGTGAATTACGTGGGTAGAGGTGGGCTGAGGTGAGGAAAGAACCTTCAGACACGGACTGGTGGGGCTTATTGGGGCTGACAGGCCCTTTGTTGAACTAAGAGCAGGAGATGGAAGGATTGCAGGACAAGGAGGACTGGCCAGAGGAACAGGAGGACTGAGAGGGGTTGATGGGATCCATTTTTTTGGAATGTGAGGCTCAGGCTCCACATTTTATTAAATTATTATTTTTTTCTTTCATTGAAACCACATCAACCTTTTTTTCTTCAACGTTAACGATAATAATAATAAGTGGACCAAGCATGTCTGGCTCAATTTTTCCACCTTTCTGTTCTCCTGTCTCCCATTTCTCACCAATACTTTATCCCCAGCCATGAAGTTGTCCTCCTGCTTCCGCACTTTCTCCTGACTATTTGCCATGTTCTGTTTTACGGCTTCCATTGTCTCTCTCCTATTGCTCAACCCCTCAGAGAGCTGCTCACTTGCAACCATGGCTTCCACCTTTCCATGACAGATCTAGTAAGTAGTAAGACATTCACAATAAGTATTCACATCTTTCAAGATCAAGTGTCATTAGAAAAACAAAGTACCAAAATCACTATCCTTTGGTACCTGACATGGATACCGTGCCTCTCTCCCAGACATTAAATAATATGGAAAAAACTTTGTGGTGAGTTATTTTTTAGTTCTCAGTGCAAACATTGTTGCATTTAGATGCAGGTGCCACGTTGAAGGATTTTCCCCAATCATTTTTGTCAGGCTTCTGGACATTAACAATTAAAATAAATCAGGAAAATCATAAATAAAGAAAATCATGAAATGTAAAAAAAAACTAAACAAAAAAACTACTGAATGTATGTAAATTACCTTTGAATTGTGTCATTCTTTCAACAAGGCCGTTTGTCTGGGGATGATAAGAAGAACACAAACTCCTGGTAATGCTTAGTGTCTCACACAGGGTAAAATTGACCTATGGGGGATACATTTTCAGATATTTCTTATGGTCATATCCTTTTATTTTGACTTGATTTGTGTTGAACCAACCTTGTTGACAAATTCTCTTCCCTGATCTGTTAAAAGGTGCTTCGGTGGTCCACATTTGTAAAAAATTTGTCACCCCATGACCACTTCGGCTCTTTTTGTTTTTAGAGGATAGGCTTCAGACCACTTTGTAAAATAGTCCACCATTACACATATATATTGGTGGCCATTTTTAGTTGGAGTTAACTTGCCTATCAGAACCATCCCAATTAACTCCAGTGGTTCTGTGACCTGAAATGAGAGTCAATGTTTTAAACATCCAGGACTAAAGTCTATTACATATTAAAACATTTGTGATATTTGCAGTGTTGGGAGTAACGGCGTTTAAGTATAACGGCGTTACTAACGGCGTTAATTTTTCAGTAACGGAGTAATCTAATTAATTACTTTTCCCAATGTTGCAACGCCGTTAGCGTTACTGAGAAAAAAAATGCGGCGTTACTATAATTGAGCTCACTGAAGCGGTTTTCATCCGAACAGGCTCTCTGTCAGTCGGACCTGCAACGTGCGTGTGTGTGTGTGTGTGTGTGTGTGTGTGTGTGTGTGTGTGTGTGTGTGTGTGTGCGCGCGCGTATTACACATAACTGATGATGATTGGTGGGTGGGAGACAAGGTTGAGGTTGATAGGTTGAGTCCACACACACACACACACACACACCTATGACGCACAGTCGCACACGCATATGCACAGTCAGCGATGGCAAGTCCAACGACTTCAAAGGTAGCTTTCGCAAACTGGAAGTATAAGCGCTACTCTTCCCTCGTTGAGGTGAAAGGTAAGAATGTTTATGTAACGTGCAGCTTATGCCCAGCAAGAAAGAGTCTCTCCACGTCGGTGGCCAGTAATTCTAATCTAATGAAGCCTCACATCATCACAGCCACAAAATGAGCGGCTAAAAACCCAGGCGATAACGTGAGCTCCACTACCAAAGGAGTAGTTACAGTACTGATAATATTTACACTATAGTAGGTCTACTGATAATATTTACAATATATTGAATTTGATAGGTGTCTCTCACATTGTCCCACAGCAACATTACAATAGTGTACATTAATGTACAATGTTTAGTGTCTAATTCATTAATTTAACATATTTAATATTGGGGGCATCCAAGTTATTTGACATATTTGAACATTTGAAGAAAAAAAAAGTAACACATTAGTTACTTTCCCTGGTAATTAGTTACTTTTATAATGATGTAACTCAGTTACTAACTCAGTTACTATTTGTAAGAAGTAACTAGTAACTATAAATAATTACTTTTTTAAAGTAACGTGCCCAACACTGGATATTTGTCATTTTATACTTACAACTATCAGTTGCAAGCTATCTCATGTTTCTGCTATCAGTAAGACAAGCGGTGTGGCGAAAGAGTCAACTCTAATTTACTAAATACAAAGTGTTCTCTACAATGCAAGACATTGCATTCACTACATTCAAATTCATGCTTCTAACTGAGAATAATGTACAATAAGAAAATACTAAGCAAATATAAAATGCACTTCATTTAAATGATTGTGACTCTAAGAAGATGCATTATCACATACAGAGTTGTTCTAAACAGTTGTATTCTGCTATTTTCATCATTTGGAACAAATAAAACATAATTTGAAACAATATGATTGTGGCGAGCAGCGAGGTCGAGGGACCGTGAGGGCAGGACGAGGTAGAGTGCCCCCCGGCCTGCGAAGGGCGTTGGGGGTATGTGGCGATCAGGGAGGATGAGCGCCAGCTGCGCGCCGCAGCGATCTCGGCTCTCGCGGAGGAGTGAGGGAGTATAAAGGAGGAGCGACGACAGTGAGGGACGAGAGAGGACCAGGCCTGGATTTTGTGTCGTGTTTTATTTACGTTTTGTTATGTGTATGCTGCAGTCGTCCGTGAGGGGCTGCAGATTTTATTTTCATTTTATGTTCATTTGTGTTTGTGTGTAGGTGGCAGTCGGCCGCGAGGGGCTGCCGCCGCCATTTTATTTTTCATTTGTTTATTAAAAGGTTTTGAATGTTCGCCGGTTCCCGCCTCCTTCTTCCCACACGAACTGACATTACTGCAGTGATCTTTCAGCCAATACAAAATGTTGATTTTAGATTGGTCAAAAATCCAGGATGAAAGTTCTTCAGGAACATTCCTGGAGTTCATTGATAGTTACACACCATGTATAATTCCTACAAGCCATGCAATCAAAACATTAAAAGTACAGGAATTCTTCCCTCTTCAATGTTTCATTTTATCAAAGACTTCTTAGCTTCATTCAACTGGAACAAAAACAAGAGGATAGAGGAAGAATTTGTTCGGCAGTCATACAGAGGAGAGTCAAAGTTATTTTTTTATTTTTTTAACCCCTTAACTGTCACCGTCCCGCTGGCGGGACGCCTACGTTTGCTTCAATATTTTACAATTAAATCCTTATCTAATCATGACAAACTATATATCGTTGGAAAGGTCTAAGCCTCCTAAATAGATATGTCACCCCTGTGTTTTGTTAAAAATGATGTAGGAAAAGTAATAAATGAATTTATGACAAGAGTGCACCTCAAAAAATCTATGACAAAACAGGAGTTCTGACCTTTGTCACAAAAAGTCGATGTGCCCACTTTTAATCATTGAAACTTCTGTTTTCATGCTAAAGATTCATAATAAAACATATATTCTAGTAATTATATATCTAGTATATCCATCTATATATTCATTGTTTCTGTATATTGTCTTGAATGAGAATTATAATGTTAGTATATATAGTTATAATAATTAGAATATTCATTTTGTAATAAAATCTTTTTTGTATGTGTGGATTTGCTATAATATACTAATTGCTATATTGGTAGAGTCTTCTGACAAGCAACAGCCCATCTTTACAATGTTATGTCCAATAAAATCAAGTCAAGAAAGACTCAGTAGCCAAACAGAGCTGTCAGAGCTGTTACTAGGTTGTTACTATGCCTTCAGCATATCAGTTGGCTAATCACCTCTTTGAAAGTACAAACGTTATCCAATAGAAAACTTGTTTAGGTATAATTGCATACACGTGCCAATCACAATCAACCTCCTGTTTGGAAATGCTGCTGAACGTTTACAAACGTCCAGAGCAGAAAGCAGGATCACACAAACTGCACTTTCATTCACCACTGCCACACTCACAAGATGGTTCCACCGAGGCCTAAAAAGTGTTTTACACTGCTTGAAGTTGTGGAAGAACTTTGTAAGTCGAGTGATGATGAGCAAAATCATTCTTCAAACAACGAAGAGCCAAATCTTTCAAGTGATGATGAACCAGACGTGCTTTTGCCAGAGGAAATGTCTGATTCAACCCTAGAACGGTATGTGAATTTTTTTTTCTCCCTTTTTTTATATTACACAATCGTTACTAATTTTACTGGATTATGTGTAAATATGTTGTAAACATATGATTGTTTTGTACGTATGATAAATATACATTTAGATGTGTAGTGTATATATAATTGAATTATGCATTGCATGTACTATGTTAGTTTTATGCTTTATTCAGTTTGTACAATAGTTGCATGTACCATTAGTTGAATGCTTTATTCAATTTGTACTATATCGTTACAAGTACCATATTAGTTTTATAATATATTCGGTTTGTACCATATTGTTGCACATACTATGTAAGTTGTATACTATATTCAGTTTGCACTGTATTGTTGCAATAGGTATTCAGATGATGGCGAGGACTTATCTGCTGAAGACCCTGAACCTTCCACCTCATCTGCATCATCTACTTTCAGTGGCTTTAGTGAAGAAGGCAGGAGAAGCAGAGGAAGAGGGCAAAGCAGAGGAAGAGGGCAAAGCAGAGGGAGAGGCCAAAGCAGAGGAAGAGGGCAAAGCAGAGGAAGAGGACAAAGCAGAGGGAGAGCCCAAAGCAGAGGGAGAGGGCAAAGTAGAGGGAGAGGAAGAGGAAGAGGAAGAGGAAGAGGAAGAACTCAGAACAGAGGAAGAGAGAGACGTACTCAACCTGCTTTTTCTTCAGGTATCACTGAGGCCAGATGGCACAGCTCAGAGGAACCCGACATCCAACCACCAGAAGTTGTATTTAGACCAGCTCGAACTCCTGGCCCTCAGCTTCTAACTACTGAGAAATACAGTGCTCTAGAACTGTTTCAGCAGTTCTTTTCTTCCACGGTGTGTCAGACCATCATCCGGAACTCAAATGCCTATGCAGCTGAGCATCAGGACACAACCAGAAAACCATGGCAGGACATGTCCCTGAAGGACCTATACTCCTATGTCTCAGTGGTAATCTACATGGGTCTGGTAAAAGTACCAGAATTGTCAACATACTGGAGTGGGTCCAGACTATACAAATTTGGTTTTCCTGCTACTGTTTTGTCTGGTAGGAAATTTCAGGCCATTTCAGCAGCACTGCATCTCAGCGATCCTAAGATGGATGCTGAAAATGCGAAAAAGAAGGGGACTCCAGCCTATGATCGCCTGGGTAAACTGAAGCCAGTCTACCAGGAAATACGAGATGCCTGCAAGACCTTTTTTCACCCTGAACAAAACATTGCCGTAGATGAGAGGATGGTGGCATCCAAAGCAAGGGTTGGGCTGAAGCAGTATCAAAAAGAAAAGCCAACAAAATGGGGATACAAGCTTTTTGTTTTAGCTGACTCCGCCCATGGATACACGTGGGATTTTTTTATTTATGAGGGCAAATCCCCTAAAGCCCAAAATGGACAAAGTAAGGGGCTGAGTTATGAATCAGTGATGGCGCTGGTGGATGAGAAGATGCTGGGAACTGGCTACAAGTTGTATGTAGACAACTTCTACACCAGCCCATCACTATTCAGAGACCTCCTCCAGAAGGGCATCTGGGCCTGTGGGACCATTCGGAGCAACCGGGTGGGCTTCCCACAAACTACAGTCAACAAGTTGCCCAGAAATGCTCCCCGTGGTAGTATGCGGTGGACTCGTGACAACAGTCTCCTTTTTGTTGAATGGAAGGACACCAGGGAGGTGCTCATGTGCTCCTCCTTCCATTCAGCAGGTGGAGATCACACCGTACGGAGGAGGGTGAAGACGAGAGATGGAGGATGGACAGAGCTCACTGTACCTATACCTGCTGCAGTGCATGACTATAACAAGTGAGTTGAATTTATTCAGTGGTGTTGTGTACAAAAATTGTGCAAATGAGTTCATATTTTATTTATTCTCACTCTTATTCTATTATTTTCCGCACAGGTTCATGGGAGGAGTTGATCTCTCTGATGCCCTTGTCGGGTACTACAAAGTACTCAGGAAGACCAGGAAGTGGTACCGCTCGATTTTCTACCACTTCATTGACATTGCGGTGGTAAATGCATTCATCCTGCACAAGCAGTTGGCTGCTGCTCAAAGCCAAAGACCAAAAACACAGCGGGAATTCCGAGAAGATTTGGTGATGGAGCTTGCAGACTGGATCCCTCCAAGTGAGCCTGCTCCTCCTGCTCCTCCTGCTCCTCCTGCTCCAGCACCTCACGTGACAGGAGAGCCCTCAGGCCATGCCTGCCACAGGCCAATGTACATCACTAATAAAAGTGATGACCCCAGGCGAAGATGTCGAGTGTGCCACCGGAAAACATTTGTGTTCTGCCACGGATGTGCATCATACTTGTGTTTCCAAGCAACACGAGATTGCTTCAATTACTGGCATGATGTAAATAGTTTGTAGTGTTCAGAAGTTGTGAAAATTTGTATATAGTTGTAAATAGTTTATAAATAGTTGAAAAATTGGAAATTATTTGGTATTTATTTTTCCAGTATTTTTATTTCATTATTATTTTCTTTTATACTAGTCATATTCATGTTTCTGTTGCAATTTGTATATAATAGTGAACATGTTTTGAAAAAAGTAAAAAAAATAAAAAATAAATGTTTTTTTTAAATCTCTCTCTGTGTTTGTGCTGTGGTGTCAGATGTAAGTTCAAGCAACTAAGTGACCTTTGGGAATCAACAATGAACAAGGGTGTCTCCTAGTGGCCATTTGTGATGTGACAACTAAAAGTCTCACAGAAACCTCATTTTTTGAGATATCAAGCTGAAATTTGACACACATCTCATTTAGACTTGTGGCTTTTACTTTTTAGCATTTTTAGGCTGAAACATATATTTTTTTATATATAAAAATGTTATATAATAAAACAAATATTACATAACATTTTCATAACAATAAACTTAAACTTTAATAACTTTTAGAAATATTAATACATTTTAATTATTCCACTTTAACAATACTCCCCAAAGTGTCTTCTTTCAAAAGAGACCAACCTTATGTCTGTATCCCAAAGCATTCATGAATTACAGCTGTTTAAGTTTGTATAGTACATTTTCATGTCTATGCCCAAAAATGGGGGTGACAGTTAAGGGGTTAATAAATCTGTTTAAAATGTAATAAATGAAAATGTTTAAAGCCCTTTGAAGCTGCACAGAAACCAAGTCATTTGGACCTTGAACCATTTGGAGCCCATTGAAGTCCATTATATGGAGAAAAATCCAAACCCTGTTTTCATCCAAAACCTTAATTTCTTTTTGACTGCAGAAAGAAAGACATGGACATCTTGGAGAACATGGGGGTGAGTAAATTATCTGCAAAAGTTTATTTAAAAGTGAACTAATCATTAACTAACTGAGTGTCCCATGTTAACATAGATGTGGTTTGAGATCTCTGCTGTGGGCGTTTCTAAATGTGTCGGTGTTTTCAAACTAATGGGTGTTTATAAACTATGCAATGAAAATGATCCCCTTAAACCGACCCCACCCCTAAACCCTACCCACACTATGACATGGTCAAATCAGGTACCGCAGTGAAAAACTGTTTATGTTAAAATCTGTTTATGGCCTTGCCAACTAACTCCTTTTACTATCCTTTGGTTTCTGAGCTTAACACTAAAGTATGTTAAAATTTATTTGAAATTGCGTCAAATACGCAGGAATAGACACTGCAAAACCAAGTGCTGTATTATGCATTACAGTGTATATACAACTGGTGAAACTGTTTTTAATCGGTGATCCGTGAAATATGGCATTTGACAAATCTATCGCTGTCTAACATCTGTTGGAAATCCAGGTAAAACTAGCTGCGTGCATGCACCCTTCCCCGATAACATGATCCCCTGTTGATCCGTAACAAGGTTGTGCTGTTGACACTCGCGCAGCCTCTCGAGGAGAAATCACAACAAATGATTACCACTCATACAGAGAAACTCAGTTAACATACACGATTAAAATGACAAATTGTGGAGTTTTTATATTTATAACAAATGATAGCCTACAGTAAAGCAACATCACAGAACCAAGAGTGCTGTTTTTCTGAATATCATCACGACTGAAAATGACACTGATTTCATATGACAGTTCCATAAACAATTTATTAACATTAAAGGTCCCGTTCTTCGTGTTTTTTGAAGCTTTGATTGTGTTTACAGTGTGCAATATAACGTGTTCATGTTTCGTGTGTAAAAAAAAACAGTATTTTTAACACAATTTACTTATCTGTACACCGCTGTTTTCACTGTCCTAAAAACGGGTTGATGAGTTCCTTGTTCTATGAAGTCCCTCCTTCAGAAATACGTAACGAGTTCTGATTGTGCCAGCAGTTCCCGTGTTGGGATTTGACCGCACCTTAGGGAACGCGTCACGGTTCCTGTGTTGTGATTCGACAGCAGCTTAGCGCACGTGGAAAGGTCACGCCTCTTAACGGGGTGATGTATGCGCTCAATGATCTCTACAGCGTCCCTGGGAAAGCCAAACAAAGGTGATTTGACTCTGAGATGAAAATAACAGCGTCTCGACGACATGGCGAAAAAACGCACTCAAACGCAACACTTCCTTTTCTCCACGCGACACGTCCTCTTCTCCACGTGGGACAGCAACAAGACCACGCCCCCTTTTTGCGCGTGTTCTTGTGGGCGGAGGTTAGTCTGTTCTACTGTTCTACTGACGTCATTTATGAAGGAAGTACCAGGATGTAGTCCAAGCCAGCCGTTCGCTGTAGGCTTTGAAAGGGGACTTCTGTTAAATAAAATATCTCGCTTGGCATTGAACTTTGAGCTTTATAATTTTACAGGTATTATTTATGCTCTAACAGCAACATTACACACTAACTAAAGTTTGAACAGTGGGATCACGAAGAACAGGACCTTTAAGTTACTTACATTTTAGATGCAATATTCACTGTTTTTGTTTGATTTCAGCAGCAAAAATAGTTCCAAACAAAGATCACAGCAGAACCATAATGCAACTCACAGAAATGGTGTGTTACTGAATGATTCAGTGTTTGAATGAATCGGTTGAATCAAAGATTCAATGACCTGTTCATTAACGACTGCCTCATTCTTGAATGAATCTTCCGTTTCAATGAATCGACTCAATGACTCACTCATTCAGACGGTCACCTGCCGCCACCTACTGGTGGTTTAGTTTCATCTTTCCAACATTTCTTATTTGTATATTCAAACATATTTAAAACAATCTCATAACATTATTTAAAGCAGTTGTATTTTTTTTTGGGGTGTAAATTATTTAATTTGATTGGTAACAGCCCTATAGTGTCTTATTGTAATTTAATTTCTAGATCAATTAAAAAAAATAAATGAAAGCTTAAGCATCGCTATATTTAATAAGATTAGGGAAAATGCCCTTTGTAAAGGGTAAACATATCACAAATATGAAGATGTAAATATGTCAAAGCTGATTGAACACTGGTAAGAATATTGCTTCAGAATAAATTATATTTACAAAAAAAAAAAAAAAAAAAAAAAATCAGAACAAGCAAATATTTTACTCTGACAAGTGAGAGACAGATTTACTTGTCCGAAGGACAAGTACGTGAACCGGTTTAATGTCGAGTCTTGGATTAAGGATTGTTTAATTATTCAATTAAAATGTGAAAAGATAATTCAGTTTAATGTCATGGAATTTTACTAATAATTGAAATGCGCATATATTAAATCAATAAAAAATCTAGGCTATGGGCAGCTGCAGATGTAGATATTTGTAGCTACACTTTCTTCTCTTAGTAGGCTATTATTCTTATTTATATATTAACAGTTTATCAAGTGAAAGAAATGATGTTCAATTGGTTTTATTAAAAATAGTAGGCTACACATTTTACATTAATATCATTCATAATATACTTGATATAATCGGTTACTTAGGGAGCTAGGATCCGCTTTCTATTAGTGGCCATTTCAAGTGACGTCACAGGTCAGAGTGCAGCTGTTGGGAGTGATGTCACTTGAGGAAGCAGCATAGATGTCTGACAGTGACCAATTCATGAAAGGGCTACACAATCTACTCGGCACTAAACCGTAAGACCCATCCATCCATCCATCCATCCATCCATCATCTTCCGGTTATCCGGGGGCCAGGTCGCGGGGGCAACAGTCTAAGCAGAGATGCCCAGACTTCCCTCTCCCTAGCCACTTCCTCCAGCTCCTCCAGGGGAACCCAGAGGCATTCCCAGGCCAGCCGGGAGACATAATCCCTCCAGCGTGTCCTAGGTCTTCCCCGGGGGCCTCCTGCCAGTGGGACATGCCCGGAACACCTCCCTGGGAAGGCTTCCAGAAGGCATACGAAATAGATGCCCAAGCCACCTCAGCTGGCTCCTTGATGTGGAGGAGCAACGGCTCTACTCTGAGCTCCTCCCGAGTGACAGAGCTTCTCACCCTATCGCTAAGGGAGGGCCAAGCCCCCCTGCGGAGAAAGCTAATTTCGGCCTCCTGTATCCGGGATCTTGTCCTTTCGGTCATGACCCATAGCTCATGACCATAGGTGAGAGTAGGAACGTAGATTGACCCTCTCACCGTAAGACCCATTCAGCTAAATAGTATACCCTCCATTCTGTTTTCCTCAGTTGATAAAACAAATGAAATAGGCAAGGCAAGGCAAGGCAAGGCAAGTTTATTTGTATAGCACATTTCATACACAGGGGCAATTCAAAGTGCTTTACACAGAAATGAAGTTAAAATATTCATAAGTGAATAAAATAAAAATATACATAGTATAACAGTTATAATAGGAATTAAAAGAAAATATAAAATAAAGATGAAATCCCCTATCTGGGGTGGAAGAAAATGGAGAGTCAGGTTTACTTTAAAAATATTTGTCAGGTAACTGTGCGTTTAGACAGTACCCTTACAGACAAATCTTCTTGGCCTAACTTGAGGGCGTTCTCTAGATGTTTTACCCGTCAGAGCAGATCTAAACGGGTCTTCCTCGCACTGTAGGGAGTACTCAAAAAATATTTGTCAGGTAACTGTGCATTTAAACATTACCCTTACAGACAAATCTTCCCGGACAGGAACACCGGGGCTATCTCTACTTTGTTCGACCGTCAGAGCGGATCTACACGGTCCTTCCTCGTACTACCAAGGCTATACAGATCTATATCCGTCAGAGCGGATCTAAACGGATCATCCTCGCACCGGAGGGATTTCGATTTATCGCTCCCCCGTCTCTCAACCTCTTCCACCCAGTCAGCCTTAACAAAATAAAAAATAAATGAATAAAAAGTATAATTAAAACAGAAATAAAGTTAAAATATTCATAAAATAAAAAGTAAAATTAACACAGTAAAAGCACAGGATAAGGTGCAATCAAGCGGACGTACACTAGCACAGCTCATTCAGTAAATGCACAGCTGAACAGATGTGTTTTGAGTCTGGATTTGAAAGTGGCTACTGTCGGAGCACATCTGATCTGTTCAGGAAGCTGGTTCCAGCTACGGCTGGCATAATAGCTAAAAGCAGACTCTCCTTGCTTTGAGTGAACCCTTGGTATTTCTAATTGACTTGATCCTGATGATCTGAGTGATCTGTTGGGTTTGTATTTAATCAGCATGTCTGCAATGTATTGAGGTCCTAGGTCATTGAGTGACTTATATACAAGTAATAGTACTTTAAAATTGATCCTAAATGTAACTGGAAGCCAGTGTAAAGACCTGAGAACTGGTGTGATATGGTCATATTTTCTGGTTCTGCTCAGGATCCTGGCAGCAGCATTCTGTATGAGCTGCAGCTGTCTAATGGTCTTTTTGGGAAGGCCGGTGAGAAGACCATTACAATAGTCCACCCTGCTGGTGATAAAAGCATGAACGAGTTTCTCTAAGTCTTGCCTGGAAACAAGGCATCTAATTCTTGCAATATTTTTGAGATGATAGTAAGCTGATTTAGTTATTGCTTTTACATGACGACTGAAACTCAGGTCTGACTCCAAAATCACACCAAGATTCCTGACTTGATCTTTTGATTTTAGACCTTTAGCCTCAAGATATGCGTTCACCTTGAGAATTTCATCTTTGTTTCCAAATGTAGTGATTTCAGTTTTGTCTTTGTTTAACTGAAGAAAGTTTTGGCACATCCAACTGTTAACTTCTTCAACGCATTTACATAGAGAGTCAATGGGGCTGTAGTCATTAGGTGATAGGGCTAAGTAGATCTGGGTGTCGTCAGCATAGCTGTGGTAAGCCATTTTGTTATTTTTCATTATTTGGCTCAGCGGGAGCATGTACAGGTTGAATAGGAGTGGTGCAAGAATTGACCCTTGTGGGACTCCGCATGTCATGGATGTCCACTCAGACTTATGGTCACCTATACTCACATAATAACCTCTCCCTTCTAAGTATGACCTGAACCATTTGAGGACCATCCCGGAAAGCCCAACCCAATTTTTTAGCCTGTCAAGAAGTATGTTGTGGTCAACAGTGTCGAATGCAGCACTGAGGTCGAGTAGTACCAGAATTGATGTTTTGCCTGTATCTGTATTGAGGCGAATATCATTTATTGTCTTTATGAGCGCTGTCATGCGGTCGGAAACCAGATTGAAAATTGTCAAAGTATCCGTTTGAGTTCAAGAATTTGTTCAGCTGACTGAAAACAACTTTTTCAATGATCTTGCCTATGAAGGGGAGATTTGAGATTGGTCTGTAGTTGCTCAGTATGGAGTTATCCAGATTTCTCTTTTTCAGGAGCGGCTTAACTACTGCGGTTTTAAGGGAGTTTGGAAAAGTCCCAGAAAGAAGTGAGGCGTTTACCACTTCTAGGAGATCTGCTTCTAGACAGTTAAACACACTTTTGAAAAAAGAAGTGGGGAGTGTGTCAAGGGCGCAGGTTGATGTTTTTAGGTGCTGTACCGTTTCTTCTAAAATTTTACCATCAATTGCTTCGAAATCAGTCATAGTTACTTTCTGAGGTTGTGGTCTGATCTGACTCACCCCAGAGCAACTCAAGGATGTGCTGATCGCATTTCTGATATTATTGATTTTCTCGGAGAAGAAGAAAGCAAACTCACTACATTTGGTGTCTGAGAGCATTTCATTGGGAATGTGACTCGGAGGGTATGTTAGTCTCTCTAAAGTCGCAAAAAGAGTGCGCGTGTTGTTTATGTTTCTGTTTATAATATTTGAAAAGAAGGTCTGTCTAGCTTTGCCTAGTTCCATATTGAAAGCACGAAGACTGTCTTTATAGATGTTGTAATGGACTACAAGTTTTGTCTTTCGCCACATGCGCTCATCTTTCCTGCATTGTCTTTTCATTAATTGCACTGCTGTTGAGTTTCTCCATGGTGCTTTTTGTTTGCCACTCTTTTTTCTGACTTTCACAGGAGCAATATCATCAATTACACTCTTAACTTTTGAGTTAAAAGAGTCAAGGAGAAAATCAACAGAGTCCGCAGATATGCTTGGTGTTAGAGATATAGCCTTCATAAACAGCACACTAGTGTTCTCATTTAAGCATCTCTTTTTGACAGAGACAGATCTAGATTCAATGGCAGGAGAGATTGATATATCAAAGAAAATACAGAAATGATCAGACAGTGCCACATCCTTAATAACTATCGATGAAATGTTTAGACCCTTACTGATGAGTAAATCTAGAGTGTGTCCACGATCATGTGTGGGTCCGTGTACATGTTGTGTCAAATCAAAAGTGTTAAGAACAGTCATGAGATCTTTTGTTGAACTGGATTCGGGATTGTCAATGTGAATGTTAAAATCCCCAGCAATAGCAAAACAGTCATATTCAGATGAGATTGCTGATAACAGCTCTGTAAAGTCATCAATAAAAGCTGGGCAATATTTTGGAGGCCTGTAAATAATGATAAGCAGGATGCGTGGAGCACCTTTTAGCACAATGCCCAGATATTCTAGAGACAAATAGTCACCAAATGATACTTGCTTACATTGATAGACATCTTTAAAAAGAGCGGCTAAACCTCCCCCTCTCTTAACCGTTCTGCAGACACTCATAAAAGTAAAGTTAGGAGGGGCTGTTTCATTGAGGACTGTTGCACTGCAGCTGTCTTCTAGCCACGTTTCATTTAGAAGCAAAAAATCTAGGTTGTTTGTGGTTATTAAGTCGTTGACTAGAAATGATTTGTTTTTAATGGAACGGATGTTTAAAAGTGCTAACTTAATAGTATTAATTTTAATTTTTTCCCCCACAGCAATCTTAGTTTGACAAGGAACAGGCCGCAGATTAGATGGGTTTGCCATACGGCCTGAGAAGGCCTTAGTCTTTCTATCACGTAACAGAACAGAAATAGGGACAGAGACAGGCACAATGGGTTCCCGCTTGTTTTGTAAACATTTGATAAGGTTGCTGTTGAAGTTGCGAGGACCCAGAACACGTCACTGAGAGCTGGTATCAGTTGTTTTTGGTGCAGATAGAGGAGGGTGTGTGCCCTGGCGTTGTGATCGGAGAAATCTCACAGGAGGAGGGGCAGAGCGAGCTGGGCCCACAGTCTTTAGTGGTTTTGGGGATCGACGCAGAAACGGGGATGCTGTAGAGAGGAATAACATGTCTGGTGAGGGGGGCTGTTTCTCTGGTGTTACCGGAGGCTGCAATATGTTATCGTCCAGTTCATGGAGTGACTTAGACATTTCTTCCAGCTTGTTTCTCAGACCACCCATAAGGTGTAAGAGTTCACCAGTCTCACCCCCGATGGTTCCCATTTTTACCAGTGCCTCCACAGACTCCACAGTCTGGGCTGAGATGTTACTGTTTAGTGCCTCAATCTGTGTCACTTGGAGCAGTTCTAATCCGTCGCAGTGTGTCTGTGGTGAGCCCTGAGGGTGGGGCTCAGATGGCAGTGTGTCCATGAGAAGTGGTTGTTGTGGCTGCATGGTGTTATCATTGTCCTTGTGGGGTGTATCAACCGCATGTCCATTCAGATGCTGAAATGAAGTCCTGTGATCGTCCATACTCTGTACTGGAGTGTGTGAGCCATCCAGGTTGAATGTGTTAGCACACACAGCTGAAGGATGATTAATGGAAAAATAAATATCGTCCTTTAGCACTCTTGCACCGAGTTTGTTTGGGTGGAGGCCATTTGATGTAAACAGTTGTCTCTGACTCCAGAAGAGATTAAAGTTGTCGATAAAGTTCACTCCCTTCATGTTGCAGGTTTTTTGCAGCCATGTATTAAGCCCAAGTAGCCGTGAGAACCTATTTGTTCCTCTTGCTGGAAGTGGTCCACTGATGAACGGCTGAACTTTCAGTTTTCTTAGTGTTTCAAAAAGTTCATTGAAATCCCTCTTAAGGAGTTCTAACTGCTCTCTCTGAATATCGTTCTTCCCCACATGAATGATAAGTCGATTTGCAGTCTTATGTTTCATCAGAATGTTCTTAAGTTCCCTATTGACATCAGAAACTGTTGCTTGTGGAAGGCAGCATGTGGTATTATCCCTGCTGCTAATGTTTCTGACTGTGGAGTCCCCCACTATCAGAGTCCTGGGCTCGGCTGCCCTCTGAGCTGAGGGCCGCTGTCTGCTCGACCTTGAGCGCCTGTTAGCATCAGTGTTAGCTACGGGCTGATTCGATCTGTGTTCAGTCACATTGGCCTCAACCTCACACATCTCAACCTGGCCTCAATGACCTCACACATCACTGTCTGAAGGCCTTCATCATCCAGATACTGCTGGCTGGTGACTGACCGTAACGTCGTTTTGATCATGCGAATCAACCTCTCCCATATCCCTCCAAAATGGGCGCCATGGGGAGGGTTAAATGTCCATTTCACTCCCTTTTGGAGCAAGCTCTTTTCAATTTGTTGCATGTTCCAAGATTTCAAAGACTCTTTTAGTTCCTTTTCAGTGGCAACAAAGTTGGTTCCATTATCTGACCGCAACTCAGAAACTGGACCTCTTCTGGCAATGAAACGTCTGAATGCATGAATGCAAGAGTCGGTATCAAGGGAATGTGCAACCTCCAAGTGTACTGCACGACTGGCAAGACATGTGAAAATCACGCCATATCGTTTTACAATGCTGCGGCCTCGTTTCACCTCTAATGGCCCAAAATAATCAACTCCTACATGCGTGAAGGGCGGAAGGTCAGGGGTCAATCTGTCAACTGGCAAGCCTGCCATCTTTTGCTCACCCGTACTCAACTTGACTCTTCTGCATTTGGTGCATTCATAGACTACCTTTCTGGCCAGAGTGTTGGCGCAAGGAATCCAATATCTTTGTCTGAGTTTGGAGAGCATGAAATTTCTTCCACCCTGTCCAACTTCTTGATGGATATACTGAAGTAAGAGTTTGGAAACGTGATGGTCCTTAGGGAGAATAGCAGGGTGTTTCTGCTCAGTGGGCATTGACATTTTACTTAGACGCCCACCAACTCTTAAGATGCCATTGGCCATCAGAGGATCTAACCTGTAGATGGAGCTTTTTCTGTTTACATTTTGCATGCCTTTCTGCAAACAGGCTATTTCTTGTGGGAATCCCTGCCTTTGGCAAAACTGTAAGATTGCGACTTCAGCACCCTCTAGATCGCTGACTGATAGAACATGTGGACCTGTCTTTTCATGTTTTCCTTTTCTTGTGGTCATGATATGTCTGTTTATATCTTTCTTGCCATTCTTAAGTAATTTCAACAGGACAGACTTGAACCTCAGGAACCATGCCACAGCTTTCTTGAGCCTCATCCAAGTTGAGAAGTAATTCATGAGGTAAGTAGTGGGGTCACAGTTTTCTTTCACAGCAGCATTGACAGTGACAACTCCTTTTCTTAATTCAGGGTCATCTCGAGAGAGAATGGGTTCAGATGGAAGCTCTGGCCAGCGGTGAGATGGTTCCTTTAGAAAGTCTGGGCCACTGATCCATGTCGTTCTTTTCAGGAATGTGTTGACATGTAGTCCCCGAGAGGCGTAGTCAGCGGGATTGAGTTTGGTGCCTACATACTTCCATTGGGAGACATCTGACGCACTTCTGATTACATTTACACGATTTGCCACAAAAGTTAGGAATCTTCTGCTTTCATTCCAGATGTACCTTAGAACAGTCATGCTATCTGTCCAAAACAGGGACCTTTCCAATTCCATATGCAACTCCTCAGATAGCATCTTGTCTATTCGTACGGCCAAAACTACAGCAGTAAGTTCCATTCGGGGTGTAGTCATCAGTTTTAAGGGAGCAACTCGGGCCTTTCCCATTATGAAGGTGACATGGACCTTGTTGCTACTGGTCAACCTAAGATACGTAACTGTTCCATACCCAAGGTCACTCGCATCACAAAAGTGGTGCATCTGTGCTGTTTTGACATCTCCAAAGTTGTTTGGTACAAGACATCGATTGACCTTGAACTCCCTCACTCTTGGAAGATCTTGCCACCATTGCTTCCAAGCTTGGGCATGGACCTCTGGCAATTCTTCATCCCATCCAATGTTCTGCTTGCATAACTCTTGCAAGATGCGTTTTGCTGGAAAGGTGAGAGGTGCAATGAATCCAAGTGGGTCATATATAGAACTGACCATGGACAGAATCCCACGTCTGGTGCATGGATGCTCCTTTATTGTCACCTGGAATGTGAAAGTGTCTTCCATTACACACCACTGCACACCGAGAGCTCTTTCAACTGGCCAATCTTCTATATCAAGATCAAGATTCTTTATGTCCTTGGCCCTTTCATGCTCTGGAATAGAGGCCAACACAGCTCTGTTGTTACTAATCCATTTGGTCAACTTAAAGCCTCCAGCTGCACAGAGTGATTTCAGCTCTTTACAAAGTTTAATGGCATGGTCCTCTGTGTCCACTGCCTTTAACAAATCATCCACATAGAAGCTGTTCTTAACTGTGCTAGTTGCATCAGCTGAGAAGCACCCTTTGTTATCCTCAGCTGTCCTCTTTAAAGCATAATTAGCACAGCTAGCCGATGATGTTGCGCCAAAAAGATGTACGATCATCCTGTACTCTTTCAGTGGCTGACTAACGTCCCCATTTGGCCACCAAAGGAAGCGCAAGAAGTTCACATGATTAGATGGGACCTTTACTTGATAGTACATTTTCTCCACATCAGCCATGATAGCAATGTTGTGAAGACGGAAACGGACTAAGACCCCAATTAAGCTGTTTGTAAGATTGGGACCTTGAATGAGTTTGGTGTTCAGTGAGGCACCCTGATAAGCTGCAGAGCAGTCAAATACCACACGCAAGCTCCCCTTCTTTGGGTGAAACACACCATGGTGTGGAATGTACCACACTTTTCCATTTTCCTGCATCAATTGGTCTTGGGGTACAGGTTCAGCATATCCGCATGATAAGACCATTTCCATGAATGCCGTATACTCATTATGAAAACCACTACTCCTTTGCAATTTTCTTTTTAAAGACAATGCTCGTTGCTCTGCCATGTGACGGCTGTTTGGCATCATAGGATTATCCTTCTTGAATGGCAAAGGCAGTTGATAATGTCCATCCAAAATTTCAACAGAGCTGTCCATTATCTGCATGAATTTGTGGTCTTCTACAGACATTTGTTTCTTCTCATCAAACGTTTTTTCTGGGAAATCATGGTTGTATTGCTGAATCAAAAGTTCACTCAGGTTATCAGCAGAAATCCGATGTGCATGAACATATTTCTGACCTTGCTTGTTGATGCATGCATCCTCATTGTGGAGAAGTCCATTCACCACCCAACCTAGCAGTGTTTTAATAGCAAAGGGTCCATTACCCTGGCTATTGATAATTCTCCAAGGTTCCATCACTCTGGGTGCATTAATCCCAATCAGAAGGTCAATCCCAGCATTAATGTTGGGAATATCAACGTCTTGAAGATAAGGCCAGTTTCGAATATCTTCTTGTCTAGGGATATGTTCCCTGTTGACTGGAATTTCTTGCTGAGTGTAAACTTCGGGTAACTTGATGAATTCCTTTCCTTCCAAGCTACACACTTCCAGTCCCTTGACTACCAGGCTGTTAACAAATTTCTTTTGCCCCATAGTGCGCAGAAGTATTTGTTGATGTTTTCCATTAGCATTCAAGTTCCTCCTAAGTTGTTCTGTGCAGAATGTTGCGGAGCTCCCTGGATCAAGGAAAGCGTATGTCTGAACTACATTATTTGAATGACTCATTTTGACTTGAACTGGTATTATTGCAAGTGCACAGTGTTGATCACTACAATCAGGTGCTTCTGTTTTCAGTGAAACCAACCCGCTGCTCACCGCCCTTTTGTCTGAAGGACTTGCATTACTCTGCTCTTTCGTCTCGTTTTGAGGTATATGCAAGATAGCGGGATGTAATTTTGAACAAATTGAACAGGTTTGTCTATTTTTGCAAGTCGAACTCATGTGTCCTTTTGTAAGACAGCCAAAGCAGACACCTTTAGTCTTTAACAGCTCAACTCGTGCATTGTGAGTCTTCTTTATCAGCTCTTGACATGACACAATCTCATGCTCACCATTACAGACAGGACAGAGTTTTGATGAACTGTTTTTATGCACATTGGTTACTTGCGTTGCGCTCTCTTTGTCGTTCTTTGGTGCAACTGATACTGTTGTGGCGAAACTGCTCCCTCTGCTCTTCTGCATGGTACTCGTTAACTTGTTACTGTTAGCAGCTGCTTTTGGTGACCTTCTGTTTGAGGAGCCGTCTTGGAGGTTACCAAAGACTGAGTCTTGTAGAATCCTGGCCTGCCTTTCCAAGAAGAGGACAAGATCAGAAAACGTGGCTCTTGCTCCTGTTCGTTCCATGATGTCGAAGGCATGTGATCTCCATTTTTCTTTTACTTTGTAAGGCACCTTGGAGATTAAAAGCCTCAGGTTTAATGGAAGGTTCAACTCGTCCATGTATCTTAAGGTACGCATTACATTGCAGCATCCACGGAGGAAAAGAGCATAACTGTACAGAGCTTCTCCATTGTCTGATGGGATGTTATTCCAATTTAAGGCTTTATCCATATATGCATTAGTCATTTTAAATTCATCTCCAAAATGAAGTTCCAATAGTCGTTTTGCCTCTGCATATCCTCTATCTGCATCCATATGAAGGCAACTTCTGACCAGTTCCTTAGGTTGGCCAGAGGTGTATTGCTCAAGGTAATATAGTCTGTCTTGGCTATCTCTGGTGTTTTTCTCAATAGAGTGTTCATATGCCTGCATAAATGGTTTGAAGTTCAGAGGTTCACCGTTAAACATGGGTATATGCCTAGTTGGAAGTAAAGTCATTTTCTGCTGCTGTGCAATAAGATCAGCAACAGCACCCAGGTTACTGGTATCTGTGGCTAAAGGCGTATGTGGAAAGGAAGTACCTGTAGCTGCTTGACTGGTCGGATTGGCTTGAAAGGTCGGAACAAGCCTTTGCGACCTCCGCGGTCTTGTATCCTGTGTTAAAACCCTTTGCAATGGTGTTTTGGGAACATTAGAAATTGTTGCATACTCCAATGGTGAGATTTCTGGATGAACATGTTCCTTGGTTCTTTCATAATTGCTCTCCAGATACGCATTCATGCCATTTCCTGAATTCATAGATTCAGCATCAATGCTCTGTAACACTCACACCTTTGCATTAGCTGCAGCCAACTCTGTTTCAAGGGCAACTCTTTCCATTTCATTTTGCACTTTAATTTTTTTCATTTCCAAGGCGTGTTTTTTCTTCAGTCCTTCAGTACGTTGCAATAGAGCTGCCTTTTCAGCTTCAGCTTTTAAACGTGCGGAAGACACTGACGAAGGTTTTGAGGCAACACTGGCACCAGAACGTGAAGGTTCTAATTTACTGGCATTTGCTGCCACCATGGATATACTGTCATAGGGAGACACCTCAGTTTGGGATTCATAGCTTTGAGCACTCTTCCACATTTCTACATCATTCAAAAATGTTTCAAACGTTTGCATCTTTGGTTGATACCAATCATCATTGTAACTTTTCTTTTCCTCTTCCTCATACAACACTTGCACAGATTGATGCACATCTTTAAATTCGTCCAGTGCCACATGGAGCTGTTCAATGCCTGTATCAACGGCTTCAATGTCTCCACTTTTTAATAATTCCTTTAATTCATTCATTTTGCGTGTACACACGCCAAGTTTTCCTCTGCGTGTTGCGCAAAGCTCTTTAAGTTTGTCATCAGCCATTTTTGAGAACAACAACAACAACAAAAACTTATTTTCCTTTCAAAAAATTAAACACAGCACAGTTATCTTCAACTCAGTTGATTCTCATGGCTTTGTTTAGGCTGTATCTGCATGAACAATCATCATGGTCCGCTCCAATAGCAAATCCAGTAACAAACGATAATGCACTCCAATAGTGAAAAAATAGTGCTTCCATGGGTTCCAAACAACTCGATTGTGAAGCAGTGTAAACGGTTGCAAAGTTCTTTACCAATTGTATTGGCGGACCACTCTTAGCTGGGACGTATTCCTTAGCTTCTTTGACAAGCTATTTAATTCATAAATACTTAGATTGTACCTTTTTTGAGGTGGATGGGACGGGTTCCTGACGATAGATGTACAGGGCAGGTGAGCAAGCAGGACAGGCAGCAGACGGGTAAGTAGGTTGGGTAGTAGCAGACAGACAAAGCATGGACTCCAGTAATCCAACAAACGTTTTGTAAGTGGTTGAAAAGGTACAATTTAATATCAAAGTAATGTCCAAATATTGTTCAAAAGCGATTCAAATAGCGATGTAAAGAACTGTATGCTTAATACGTTCCCACAGCTTCCTATGTTCCTTTGTTTTTTTGTTTTTTTTAGAAGGTGAGAGGCGGCCATTTTCTTTTTTCAAACGTTCTCACCGACCATCAAAATAAAAGTCCATACAAAATAAAGGACCCTAATCTAACAAACGTACCCGTGCTCCGATAGCAACAAAATTTTTTTTTATATTAACCTAAACTCAAAAATGGCTCCTACAATATATATATATTAATCTTCCAGTGTTGTTTCAATGAAAAACATAGTCAGATGATTTTATTTAGTTTTGCTGGAACCATGTGAAGTTTTTGGGCTTGTTAATGGACTGTCTCTTCACAGCTTTGGTAGCTCATTTAAACTACTGTACTGTGTGACATTATGTCATTCAAAGTATATTGTACAATGTATAGCTAAGTAATAATACATTATATAGTTATTGACTACAAAGTGTATATTTTTGTATTTAGGAAAGGTAAAGTAAATAAATAAACCTGAAAAAATAATATATTCATAGTATATTGCTTGTGTGTTCTGAAGACACTGGTAATTCATTTGTAATGTACTTAAAACACAAATAAATATACTTTTAATAAAAATAAAGTACACTTAACACAAATAAAGTATACTTATAACACAAATAAATATACGTATAATAAAAATTAAGTATACTTATAACACAAATAAAGCACATTTAATATCACTAATCAAGCATGTAATTAGTCTCTATACTTAAATCATACTAAGTATACTTAAAGTTGTTCCAATTTAGCACATAAAAGTACACTAAATACACTTCAAATTATACTTTAATACAACTTATTTAAAACTAAAATATATTTAGTACAAAATTAGTTGTTTCAAAATAGCACATTTCAAGTTAAATAATCATTAACACACTTCAAGTATACTGACAATTAGTCTTGCTGCAAGTATACTTAGCATACTTTTTTTTCACTAGAGAACCCTTTAAGGTTACAGACACTTATCAGCTTTTTCTTTTTTATAATTAACAGTTAAAAAGGATGAAGCCATTTTAGTTTGTTTTCTTCCTGGGGGAGAATGATGTTTTGTAGTTTTGATGGTAGTTTTAGTTGTACTTTTTGTGTTCAAATATTAGCAGTAAGACTTGATGGGGTTGCACATGAGTTTTGACTGGACAGGTGTTTAAGCAAAACTAGGATCAAACACAGTGACAAATGACATCACCATGCATCATCACAAACACTACAGTTTGAAACTGGATAACAATGAACTGTAAGTACTTTGTGTAGTAAGTTGCTTGTGTTAAATGTGTTCAAAGTCATTTTATGTACATAGCACTTTATACAATACAGATCGTTTCAAAGCAACTTCGCAGTTAGTTGACAGTTCATTGTTGATTCAATTGAGTTCAATAAGGCCACATTTACACTGCAGGTCTTGAATGGCCAATTTCAACCTTCTTTTAGAATTGACCCATATGCACTATGCAATTACACTATGCACTTGGTGAAATAACCAAAGGAAGACGTACTGACCTGAAAAAGACTAAAAAAGAAGTACAAACAGTGTGATCAGCAAATCATTGGGTCTCATTCACTAATTCTTCTCACGAAAACATTCCACCTAATTCACAACACATGCATACGCCACAGCAATAATTGATTAATATTGATGGTTATAGATTGTATTTGACAAATAACAATTGTTTCAGAACTTGAAACAGGAAGTTATATTTCTGTGGTGCTGTTTTTCCTTCTAGGTTAAGGATGTTCCACCTAATCGAGTTCCTGATAAACAAAACGGTAGCAGTGGGCCCACAAAAGTGGTGCAGCGATGGAGTTGTCTATTGGCCAAACTACAGAAATGATGAAAGAGTGAACAGGGCAGTGAAAAATTCAGAAGAGCCTAGACCTGACTGGAAAACATATGATGTCAGAATTATTAAATCATTCGGTATGCTAATTTAAATTTGTAAGAAAATATCAAAATATTGGCAATTGGAAAAATCATTTTAATCAGTTCTGTTGTCAGTAATTCTATTTTTTGTTCTGTTAATTTGAAACTACTGAAGTTTAACACATTATTTTTAGATGACTACTCTGAGGCACGACGACTCTTAAAGAAATCTCTGATGTGCAACACATCAGATCTACAGTCTGACGAGGAAGAGGAGGAGATTCGACCAAAGAGAAGGCCAAAGCCAATGTTAGTATATACATATATTATCCTTTAAATTCTACGTTAAAGGATTAGTTCACTTCAAAATGAAAATGTCCTGATCATTTACACACCCCATCTCATCCAAGCTATTAATGTCTTTCTTTCTTCAGTTGAAAAGTAATTACGTTTTTGAGGAAAACATTCCAGGATTTTTCTCTTAACACAACTGCCACAGGATTGCCACGCCATTCTTAACCAATTACACTAATGTTCAACTCAAGTTCTTAGCCCAGTGAAAATGTTTATGTAATTATTAATAAGAAACTATTAATATAGTGGTTAAAATGATAATCAAAATTACTGTAGCATTTCTATCATAAAGAAGTGGACAGATATTCAAGATTGAGTAAACTTTTGAATTAAATGTCGTTTGGCCAAAATTAAATCCGCTGTAAAGAGTAGCAACACCAGACCGTTGGCGCCCTCTGCAGGCATTTGTTATTGTACACATTATGATTGTTTATATTTTGCATATTATGTATTTTAATAAGGAACCATATGATTACTTGTTTTTGATACTTTATTTGAACCAAATATTATTACCTAATTGTAATTGTATATGTGTTTTAAATCATTTTAAAGGCTTAGGTCTTCGCTAAGGTCTATTTTACAAAAAAATTGTCTGATTACTCCATTAATCATCAAAATAATCGACTGATTACTCGATTACCAGAATAAACGTTAGTGACAGCCCTATTCTTGTGTGTTACGCAGCATGTTTGAGCTTTCGCAAGGGGTTTGTTCTCACACATCAAGCAAGTTCGATTGAGCTTTTGTTTATGTTCGCTATCAATGTTTATATGTGAATAAAAGCCTAAATTCAGTTCTTTGAGGCCTCGATTTAAAAAAAGTTAAACATTCTCTTCCCATCTGTTCAGTGAAATTTTATATATTCAGTTCAGTGAATATATAAAATTGTTTATATATTCCAAACTTCTTTCTTTTCTTTTTTTTTACAGCTGCAGAAGTCCACATTATAAGTTTATTGGAATTACTTAAACACCAGCAGGAGCAAATAATTGCTAAAGTTAATTATTTGACGAGCAAGTTGAACCCAGTAGGCCAAGACATGGAAATGCCTGACAATCCAGTAGAGTTTCCATTAAGGTCAATGGAAGAAGTGGAGAATTTTGAGGAGTGGCTCAAAAATCCTGCCAATCATCAACTGAAGTCGAGTGTGGTGAGCCCCCCTCCCCCTCCCTTCAATATCATTGCACTGTAAGATTACATTACATTGTAGCATTTTTACAGTGTCAATTTTTTATTTATTTTTTGTTAACCTTGGGGAGTGAAAAGAAAACACATACTGCGTTAATTGTTCATTATTTTTAATGTGTTAAACAAAATATTTTTATCAGCCCTTTTATAAATGGTCTTTAATGGTCGTCATATTGTTATGTCTATAATAAATAACATGTGCTGTATATTGAGCAGTTTTAGGTTTGCTCTTAAATTAACTTGCACAGTAGTGTAGTGCAAATGACGTTCCCCTACTTATGGGTCTGATTTAAAGGTGTAGTGACGAAGGGAGCAAACCCTAGTTTTGGCACAAAGCCTAAGGTTACACAATATTTTTGAGTGCAGTTTTCCCAAAACTGTCAATATCTTATATACACCAAAAACATTAAATATATAGCACAGAGGAAACAGGTTACTTGGTCATCAAGGTCTTTAGAGGAAAAAATCTAATTAACACTGGACATTTGTTTCCCTCTGTTAATAGGCTGTTTGCCCGTGACGTCACTGCTGAGGTGCGAAAAGCAGATGGAGGGCAGGAAGCGATTTTCTACATAGGAATCACTAACACAAACTCAAAATGCCAATGTTTTGCGTAGTTTATTGTTGCTCAAATCGATCAAACCGGAAAAACCACAAAGAGCTTTTGTAGTTTACGTAACTTTTATCACTTTTTTTACTTAAAAACAGAGGTCTTCAACTCTGCTCCTGGGGACCCACTGACCCACAGTCCTGCAAAGACCCACTGTCACACCTGCCTGTATATTTTCAACAAGTGATCCTGAAGAGCTTGATTAGCTTCACCTGTCTGTAATTAGGGTTGGAGCTAAACTCTGCAGGAGGGTGCCCAGGGGTGCTTCTCAATATCCCTACTCGTTTCCTCACTCCTCCGTCCTCCAAACCGTCCGAGCTCAGCCATCTTGTAGGACATCTCAACTCTCTAATTGCACCGCGAGGAGGAGTCATAAGGAATCAGTGACATTATTACTAGATTTGCTATCCAGCGTCTTACCATCAACTCCCCAACCTGTATAAAATAGGGTTTTACACTTAGAAATGCGGGAAAGTACATTGTCCAGTTTTCCACTTGAACGATGGTGTTCATATGGCAATTCTCGTCGCAGCATGAATGACCTACAATGGTGACATTTTTCACAATTACGAGTCGACAGAAAATCTAAACCTAAACTCGCTAGCAGAAAGACAGCTCGATTAAACAAACCAGACCAGAACTCAACACGCCGTGACGGCAGCTTTACTCTCTATATCAGCCGTCTAGAAAGCAGGCAAGTGTTCCAATTAAGTAGAAGAAGAAGAAAAAAATCGCTCCTCTTCATAACATAAGGATCACATCCAACATATGTTGTGATTTTTCTGTTTATAGCTTTCTAAATCAGCACAGTAGCCTACGGACTTTACTCCATCTCGTCCATTATGTTTTTCAATTCCTGCCATCCATCTGAATTTTGTGCGTCATCAGAACCACGTGATTGCAATGCACAAGCTAATATACCAAATTGACAGGATTTTTTTTACATTTTAGATTTCCTCCCTGGCAACTATTGGGGGTCATGACACAAAATGTGTCACATGGAACATCCTTTCCCACATATTCCATGATGATGTTGGGAGGAGAATCAACTGGAAAGACATGAATGGGAAAAAGCCATTTCACTAGATGGAGTCAAAGAAGTTCCTTCTGTGTAAGTAAATGTAATAAATATAGCCTGGCTAAAAAATATAAGCACATTTCTTTTTTTATTCTATTTTTTTTTTTTTTTGTTGTTGTTGTTGTTAAAAATGAGCGAGTACATCATGAATCCATCTTCCAAATTGTGTTTTTGTTTTATCCTGAATAACTACTATCCGCCTATAATAAGTCTTTATATTCAGACTACTTTAAACAGAATGGGATGCCACCCATTGTGGAGTAGCCCAGTACTCATCATAGACATAAGCACAATGTTCTACAGGAAGACACATACTCCGCCTAACAATGCCTGGTTGAGTCAAACAAAGTAAAAAAACAACAACATTTCAACTCTCAAAGGCATTCAATTTCAATAAGAATGAAGAAAATGTTCTAAATGTGAAAATAAAGTGCCTAATGAAATGTTTAATAATAATAAAAGCATTTATTGGGTTGGGTTAGGGGTCGGTGTAGGGAGGGCTTTTATTGTCCCACTAAGATGGCATCCATTTAATAATTGAAATACAATAATTTACACTCTGTTATTATTGCACCCTGTTAAATGTACAACAATATTGATGTGCAAATAGTATGTATCTGTCAAAATAAAATACAAATAGCATGTAATTACTATTTACACATATAGCAAATAACTGCAACTTTTATATGTGTCATTTTCACTTGGTGTAAATAGCCGCTGCCTTATAAAACTGGCACAACTCCAATGTGATTTCATGAAATTTAATGAAAATCTGCTTGTGTATTACAGGTGCTGTGAAAGAGCCATGTATCCCGTGCCGCCACTGATGAGGACATTACTAAACACACAATACGGTGGTTCAGCCTGGCAGCAGATAGGGGGAGCTCACTGTCAGCACCCAACAGTAGTGTCTCACTGTTAACTACATTAAGTTGTGAAGTGTTCATTTAAAATAACAGTTAAAATAAAATCAAGGTTTTAAATAAATGATGTTTTATGTATTTTTATTTTTTTCTGTTTTTCTATTCATTAGTCTTAAAAAAAAAAAAATCCAGTTTCTACAAAAACAATTTTAACAGTGCAACTGTTTACTACATTAATAAGAGTAAACGTTTCTTGAGCAACACTAAAAATAAAAACGTGTTCTTTTTCATTATATATATATATTTTTTTTTAAATCTTGGTACAACTTATGGTTGCACTTCATTTTCTGTAATACTATTCACTGTATACATGAATAATAAAACTATAAAAATAGGTAACTACAGACTGTTTTTACATTTACAGTCTAATTACCTATTTTTGTGTAGTTTTATTTTTACGAGGTAAATAGGATTAATTTAGCTTTTCAAGTTTTGAATGATTTAATCATGTTTTATTATTCATAAAAGCAGACATTAAATATTCAAGCTTTTATAGAGCAATCCAGTCTATCTAATGTTGGTCCATTATAGTTTAAATATTTCTATGTAGCTAGTTTTTACCAGAATACTTTTGAATGAGGGATCTGAAAGATATCCAGACCGAATGACCCACTTAATGAACGGGTCCAGATCGGATCCGCGGCGGATCAGCTGCTTTATCAGTGGGTACGGGGCGGATCTGCCCTGGATCCGCAATCCTTATCTGTTCCGGCTCCGCCGCGCTGTGCAAGTGGACTCCGCTGCAGACCCGTTTTGCGGATCCGTTCCGGAGCTTGTGATACCGGTTTCATGGGCGAGGGACGCCGGAAAAATGGATGTCTATCTGAGTCCAAAAATCTACGGGCAGCATGTGACCTGAAGCTGGTCTCTAATAGGCTCTATGCAGCGGGGATTGTGACGTGTTTCCGACTACACGCTCTACTGGGCTAACAGTTTCCGGTTCCGTATTTACATCGCGCGATACTTGTACGGCGCGAAACTTAACAGCGACAAACATTTCTGGTTGTTCTTATATTTAGTTTTTGGCAGCTTAACCATGGAGAAAAAGGTTTTCCGATACCAAAAGCTAATGCGACCTAGATTGGAACATTGTTGTGTGCCGTTGTGCGTTGTGTCGGCAAAATACAACTCGACTGTGAGTTTCCATTCATTTCCAGTGGAAGAGGATCTCAGAAAAAAGTGGATCGTTCAGATCAGGAGAGATGACTTCCAAGTCAACAAAAACACAAAGGTGTGTAGCGTTCATTTCAGACCTGATGACTTTATGGAAGGGACTCGTCTGAAACGTCTGAAAAAAGGTGTTTTCCCTACACTGTTAAATTAGACAGAACCAAGTGTATCATTACCCATGGCTGTCAGTATAACATTATTATTATTTTTAGTTAGCTTGAACGACCAGATTGAAAAAGCACTACTGTTGTCTTTAGCTAACGTTACCTGTGAAATGCAATCACTCACTTATTTGATCAGTTATTGTGATTTATGAGTAATGTAGATGAGCGCATGTTAACTAAGTGAGAGAGAACACGCAGAGAGCTCTCCCCGCACGCATTCTCTCTGTCACATGTTACGTTCATTAAAATTAAAAGATCGGAAGACCAAATCCATGTTGCGCATTCAGATATTTTTTTCCTTGAATTACCGCTGGGTGTGAATTGCGCTCAAAAACCGTTGACTCTTCTCCTCCTCACCAGTTCGAATCTCCTCTCCTCCTCACTTCTGCCCCAGTCAGTTCAGCCACACTTTCTTGCCTTTCACGTTCCAAAAGCTCATCTTCAGTGTATTCTGGTTCAAATAGATACGGTTCAAGATCTGCACCAAAGTAAATATCTTCTGAATCTTCTCTCACAAATGTCTCCATGGTTACAAGGCACGCTCCCTGTGCAAGCTAGCCTGGTTAAAACCAGACCATTCTCAGTAGTAATTGAGTTATGGTCTGGCAAAGCTTCATAGACAAATCATTTCCAAAGGGGCGTCACCAACGGGCGTCGCTCAAATGCCTCTGGGCGCAATTGGATAGACCTAAAACCAATCAGAGCGACGAGGGAGATGACGTATGCAGAGCGACGGAGAAACATCTGAGACTCTGGCCGTTTCTCAATAAGCGTTCTTGTCTGTACTTGTGTTCTCAAATACGAAATGTCCCCGGTTTCCATTTCAGAAATCTGGTCACCTTACCTAAACCACATATTAATGTTTAATATATTATTTTTAAAATGTAAACGAAAAGAGGCAGGGTGTTTTATACTTCGTTCTATTAGAAATATATAAGACAATCAATGTAGGCCTAGCTACGCGTTGCCTGAACCACATTTGTGTGGCTAATATGTTTAAGTTTTTTTTTTTTTTTTATGAAATGAGGCAGTGGTGTTTTATGACATATTTCGTATGCAAACTTCTGACTTGCATCCGTGACTTACCAAGTTTGACTCTGGAGAATGAACTCCCGAGGACGGGAGGACAATAGTCCGGTACTCTGCTAATGCACAAGCAGCGTTCTTGACAGTATCACTCAGTATATATTTGTATATTTTAGGCTACAATAAAACAAGATATATGATAAAACCCCACTCTGCCTCTTTTCATTTTCATTAAAAAAAATATATTAAACATATTATAAACACACAAATGTTTATAACGAAACGAAATATAAAAAAACCAGCCTCTTTTTGTTTCCATATAAAAAAAAAAACATTAATATGTGTGCATGTATAGGCTATGATTATCACTGTAATAAAATGAAATATGACATAAAACACAACCCAGTCTCTTTTTGTTAAATGTCAGTTTATGTGTGATCAATAGCCATTATAAAAGTATAAATAAAAGGGATAAGAAGCTGTACAATAAATAAAGCAATTCAGTCAAAGTCAGAGCTAGGAGACTACAACGGTAAAGTTTACTAGCTTAAAAATATAAAGTTATGAAACTTCACTTTGTCCTCAGACAAAACAATCTGTCAGGGAACAAATTATAGATTAATGAGAGCAAAGATCAGCCGTTAGATCTACATCAGACGAATCATATCTTATGTTTAACCACTACAGAGGCATCAGAGCCAGCGGCAGACGGCTGAAGGACTGGCCGAGGAAAGGCTGCTCTCGGTGGGGTTAATGAGCGCTGAGCGCCGCTGATCCACTGGAGCCCACAACTCCGAAAACGCCAGATCAAATTTTCAAAAAGGCGCTCTCTTTATAAATAAACCACAGATTTGAGCTTTAAACAACTACATTCTCGCCTGAAAAGGACTTAAAACTGTATTTTGTGAAACATTTACACTACCAGAGGGCTCTTGCTAAGACCCATTCGTTTAGCCACAAAAGGGCCAAGCTGGCATCAGACTTTTGCCGAATCCAGTCGGTAAGACAGCGATAACATCTATTTTAGATATGAAGGCTTCGAGTGTTGTTCTTTGCTCATGTTTTAACGAAAAGGAAAGGTTTAAATCGCTTAAAACAGCCGCGATAGCTGGTTCGAACGAGTGATGCTCCACGGCTGCATCCATCTTTGTAATGTACAGAATCTGCTTCAGTCGCTGCGCTGTTGTCATCGTGTAAAGCCGCCCCAACGTTTCTGATTGGTGCCGCGATTTCGAGGGATTAGAAATGGGTTTGAATGGGCTCTTTGCCAGACTACATGCAGAGCAAATCTAAATTTGCCAGAAGTTGTCTGGGTTTTCCCAAGCTAGGAAAATGCCCTTCATAAAAGGTAAAAATATCAAAGATATGCAGATTTAAATATCTCAAAGCTGACTGAAAACTGGTAAGACTATTGCTTCAGAATAAATTATATGTACAACACAGTAAATTCTGAAATATATATATATTTTTTTTTCTTCAAATTATTATGGATTATTAATTTGCCTCTGCCCTGACATCTTTGAAATAGAAAAATGCAAGAATTAATACTATGCACACACACACACACACACACACACACACACACACACACACACACACACACACACACACACACACACACACACACACACACACACACAGAGAAATGTTGAATTAAATAAAAAAAAATATTATTATTTATTTATACAAATAAATAACTTGAAAGCCCTGTAGTTGTATACATGTGTACATACATTTTGTTCTCATGTCACAAGTAATAATATCAAGGTTTACTGAGTTTCACATGATTCTTTTGTAGTGTGGTTTTCAGTGAAGTGTACTAAAATAAATATCGTCGCCTGTGTACATAAGCCACTTCTTCTCGACGCTGTTTCCTGATGGTTTATAGAACAAATACTCCGAGTCACCCTCTGTCATTTCAAAGACTAGCACAATGGCGAGCGCGTCAAGTATAAACGCCTCGTCCATTTGGGGAGGAGTGCAGTCAGCGGAGGCTCGCGCTGTGGAGCCAGGTGAAAGTATAAACAAGGCTTAATTCTGTGAAACCACAACAGAGGGCGACTCTGAGTAATTGTTCTCCAAACCATCAAAAAGCAGCGATGAGAGGAAGTAGTTTGCTGAATAATTTGTCAAACACTCGTCTCGTGAGAAGTTTGTGAATAAATGGATCTTCACATATAAACTGATTAGGTTGTGGGTCATTTTGAGGACACGTGAAAAAGTTTTTTAGTAGCCTACACTACTTAAACCCTAACCAAATAATCAAGTTAAACCCAGTAAACTTGAAATTGTGACAACAAAACATATTAATGAATAGGCCCAGGTAGATTTCAGCCTAATAGGGAGACCTGCACAGAATCGCCAATTTAAACATGTATTTTGTGTGTTTTCAAAATACAAAATACTCTATTTGTATTTAAATACATTTTTCCACACAGTATCTTTTGTATTTTCATGTATTTATGCCCATCTCTGTATATATATATATATATATATATATATATATATATATATATATATATATATATATATATATATAATTTAAGTATTTTAAATACCTGAAAATGGGTATAAAATGTTTTAAAATATATATATATATATTTTTATGAAATCTTCATGAACTTTCAATAGTTATTGACATTATTTGTGTGATTTGTCTTATTTTAACATGTGTTACAGCAAGTGAGAGTAAATGATGAGAGGATATTCATCTATTGGTGAACTATCCCTCTAATGCTGATCTATGGCAGATTGAAGAAACAGCAGAACTAATGGATGAAAGGGGACAGTGGAATAAAAATAAGTACATTTCTATGCACGTCTGTGATTTTAGACAACAGTCTGTGAACGGGACTTTTATTTTGGTATCCAGGTGTGACGTCATAAGGTCGCGCCGCGCTCCTGCATCTGTTGCGATTCGGCTGGAGAAAGGTTTGAGTTTAAAGTGTTTAATGAATGATTTATTATTAAATGTAACTGCATTGCTTTACCTAACATTTATCAGCGCTGTGTAAGTAAAATAACAGAATAAACTCATGAGTAACAGAAGGAGCGGCTCATTTCTCTCTTTATCATGAATCAGTTCAAACATGAGTTCAGTCTCTGGAGAGAGAACCGGAGCTTTAGACTCTCCGAGTCAATTGAATCGATTGATTCACAACAAATGATTCAGTGATTTATCTAACATTTATCAGCGTTGTGTGAGTAAAGTTACAGAATAAACTCATGAGTAACAGAAGGAGCGGCTCATTTCTCTCTTTATCGTGAATCAGTTCAAACATGAGTTCAGTCTCTGGAGAGAGAACCGGAGCTTTAGACTCTCCGAGTCAATTGAATCGATTGATTCACAACAAATGATTCAGTGATTTATCTAACATTTATCAGTGTTGTGTGAGTAAAGTAACAGAATAAACTCATGAGTAACAGAAGGAGCGGCTCATTTCTCTCTTTATCATGAATCAGTTCAAACATGAGTTCAGTCTCTGGAGAGAGAACCGGAGCTTTAGACTCTCCGAGTCAATTGAACCGATTGATTCGCAACAAATGATTCAGTGATTTATCTAACATTTATCAGCGTTGTGTGAGTAAAGTAACAGAATAAACTCATGAGTAACAGAAGGAGCGGCTCATTTCTCTCTTTATCATGAATCAGTTCAAACATGAGTTCAGTCTCTGGAGAGAGAACCGGAGCTTTAGACTCTCAGAGTCAATTGAACCGATTGATTCACAACAAATGATTCAAAGCACTCCATTTCTATTTCTACAAATCATTAAATAGCCAAACTGACTAATATATTTAGGGTCTGTATAATTAGCATTATTTTATTAGTTGTGTTAGAACTACCTAACTAGAGCTGAGTGAGACACTCAGAGATTTAATTTTGAGTGTTTTTCTTTCTGTTATTTATTCTCAGCAAGACAAACACAGAAAACCTCCTGGAGAAGCGACTGAGATCCACGTCACACTATTATAAAGATGGAGTTTATTAAAGAGGAGAGTGAAGACATGAAGATTGAAGAAACATTGAGAGTGAAACATGAAGAAACTGAGGAACAAACAGAGAAAGAGGAGAGAGAAGACATGAAGATTGAAGAAACATTGAGAGGGAAACAAGAAGAAACTGAGGAACAAACAGAGAAAGAGGAGAGAGAAGACATGAAGATTGAAGAAACATTGAGAGTGAAACATGAAGAAACTGAGGAACAAACAGGTTGGTTTCATTCTCAAAGCTGAACTCAGTCATTTGATCTTTATTAAAATCTCCAGCTCTACAGAAATTGAATGATATTTTTGAAGAATGTCTAGTTTAATAAAGGCTAATTTTTGACATGGAGCGGGTCACCTCATGTGGAAAGACACATTGAGATCACATGACCAGACAAACAGTAACACTGACCTTCAAGTGAATCTGTGAAGATCCGACTTCCATTCATTACCACACATTAAATTATGAAAAATAATTCAGTAATAGCCTTTTATAATTTCTTGTGTAACATTAAACCCAAAATCTACTTCTGATTTGAAAACCATTAATTTATGTCACTTAATTATACTAGATAACAGCAGGGTCCGAAATTAACTTTTTGGCTCACCTGCCACGGGGACTGGTAGATGAAAAAATCCACCAGCCAAGCATATTTTTTACCGGCCAGAATAATAAACAGCCTTTTTTTTGTCACATATACATTAATTTCAGTACATTTAATTGAGATAATAAGGTATTATGTTGAATACAAACATAACAAATTGTATAATATATGTATAATATATATTGATCAAAATGTAATCAACTTTATTTGTAAAGCACTTATAGAAACTGCAGTTGACCAAAGGTTCTGTACAGAGTGCAAAAATGTCAAACAAGTAGGCACACAATAAAGACAAATGAAACATGTCAGATGCAATGAATAAGAGTACATAGAAGTAAAAACAGAGCAACAAGTGGTAAGACATAGATTTGAACATGAATCTAGTGCTCATAACACTACATTTGAAGGTTTTGTAAAACTATCAGATGCTTAATCTAATTAACTTAAAACTCATCCCACTGCTCACTCTCTACCGCAATTAGGCTACCCCTTTTGCATGGTCCATGAATTCTGGCCTCCTACTCCTGACAGAGTCTTGGTGCCACTGCATCACAGCTTTGCTTGGATCATACACGCTGCATACTGACGACACACCGAACAACTCATCACGACAGCGTCAGAATCATATTGTAGCCAGCCTCTTGAAACTCCATTATCTCCATACCTCCATTTCTCACAAAACTTTCTTTTTTTATATAACTCATCCCCCTTTTCGTCTGTGAGTTTTCGTTTCAAAGGTTGGCTCACTCCCGGTAAATGTCGCCACATATCAGCTAATATACAGCAGATTAATTTACTGGCACTTTTTGGTAATTTCATGACTTACTAATTAACATGCATTGTTGCATGCTCGTAGTTTATTTTGCGCTTTACTTATAATCAAGTGAGATTGCGTGCGCGCTACGAGCACAATATGGACTGTCTGATAGGACAGGAAAGTTCTGTAACTAGGCTACTTGTTATACAGATCTGTATTATGCTTCTGGTTTTTTATTGTGTTGATACCTTTCTTACAGATAATACATATGATCATTGGGTTTGTCTTACCGAATGTGACATCTTCCGGTCAGCAATTACAGTTTGTCTATGAGATTTTTTTTATTAATGCCGGTGGCGCAGTGTTGCCAGATATTACTACGAAAGACAAGCAAAAACAAAAAACAAACAAACAATATAAATCTGAAATAAGTTTTAAAAAGCTTGTGTTTTGGGAATAAAATAAATATATCACTAACCCTAACATGCAACTTACCACTTTATTAACTTCCTAACGTGTCACGTTAAGTGGGAAAACCATAGACCGTAAAAAAATATGGACGACGCGACTTCATTGACTTCCGCTGACCAAAGTTGAAGCTTTCATAGGCCCGCTCACGGCGCTGACATCTTGGGACCGAGTCTGCGCAGTAGCGATCTCGGGACCGGAGTTGCGCAGTAGAGAACAGGAAGTAGAGGCGCGGTTATCAAAAGCCCGCCCACACTCTCGCAGATGCAGAACAATTCATTATGTTGGTGTGAAATAAACAGTTATGGAAGTGTAGAAATTAAAGCTAAAGCTCCAATCTCCTCCCAAAAATCCAGAAAAAAGTCTGTTAGTGCCTCAGTGACAAGTTCACTCAGAGAAGCCGTCAATCTCAGCTGTCAATCATGACGTCACACCCTCCGTTTTTATAGCATCAAATAACTCACTAAAACTAAACTTATTTAAAAAACGAACACTTGAAATGAAATGATTGTAATAAAAACTGCCTAAAATGACAGAAACCATCTTTAGGAAACAATTATTTGAAGTGTAATTAAATTGTTTAGTGTGTCTCGCGCCCATTCAAATACATGGAGAGGCGGGGTTTAGGAGCTATACTGGGACCGGCCACCGGGAGGCGATCGAGGCGCGAAAGCTTCAATTTCTGACTGGATCACTACAGGCTTGGGGAAAACAAGTATAATTATAAGTCAAAACCACTTATAATAACTGGATCTGGCAACACGGAGGTGGCACCCGCGCCCCAACAAGCTCTCGAGTCCTGTTCACTCTTCTCGCAGCAACATGAATCGGCTTTTAGAGAGTCATTTAGAGAGCTTGAAATTTTATTTTTAAATATGAAAAAAATGGCCGAGGTCCCTCATAGCTGTGATTGCATTACTATTTTGGTATGAAAATCACCCGCCAGTGTGGCGGATAGCCTTTTGAATTTAGTCGCCAATCTACCCGCATTTGGCGCTTGGTGGGTGTTAATTTCGGACCCTAGATAACAGTATCTAACACAATCTGTATTTTGCATAAAGCAAAGCATGAAATGTGACTGATCAGATTTACATTTGTTGTCTATAAGGGATTTTTTTTTCTCATCCTCAAAAGCGCTCTCTGATTAGCCTGACATGATGTACTATAATAATAATAATAATAATAATACATTTTATTTGTAATGCGCCTTTCTCAAACTCAAGGTGCTACAGCATATACAGAACAAAATACAAGGGAAAAAAATACACAGTAAAAAAAAAGCTAAAAAAAACTTTTGCCAGGAATGGTAAGTTTGAGACAGGTCTATAGTTGGACATATCAGCAGTGTCACTCCCAGGCTTTTTAAGAAGTGGCGTCACTGCTGCCATTTTTAGAGCAGAAGAGATGATCCCTGCATTAAGTGAAGCACTGACAATAGCAGCGATATGGGGTACAATAACTGGCAGACAGTTATTCAAAAGAGTAGTAGGGAGGGGATCAAGTAAGCAGGTAGTTGAATTCATTGACAACACAAGTTTATAAATAAAGTCAAAATCAACAGCATTGAAACGTGAAAAAACAAGATTAGAAAGATTAGGGGGATGCAACTCAACTTCAGAAGCTTTGTCACAGGCAATAGCATTATAAATGTTCTCCATTTTGGTGGAGAAATAATTGAGAAACTCATTACACTGGTCAGTGGTGGAACAGTTGATGTTACTAGGAGGTTTGATGAGGTTATTGACTGTCCTGAACAAAACTCTGGAATTAGAGATGTTACTACTAATAATAGTAGAATAATATGCCACCTTTGCAGATTTAAGTGCATTATGATACTCAATCTGATGCTGATCAAACATTGATCTATGAACTTTTTGGCCAGTTTTTTTGTTTAGTATTTTTTTTTCCATAATTGCCTACCTAAAGCCTTCATTTGGTACCAGGTAGATGACCTCTTAAAAGAAACAACACGTTTTTTCAGAGGTGCAAACTGTAAAAACAGCAATAAATTGGTCAATAGAGGCCACAACCGGTAAGTCACCAATAGTATGACTAAAATGATCAAGATCAATATCACTGATTTTTCTGAAACAAATAACACGCTCTTTCACAGTCTGCCATGAAGGAGGGATCAAGTTAAACGTGAGGAGCTTCTGATCACTTATACAAAGGCCTACATCAGTATATTTATTATATTTTATATTTATGCATTTGGCAGACGCTTTTATCCAAAGCGACTTACAGTGCCCTTATTACAGGGACAATCCCCCTGGACAATCCCCCCAAAACTTTCTAAAATATTCATGAAGCTCACAGTAGTGTGGCAATCTAAGTCGTCAACATGAATGTTTAAATCGCCAGTTAAAATAATATCTGGACAGATTGCACTGGCAAGTGTCAAAAACTCAGAATTAGGTTTGGGTGGACGATAGATATTTAACACTAGAACTGGTGAATGACTATTTAATTAAAATTTAAGTTCAAACCCCTTATGAAGACTAAAAAAAAGGAGGACCGTGACGTCTCCCGGTATGGCGCAGCCGGGGCCCCACCCTGGAGCCAGGCCTGGGGTTGGGGCTCGTATGCGAGCGCCTGGTGGCTGGGCCTTCCCCCACGGGGTCCGGCCGGGCTCAGCCCAAAGGAGCGACGTGGGGACACCTTCCGGTGGGCCCACCACTCACGGGAGGGACCGTAAGGGGCCGGTGCAAAGCGAATCGGGCAGCAGTCGAAGGCGGGGGCCTAGACGACCCGATCCCTGGACACGGAAACTAGCTCTTGGGACATGGAATGTCACCTCGTTGGCGGGGAAAGAGCCTGAGATTGTGCGTGAGGTTGAGAGGTTCCGACTAGAGATAGTCGGAATCACCTCCACGCACGGCTTGGGCTCTGGAACCACACTTCTCGAGAGGGGATGGACTCTTCACCACTCTGGAGTTGCCCATGGTGAGAGGCGGCGGGCTGGTGTGGGTTTGCTTATAGCCCCCCAGCTCTGCCGCCATGTGTTGGAGTTTACCCCGGTGAACGAGAGGGTCGTTTTCCTGCGGCTTCGGCTCGGGGATAGGTCTCTCACTGTTGTGTGTGCCTACGGGCCAAACAGCAGTGCAGAGTACCCGACCTTCTTGGTGTCCCTGGGAGGGGTGCTGGAGAATGCTCCGACTGGGGACTCCGTCGTTCTACTGGGGGACTTCAACGCCCACGTGGGCAATGACAGTGAAACCTGGAGGGGCGTGATTGGGAGGAACGGCCCCCCTGATCTGAACCCGAGTGGTGTTCAGTTATTGGACTTCTGTGCTAGTTACAGTTTGTCCATAACGAACACCATGTTCAGGCATAAGGGTGTCCATCAGTGCACATGGCACCAGGACACCCTAGGTCGTAGGTCAATGATCGACTTCGTGGTCGTTTCATCTGACCTGCGCCCGTATGTCTTGGACACTCGGGTGAAGAGAGGGGCGGGGCTGTCAACTGATCACCACCTGGTGGTGAGTTGGATCCGATGGCGGGGGAGGAAGCTGGATAGACTCGGTAGACCCAAACGTACTGTGAGGGTCTGCTGGGAACGTTTGGCCGAGTCTCCTGTCAGAGAGATCTTCAACTCCTGCCTCCGGCAGAGCTTCGCCCGGATCCCGAGGGAGGCTGGAGATATTGAGTCCGAGTGGACCATGTTCTCCACCTCCATTGTCAAAGCGGCTGCTCGGAGCTGTGGATGCAAGGTCTCCGGTGCCTGTCGAGGCGGCAATCCCCGAACCCGGTGGTGGACACCGGAAGTAAGGGATGCCGTCAAGCTGAAGAAGGAGTCCTATCGGGCCTGGCTGGCTTGTGGGACTCCTGAGGCAGCTGACAGGTACTGGCAGGCTAAACGGACTGCAGCCCGGGTGGTTGTGGAGGCAAAAACTCGGGCCTGGGAGGAGTTCGGTGAGGCCATGGAAAAGGACTATCGGCTGGCCTCGAAGAGATTCTGGCAAACCGTCCGGCGCCTCAGGAGGGGGAAGCAGTGCCCTACCAACGCTGTTTACAGTGGCGATGGGCGGCTGTTGACCTCAACTGGGGATGTTGTCGGACGGTGGAAGGAATACTTCGAGGATCTCCTCAATCCCGCCGTCACGTCTTCCATTGAGGAAGCAGAGGCTGGGGGCTCAGAGGAGGACTCGTCCATCACCCAAGCTGAAGTCACCGAGGTGGTCAAGAAACTCCTCGGTGGCAAGGCACCGGGGGTGGATGAGATCCGCCCTGAGTACCTCAAGTCTCTGGATGTTGTGGGGCTGTCTTGGCTGACACGCCTCTGCAGCATCGCGTGGCGGTCGGGGACAGTGCCTCTGGGATGGCAGACCGGGGTGGTGGTCCCTCTTTTTAAAAAGGGGGACTGGAGGGTGTGTTCCAACTATAGGGGGATCACACTTCTCAGCCTCCCCGGGAAAGTCTATGCCAGGGTACTGGAGTGGAGAATTCGGCCGATAGTGGAACCTCGGATTCAGGAGGAACAGTGTGGTTTTCGTCCTGGTCGTGGAACACTGGACCAGCTCTATATCCTCTACAGGGTGCTGGAGGGTTCATGGGAGTTTGCCCAACCAGTCCACATTTGTTTTGTGGATTTGGAGAAGGCATTCGACTGTGTCCCTCGCGGCATCCTGTGGAGGGTGCTGGGGGAATATGGGGTCCGGGGTCCTTTGCTGAAGGCTGTCCGGTCCCTGTATGACCGAAGCAGGAGTTTGGTCCGCATTGCCGGCAGTAAGTCAGACTTCTTCCCGGTGCATGTTGGACTCCGGCAGGGCTGCCCTTTGTCGCCGGTTCTGTTCATAATTTTTATGGACAGAATTTCTAGGCGCAGCCAAGGGCTGGAGGGTGTCAGGTTTGGGGACCACACGGTTTCGTCTCTGCTCTTTGCGGATGACGTTGTCGTGTTGGCCCCTTCTAACCAGGACCTTCAGCATGCACTGGGACGGTTTGCAGCCGAGTGTGAAGCGGCTGGGATGGGGATCAGCACCTCCAAATCCGAGGCCATGGTCCTCAGTCGGAAAAGGGTGGCTTGCCCACTTCAGGTTGGTGGAGAGTTCCTGCCCCAAGTGGAGGAGTTCAAGTATCTAGGGGTCTTGTTCACGAGTGAGGGGAGGATGGAACGGGAGATTGACAGACGGATCGGTGCAGCTTCTGCAGTAATGCGGTCGATGTACCGGTCTGTCGTGGTGAAGAAAGAGCTAAGCCGTAAGGCGAAGCTCTCGATTTACCGGTCAATCTACGTTCCTACTCTCACCTATGGTCATGAGCTTTGGGTCATGACCGAAAGGACAAGATCCCGGATACAGGTGGCCGAAATGAGCTTTCTCCGCAGGGTGGCTGGGCGCTCCCTTAGAGATAGGGTGAGAAGCTCAGTCACTCGGGAGGAACTCGGAGTAGAGCCGCTGCTCCTCCACATCGAGAGGGGACAGCTGAGGTGGCTCGGGCATCTGTTCCGGATGCCTCCTGAACGCCTTCCCGGGAAGGTGTTTCGGGCATGTCCAACCGGGAGGAGGCCCCGGGGAAGACCAAGGACACGCTGGAGGGACTATGTCTCCCGGCTGGCCTTGGAACGCCTCGGTGTCCCCCCGGAAGAGCTAGAGGAAGTGGCTAGGGAGAGGGAAGTCTGGGCATCTCTGCTTAGACTGCTGCCCCCGCGACCCGACCCGGATAAGCGGAAGAAGATGGATGGATGGATGGATGGCCAAGCATTCAGGCAGTGAGACCTCAGTTACTGCGACATCAGATCTATAAATGACAGCGAGACCGCCACCTCTATCGGTGGAACGCGGCCGGTCAATATAAGTGTAGCCAGGCAGAGCACACATTTTTAGATTGAAATAGTCATTTGTCTGATGCCACGTTTCACAGAGGCATAACAAGTCCAGTTCTTTGTCCACAACAATGTCACAGATTGAAGCCACTTTATTATTTATAGAGCGAGTGTTCAGTTGTCCAAACCTTACTGTGTCGAGGCGGACACCACTGGATGCAGTTGACTTCTGGAGGAAGGAGAAGTTGGCAGGATAGGCACGACGCGGAGATGGAGGACGATGATCCAGACGCCTTTGAGACCATACTGACTTCATACCGGCACCACTTGCATGCAGAATCCGGCGGGAGCCACGATGGACGTATTTTGACCGTCTGAGAAGATGTAGCGGGCGCAGTGTTTCCAAGACACGGATATCAGGAGGTGCAGAGTGACCAAGCTGAAAAAGTTCCGTGGCAGAGTATTTTAGCATGGAGAAGTCTGGGCAATCAAAATGTATATTGCCGTAAATTCCAAGTAGTCCTAACAATATAGAGGTGAGTAAAATCCAGCGAGACTGCATAGCAGCAGCAACAGGTGTAATCCAGAGGACAATTAGATAAAAGCCCAGGCCGTCAGAAGGCAGCACAGTCGCCACACGAGCAACGTTGGCCGAAACCAGAAACAACAGAACATTAGAATGAACATCAACTTAGAGCAAACTATGTTTGCGCTATGTTGCGCTGATGGAGAAGCAGCAGCCACATTGCTCCTGCGTCCTCTCACACTGGAAGCCGCCTGAGCCGTAATGTCAGCCAAGAATCGCTGAAAGCCCTGCAACAAAGGAGCATCTCTCTATTGGGGCTCCAAGATTTTTAGAAGATGTTGTTCATATTCCACAATGTCACTGGAGATTGAAATGAGCATTGAGTTGTGTAATCTGGAGGAAAGTGTGTGAGGGAAGTGTGTAAACATTTGAAGTAAAACACTGAGTCCTGCAGTGCGAGAGTGAACTGCTAGTATTTAATGAACTGAGAGGGAAATATTGAACCTGTCATTTGTGGTACGGCTGCAGGTCAGGAATCAGTAGACACGAGCCGATTGTGGATAGCACAATCGGCTAGGATTTGCCAGCTGGGCAAATACGTTATTTTTTTAAAATAATTTTGTATAGACTGAAATGAAAAACTGAGTTAAATGGGCAGTTTGCACCTCAAAACAATAGAGACAATAAACTGAATGGTAGCTCAGAAGAGATGGCAATAAACAGTTAACATTTTAGAGAAATCTCAAAATAATCACATTTCATAAAATTCAGAGTTTTAGACTTATCACCTTCAGATTTGAAATATAACATGGACAGACGTGGCTTTAGCTGTAGTGCACTTCTAGATTGCTACATGGTCAACTTCAATTTTATTTTCATAAAGATATTTCATACAAATACATTTCTAATAACTTAACAAAACTTTGAAGATTATAGCTATTTTTGATTATGAAAATAATTAATATAATTTTGAATTTACAGTAAACTGCCAAGTGTCTGCTTTTAAATGAGACCATACTTTTGTTTTTAGTGCAAAGGATTCATGAACTGTAATACAGCTTGTGAGGCAGCAAAAGATACAACCACGTTCTGAGCCTCCAGCCTGTGAGGAAAGAGAAATTAACAACACTATTTTCAGAGTTTTAGTTCAGCAAGTCGACTACAGCACGTCCCGAGTCTCCATGCCAGAGAGACCAAAGCGGATTGACCAAGTCCTGAGTGTCTGGCCCACAGAGTCAGAAGACACACAGAGACAGTTGCAACAAGGTTAAACTCAGTAGAGCAAACCTATTACTTCAAGGTTCCTTCGTCTGCGTGTTCCAGATTGTCAAGGACCTTCTGCACCTACTTCAGAGCCTCATCTGCATGTTCCAGATTTTAGGACCATTTGGTGCTCCAGGAGATCAGCCTCTCACAGATCTTCATGTTCAAGGCTGTTGAAACGGATTCCAGCTCCTTTCCCACTGCATTGTCTCCCAGTACAACCAGTGGAAGAAGTCACCGCCATCGGACTGCTTACTCAACCAAGTGGAACGTAAATATCACTTAACCAAACCTCTTTCCAGAAACCTTGGCATTGTTGTATATTATCAGTATATGATTTTCTAATTTACATTAGAGGTAATTTAACTGATGCTAGTTAATAACAAATAATCTTTTGTTTATTTGTTTGATGCGTAATTAGGTCCTTCACCTTATTTTCAGAGAAACAACAGTTTATCTTTCCATAAGATAACGCAACTCTTCCATAGCCACACTCAACTTAATCACATGTATTTTATGCATCTTGTGCACTTTATTTCTTTATCATTCATTTTCTTCATTCAGTAGTTGTGTTAGTTATTCTTGTTTATCTTTTGTTAATAAAATTGATTTTATTACACTTCTTTGTGTCTTCTTTGTGCTGATAATACAAGTTAGAAATTTCACCAATCTTTCAGATAAATCAGCTGACCAACTCTCTCCACTTTACATTCAATCTAAAATGATTGAACAGCCTCCTGTGTGGAGTGTTCTCATAGAGCCAAGGTAAAAGACCTTGACTAGTGTCCCAAACTGAGAGGGGGAAGGTGGTCATCTGATGTACTCATAACCACACCTTAAGTGACGGGGGATCCAAAAACCACGACGTCAGCACCAATCACTACCTTATTTAGCGTCCTTGGATGGATGAAGGTAAAATCACTACAGCATATAATGAGGCAGCACGTGAACGACTGACATCTCTCTCTTTTTAAACAATTACATAAACAGAAAATTTGAGTTCTATTTTACATAATTTAAAACCTGACAAATCATCATTTCTTTAGACTTATGTCTCATGTTTGTGTGACGTATTACTAAGTTACAGTTCACTTTCTGAAGAGGATTAGAATGGTCTTCATTGAGAGAGAGGCTGCAGATCGCACATCATGTTTGTTTTCTTTATTTTGCAAATAACACAACATTTCGTTTTTTTGTGAGTGCACAAAAATAGAAGTAGAATGATGTATAAGACTTGCCGGAATGACTAAAATCGATGGAGTATTTTGAGTCTCACAAATAAGAAAAAGCTAGTTGGTCATGCCGGACCTCTAGGGGTTAATGCTTTACATGTACAAATGTTTTGATGCCTGTTGTGTTGTGCTATTAAACTGGGGTTAACTTTTGTATTTTTTTGCCTTAGACCTGATGCAGTTGAAAGAGGAGTGTGAAGTACTAAAGAAAATGGAAGAAAAAGATCAATATGAGAATTATCGTGATAATCAGGGTGGAAAGAGTTTCAATCAACAAGGAAATCTTACACACCACATGAAAATTCACTCTGGAGAGAAACCCTACATGTGCCCTCAGTGTGGAAAGAGTTTCAACCATAAAGGACACTTTCAAGACCACTTAAGAACTCACACTGGAGAGAAGCCATTCACCTGCCAACAGTGTGGAAAAAGTTTCAACCAAAAAGTCATCCTTAACAGGCACATGGGAGTTCACACTGGAGAGAAGCCTTACACCTGCCAACAGTGTGGAAAGAGCTTCAGGCAAAAAGGAAGTCTTGATCGTCACATGAGGATTCACACTGGAGAGAAGCCTTACACTTGCCCACAGTGTGGAAAAGGTTTCAACCGAAAAGGAATTCTTGATTGCCACATGAGAGTTCACACTGGAGAGAAGCTGTTCATCTGCCAACAGTGTGGAAAAAACTTCAACCAAAAAGGAAGTCTTGATTGCCACATGAGAATTCACTCTGGAGTGAAGCCTTACACCTGCCAACAGTGTGGAAAAGATTTCAACCAAAAAGGAAGTCTTGATCGTCACATGAGAATTCACACCGGAGAGAGCCTTTTCACCTGCCAACAGTGTGGAAAAGATTTCAAACAAAAAGGAAATCTTGATTGCCACATGAGAATTCACACTGGAGTGAAGCCATTCATGTGTGATCTCTGTGGAAAGGGTTTTAGATATAAAGAAACCTTTAAGCACCACATGAGGATTCACACTGGAGAGAAGCCGTTCATTTGTGATCTATGTGGAAAGAGTTTCAGACATAAAATCACCTTTAAGCACCACATAAGGATTCACACTGGAGTGAAGCCTTACACATGCATACAGTGTGGAAAAGATTTCAACCAAAAAGGATGTCTTGATCGTCACATGAGAATTCACACCGGAGAGAGCCTTTTCACCTGCCAACAGTGTGGAAAAGATTTCAAACAAAAAGGAAATCTTGATTCCCACATGAGAGTTCACACTGGAGAGAAGCCGTTCATTTGTGATCTCTGTGGAGAGAGTTTCAGACATAAAGTCACTTTTAAGCACCACATGAGAATTCACTTATGAGAGAACGGTTTTATGTCATCGGTGTGAAATGAGTTTCAGACAGAAAAACTGTAGGCATAAAGTATACTTTGTTTTTTTACGTGTATTCACAGTCAAACGCACATTGTTGCAAGTATACTTCTTTTAACTCGTATGCGTGCATAGGCATTCTGCGCAATTTTGAGCAGTCTCTCACCATTAGTTACTACCCATTTAAATATCTTTGTATTCTTTAATGCTAGAGGTGTAAAAATTTGCGTACTTTCTAATCTTTGCACAATCTCGTCTGTGTAGCCCTCCATTGTAGCTTGCATGGGTTCTGGTCTGTTCTTTTTATATAGGTTTAATTTGGCTATGTGCACGGTTGCCACCTTGTGGATAAACTAATTACTGCAACACAAAAAATAACAGCGCATGTTACAGTACAGTACGCGCATTCTCTTCTGATGACTGAATTTGTTTCACCCACACTGTACACTGACCCTCACATACGCGTAAAAAGTGAAGTATACTTTGGCCTTTAGGGTTCATGTAATAACCAGAGAGAATCATTTCATGTGGCATCACTGGAATGACTTGGAGAAACAAAGCCGACCTTAAGGATCATCACATAAGAGTAACACCAGCCCTCAAGGCCTTTTTGCTTCGGGGCAGGTGAACCTCCCAAGTGGAATTTAAATTAACATTATATACATGAGCTGTGCATTTGCCTTTTAGCAACAAAACAAATGCGATGAGAGAACGGCATCAGACCTGCAATTCAGCTCTGCATACAGTGAAGTTTAATATCACTAAAGTTAAATACCATCCATAAAATTAGTCCATACAACACAATATCTACAAGACTTGAATATAGTGTAGTAGAATGTTAGCCTGACGTTGTCATACTCAATTCTAGTCAGAATTTGAGTCTGATACTGCTCCGTTGGGCTGTGATTATGGGGCGTGTTTCAACCGAACCAGGAAAGACCTCAATTGGATAGACCTACAACCAATCAGATCAACGGAGCGACGCATAACGTTAGTTGTCAAATGTCAACAGAACTCAACTGCACTGTGTTGCCAAGTCCGCGGGTTGAAGTGACCCCAATTAAGTGATATACAGACACAGGAATACGAAATTTAGCAGGCAGTCCAGCCAAAATAACACATATTTTACCCCCAAAATGCCTTTGGCTTGTTTTTGGCTAGTTTTGAGTAACGTTAGCAATTGGGCGGGTTTTGTTGTAAAAACTTGGCAAACCGCACGCCCGGAATAAGTAGCCTAACGTTAGAAGAAGAAGATCAAAAATCAAATCAAATCAAATTACTTTATTTGTCACTCTACATATGCACAAGTGCAACAGCAGGTGAAATTCTTAGGTGCAGTTCCGAGCAACATAGTAGTCACGACATGACATGTACAACATTTAAAGCAGCATCAGATTACACATCTGATGCGCACACAATTACTCACAGCACAGTATACACTACAATAAACAATAAATAATTTACACAATGTGAGTGTAGTTCTCACAGCTCTAAACAATATACACATACTTACAATATACATATACTTTAAACAATATACACTAAACATACACTAAACAATATACATTACGCTATAATAGTAATAATAATATACAATGTATAGTATAAAATATTATTCACAGATTGAAAAATTGAAATCCAAAGTGCAATAGATGCTGTATGATAAATAATGTGTATATAATGTGTGTGTATCTACAGTGGGTTGTGCTGAGTGATATTCTGTCCAGTGTGTGTTATGATCCTGATGGATCAGGAGTTAAGTAGTCTGATTGCTTGTGGGAAGAAGCTGTTCTGGAGTCGGCTGGTGCGTGTTCTGATGCTGCGGTACCTTCTGCCTGATGGCAGCAGTGAGAGCAGCCCATGGTTCGGGTGGCTAGAGTCTCTGATGATCCTCTGAGCTCTCCTCACACACCGCCTGGCGTAAATGTCCTGGAGGGAGGGAAGCTCACCTCCGATGATGCAGCTGGCCGTGCGCACTACCCTTTGCAGGGCCTTGCGGCTGCGGGCGGTACTGTTGCCGTACCAGGTGGTGATGCAGCCAGTCAGCAGGCTCTCTATGGTGCAGGTGTAGAAGCGTGTGAGGATGTGGCGGTTCATTCCAAACCTCCTCAGTCGTCGCAGGAAGAAAAGGCGCTGATGAGCCTTCTTCACAACGGCCTCGGAGTGGACGGACCATGAGAGTTCCTCTGTGATGTGGACGCCGAGGAACTTGAAGCTGCTGACTCTCTCCACCGGTGCTCCATCGATGGTGATGGGGCGGTGTTCTCTCTCATTCCTCCTGAAGTCGACCACCAGCTCCTTGGTCTTGCTGACGTTGAGGGAGAGGTTGTGCTCCTGACACCACCGTGACAGAGTGTGCACCTCCTCTCTGTAGGCCGTTTCATCATTGTCGGTGATAAGACCTACCACCGTCGTATCGTCAGCAAACTTGATGATGGTGTTGGAGCTGTGGGTAGCCACACAGTCATGTGTGTACAGGGAGTACAGGAGTGGGCTGAGAACGCAGCCCTGAGGGGCTCCAGTGTTGAGAGTCAGTGATGAGGAGATGTTACTGCCCATTCTGACCACCTGACGTCTGTTTGACAGGAAGTCCAGGATCCAGCTGCATAACAGGCTGTTTAAGCCTAGAGCCCGGAGTTTAATGTCAAGTATGGAGGGCACAATGGTGTTGAATGCTGAGCTGTAGTCCACAAACAGCATTCTCACATATGTGTTCCTCTTTTCCAGGTGGGAGAGAGCAGTGTGTATAGTGGATGAAATGGCATCATCGGTGGAGCGGTTTGTGCGGTATGCAAACTGCAGTGGGTCCAGTGAGGGGGGGAGAACAGAGCAGATGTGGTTTCTGACTAGTCTTTCAAAGCATTTGCTGATGATGGGGGTCAGAGCAACAGGACGCCAGTCGTTTAAGCAGGTGGTTTTTGATTGCTTAGGTACAGGAACAATAGTGGACGTTTTAAAGCATGTGGGGACCACAGACAGGGAGAGGGACAGGTTAAAAATGTCCGTGAAGACTCCAGCCAGTTGGTGCGCGCACGCTCTGATCACACGGCCGGGAATCCCGTCTGGACCCGCAGCTTTACGGACGTTCACCCGCCGGAAGGATCGGGTTACATCCGCGACAGATACGGAGGGTGCACTAACCTCTGTATCTTCAGCCGCGAGCTCTCTCTCCGCGAGGGCGGTGTTAGTTCCCTCAAAGCGAGCATAAAAGGTGTTGAGCTCGTCCGGGAGAGAGGCAGCGGTGTTCACGGTGGAGTTTGTGTTCCCTTTATAGTCCGTGATGGTGTTAATTCCCCTCCACATGCTTCTGGAGTCGGTGGTGTTGAACTGTCCTTCAATCTTGTCCCTGTACTGCCGTTTTGCTGCTCTGATGGTTTTTCGGAGGGCATAACTTGCTTGTTTATGCTCCTCCGCGTTACCGGAGTTAAAAGTGAAGGTGCGCGCATTGAGTGCCGCGCGAACATCCCCATTTAGCCACGGCTTCTGGTTAGGGTACAGCCGTATTGTTCTGGTCGGAACAACGTCATCTACGCACTTCCTGATGAAACACGTTACGCTATCAGCGTAAACCTCGATGTCGTCATCAGAGGCCGACCGGAACATCTCCCAGTCCGCGTGATCAAAACAGTCCTGTAGCATAGAATCTGATTGGTCCGACCAGCACTGGATGGTTCTGAGGGCGGGTGCTTCCTGTTTGAGTCTTTGCCTATATGCGGGCAAAAGTAGGATGGAAGCGTGATCTGATTTGCCAAATGGTGGGCGCGGGAGTGATTTGTAACAATCCTTGAAGGGAGAGTAGCAGTGATCCAAAACACGGTTCCCTCGCGTGTTGAAGCTAACATGTTGGTGGTATTTGGGTGCGATGCGCTTGAAGTTGGCTTTGTTAAAGTCTCCGGTCACAATAAACGCAGCGTCAGGATGCGCGGTTTCCTGCTCACTCACTGTCCTATACAGTTCCTTTAGTGCCCGGTCTGTGTCGGCTTGTGGGGGAATATACACAGCTGTGATGATGACCGCGGTGAATTCCCTCGGTAGCCAGAATGGTCGGCACAGAAGCATGAGAAATTCCAGATCAGGAGAACAGAAAGACTTGATAGAATGTACGTTCCTCTGATCACACCAGGATCGGTTAATCATAAAACATACACCCCCGCCTTTGCTTTTCCCGGAGAGATCTTTTTCTCTGTCCATTCGATGCACGGAGAACCCCGTGGTTTCGATGGCCGAATCTGGAATCTCAGCGGACATCCAAGTTTCTGTGAGGCAGATAATGCAGCAGTCCCTCGTGTCTCGCTGGAAAGAGATCCGCGCTCTCAGCTCACAGAGTTTATTGTCCAGAGACTGAACATTAGCCAGTAAAATACTGGGAAGCGGGGGTCGGTTTGCGCGGCGTCTAACTCTAATGAGTACGCCAGCTCTCTTCCCTCTTCTCCGGCCGCGTTTGCGCGGTCGGGCCGTCCAGACAAAGAGCTCCGCTGCTGTGTTTGTAAACGGCGGTTCGTCACTGAAGAATTTAAAGTCCGGTTTTCTGTGTGCGATTGCCGAACCAATGTCCAAAAGTGTCTGTCTGTCGTACGTAGTAAGGCAGACAACATCCAAGACAAAAAACACAAAAACTATAAACAGAACAAACAAAAAACTACAATGTTCTAGCAGAGCTCGCGACGTTGCGGCCATCCTCGGCGCCATCTTGACTCGACTTGAGTGTAAACGATGAGTGTAAACGATGAGTGTAAACGATCTTTGCCGGTGTTGTAAAAAAAGAATTTAAGGATACACAGAGTACTTACCAACACGATCATCATTTCTGAGAGAAATAGTAAAGGTGAATGCATATACGAACAAGTTCTCCATTTAGGATTAGAACAAATTCAACCCAAGCGCCTTTGATGACGTGGATGATTACGTTACTGTTTATTATCTGTCCATCATCGTCTAAAGCCCGCCCTGACAATTTCATTGGTCCGAACAGTTTCTGTTCGGGCTTAATTACTTCTCTATGGATCAAGTCCAGACCGAACTGCCCGTGCAAAAAAATGTGTGGGCGGGGCTAAGTTCGTCTGGCATCCAGGCTAGTAGAATGTAGAAGGTTTTTATGGTGCCTTTCCAGTGATATATAATACCTGTCATTTAATTTCCTGTCATGTAAAAATTGTTACGCTTATGAAAAATACAGCATGTTAGAATGATTTCTGATGGATCATGTGACGTGAGGACTGGAGTAATGTTGCTGAAAAATCACAGGAATAATTAGCATTTTACAATTTACAAACAGCCATTTCTTTTCTAAGTGTATTGATATTTCTTATGTGTTTTTACTGTTTTTATCAAATAAATTCATCCTTCTTTCAAAAACAATAAAAAAGTCTTAATTATTTAAAACTTTTTATCACCAATGTGTAAAATAATGCATGTGAACTAATTATCAAATTATATTTCTATTTTATTATATGACACTTTTCTAAAACAGGACAGGCTAATTGAATATTAAAGTTGACAGTTTTGGTAAAAAAAAAAAAAAATTGTGAAATGACTTTGAAAAAGTCAGAAGTAGTTTGCATCCTTAGAAATTAAAGGGGCTCTATGTAAGTTTGACTCTACTAAAGCATAAAAATACCATATGTTTGTAGATATTTAAGAAACATGCTAAGTTAACATACTTGTTTATCTGAAAAGCAATGCTATTGTCAATTATTCTCCTGTGAAAATGTGCGTTCCGTGTCAGAACTTCTGTCTTTGTTTTAAAGTGATTTGATTTGATTTGATTTGACGAGAAGCTGTGTTGCATGCTCTGTTAGAAAAGGTCTGATCTTCCTGATGTTGTGGAGCGCAAACCTGCATGAGCGAGCTGTCTTTGAAATGTGGTCTTTGAAGTACAGCTGGTCGTCAAAGATTACGCCATGGTTTCTGACCGACCCTGAAGAGGTGATCCGAGATTAACCTAGCTGGATGGTCAAGTCATGTTGTATTGTCGGATTGGCCGGGAAGACGAGCAGTTCAGTCTTTGCCAGGTTGAGCTGCAGGTGATGTTTTTTCATCCATGCCGAGATGTCAGCCAGACAGCTGGAGATTCGTGCAGCTACTATGGGGTCGTCTGGTTGGAATGAAAGGTAGAGCTGAGTGTCGTCAGCATAGCAGTGGTATGAGAAGCCATGTGCCTGTATGATGGGTCCCAATGATGTAGTGTAAATGGAGAAGAGGAGAGGTCCAAGCACTGAGCCCTGAGGAACCCCTGTGGTCAGCTGATGTGCTTTGGATACCTCCCCTCTCCAGGCAACTTTGAAAGACCTACCTGTGATATAGGACTCAAACCAGTGGAGTGGAGTCCCTGTGATGCCCAGTGATGAAAGGGTGGGCAGAAGAATCTGATGATTGACCGTGTCAAAGGCAGCAGATAGATTGAGGAGGACGAGGACTGATGATTTGGAATCAGCTTTAGCTATCTGCAGGGCTTCAGTGACCTACAGTAATGCAGTCTCTGTGGAGTGGCCCCTTTTGAAACCTGATTGGTTGATGTCCAGCTGATTATTCTGTGAGAGGAAGGATGAAACCTGATTGAAAACAACAAATCGTTCAAGTGTTTTTGCTATGAATGGTAGGAGAGAGACAGGTCTGTAGTTATCTATGAGTGAAGAGTTTATTGTGGGTTTCTTAAGCAGTGGAGTTATCCGAGCCTGCTTGAATGTGGTAGGGAAGATGCCAGTGCTGAGAGATGTGTTGATGATGTTTGTGGTAGGAGTGTAGGAGAGATGGTTTGAAGGAGATGTGAGGGGATGGGATCTAGAGGACAGGCGGTAGGATGGCTGGAGAGGACAAGCTTAGATATTTCTGCCTCAATGAGTGTAGCGAATGAGGAGAGATGATGATCTGCTGTGGGTTTGGCTGATGTAAAATCCTGTGTGGTGGGGGGTGGGGGGGGGGGAACTGACTGCTGATGGATGTTGTTTTGTTTGTGAAGAAATGGGAAAAATCATTGGCAGATAAGGAGGTGGTGGGAGGAGGACAGATCAGAGAGTTGAAAGTTCTGAAGAGTGTGCGTGAGTTTGAGGTGTTGTTGATTTTTTTGTGGAAATATGAAGATTTAGCCGCATGGACTTCACCTGAAAAGGATGAGAGCAGAGACTGATACTTACTCGGGTCAGACGGGAGACAGAGGACAGATACTATCTAGACAAGAAGTTAAAGTGGAACATAAAGTGTCTGTAGCGGTGTTAACATCCATAGAGGAGAATTGTGTGGATGAGGGAAGAGAAGATGACACAGCAGAGGAGAGATGAGAAGGAGAAAGTGAGCGCAGGTTTTGTCTGAAAGTAACTGGTAAGAGGAACTGGTGGTGCCTAAGTTGTAAGTTGTAGATTAAATGTGATGAAGTAGTGATCTGAGATGTGAAGCGGTTTGACCAAAATATTATCTGTAGTGCAGATGAGGTCAAGTTGGTTGCCAGATTTGTGGGTATGTGTGGTGTTGAGGTGGGTGAGATCAAATGAGGCTAGGAGTGAGTGGAAGTCTACAGGATAAGGTTTGTTGATGTGAATGTTAAAGTCACCAAGGACTATATACCGTATTTCCTCAAATAAAAGCTGGGGCCTTTATTTACCTGAACTGCAGAAGGTCACCGGCTTTTATTTGAAGCAGGCTTTTATTAGGGGCAGGCCTGTATTTCAAATTCCATCTATTTGAAAAAATAAATGTTTTAAATAAACCCGTTTTAAATGAAAAGCGTTATCGCTCCAGAGGACAGATATCATCAGGGGCGCGGGAAGTGGGGTGGTTTCAAAGGATTGCAAATGCAATGCAAATTTTTGTTCATTTTTAGAATTACTAATTTATTTGTAATAAACATTTTAAGTGGCCCATTAAAAAGTATTATTTATAAGTTGAATTGTGTTTTTAAAACATACATGAGGTCATATTGTGACTGTTGTGGTGTGTGCGGTAATATTTCCTCCAGAGTGAGAGCGTCTTTCTGGAGATTCCGTTCATTTCTGAAGCTCTTTCCGCTCAGCACCGCCGCTCAACCCAGAACTCCCTCTGTGACATGCTGGACAAAATATAGGCCTATCTGAAATAAATAGTAAGGGCTGCCCCTGACTAAAGTTTTTTTTCTTTTCTAGTAGTTCATTTAAGCCGTTGATCGCGCTGTGCATCCACCTCATGTCATTGTCTGTTATAGGTAATGGCTTGTTATTTATTAAATCCGGGCAATTTGGTTGATAAAACATAGATTAATAGACGAAATTAATTTTTAAGAAAGGTTTTTTAGGGAAAAAAGCTTCCTTCCACTTAAGAAGAGTTGTGTTCCTTTAAGCACTTTTTATTTTAATATACATCTCTTTACATAAATATTATTTTCTATTTTAATTTAAATTTTTTATTTTCTAACCCAACTAATGCGCGCACTTTTCTCAATCCGTTATGGAGCTATTTCATTTTGATTTTGCGTATTGTTTTTTAAATGTTCGTTCGAGTAGTTCAAATGACCACTTTACAATATTTCAATAACATAATTTATTTTGAAGCCTATGCTGTTTTCTTGTACAAAATAAAATATTTTAAGTTAAATGCAGAGTAGCCTATAAGATGTGTAAAAAGACGAGAGGCTTAGAGATTGTCAAGATCATTTGTGTAGCTTTCACAGACTAACACACGTCACATCTCTCATAGACTACAGTATTTAAAATAGCAGATATGCATCAGTTATATTCTCTATTTAATTTACAGAGCAATCCCTGCAAAGTGTTTAGGTTAAGTATAGAAGAGAGCAGGATTAGTGTGCGTCGCACTCGCAAGACTTACAGCGGGGGGCGATGGTCACGATGGTTTCGCTCCTTCTGCATAACCCTACTGTACGTTACACTGAACTTGAATGCACATGAAATGAAAGGAAATATTTTTTCCCCGGCCTTAATTTGAGACCGGCCTTCATTTGTTCGTGCTGGCCACGCCCCCGGCCACTATCAGAGGCCTGGCGTTTAATTGAATACAGGCTTTTATTTGAGGAAATACGGTAAGTGGACTGCCATCCTCTAGGAATGAGGACAGCAGCGCATCCAACTCATCAACAAAGGTGCCTAATTGGCCAGGAGGGTGGTAGATGCCTATAATATGGGTTGTAATGGGAGATGTTACTGTAATAGCATGGTATTCAAATGAGTTGTTGTTGCATAGAGAGGTGTGTGTTGAGTATTTCCAATTGTTAGAAATGAGAAGACCTGTGCCTCCACCCCTCCCAGTGTGGCGGGGGTGTGAGAGAAAGAGAAGTTGTTAGAGAGAGCGGCATGGGTTGCTGAGTCTTCTGGACGGATCCAAGTCTCAGTTAATGCCAAGATATTAAGAGCGGATTGAGTGGCAAAGGCTGGAATGAAGTCAGCTTTGTTGACAGCTGACTGACAATTCCATAAACCCACAGAAAAAGGGGATAGGACACAGATTAGCAGTGTTGCACTGCCTTCGGCGTGTAGTAGAGGAGCGGGGTCGAGAGACAAAGGGAATGTACTGGAAGCACATGGTAAGAGAGAGGAAAGAGAAAGGAAAAACTTAAGTGCCTTACTTTTAAGTCTACTGCGCCAGCTTTGATGCCACAACTCTGACTTCATTCTGCTCGTGTTCTGTCCATGTTTGGGAGCACATATCTGTGCGAACAGATGATTTCAATTATGATCACTCATGATGAGAACCTCCATGCTGTTTTACGATTGCTACAGCACAAGACTTGAAACCAGACATTGACACTCTGACCATGGGAAAAGTGTCAGACATCCGGCCAGAAAACCAATATATGGAAGTGCTTTTTAAAAACTAACTTAAAAATATTTAAAAGTGTATTTCAACCAAGAATAAGAATTCAATGTTTGTGCTTACATTTAGTTTTGTGTATTTTCAGAGCATGATGGATGGATGAGAATGGTGTTTGATATGGTGTCCCACTTGGTATGTTCAAAGACAAGCAGAATCACCTCATCAACCCAAAACTTGACCAATATAGTTGTGAGCTAAGACTTTTTACTGTAATCAAACTGTTTTCTCATTGGTTGAATGTATGTCCTCTGCAAGGCTGTGTGCAGCCATTTGTGTTTGTAAATGCCACATCTGTCACACGCTCTTAGCGGCGCACATTCATTTGATGTACCATAGTTCTGCCCCTTTCAAATGTGACGTTTTTAACAAACGTTGTAATGTAAAGACTTGTATTTGATAATATTTGTCTTTATTTACTTTGATTGATGGAGTAATGTGGGGTTCTTAACCTGATAAAAGGTTTTGTTATAATATCACAGAACAATACCATATTACATCAATGAAAATGAATACAATATTTGTAGCTTAAATAATAATCAAATAAAGAGACAGTTATTTAACGATATGTTAAGGAGTAGTATCATTTATACAGTCTTACAGTTACACCAGGCCCTTTGAGGGCAGCCATAATGCTGAAGAGGCCCTCAGTGAAAATTAGTTTGACAGCCCTGAATTAGAGTCTAAAACGAGAACTTTTAAACACTGGTTGGATATGAACCTGTTCAAAAATGTATTTTGAAATAGAAATTTAACCAAAAAAAGATATGGGTGTGAGCAGTGCTTATGTATAAGTGTAAGGACTCTTTTATGGACTCTTTCTGAACAGAGGTGATCTTTAGTTTCTAATTTCTTTATTGCTGATCTCATGCTCCGGACAATTGAGAAAAGTTCAAAACTGCACCCCATCTACATTTGTGCCTAAAGCCTAGAGGTCTTGAGGAGCTGGACCGGTGGAAAACCTGTCATTTCCTAGCGTTATTTCCTTCTATACACATTGGAGGTTGTGTTAAAGGGAATACTGCCAGATGACATGTACCTTTCCTTTAGTGTGGCCATCGCAATCTTAGTATTTCCAAGTTTTGTGCGGGAACCGTTTATTATATCTGATGCTTTCACAAATGCAGTTTTCTCACCGTATTTATTTTGTTACTGAAAGGAAAATGCACAACACATATTTACATATTCACCAGTGCGCTGCCCCTAAGCAAAGACCGATAAAATATAAAAAATTTACTTTGCCGTATTTCAGGGCCTTGAGGGCTGGTGATAGGCCACTCTATAATCTAAACTCTTGTGTGAACCTCAATGTTGGCTTTATTTCTACCAGTAATGCCACAGTCTTTCCAGTGATGCCACATAAAATGATTCTCTCTCGTACGAGTTATTACATAAACCCAAGGTTTTCATTCCAGACTGATGACATATAAAACCGTTCTCTCATAAGTGAATCCTCATGTGGCGCTTAAAGGTGTCTCTATATCTGAAACTCTTTCCACAAAGATCACAATTGAAAGGCTTCTCTCCAGTGTGAGTTCTCATGTGGCAATCAAGGCTTCCTTTTTGGTTGTAATCTTTTCCACACTGTTGGCAGGTGTAAGGCTTCTCTCCAGTGTGGATTCTTATGTGCTTGTTAAGGCTTCCTTTTTGATTGAAAGTCTTTCCACATTGTTTGCAGGTGAAAGGCTTCTCTCCAGTGTGAATCCTTATGTGTTCTTGAAAGTGTGCTGTTTGATTGAAACTCTTTCCACACTGAGGGCATGTGTAGGGTTTTTCTCCAGAGTGAACTCTCATGTGGACTTCAAAACTCTTTCCACACCGTCTGCAGGTGTAAGGCTTCTCTCCAGTGTGAGTTCTTACTTGTCTATCAAAGGTCCCATGGCATGAAATTTTCATTTAATGAGGTTTTCAACATTAATATGAGTTCCCCTAGCCTGAATATTGTCCCCAAGTGGATAGAAATGTTGATCGGTGTAAACCCGAGTTCTGACTGTCTCTCTCTGCCTTTGAGAAAATGACAGGCCAGACGAGCCAATCCTGAAGTCTCCTGGTTTGACGTCCAAGCAGGAACGGTTACCTCCCTTTCCTCCGCCCAGAGAATCTGGCACGCCCATGCAAACGCTCGAGAGATCATTCCTTGTGAACGAGTGAATGCTGGCAGTTTCTCAGTGTTTGGATGTACAAATGAAAACAGAAGTCTTTTTTCAGTTCCTTCTGATCTGTGATCAGTAATTTCTGATGTGTAGCTAATTATTTATTATTCGTGCACACAATGCGGCTTCTCTCTCTCCAGACAGAACGGTGTTTTCGTGTTTTCTATCTTGTGAGTCAGTGTTTTTGTACGTCCTCGTCGCGTCTACCGGTTCTAAAATGTGCATACAGTAATGAGTTTCTGCTCAACATCGGCCTCACACACGCCGAAGCTCGGGCTGCACTGGCCGTTGGCCTTCAACATCCCCGACCCCCAGTACTGCATCTGGCCCACAGCGGAGGCACCAAACGCGGCGTGAGATTAAGCAGAAGGGGGGTAAGTTAAGCGTGAGCATATTCGGGCTAGCCAGCCTAGCCCCACAATAAACTGGATTACATTCGATTACTGCTGTTGTGTCTTTGTTTGCGCTGTGTACACTGACGCTTTTATTTTATTTTAAAAATAATGCTATTATCAACACTTACTTTTAACTCGTTCATCTCGACAGCTGTAATGGTACTTTGCATGTGTTACAAATAGGGTTGGGCATCGAGAACCGGTTCCAACTTGGAACCGTTTAAAAAATAACGATGCCATTGGAATCGTTTAGAAATTTTGTTTTCGATTCCGATCATCGGTTCCAAACGCGCAAGTTTTCGGAAGTGCTTGCCGTGCCCATTTGTTCTGTTGCAGCCATGGAGCACGGTAAGCGTCGCTCAAAAGTGTGGTTTTATTTCACTTTTTAAAAAAAAGCCTGGGTCGGCACAGTGCAACACATATGACAAACTAATTTCTTGCACGGGAGGATGCACTACAAATATGAGTGTAGCGTGTTTGAAATGCTGCGCAGGTCTGTCCTCCTCGGGCAACCCTGCGCTAACCAACGTTATTAAAGGGATAGTTCACCCTGAAATGAAAATAAAGCCTTCTTTTACTTACCCTGATGTTGTCCCAGTGCCCTATGTCCTATGACATTTAAAATACTGTTCCTGCACGCGCTCCTATGGCAGTGAATGGCGATCAGCTAAAACATTACACAAAACAAACAAATGTATCACGCAACGATACAGGGAGACGCGTGCCATATGGAAAGTGTTCAGGGGGCACACTATAAGGTTTTGCCAGAAAGAAACCGTATTATTCAGTCAAAACACTGAGCTCGGCCGTTATTCTGAGCGCGCTCCTGTGTGCACTATGAGCCGTCAGCAGCCGCCAGCGCTCATGCCTACTATAATAACTCGCACTGTTGTCATTGCACCCACGATAAGCACACACACACACACACACACACACACATAACCATTTTGAGAAATCAAGCTCAATAGAAAAAAACGCAATTCTCGTCTTTTCTATAACGTATATGATAAGAAATAATACTAATAATATAACCTCCTTAAGTGAATATTGTGTATCGGTTGTCATGATAATATTGCACGAGGCTACTGCGGCTTAAGAGTGAGCACACAGGAACACGCACATTTGAACAACAGCCGGGTGAGTAAAAGATGGCTTTATTTTCATTTCAGGGTGAACTAACATTATCCCACCTCGTCATAATCAGGTAAGTGATTGTAGTGTAATAACAAAGCCCTTGACCAAATTGCGAATTGTGGTGAACAACAACGTTACTGAAATTATTTTTCCCCCTCGTAGATAAATGTAGCTATACGCAAATTGCCCACGCTAGTAGCAGTCCTAATATGACTGCTGTTAATGCTATTGTTAAACCGGGACTCGGTGTGAAACTCCATTCACCTTTGCAGCAAAGCAAGTGAAAATGCCAGCGGAGAAAGTCCCAAAACTAAAACTCATTATTGAATCAAAATACAATTTTCCTCTGTGAAATGAGCCTGTGACATGTTATGACTCCACCCCTCAAAGAATCGGAATCGAGAATCGAAAAGAACCGGAATCGAAACTAAGAATCGGAATCGGAATCAGAATCGTTCAAATCAAAACGATGCCCAACCCTAGTTACAAAGTTGGTAATAATGATGAAGACGGACTCGGTGTGACTGGGACTCGTGTTTATTCAGAACTCTCAGATACAAACACAATAAACTCGCGCTGACTGACAGCGCTCTCATAACTCAGTAAGTACTATAAATAACTTTGTTAGCGATCGCTGAGCTCCGTCTCTGGTACGTTAGTGATGTCCGGTTCGCGAACAATCTTTCTTTTGAACCTGTTCTTTTTAGTGAACCGAATCAGTTCACCAAATCGGACTGAATCGTTCTAAACGGTTCGCGTCTCCAGTCAGCGCTGATCCATAATTTACTAAAGTTACTAACTTTTTGACATGAGTGACAGTCCCTCCGACTAGAAATAGACTAATAACCTGAAGTATATGCTGTAACTACAACAGTTCAGACATGCTGAGAACGGATGTGAAGTGAACTCAGGTCCATCCGTCTCTCTGGCAGCAGCTCGTGCCTGCTCGTGTCTCGTAGACCAAGTTAAACCACGCCCCCTCCGCTCATTTAAAATACAAAGATGTCAGCCAATCACAACAGTGGGCGTTTTTACTGAAGTCTCACAGCAGACACGCCTCTTGAAGCAGGGCATTCAGCCACAGGGCAAACAGCAGTATTGAAAAAATGCCTTTTATTTCTAAATTATGACATTTTATGATGTAAAAGTCATACTAACAATATAATTACACCTCAGGAAACATTATAAAATAATAGAAAAATGCCATGCCATGGGACCTTTAAAGTTTCCCTTTTGATTGAAACTCTTTCCACACTGAGGGCAGGTGAACGGCTTCTCTCCAGTGTGAGTTCTTAAGTGTCTATTAAAGTTTTCATTTATGTCTGAAACTCTTTCCACACCATCTGCAGGTGTAAGGCTTCTTTCCAGAGTGAATTCTTATGTGGACTTTAAGGATTCTTTAGTGATTGAAACTCTTTCCACACTGTTGGCAGGTGAAATAAGTTTCTGTCTTTTGAGATTTTTCTTGTGAGGAAGTCTTTTCAGCCTGTGAGCAACTAAAAGATGTTTCTTCAGTTATGAAATCATGTTTCTCATATTCTTTCTCTTCCTTTCCATTCAGATCTTGACTCTCCTCTTTCATTAACATCAGGTCTAAGGAAAAAAAGACAAATACATTTTTACCTTCATGTTTTAACTTTTATGTTTTGATGATTTTTAATTTCATATGAATATTCATTTAAATGAATGTTTTATGCCTTCATTTGATTGCCAGAAAAATTAAAATACACAACAACATTTCTGATAAAAAATACACAGCACACTTTCTGAAGAAGAAGAAGAAAAAAAAAATGGAAATGGATCCTTCAGATGAGACGTTAAACCGAGGTCTTGACTCTCTGTGGTCATTAAAAATCCCAGGATGTCCTTCGGTAAAAGAGTAGGGTTGTAACCCCGGCATCCAGGCCAAATTTACCCATTGGCCTCTGTAGTGGAAAATTTAAATTATGACCATGAGATTCAAGTTTATATTAAATGATTGATTAAATTGTATACATTCATACAGAAACAGCGTATTTAGGTAAAAGTAACATTAATCAGGGGAAAGGTTACAGGGCAACCTTTTAGGAGATGAGCACAGATGGTACCTATGTCAAAGCATGTTTATGTTTGTGAGAGTTAAAAGGCATTAATCTTAACAATTGACCCGGAAAGGAAAAGATGGTTCAGACGTAGAGAATTGATAGGATTCGAGCAAGGGGGTTCGAATCACGGCCATATATGAAGGATTACGGGAGGAGTCGTAAATTGTTTAGGAAATGTGGGCATAAGCAGGACCATGTTGTGTCTCCAATTCTCCAATACAGCTGACATTCTGTATGTCTGTTGACTGTGGCTCTTTCCTTGCAAGGGAATAAAAATCTTTATAAAGGCAATTTGGAGAAGTTTTGTCTCTTATTCAGAATTAACTGATTGAATTTGAATTTTGCCGTCACACCTCTGTCCATCATGGCCTCCTAATCATCCCCATTTACCGATTGGCTTCATCACTGTCTCCTCTTCACCAATCAGCTGGTGTGTGGTGGGTATTCTGGCTCAATATGGCGTCTCATCATCCAGGTGGTGCTACACATTGGTGGTGGTTGAGGAAAGTCCCCCCTTTTTTATGTAAAGCACTTTGAGCATTTTATTATTATTAAAATCACTGATAGTAAAATAATTTTTAATTCAACACAGTTTTTCATGGCATTGAACATGTAATTAAAAAAATAAAAATAATAATACATACATTTTTGTTAATTATTTTTTTTATGATTTAAAATAATTACACATTATAATAATTAAAGTGTTCAAAAAAGTTTGGATTCATTGACCGGATACTGTGTTTGCATGTGGACGAAGGAACAAACCGCAATGAAAAATCTGCAGTTTTGAAAATACCTGTGTTCATGTGGACAGGGCCTTTATCAAAGACCTTCTGCATCAACCCAGTTCTCTCGCTCATCAATACAACTTCAGCAAAGATCAACTGAAGCTCAAGAACTAGTATTAGGACACTCAACACTTGAGACATGCCAGTAACAAACTTTGTCTTATTATTTGATGCATTAAGTATCTCCAACCTCTTTTTACATGTTAGAACAAAGAAACTGATGTTTTCTTCAGTCTGTTGGTTTGCTGAATATCAAATACTGTCATAACTTCATGATTTTATCCTTTACTCTGCTTCAGTCTAAACCTCCTTTCTACACCAAACTTAAACTGTATGCTTGTGCATTTATGTTACATCAGTTTGAGTGATTTGTGTAGTTAATAAACCCTTTGTTTCTATCACACTTTAGGTTGTTCATTGGTTTGCACCTAAATGAGTCCCTGATCATGCTGATCACAGCTACAGGCTCGTACAAAGTATTCGATAAGTATTTGGAGTTTATTCTTCTTTTAGTCTATGGCAAAGAGAGTATTATCCTACTGTAGATAATATAGACCAGTGGTCTCAAACTCAGCTCACTGTCCTGCAGAGTTTGGCTCCAAAAATAATTAAATACACCTGATCCAGCTAATCAAAGTATTCGGGGTTACTAGGAACTTACAGGTGAGTTAAAGCGGGTTGGAGTTAAACTCAGCAGGACAGGACAGTGGCCCTCCAGGAGCTGAGTTTGAGACCAAAGCTATCGACGTTCTCACTAACCTAAACTGGACGAGTGTTTTGGCGAGATGTCTAAAGCCCTATTCGCACGGGATTAGTATTATCTGGGGACCTCTGGTGATTTGTAATAATTGCAGAGAATGTCTGTGATCTTAATCCCGTGCGAATCGGCCATGTCTGTAATTTGTAAAGTAAAAATTCCCCCGCAAATTACCTACCATATTTCGCCAAACACAGAGGTCCTGTGATAATATTAGTCCAGTGTGAATCGGCATCTCTGTGATTTGGCCGGGATTAGGCGGATTGTATATAATTTTTGCAAGGTTTTTGTGTCCTGTGCGCATTTTTATCTTTCACAAAGAATGGCGCTATAGGCTGCATATAATGCGCACCGTTATGAATTCCCATGCGGATTATACTTTCACTTTAGAATGAGCAATTTGGGAGTAAATTGCTTGAATGGTGTGTTTAATATTATTCTTAATGAAAAACACAAAAACAGAAAATTACAATGACAAACTCGCTTTTTCCCCTCTGGCTCTCAGCGAAGGTGGTCGCATTCTCTCCTCTCTCCTCTCGTCTTCCTCCTCCCTCCTCTCCTGCTTGCTTCTCTCGTCTCGTCTAGTCTACTGTCTTAAACTTGAGAGACTCTCCACGCACTGCTCTCGAACTAAAATTATGGATTTGATCAACTGGTCTCTCAACGCAATTGACACCATCTTCTCGACGAGAAGCTTGGGTTCGGGGGAACCTGACTGCCCTGCCGGAACGTTTGCTGCTGGCTACACGATGGACGCGTGGGAGAGGTGGCATGTTGTGTGTCTAGCGGCACTTTCCGTAGAGGACATTGAAGACATCTACCTATTCGGTTTCATGGTAACGGGGTTTCTGCTGATTGGATCAGGCATTGCCCTGGGATATCGAAGAATTCAGGAAGCGGTGACAGCTGTTCAAAGCTCCACAAGGCTGCCCGTCATGATTGAAGCAGTGGGCAGAGCGGTCATCTCTCAAACTGGGACTACTAACCGCAACATGGATAACATAATGGAGTTGCAACGCAAGATGGATATCATCACGGAAAAGCTCACTGCTCTGCAAAATGGTTTCAGAGACCAGAACGAACTAAGAGAGTAATCATAAATTGTGGCTACTCGCTCCCAGACCAAACAAATTCCAATCTTATCTGCTTTCGGCTCCCTCAACCAGCACGGTCTTGGCCAAGGCCGCTGCTGAGACAATAACTCCCCCAGAAGAGCACTGCAGGAAGACGCTCTTGCACTCATCCCCCAACCACCTGCTGACTCGGACTAGGATCTGATCAAGGTTGTCTCCACAGCAACTTGCGGACTGGAGCACCGAGATTACGGTGCCAGGCATGACTCTCCAGGCCTACACAAACATGCACATGAACTTTACAGACACACACACACTTATGCACACACCCATCTCTCAACTTCGCCGCTTTGTACCCCCAGTCTGACAAGCGGGTCTGTGACCAGCGCCTGAAATGGCTGCAGGACCGGGACGCCTGGCTGTGCTGGGACACCTCAACCCCCCACTCCTCTCCCCTGTTGCAAGTCGTGTTTCATGTTGTAATGTGTGCTCATGTTGCTGAGATGTTTTTTTACTGTTCTCAAACTGTGCTCCCGTAGGAGCATAGTCTGGGGGTTGCTTTTTTTTTCATCTCCTCACCCCTCCCTACCTATCCTCATGTTATGCTGTATTTTCTGTCCAACTCAAGAAGGCGCCGCGCGATGGCGACTCGGTGTTACTCGCACAACACCAAAACACATTTCACTGCCAGCTGTATATTGTATATAACTGTGTATGTGACAAATAAAACTCTCTTGAATCTTAAATGGGCGCTTTTACATTTAGCTTTGAAACTGAATCTTCCGCCGTATATTGTTATTATATTACTCAATTAAGTTTTTAATTGTAGCGTCTGTTCTCTAACTGAACTAAATTATTTTTATTACTATAAAACATTCCAAATGATATCGATACGACTGATTATAATTTCATACATCTATAACGAAAAAACAGTCTTGACATCATATCCGGGAGATAGTCAGTAAATTCGAGTAAAATCACAGGCTTGCTTATCCCGTGCGAATGCGCCACGCAAAATTCAGATGTGGGGGAGTAATTTCTAAATCACACGAGGTCCCCAGATAATACTAATCCCGTGCGAATAGGGCTTTAGACAGACTCCATCAGGAATCCCTCAAATCATTTACTTGATCCAAATATTTTTACTAGGGCTGTCAATAGATTAAAAGTGTTAAACAAGATTAATTGCATACCTATTGTCAAATTAAGCACACATTTATCCTGTTTAACATGTTTATTTTGTCATCAAAAAGTAGGTGATGCACACAAAACTGTATTTTTTCCAGCTTTTTTCAAGGTAAATTTAGACTCCAAAAGGACAACAAATGATATACTTCATATAATTCATCATTTATTCACACCATAATAAAACTTCAGAATTCACTGTACAGTGTGTGTACAGTACAAGAGCTTTTTAAAATGTTAAACACATCAAGTTGCGATAGGGAGCAACACCACACGGAGATGCCAAAAAACCCTAAACCAACCACCTTGAATGACTGCAGAGGCCTACTACTGTACACGGATACATTCAGAATTACTAAACACAGCAACATACACATGACAGATAAAACAAGGACCGAATGAGACATTCATATTGTAACATATTCATGAGGTTAATTGGGCATTTCCAGATGTCAAATATCTGGAGAAGCCTAGTAGTTAATGTTAATTATTGTTTTCTGAAGAAACAGAATAGGGATGTCAATGCCAACCCAGCTCAAATTATTTTATTTATATTAAATCAAATCTCATCAATTCATTTCTAAAGTTTTGACTGGTACTGCATAATTCCAAATCAAATGTCTACGTAGATAAATGTGAACTTTATTAGTCAGTCAGAGAGCAGCTTTCAAACAGCAGGGAAGACAACAACCGTGTGAGTACTGTATCATTTCTCATTTGTTTTGTAGCTCATTTGCTGGTAGAAAGTTTGTCTGTTTAGTGTATTCATTGACGTGCTGTTATAGTCTCGCACGGTCTGGGGAGTTCTCGTTAGACATGCCAGTAAACAAAGTTTCGGTGGGGCGTGGCCAGCTGTATTCAATAACGACATTTAGAGTGTGTATAAATAGAGTGGTAATCTGCGGCAGCCCTCAAGTGAAGCCCTCATCTCCACTCGAGCAAGGACACCGAAAGGTGAAAAGCTTTCCTTCTACTTTGTCCACTTTTGTGTTTAGCTTGTTTTCATCTGTTTATTTCTCTGAAACATTTTTACTATGTGCTTTCAAATCTCTACTATTACTAAAAAAAAACGTAAATCACGCTCTGTATATTACAGAGGACGTAATCCTAATAATCTGCGTAGTGTATTTCCTCTGCTATATTAATGTCCAATCCAATTAGTCTCTGGAATTGCCAGTTTGCTGTAAACAAAACAGACTTTATTTAATCTATCTCCACTCATTCACATCTCAGTCTCATGGCCCTAACTGAAACCTGGATCAAACCAGAAGACACTGCCACTCCAGCGTCCCTTTCAACTAATTTCACCCGATTCGCCCAAAATTCGCCCGATTGGGAGGGGTGGAGGTACTGGTTTGCTCATCTCAAATGATTGGAAATTTTAGCCCATTCCATCTGGCAACTGATCATTTGAATCGCACTCAATCACTATCACTCACCCTGCTAAAATCCATTTCGTAGTTGTTTATCGCCCTCCAGGTCAACTGTGTAACTTCTTGGAGGAATTGGATATGTTACTCTCTCACTTCCCTGAGGATGGCACTCCTCTGGTACTGCTCAGTGACTTCAACATTCACCTTGATAAACCTCAGGCTGCAGACTTCACCACTCTATTGACCTCATTTGACCTTAGGCGAGTATCTACTACAGCTACTCACAAATCAGGTAACCATCTGGGCCTTATCGACACACGCTACTGCTCCAGAGACGACACTTAGTTACTCCATTGCACACCTCAGACCACTTTCTCATTACTCTTAACCTCCTACTGACTCCCGACACAACACACACTCCTCCGCAGATCACGTTTCGGCGTAATCTATGCTTGCTCTCTCCCTCTCATCTATCCTCTATGGTTTCATCCTCACTCCCTCCACCTGCTCAGTTCTCAGCACTGGACACTAACAGTGCTACTGACACTCTTTGCTCCACTCTAACATCTTGCTTAGACAACTTCTGTCCCGTTTCATCCAGGCCAGCCCGCACCATCCCCTCTGCCCCCTGACAGTCTGATGTTCTCCGCGAACATTGCTCTGGACTCCGGGCGGCAGAGAGGAAGTAGCGCAAAACTAAAAACGCTACTGATCTAACCCTGTATCAGTCTCTTCTCGCTTCTTTCTCTGCTAATGTCTCCACTGCTAAAACTACATACTTCCACAACAAAATCAACAACTGCTCTGACTCTCGTGCACTTTTCAAAACATTCTTTTCGCTCCTTTGTCCTCCTCCTCCTCCTTCATCAGCTTTTACAGCTGACAGTTTGGCATCTTTCTTCACAAACAAAACCTCCTCCATCAGCAGCCAATTCTCCACACCACAATCTGACACACATATCTCAACAACCATCACACACACACTCCCCCTCCTTCTCTCTGCTCTCCGAGGCAGAAGTCTCCAAACTCATCCTTTCCAATCACCCTACTACCTGTCCGCTTGATCCTATATCCTGATCCTTCAACCTGTACATGCTCCCACTGAGCCAAATAATGAAAAATAACAAAATGGCTTACCACAGCTATGCTGACGACACCCAGATCTACTTAGCCCTATCACCTAATGACTACAGCCCCATTGACTCTCTATGTAAATGCATTGAAGAAGTTAACAGTTGGATGTGCCAAAACTTTCTTCAGTTAAACAAAGACAAAACTGAAATCACTACATTTGGAAACAAAGATGAAATTCTCAAGGTGAACGCATATCTTGAGGCTAAAGGTCTAAAATCAAAAGATCAAGTCAGGAATCTTGGTGTGATTTTGGAGTCAGACCTGAGTTTCAGTCGTCATGTCAAAGCAATAACTAAATCAGCTTACTATCATCTCAAAAATATTGCAAGAATTAGATGCTTTGTTTCCAGGCAAGACTTAGAGAAACTCGTTCATGCTTTTATCACCAGCAGGGTGGACTATTGTAATGGTCTTCTCACCGGCCTTCCCAAAAAGACCATTAGACAGCTGCAGCTCATACAGAACGCTGCTGCCAGGATCCTGAGCAGAACCAGAAAATATGACCATATCACACCAGTTCTCAGGTCTTTACACTGGCTTCCAGTTACATTTAGGATCAATTTTAAAGTACTATTACTTGTATACAAGTCACTCAATGACCTAGGACCTCAATACATTGCAGACATGCTGATTAAATACAAACCCAACAGATCACTCAGATCATCAGGATCAAGTAAATTAGAAATACCAAGGGTTCACTCAAAGCAAGGAGAGTCTGCTTTTAGCTATTATGCCAGCCGTAGCTGGAACCAGCTTCCTGAACAGATCAGATGTGCTCCGACAGTAGCCACTTTCAGATCCAGACTCAAAACATATCTGTTCAGCTGTGCATTTAGTGAATGAGCTGTGCTAGTGTACGTCCGACTGATTGCACCTTATCCTGTGCTTTTACTGTGTTAATTTTACTTTTTATTTTATGAATATTTTAACTTTATTTCTGTTTTAATTATACTTTTTATTCATTTATTTTTTATTTTGTTAAGGCTGACTGGGTGGAAGAGGTTGAGAGACGGGGGAGCGATAAATCGAAATCCCTCCGGTGCGAGGATGATCCGTTTAGATCCGCTCTGACGGATATAGATCTGTATAGCCTTGGTAGTACGAGGAAGGACCGTGTAGATCCGCTCTGACGGTCGAACAAAGTAGAGATAGCCCCGGTGTTCCTGTCCGGGAAGATTTGTCTGTAAGGGTAATGTTTAAATGCACAGTTACCTGACAAATATTTTTTGAGTACTCCCTCCGGTGCGAGGAAGACCCGTTTAGATCTGCTCTGACGGGTAAAACATCTAGAGAACGCCCTCAAGTTAGGCCAAGAAGATTTGTCTGTAAGGGTTCTGTCTAAACGCACAGTTACCTGACAAATATTTTTAAAGTAAACCTGACTCTCCATTTTCTTCCACCCCAGATAGGGGATTTCATCTTTATTTTATATTTTCTTTTAATTCCTATTATAACTGTTATACTATGTATATTTTTATTTTATTCACTTATGAATATTTTAACTTCATTTCTGTGTAAAGCACTTTGAATTGCCCCTGTGTATGAAATGTGCTATACAAATAAACTTGCCTTGCCTTGCCTTGCCTATCCCCACACACCTCCTTCAGGCCATTTCTTCTTCTGTTACTCCTGCACTCACTCACATTATCAACACCTCTCTTTACAACGGGACCTTCCCCACAGCATTTAAAGGGTAACTAAACCCTAAACCAACTTTTTTTAGTTAATGATCTGTAATACTGGGGCTTTATTAATGATGTTCATTGATTCGAGTAAATGTTTTGACATTTGAGTATAAAGTGTTTTAATTCTATAAAATATGGTGTAAAACTGCCAAAGTGCTGCCCTCTTAGGGTTGAACGGTGGCTACTGCAGTTGAATTTTCCTATTGGACGTTGTGGTACATCGTGACGTAGGATGGTACCTCCAACGGCTCACTATCCGCGCCCCTGGCACGAGCTCACCACGCCCTCAGAAATGTTTCCCCCAATCACATGATGAGAACGGCTTTACTCCAGTATGAACTGTCATATTACATGAAGTGGAAACATTATGAATGAAACTCACTTGACACATGCTTTAACATTGTATTAAAGAAAATACGGTTAAATAATGAAGTTGTCAGTACAAGTCAGGCTTTTCTTGCGATTTTATTGCCGCCCGTCATGTGTACAGATAATTTTCATACATGAGACGCGCTTTCAAACCCTGACACGCAAGTGGTTGCCGCGGACGCAGATAGATTAGGTCGGTTCTCTTGCGCGGCTGCTTCACTAGCATCGGGAGTTAACGCAGTTTGAGCAGCGGCTCGCATTGATAAGGCTCCGGGTTTATGTCTACAGACAATCCACCCTCCTCCACTTCAGGTGAAGGTAGGAGAAATGACCGCTCTGTTGCAAAGCTGGCGTCACTCCAGTCATTCTCCATCTTTGCGACTCGCGAGTCTGACAGCTGTCAATCAACCCGTCCCTGCGGGTCTCGGGTGCACGCCTTCCGCTCAGCCCCGCCCTCGGTTCGTCCCCTCTGTGTCCGCCGGGCTCTGCCCACTTTTCCAGCATTTTTTGAAAATTGCCAGTGGGTGGAGTTAAGCTCTGAGCAGGGGTTTAGTTACCCTTTAAGCAGGCTCGGGTAACCCCACTGCTTAAGAAACCCTCTCTGAACCCAGCATTTTTCTGCCTTTCATTGCAAAGACACTTAAGCGAGTTGTGTTCAACAAGCTATCTATGTTTCTTGAACAGAACAACCTCCTGGACAACAACCAATCCGGCTTCAAAAGCGGCCACTCAACTGAGACTGCCCTGCTCTCGGTTACGGAGGCACTGAGACAGGCAAGAGCAGTTTCCAAATCCACAGTACTTATCTTACTGGATTTGTCTGCTACTTTTGACACAGTTAACCACCAGATCCTCCTGTCAACTCTCATGAAGATGGGCATCTCAGGAACTGCTCTCCAGTGGTTCAAGTCTTATCTCTCAGGTAGGTCCTTCAGGGTGTCATGGAGAGGTGAAGTGTCTAAGTCACATCATCTAGCTACTGGAGTTCCACAGGGCTCAGTGCTTGGACCACTTCTCTTCTCCATCTACATGTCATCACTGGGATCTTTCATTCAGAAACATGGCTTTTCCTACCACTGCTATGCCACTCAACTCTACTTCTCATTTGAACCAGATGATCCCACGGTTGGGGTTCGTATCACTGCCTGCCTGACAGACATTTCTGCCTGGATGAAGGAACATCACCTGCAACTCAATCTTGCAAAGACAGAATTGCTTGTGGTCTCAGCCAACCCAGCACTTCAACACAATCTCTCCATTCAGCTAGGATCATCAACTATTACTCCGTCCAGGACAGCCAGGATTGATGATCAGCTAAAATTCACTGACCACATTACTGCAACAACCCGTTCCTGCAGATTTGCGTTATACAACATTAGGAAGATTAGACCCTTCCTATCAGAGCAGGCCACACAACTCCTGGTCCAAGCTCTTGTTCTCTCCAGACTGGACAACTGTAAGGCTCTTCTAGCGGGCCTTCCGGCATGCACTATCAAACCCTTGCAACTGATCCAGAATGCAGCGACGAGGGTGGTCTTTAACGAGCCGAAGAGAGCGCACGTCACGCCTCTCTTCATCAGTCTGCACTGGCTGCCAATAGCCGCTCAAATCAAATTCAAGGCACTGGTGCTCGCCTACAAAGCAACCACTGGCTCTGCACCAATATACCTAAACTCACTGCTGTCTGTCTAATTTATAAAAAAAAAAAAAAAAAAAAAAAAAAACTAAGTGCTGTCCTGTGTGTTCTGTGCTAGATTAACTGGTTACAGCACTTGTTACAGCACTTGAAAATTGTTGCCCTTGACTGTTTTAGTTGCTTCTATTGCTCTCATTTGTAAGTCGCTTTGGATAAAAGCGTCTGCTAAATGACTAAATGTAAATGTAAATGAAAGATCTACAGATGCAGTTCCAACAGCGGAGGAGACCCTGATCCTACAAAGAAATGGACTTGGCAGGAAAGTTATAAAATTTCCAGGGAATGGTTCTATGGCAGATGTAAAAGTTAATATTGAGGATGCTTTTACAGTCCTCCATGGTGTCGGTGGGTTTAAGATAATGAGGTGCTGCAGAAGCCAGCGATGAGAAGTCATCACATCATAGCAAGCAGATCATCACCCCAGACAAGGACGCCCATTGACTCATATCTGCTCCTTTACCCTCCATTAAGTGGACTTTTCCCAGAAACTACTGGGTCTTATTAGGACGGAGAACCTTCTTTCCACCTCATCATTAGCTGTGTTTCCACTGCCAGGTCAAAAGCAGGCGTGCTAGTTCTGGGGCTTGATCGAAACACATTTAAAGTCATTTGAACTCAAAACTCAGACAGCAGCGAGGGTTTGAAATAACTTCTGACCGATTCTAAGACAGAAATATATTTTATGTGGTGCAAAACTTTCACAATTGACCACATCATCCTCGTTATGCATGTTGTCTTACTCCAAGCTGTATAGGCTGGAAAGCCTACTACCAATTAAGCATATTAGGTGATGTGCATCTCTGTAATGAGAAGGGGTGTGGTCTAATGACATCAACACCCTATATCAGGTGTGCATAATTATTAGGCAACTTCCTTTCCTTTGGCAAAATGGGTCAAAAGAAGGACTTGACAGGCTCAGAAAAGTCAAAAATAGTGAGATATATTGCAGAGGGATGCAGCAGTCTTAAAATAGCCAAGCTTCTGAAGCGTGATCATCGAACAATCAAGCGTTTCATTCAAAATAGTCAACAGGGTCGCAAGAAGCGTGTGGAAAAACCAAGGCGCAAAATAACTGCCCGTGAACTGAGAAAAGTCAAGCGTGCAGCTGCCAAGATGCCACTTGCCACCAGTTTGGCCATATTTCAGAGCTGCAACATCACTGGAGTGCCCAAAAGCACAAGGTGTGCAATACTCAGAGACATGGCCAAGGTAAGAAAGGCAGAAAGTCGACCACCACTGAACAAGACACACAAGCTGAAACGTCAAGACTGGGCCAAGAAATATCTCAAGACTGATTTTTCTAAGGTTTTATGGACTGATGAAATGAGAGTGAGTCTTGATGGGCCAGATGGATGGGCCCGTGGCTGGATTGGTAAAGAGCAGAGAGCTCCAGTCCGACTCAGACGCCAGCAAGGTGGAGGTGGAGTACTGGTTTGGGCTGGTATCATCAAAGATGAGCTTGTGGGGCCTTTTCGGGTTGAGGATGGAGTCAAGCTCAACTCCCAGTCCTACTGCCAGTTTCTGGAAGACACCTTCTTCAAGCAGTGGTACAGGAAGAAGTCTGCATCCTTCAAGAAAAACATGATTTTCATGCAGGACAATGCTCCATCACACGCGTCCAAGTACTCCACAGCGTGGCTGGCAAGAAAGGGTATAAAAGAAGAAAATCTAATGATATGGCCTCCTTGTTCACCTGATCTGAACCCCATTGAGAACCTGTGGTCCATCATCAAATGTGCGATTTACAAGGAGGGAAAACAGTACACCTCTCTGAACAGTGTCTGGGAGGCTGTGGTTGCTGCTGCACGCAATGTTGATGGTGAACAGATCAAAACACTGACAGAATCCATGGATGGCAGGCTTTTGAGTGTCCTTGCAAAGAAAGGTGGCTATATTGGTCACTGATTTGTTTTTGTTTGGTTTTTGAATGTCAGAAATGTATATTTGTGAATGTTGAGATGTTATATTGGTTTCACTGGTAAAAATAAATAACTGAAATGGGTATAAATTTGTTTTTTGTTAAGTTGCCTAATAATTATGCACAGTAATAGTCACCTGCACACACAGATATCCCCCTAAAATAGCTAAAACTAAAAACTACTTCCAAAAATATTCAGCTTTGATATTAATGAGTTTTTTGTGTTCATTGAGAACATGGTTGTTGTTTAATTATTTAATTATTAATGTTGTAAAATTAATCCTCAAAAATACAACTTGCCTAATAATTCTGCACTCCCTGTATTTGGTTAAATATTTGATGTCAATACACCTCGTCTGTTTATACCGGACTGCCTGATATGCATATTTAGTTGTGCCTAAGTCAAAATATAGCCTCCTACTTCACAACTCCTGTTTTTCATTTGAGAGCTCCCTCTGTTTCTCTGGCTGAAATGATAACACTATACTGGGACTGGAGAGAGCGCTCAAAGCTCCTCAGATGGTTTAAAAATTACAGAAATGATCATTCATTCTTAGGAAATGTGAAGTAAACATATGATAATGTTTTAATGTACATGCTTTTGGACTAAAGCCCCAGAGTTTTGTGCTATTCTGTGACTACAAATAAACAGAAAAAGACATGACTGAATAAGTACGTTTCCTCCCTCTTTTGTGAAATAATGGTAAAATCACTATTTCTGTATGATTACTGTGCAATCCTGATACGAATGAATTATTTTTATTGTAAAATTGTTGTAAAACTGATGCTTGGGTTTTAAATCTTTAAGTAAGGCAAACATTTATCATGTTCATTTTGCAATGGTTCTAGTTTCCAGTCTGTTAACACTGTTGGTGAAATGATGGGGATGTGTGATGTTGTTTCATATAGAAGAGTTAAGGGAGGGTTTAGTAAAGTACTGGAAACACAGCGTGATTTTGAGCTCAACGCTACAGGACAGAGGCTTTTAGCCCCGCCCGGCCCGTTCAAGGCCCTGGCTTGCACTGGACCGACTGTGGATAACCTCCACGTCTCTGTATCTTTAGAATCAAAAAGACTTTTTGTTATACTATTTTTTGTTTATTATTTTGTGCAGGCCTTTTATGTATTTTAGTTTATACATATTTATACTTCTGTTGACATGTAAAATTGTAATTAGTTCATTCTTCATTCTTCTTTATTCCCCTCACAGTCACTTGACATTATTTGGGAATTCAGGCCTCTAAGGTGATTTAGTACTGTAAAATTAATCAGCACATTATACAGTCTCTCAAACATGTTGACACACTGATGACATATAAAAACAGTTCTCTCATGAATACTCATGTGGAACTCAAGGGCTATTTTATACCTAAAACTTTTCCCACAGTGTCCATATGTAAACGGCTTCTATCCAGTGTGAACTCTCATGTGGTCTTCAAAGTGTTTTTGATTGAAACTCTTCCCACACTGAGGGCATGTGTAGAGTTACTCCCCAGAGTGAACTCTCATGTGGACTTTAAGGTTTTCATGTCGATCAAAACACACTCCACACTGTTGGCAGGTGTAAGGCTTCTCTCCAGTGTGAAGTCTCATGTGTCTGTTAAAGCTTCCTTTAAGAGTGAAACTCTTTCCACACTGTTGACAGGTGTAAGGCTTTTCTCCAGTGTGAAGTCTCATGTGTCTGTTAAAGCTTCCTTTAAGAGTGAAACTCTTTCCACACTGTTGGCAGGTGTAAGGCTTCTCTCCAGTGTGAATTCTCATATGGACGTCAAGGCTTCCTTTTTCGGCAAAACTCTTTCCACACTGTTGGCAGGTGTAAGGTTTCTCTCCATTATGAACTCTCATGTGCTTGTTAAGGCTTCCTTTTACAGCAAAACTCTTTCCACACTGTTGGCAGGTGTAAGGCTTCTCTCCAGTGTGAATTCTCATGTGACCGTCAAGATTTCCTTTACGTCTGAAACTCTTCCCACACTGAGGGCAGGTGTAAGGCTTCTCTCCAGTGTGAATTCTCATGTGGATTTTAAGTCTTCCTTTTTCAGCAAAACTCTTTCCACACTGTTGGCAGGTGTTAGGCTTCTCTCCAGTGTGAATTCTCATGTGACCGTCAAGATTTCCTTTACATCTGAAACTCTTCCCACACTGAGGGCAGGTGTACGGCTTCTCTCCAGTGTGAATTCTCATATGGACGTTAAGGTGTCCTTTACTACTGAAACTCTTCCCACACTGTTGGCAGGTACGAGGCTTCTCCTCAGTGTGAACTCTCATGTGCTTGTTAAGGCTTCCTTTTTCAGCAAAATTCTTTCCACACTGTTGGCAGGTGTAAGGCTTCTCTCCAGTGTGAATTCTCATGTGGATTTTAAGGCTTCCTTTTTCAGCAAAACTCTTTCCACACTGTTGGCAGGTGTAAGGCTTCTCTCCAGTGTGAACTCTCATGTGTATTTTAAGGCTTACTCCTGGAGAGAAACTCTTTCCACAGTGTTGACAGGTACAAGGCTTCTCTCCATTGTGAATTCTCAAGTGCCTGTTAAAGCTTTTTTTTAGAGTAAATCCATTTCCACATTGTTGGCAGGTGAAATTACTTATAGTTCCCTTACTTTTAGACTTTTTTCGTGACAAAGTCTTTTCAGCCTGTGAGCAACTAAAAGGTTTTTCTCTTGTTATAAATTTTTTTTTCTTAAATTGATCTCCCTCTTCATTCAGTACTTCACTCTCCTCTTTCAGCACCATCAGGTCTAAGGCAAAAAAAGAAAAATGCAAATTAACAGCAATTTAATGGTACAAAGTAGGGCTGCACGATTTTGAGAAAAAACCTAATTGCGGTTTTTCTGACAAATATTGCGATTGCGGTGCGATTTTCGATTTTTGCGTTCGATACTTTTAAGTGCATAAAACCTAAAATTATGAATAAAATATGTTGTTACTTTTACGACACAGAGGGTTAAATAAACTACATACATAGTGATTGAGGTAATGAGATTGTTTGATGCTTCGTGATTATTAATTACCTGAACCTAAATACCAAGACGACATAATGGAAATTAACTTAACCACTTGGTCATTTATTTTGTTTTTAAATTTAACAATCTTAAACACTGAAAAATAGAAAATGAATTCTTATTAGATTTACAATTATAAAAACAAAATAATTCTGTAGTCCACTCTCATTTACGGAACATGAAACTGTTATATTGCAGACATTTTAAAATAAATGACAATAACAATTAAAAACAACACCTTATCCAGCCTTCTGCAAGATAAGAAAGTGCAAAATCAGAAACTGTGTCAGAGTGCTACATTAAAGGTTTTTTACTATAAAACACCAACATATTTACCATTTCTGGCTTGAGACAGGCATGCTCACATGTGACAATGTTGTCACTGGCACTGAAAATATGCTCTAATGGCATAGAATAATGAGACATACTGGGAATTACCTTGACAAATGTTAAATTTACTTTGAGAAAAAGTTAACAGTTCTAACCCATTCAACTTAAAAATTGAAAAATAAATAATACAATCTCTTATTAGACTTGGAATTAGAAAAAATAAATATAGCAGCAATACTGTAACCCACTGGCATTTAGTAAACATAAAACAGCTGCATTGCACACATTTTGAAGTAAAATAAAAAGCTAGATCAGCTTGCCTTCTGAAAGATAAAGTGCAAAATAGAAAACTGTGTAACAGTGTTACATTTTACATGTTAGAGTTCTTTTGCTAAAAACACCAACATGTCTACAATTCTGGCATGAGGCATGTGACAATGTTGTCACTGGCACCGAAAAAATGCTCTGATGGCATAGAATAACAAGACATACTGGAAATCCAAAACATCATCTCATCTTGCCCACTGCAAGACAAAGTGCAAATATGAGTGCAAATAACTCCTATCAGAGTGCTACATTTTTAGAGTTTTTTTGCTAAAAACACCAACATGTCTACCATTTCAGGCTTGAGACAGGCCCGCTCACATGTGACGATGTTTCCTGAGGCACTGAAAAGACGTTCTGAGGGTGAACTCGTTGCTGGCACACACAAATACTTTCGAGCCAGTCTGCTTAGTATTGGGAAATTCACAGTGTGAATTTTCCACCAAGCCAGGGGGTCACTTTCTCCGGTAATGACTGGAGCCATCAAATAGCTGTTAAGTTCAGCGTCGATGACAGCCTCTACCCGCACAGCAGCAGAGGGTGTCTGTTTGGTAAACAAACTGCCCAGTGTGCCCACTGAGCGCAATCCCTTCTCAGTTGCCCCTGTGTCGCTAACATGAGGCCTTTTCTCCTGTAAAACATAAAACAGCAATAATGCATAAAGGAGATGAATGTAAAATAGTGGCCATAACGAGCACTGCACTTTAATTAAAAATAGACCACAATGGGTGGGGTCTCCTGGCAAAACATAAAAACACAACAAACTACATTTCTGTCCCCGTAAAAAAGTTTTTTAAACGCAAATATTCTGCCTGTACCATTACTGGTGAGATCATGTTATATTAACATTATTCCTAAGTATCTGTGAAATAAGTGGTGTGATTTTTTTTTTTAGAATTACATATAGCTCCTTTAATTCTTTATTAAATATTTTGAATTACAATTACATGATAATACTATTACCGTTCGTGCAATCTCCTCCATCTCAACCCTCACTCGGTCTTCAATACATGTCACGTTTTCTGGACTGATGTAATCTTTTTTAAATCTTGGGTCCAGAAGAGATGCGACATCCAGCAGCTCTTGTGTCTCTGGGTCATTGTAGTTTTTCTCCAAGTATGCAATGATTTTTGACTTAATTGTTTTCGTCAAGTCAGTGTCCTCTTCTTTGGCTGCCAGAGTTGTGTTTTTCAGCAGATACAGGACGGGTTTGAGGTAGGACACGCTTACATACTCTTCACCTGAGAGGATGTCTGTAAACTCTTGAAGAGGTTTAAGGGCACTGTTGATGGATTCAAGGACTTCTATGTCCTGCCACGTGGGTACCAGGTGTCTGGTTTTCCGGTCGTCTGACAGTACCTGTGTCAGTGCTTTACTTTGCTCTAACACACGATCCACCATCCTTTGCCTTGAACCCCATCTTGTTTGGCATTCAGTGACGAGTGAGTGTTCTGGAAGTTTCAGTTCTTTCTGGACATCCATCAGTTTCGACTTCTTCTTCCAGCTGTGTGAAAAATGTCCCACTAGTTCCTTGCAGAGGCCCGTTGCTCGCTTGACCCGTGGTTCGTTTTTCACTGAATTCTCTTAAGAAAAAAACGAGAGAGAAAGCAGACCTGTAAGATTGACAGTTTAATCCCATAAATCTACATTATATAAGCAACAAAAAACAGCTATTAACAGCAACTATATAAAAAATAAATAACCACTATATAGAAAACATTTTAAGAATTTCTAACAGTAAAACTTAAGTTAATGAGTATCGCACACAAGAACAAGACTTGTGGGAGAAAAGGAGAGAATCTTACCAATAGCCAGGTGGAGCCTGTGGCCAAAACATTGCAGCCTCATCCACTTGTTGAGTTCAGCTGCTTTGATGACATTTGCTGCGTTGTCAGTAGTGATGCATGTTTGATTCTTTTCGCACAAGCCCCAACTCATCAAGATCTCCTTTATTGCGCTGGCTATATTTTCTCCTGTGTGCTCCTCGGGGAAGTACGTTGTCGTCAAACAACGGCTTTTCAGGTGAAACTCATCGTCAATAAAATGCAATGTAAGGCTTATGTATGGCTCAGTGGTCCTGCTTGACCATAAATTAGATGTTGTTGCAAAATATCCAATGCTTCGGAGTTCTGCCTCCAACTTCCCCCTACATTCCGCATACATTTGTGGGACCGCCACTTGACTGAAGTAGGTTCTGGATGGAACCACATATCGTCTGTCTAGTGTATGAACGAGATTTTGAAAGCCTTCCCCTGAGACTGTATTCAGGGGAATCATTTCTTTTGCGATATAACGCGTTATAGCCGTCGTGATTTCAATGTGCCTTCTTGAGGACTTTTCATATGGCGTAACAGAAGCGAATGCAGTTTTAATGCTTGGTTGCTTACTTTTTCCATGGCTAGTCGTGGCTTCGTCTTCATCCACACTTTTTGTGCATGCATCATATTGCTGTCGGTGGTGATTTTTAAGATGCTGGTATAGATTGGTAGTGTTTCCTCTGGATCTGGCCACGGCACGTCGACATATTTTACATTTAGCACTCTTTTGCTCCACGTCGTTCTTCGCGAATCCAAAATAAGTCCAAACAGCTGAAGTACCACCCTTCTTGTTAACCAAGTGCTCCGCTTCCTCTCCCGTCACCGAAGAAGTGCCTTCGGCCATTTCTGCGCAGTTACAAACTTTTTCTATTGGCACAATTCGAGGTACACGTCACGACACGTTGTGTGTTCGCTGCTTTGCTGCTGACAGAAAGACCGCCCGCCGCGCCCGGTGCATTGCATCATACAACCTTGTTTCCATTGCCATTTCTAATTGGCCAGCAAGCCAGGAACGCGAGAATCGACCATTTTGATTGGCTAATAGGTTTGTCACTCAAATGTCAGAGGCGGGGGAAAAAACCTCAGACTCCTGAGGTTAGGTTATTGCGGGAGTTAAAACCTCAATATCGATGCGATAAAGGTTAATCGTGCAGCCCTAGTACAAAGCAACAAACATTTAGACATGTAAAGTATCAAAACCAACATACAACTAGATCCTATTTCCACGGGCATCACACCAGGGGGTGGGTGGTGGTGTGGGGTTGGGGGGATAGCACACACGTTTTCTAAAGCTGATCATGAAATTACTGACACAATCTAACACATTTGTTTTCTTAGAGTCCTCAATGCCTAACATTCTCTCTTTCAGTGGTCCTCTCACAGTATGGCCAAAGACCAGCTCTGTTGGGCTGAACTTGAGAGACTCCTGAACAGTTTCACACAGATTGAGAATAAAAGCAAAGGAACTCCTTCGTCCCACTCAGACCATGTCTCGATGCAGTATTTCCTAAGCATTGTTTTTAAGGTCTGATGGAACCTTTCCAATGACCCCTGGCTCTCTGGGTGATAAGGTTGTGCACATAATCGTCAATAAAAACTGGTTACCAAATAGTGGCATGGATTAACAATGATAATGAAACAAAATGGGTTAACATGGAACAGTGCTCTGAACCATTGTCAACACTAGCCTTTATGACACTGTAACGGATGGGCATGATAAAAATGCTCTAGGCACCATAAAAAATTTCCCCCTTTCCCTTTGGTCAAACTTGATCACTGGCCCGGCCCAAAGAGTCGCAAACCACCTCTCTTCAAATGCCCTTATGACCTCTGCTCTCCTGAACGACCTTAGCAGAGATGATGCCTGGAACCCTCAAAGGCAGCACAGGAGACCAGACGCCAGCCATTTGGTCAAAGACTAGAGACAAACTTCCAATACACAAGGACATTGACTCCATTTTTACTCACAATCAATCTATCCCAACTGTATCGTGTCCTTTTATATTAGCCTAGTTATGATTCTTTAGTAATGTTATTGCAACTTCTAATGCTGATATCCAAAGATGATATGTCATTGATTTAATGTCTTCAAATCCCCATCTTGCTTGGTATCAAAAGAAACCTTTAATTTCAGAATTTATGGTGTATAGTATTTTTTGATTAAAATGCATCATAATATTTCTGCCATACCTTTGTGTAAAAACTGCGCAAATTCTCCATGCCACCATAAACATGCAGATAGGGATAAGATAGAACAAGACTTTTTGCTGGTCATCTTTGATTGATCACCTCACCAAATGTGTGTGAACTGATAGGGCCTTTAACCCTCTAGACGCCACGGTCGAGTTTACTCGATAAGATGCGGCACTGAATAAAACGGCCGATTTTGTCAAATAGGGTGTCAAATTTTGTTCGACCTCCCCTCCACTAGATGGCAGACATGTCATACTTCATCCCTGACTCAAAAAAACGTCATGCTTCTATACAAAATCTTAGAGCAAGAGCGCATTGAATCAGTGCAAACAAAAGTGGAGCTAGTGTGTGAGTGAGCCATTTTATCAGAGCAAAATTGTCAATGTCAGCGAGTATTTGCATTAGATTATTATTATTATTATTATTATTTTCTAATGGCATCAATAAAGCTTACCCGCAATTAAGTGTTGGGTCTTCTATTCGCAGACCCTTAGCCTGACAAGCCAGACCCACATCAAGATGTTGGGTCTGGAAACTCACCATTGACAGGAATCCGAGGGGCGGGATAAACGGTTGTCTTTCAAATTCCCTCTGCACGCAATTGGATAGCACCATGTGTGCCACAACCAACCAGAGCGAAGAAGGTGACGCGGAGCTAACGTTAGTTGATAGACTTTCTCTGTATCCGGTTGGCAAAACTTCGAACATACCTTCTTTTCTTAAGAATGACTTCAATGCCGTTCTTTGTTCTTTTCTCAAAGAAAAGCTTAACTCCAAGTCTTCCAGAGTCGCGGCCAAAGCCGATTCAAAAGACCACTGTTCGTCAGCTTTGTTTACGAGTAGCACGCAGAACCTCCGCAACTCTGGCGTGACGTGCCGTCATTATGTTAATCCCGCCCACCGACTCTACACACGCTGTGATTGGCCTGACCAGAGTTTGGTTTTTCCAGCTCTCAGGTCTACCGAGAGTTGCTAGACTAGACTCGCGGCAAAATAAATGTTCTGCCACTAGGGTGAGCTAATGCTGTTGTCAAGGAATGGTTAGTTCACTGTTTGGAAATTGTTTTGATGTATCAAAATAAAAGTAAAAAAAAAAACACGCCAACGCAAATAAAGTACCAATGCAATCCACTATCTCATGCTCAAAAGGTTCACCCATGACTGAACTGGGATTATAGGGGCTGGTAGATTCACCTGGTTTGGTTTCCCAGCATACTGGCAATCATGACAAGTCATGCAATACTGTACCACATCACACTTCAAACCGTACCAAACAAATGCTGTAGAAACATGGTTGTACGTTCTCGTCTCCCCCTAAATTTCCTGACAGCAAATGATCACTCGCCAATGAAAAATGTAAGGAGGCACAACCTGATAAACAACATTCTACTCATCCTCAATAGTATTACTTTTATGCCACTTCCACATCAGTAGTCCATCTTTCACCAAAAATGAGACATTAAGTGCAGGTTTGTCAAGTGAAACATCATTCTTTTGAGCTTCAACAAGTTTTTCACGAGTTATCGTCAATGTCAAAGGGTCACTCACTACAACCTCATTCCCCTGATCACTGACACGAGACTTGTCTTCAGGCCTTTCCTCTGCCTCCTGATCTGCACATAAGTCAAATAAAGATGCACTACTATCTTTCTTTCCTTGAGCATGAGATCACGCAAGCAGTAAACACATTTGGATATTCCTGATACAATTCAGCCTGTTTTCATGGCTGCGATGTGACGTTTAACTGCTAATGTATTTCCTTTGTAAACAAAGCTCTGTGCACATCTGTGGGAAGTGCTGAACAAACAAGTCCAATCCATGGAGAGGCCCCACCTCACAATTTACAGGACTTAAAGCAGGGCTCGACATTAACGCTTGTCCGGGACAAGTGGATTTTTTGAAGGGGTGAAATAATTTTATTTGCCCAACGGACAAGCAGCCTGATAAAACGGCATTAACAAAAAATAACTAGGGAATAACCAAAATGCAAGAATGATACTTCATTCATTAGTGTAAAGGTGCTGGTCATATATTTAGAATATCATCAAAAAGTTTATTTATTTCACTAATTCCATTCAAAAAGTGACACTTGTATAATATATTCATTCATTACACACAGACTGATATATTTCAAATGTTTATTTCTTTTAATTTTGATGATTATAACTGACAACTAAGGAAAATCCCAAATTCAGTATCTCAGAAAATTAGAATATTACTTAAGACCAATACAAAGAAAGGATTTTTAGAAATATTGGCCAAATGAAAAGTATGAACATGAAAAGTTTAAGCATGCACATCACCCAATATTTAGTTGGGGCTCCTTTTGCCTGAATTACTGCAGCAATGCAGCGTGGCATGAAGTCGATTAGTCTGTGGCGCTGCTCAGGTGTTATGAGCCCAGGTTGCTCTGATAGTGGCCTTCAGCTCTTCTGCATTGTTGGGTCTGGCATAATCGCATCTTCCTCTTCACAATACCCTAGAGATTTTCCATGGGGTTAAGGTCAGGCGAGTTTGCTGGCCAATTAAGAACAGGGATACCATGGTCCTTAAACCAGGTACTGGTTGCTTTGGCACTGTGTGCAGGAGACAAGTCCTGTTGGAAAATTAAATCTGCATCTCCATAAAATTGGTCAGCAGCAGGAAGCATGAAGTGCTCTAAAACTTCCTGGTATACGGCTGCGAAAACACAGTGGACCAACACTAGCAGATGACATGGCACCCCAAACCATCACTGACTGTGGAAACTTTACACTGGACCTCAAGCAACGTGGATTGTGTGCCTCTCCTTTCTTCCTTCAGACTCTGGGACCCTGATTTCCAAAGGAAATGCAAAATGTACTTTCATCAGAGAACATAACTTTGGACAACTCAGCAGCAGTCCTGTCCTTTTTGTCTATAGCACAGGCGAGACGCTTCTGATGCTGTCTGTTGTTCAAGAGTGGCTTGACACAAGGAATGCGACAGCCGAAACCCATGTCTTGCATACGTCTGTGCGTAGTGGTTCTTGAAGCTCTGACTCCAGCTGCAGTCCACTCTTTGTGAATCTCCCCCACATTTTTTAATGAGTTTTGTTTAACAATCCTCTCCAGGGTGTGGTTATCCCTATTGCTTGTACACTTTTTTCTACCACATATTTTCCTTCCCTTCGCCTCTCTATTAATGTGCTTGGACACAGAGCTCTGTGAACAGCCAGCCTCTTTTGCAATGACCTTTCGTGTCTTGCCCTCCTTGTGCAAGATGTCAATGGTCGTCTTTTGGACAACTGTCAAGTCAGCAGTCTTCCCCATGATTGTGTAGCCTACAGAACTAGACTGAGAGACCATTTAAAGGCCTTTGCAGGTTTTGAGTTAATTAGCTGATTAGAGCGTGGCACCAGGTGTCTTCAATATGGAACCTTTTCACAATATTCAAATTTTCTGAGATACTGAATTTTGGATTTTCCTTAGTTGTCAGTTATAATCATCAAAATTAAAAGAAATAAACATTTAAAATATATCAGTCTGTGTGTAATCAATGAATATAATAGGCAAGTTTCACTTTTTGAATGGAATTAGTGAAATAAATCAACTTTTTGATGATATTCTAATTATATGACCAGCACTTGTAAGTCAGTCCCTCCAGAAAAACGCGATTATGCAATCGCATGATTTAATGCATAGTCAGCCAAAGTCCGCATTTTTATGCGGGGGCCGCATTTTTTCAAATACGCCGCATAAATTGCCTATTTCCGCGTGCAAAATATGCAGGGCTAGCATGATTTCATAATCCCTGCATTTTCGTTGCAAAAAAAGTCATATATATTAGCAGAAAGTTGAAAAATGTTTGTTTACTTCACACAAGAGCCGCCATTTCCCCCTGTTGCCATGGGAACGTTTTGAAGTGACGTAATTACCCGACGTGAACGTCATCGAAAAGCTGCAAACCCCTTGGTGAAACCATAGATATCAGTGAAACTATGATGAAGCACGCAAATTCCCATTTGCCAACAAAAATAACAGCAAAAGGCCGCGCAAAACAGTTTCCCGGTGTGTTGACCGATTTTAAAACACAGCATCATGAAGCTTCAAAGCGTTATGAATCAGTGAGTCGATTCAGCGGTTTGAAGCATTATGAATCAGTGAGTCGGATCCCCAAAGTCACGTATTTCAGCAGTTTGACACGCAATCCGAATCATGAATCGACTCGCTGATTCATAACGCTACGAAGCTTCATGATGCTGTTATTTTTAAATCGGTCATCACTATATAATTCGTTATTTAGGTTTTATCACAAAAACTATTCTGGTTGCTTCATTAAGTTATTGTAGAGCCTGCACTGTAGTGAGATGGACTTTGTAACAATGTCTTTAGTACCTTTTATGGGTCTTGAGAGTGCACAGTGCATTGTGCCAATGGAGGCCTTTCTGAGCCATCGGATTTCAACTTAAATATCTTCATTTGTGTTCTGAAGATGAACGGAGGTCTTACGGGTGTCCAACGACATGAGGGGAAGTCATTAATGACAGTATTAACTAACCCTTTAAGAGATTGCACTTTGTGCATTGGAAGCACTCAAATGTCTGTTTTGTATAGCTACCTCTGTAAAACAGGAAGTTTTTTATAATTTTTTTCAGAAGTTGTAGCATATTCCTTTTGTAAAGCTACAGAACTTGTTTGACTCAATGTTTAGTAAATTTGTGCCATGTGTTTATTAAGGTCTTCAATAAAACAAGATGAGAACTTAAATATTCCCAGCACTTTCTGTGATGTAGTGCTTTTTTTTCTCTCTCATCAAACCGCAGTTCTCTTACGAGAGGTTCTCTCGTATTGCGTAAGTTGCTTACGCTACGGGAAAGTATTATTTCTTCGAGATCTGAAAAACCACAAAATTATCCATATTGCCATATTGTCAACGCAGTGCGGCTGCCTGGCAGACCATAGCAGGCTATTCCAGCGTGTCTATTGGCTGCTCGGCTGGCAACTGCAGCAGCCTATCGGTGAGCCCGCGTGACGTGGCATCCAATGAGGGCGCTTCGCGCCCTTCACGCCTCATTTGCCTACAGGTAGGACGTGGCCACGTGTATATAAGCAGGGCTCGCAGGCTGTAAATTCGATTTTCTTTTCTTCAGCGAAGCCCTACGCATCGCTGGATCTGGGACCGCCGCCGTTTGAAACTAGCAGCGAGCAAGCAGAGGACAGCGCTAGAAGAAGCCGGCCACCTTCAGCCATCCGTGCCTGCTCTGCTATCCGGCGACATGTCCTTTCATTGTACGTGTGCTCGCCTTGCGTCACACATTTCACAAAAAGAGCACAAGCGTTTTTGTAAAAATGCCTCGTTCCACCTGCGCTTGCCGCTCAGCACCGGAGACCGCCACCTGATCTGCGCTCTCTGCCTGGGCCGCGACCACGCTGCCACCGCACTCCACGCGGGTGGATGCCCCGAGTGCGAAGAACTCTCGATGTCGACCCTGCGGGCTCGACTCGAGCAGTTTGATGACGACATCACTCCGCTTGTCCCTGTCGGGCCGCACAAAAAGAAGCGACGAGAAGCTCGCCGGAACCTCTCCCGCCAGCTTCTCTCTCGCCTTCCCCGCCCCCACCCCAGGCCGCCATGTCTGTCGCCGCTTCCGGGGATGAGGCGGATGTGGTTGAGGACCGCGCTGACAGCTGCTCCATCCTGGCCTCGGACAGCGAGGACTGGTCTTCTGCGGCTTCTTCAGTCCGGACCTCCGGCCGCACTCGAGCAGGTGAGGACGCGGAGCTCTTACGCCTTCTCACCCGGGCTGTCGATCAGCTAGGCCTCGAGTGGTCTCCGCCTAAGGAGACGGCGCCGAACAGGCTCGACGGCTGTATCCTGAACAGTCGCCGCCGAGCGCCCACCTCCAGGACTGCACCCTTCCTGCCAGAGCTTCACGACGAGCTCTCCAAGTCCTGGAATGCACCGTTCTCCGCGAGGGTCTCATCACATGCCTCTTCGACGCTCTCACAAGTTGACGGCGCCACTGAGAAAGGCTACAGCGCCATCCCTCCGGTGGAAGAGGCGGTCGCAGCGCACCTTTGCCCGCCCGCTGGTTGGCGCTCAAAGGCTGCCCTCCCGTCTAAGGCCTGCAGAACAATGTCAGCCTTGATCGGCCGCGCTTTCTCCGCCACCGGTCTGGCCGCGTCTGCTCTTCACTCAATGGCCGTGCTACAGATCCTCCAGGCTAATCTCCTCCGCGATCTGGACGAGAAAGGCAAGCATTCGGAGTTAATCACGGATTTAAGGAGCGCAACGGACCTCTCCCTTCGCGCCACGAAATCCGCTGCACAGGCCCTCGGACGGTGCATGACCTCTTTGACGGTTTCAGAGAGGCACCTCTGGCTAACGCTCGCCTACATGAGAGAGACGGAGCGCGCAGTGTTTCTCAATGCCCCCCTCTCCCCATCCGGCCTCTTCGGCCCAGCGGTCAGCGGGATTGTCGACCGTTTCTCTGAGGTACAGAAGACGACTCAAGCCATGAACCTCTTCCTGCCTCGACGCTCCAGCTCTGGCGCTAGCTCTGCTGCACGCCGTCGCCGCGACCAGCCTGCGCAGAGCCCTACCCGGCGTCCAGCACGGCCCCCGTCCTCACAGCGACGACAGACCGCCCGCCCTAGATCGCGCTCTTCCAGTCGAGGCAAGCCTCCTCCTCCGGCCGAGGATTGTGCTGAAACCAGAGCCTCCAAAGTCCTCCTAGCCAGAGGGGAGAAACGACGGTTAAGTCCCGCTGCGGCCGGACCACCGTCAAAACTCAGTTTCCTGTCAGTCCCCACTGCTGTGGCTACTGCATATGTCTTTCACGCAGCCAACGAGCCGGCAAACTTGCCCTCTCGCCTGCTTCCAACCGCCGTTTTTACGGTGAACCAGAGAAATCACAAAAAGTGCATTGTGTCTGGTTACACGGCTCACGCCGCATGTGTTTCAAATGCAGTAAATGTGCCCACTTTTCTGTGTTCAGCCCTGCACCCAAGCACTGTAAATCCCGTGTCTCGCACTCACATAAAGCAGCCACCGGCCGCTCGAGTGCTAGAGTTAGGTCACGTGTCCGCCTCGCTGCGCCCACACCTACTCACCACACGCGCTGTTACACAGCCCCTCACAACCGGTCATGTTCTAAACCCGAGTGCTGTGCCCGCTCAACCGCGCTCACACATTCTCACGAACATTATGCCCCCGACGCCGCCACTGCGCGTCGCACCATGTGTTCCCCGCTCAAGGTGGCCGGGACACCGTGTGTTGGGCGGCCAGCCATCGCGAGCGATCCGCTGGCCCTAAGCACAGAGAGCGCGCGCACCGCGCCCGCCCCTCCCTGTCAGGCTCTCGAACCCGCGGAGCGTGGCATTCAGAGCCCTGAGGCCATTCTGCCCCTGGCAGCACACGCGAGAGCGTGGGAAGCTATCCCAGGCACGTCAGAATGGGTGCTGAGAACAGTAAAGCTAGGCTATGCTCTGCAGTTCGCTCGCCGGCCTCCGTGCTTCTATGCGCGTATCGAGACGAGAGTGAGCAGGAAAGTAGCGCATCTACTTCAAGCAGAAATAGTGACGCTGCTGTGCAAAGGGGCTATAGAACCGCTATATAGAATTCTATGAGCGAGTCGGGCTTTTACAGCCGTTATTTCCTCGTTCCAAAGAGGGATGGGTCGCTCAGACCGATTCTGGATCTGAGGCATCTGAACAAAGCTCTTATGAGAAGACCGTTCAAAATGCTCACGACCAAGCAGATCCTCGCGCAAATTTGCCCGAGACACTGGCTTATCTCCCTCGATTTGAAAGACGCATACTTTCAAATCAAGATAATACCCCGTCACAGGCCATTCTTGAGATTCGCCTTCGATGGTCGGGTATATCAGTATACCGTCCTTCCATTCAGCCTGTCGCTAGCACCCCGTACATTTACGAAGTGCATGGACGCGGCCTCGCTCCCCTGAGAGGGCAGGGGATGCGAATTTTGAATTATTTGGACGATTGGCTCATTCTAGCACAGTCATAGGCCGAGCTCCTCGCCCACAGGGCAGTGCTACTCAGCCATCTAGACAGCCTGGGGCTCATGGTCAACTGGACCAAGAGCTCATTAGTGCCCATGCAGTCAACCTCATTTCTGGGTTTGGATCTGGACACTGTGGCAATGTCAGCCCGCCTGTCACCGCAGCGCACACGCCGAGTCCGACGCATGGCTGCGTCCTTCTGGCCGGGCAGCACTGCACCTCTCAGAGCTTTTCAGAGGATGCTGGGATGTATGGCCTCAGCTGCAGCAGTGCTCCAGCTGGGTCTACTGCGCATGCGCCCGCTGCAATGCTGGTTGAACGCCCGAGTGTCTCACAGGGCCTGGGGTTCCGGAGGCTTTCGAATCAGAGTGACTCAGAGCTGCACTTCAGCACTGAAGCCCTGGTTAGCAGCCGACTGATACCAGCAGGGGGTGACGATGGGAGCCATCTCACACCGCAAGGTTATCTCGACAGACGCTTCCACCTCAGGCTGGGGCGCTGTTTTCGAGGGCAGACCGGCTTTTGGCCTCTGGTCAGAACAGGAGAAACGTCTCCACATAAATTGCTTGGAGATGATTCCGGTCGAGAACGCGCTCAGGCGCTTCCTCCCATTCATACGAGGGCACCACGTGCTAGTCCGTTCGGACAACATGGCCGTAGTGTCGTACGTGAACCGACAGGGCGGTGTCAGGTCCAGGTGTCTGGGCAGACTGACGGAACGCCTTCTCGTGTGGGCACACAGCTCGTTGCGCTCGCTGAGGGCCGCGCACGTGCCGGGCCACCTCAATGTTGGCCCGGACAAGCTGTCCAGGGACCTCATTCCCCCAGGGGAGTGGTCCCTACACCACCAGACAGTCCAGCATTTATGGCGCCTATTCGGCAGAGCGGAGGTTGACCTCTTTGCGACAAGACAGAACGCCCGCTGCCCGATGTTTTTATCAAAAAGCGAGGATGCGCTGTCCCAGCCCTGGCCCAGCCTCCCGCTTTATGCTTTCCCGCCGATTTCTCTATTACCTCAGGTCGTAGCGAAAATCAGGGAGAACCGCCGCCCGGTGCTCCTCATAGCGCCGCGTTGGGAGAACCAAATTTGGTACCCAGAGCTGGTGAAACTGTCGCACTCACCCCCCTGGCCAGTTCCGCTGAGAAGAGATCTCCTCTCTCAAGCCGGAGGGTCGGTCTGGCATCCCCATCCAGAGCGCTGGTCTCTGCATGTATGGGTGACCAACGGATGCCTGAAGGGGTTGAAAACACGATCGCACATTCTAGAGCTCCCTCCACGAGGCGGCTATATATTTCCAAGTGGTCTGTGTTCACTAAGTGGTGTGTTGCAAAAGGCTTGGATCCACAGGAGTGTGGGGCGGGTGCTCTCCTTCCTTCAAGAGCTGCTGGAACTGGGCAGGTCCCCTTCCACGCTCAAAGTGTATGTGGCGGCTATCGCAGCGTTCGCTCAGACGACGCTCGGCCGCGCGCTAGGAAGGAACGAGCTCATTATCCGTTTCCTCAGAGGAGCTAGACGGATGAATCCCCCGCGACCCCCCTCGGTTCCTATCTGGGATTTGTCCTTGGTCCTAGAGGCCCTGAAGGCTCATCCCTTTGAACTGCTCGAAGCTGTGGAACCAAAGCTCCTTTCGCTCAAAACCGCGTTTCTGATAGCTCTGGCTTCAGTAAAACGCGTGGGGGATCTGCACGCGCTCTCCGTGAGCCCGGCGTGTCTTGAGTTCGGTCCGAATGACTCCAAGGTCATCCTTAGGCCGAGGCACGGTTATATCCCCAAAGCGATCGGAACTCCCTTTAGGGCGCAAGTCATTTCCCTATCGGCTCTGCCAGCATCCGATGAGGGGGACGGTGGCAACTTCCTCTGCCCTGTCAGGGCGTTGAGAGTTTATGTCACGCGCTCCGCCGCCTTCAGGCATTCTGAGCAGCTCTTTGTTTCATTTGGTGGGCGCACTAAAGGTCTCGCCGCCTCGAAACAGAGCCTGTCCAGGTGGATAGTGGACGCGATTGCAGCAGCTTACCCCTCCAAACACCTGCAGTGCCCGCTGGGAGTCAGAGCTCATTCCACTAGAGGCATGGCCTCTTCGTGGGCCTGGGCCAGAGGGATTTCCATCCACGATATCTGTATTGCGGCAGGCTGGGCCTCCTCGTCTACATTCGTGAGATTTTACAACATGGAAGTTCCTGCCTTGCAGGCGAAAGTGTTATCAGTTTGAGTGGGCTGTTAGCTCTGCCCAGTGATTCTGTGCAGACAACGCTCGCGTACTGGTCATACGTTCAGTATTGTGCTTGTGTGAATTTGTAGGGGAGCGGCACTGATAGGTGCTGTGTTCACTTTTCAGTACAATGAAGTGCTTTTACATGTGTTGGCCCGTTTTCTCTACCGGCCACCTGTCTCCAGCTTTGTTTTTCCCCGGTCTCCCTGGGATACATATGCTGTTTGCTCGGCGCGCACGGCGTTGACAAAGAGTTCCCGTAGCATAAGCAACTTACGCAATACGAGAGAACCTCTCGTAAGATAACGTACTCGGTTACTAGCGTAACCTCGGTTCTCTCTAGAAGAGGGAACGAGTATTGCGTAACCGGCCGTGCGCCCCACGGGCTTTTGAGCTTCAGACTATGAAAACCAAATTTACAGCCTGCGAGCCCTGCTTATATACACGTGGCCACGCCCTACCTGTAGGCAAATGAGGCGTGAAGGGTGCGAAGCGCCCTCATTGGATGCCACGTCACGCGGGCTCGCCGATAGGCTGCTGCAGTTGCCAGCCGAGCAGCCAATAGACACGCTGGAATAGCCTGCTATGGTCTGCCAGCCTGCCGCACTGCGTTGACAATATGGCAAAAATGAAGGATAATTTTGTGGTTTTTCAGATCTCGAAGAAAGAATACTTTCCCGTAGCGTAAGCAACTTACGCAATACTCGTTCCCTCTTCTAGAGAGAACCAAGGTTACACTAGTAACCGAGTACGTTTTTGCAAGTTCCCGCAATTTTATCGCATAAAATTGCATAAATATCCCACATTTTCCATCGCATTTTTTAAAGCAACACTGTGTAACTTTTTTAGTTTAGTCTTAGCTAAAAACACTTAGTGCTTTCAAAAATATATGTGCTCATTAATGTATATTTACTTCTTTCAAGTAATAAAGTATTCTCGTTAGTTTATAATATGCCATTGAAAATACATACGGGTAAGGGGTTCGAATGGGGGTCGCCATGTTGCCCCTCCATCTTGAAAGTACATTAGCCAAAGAGGGACATACCCGTAAATTTAAGCTTCGCCTTTCGCGATTTAACACTCGATGGCACCGTGTCGAATGTGAAGAGGGGGATAGCTTGAGACTGCTATATGAAAACTTGAAAGCCTTTTTGAAAGTCTGTTGCTGATGGAGGATCACTCTTATTCTCGAGGATATGTAACAGAGTCGCCAAGGAAGCGAAAAAGAGAATTAAGACGGCAACTCAACAGGCAAATCAACACTAATGGACGAGGTCGAACTGGAAGCCATGTTAATCTTGGACTAAATCGGCCACCGTAGGAATTAAAACGAAATCGGAATTGGGAGGAACAGAAACTAATATTTACTGGATGGTCATATACCTTTTCACCGCTAGATGGGGGAAAATATCACAGTGTAGCTTTAAGAAAATGTGCTGCATAATCAAGGATTTTTTCCCGCAACAATCACAAAAAAAAGCCGCATTTTTCTGGAAGGACTGGTAAGTGGCGATCGATAGTGGATAATAATATATAATGAACTGACGGTAACTATAACGTTGCACTGTTGATGCTCACGCAGCCTCTCGAGGAGAAGTCAAAACAAATGTGCACCGCTCACACAGAGAAACTCACTTAACACACTACCTTAAAAATGTAGAAATGTATTTATATTTATAACATATGATACAGTTGCGTCACATTACCAAGAGTGCTGTTTTCCTGAATAACATTACGACTGAAAATGACACTGATTTCATATGACAGATCCATAAACAATTATTAACATTAAGTCACTTACATTTTAGATGCAATATTGAGTGTTTTTGTTCCATTTCAGCAGCCAAAATAGTTTCAAACAAGATCACAGCGTATCACCGCAACAGTGTGTTAGTGAATGATTCAGCGTTTTGAATGAATCGGTTGAATAAAAAAATCAATAAACTATTCGTAAACGACTGCCTCATTCTTGAATGAATCAGCTGTTTGAACGAATCGACTCAATGACTCGCTCAGACGTTCACCTGCCGCCACCTACTGGCGTTTTAGTTTCATGTTGAAACCTTCTTTCCAACTTTTCTTATTTGTATATTCAAAAAATATTTTAAACTATCTCATAACATTTAATGCAGTTGTAATTTTTCAATGCAAAATTATTTAATTTGATTGGTAACAGCCCTATAGTGTCTTATTCTAATTTAATTTATAGATCAAATTTAAGGAAAATGCTCTTTATAAAAGGTAAAAATATAACATTTAAATATGTCAAATCTGATTGAACACTGGTGAGAATATTGCTTCAGAATAAATTATATTTACAACACACAAAAAAAAAATTCCGGACAAGCACATTTTTTACTCGAGTGACAGATTTACTTGTCCGAAGGACAAGCACGTGAAAAAGCTTAATGTCGAGCCCTGCTTAAAGGATCTGCTGCTAACATCTTGGTGCCAGATACCACAACACACCTTCAGGGGTCTAGTGGAGTCCATGCCTCGATGACAGCAAAATGGGGACTAACACAATAAGGCCAAAATTAAGCTTTGAGAATCAAACCAACCTGTTTGTTCCTCAGTTTCTTCATGTTTCAAAATGAATACTTCCTCAATCTTCATGTCTTCACTCTCCTCTTTCTCTGTTTGTTCCTCAGCTTCTTCATGTTTCAAAATGAATACTTCCTCAATCTTCATGTCTTCACTCTCCTCTTTCTCTGTTTGTTCCTCAGCTTCTTCATGTTTCAAAATGAATACTTCTTTAACCTTCATGTCTTCACTCTCCTCTTTCTCTGTTTGTTCCTCGGTTTCTTCATGTTTCAAAATTAATACTTCTTCAATCTTCACGTCTTCTCTCTCCTCTTTCTCTGTTTGTTCCTCGGTTTCTTCATGTTTCAAAATTAATACTTCTTCAATCTTCATGTCTTCACTCTCCTCTTTCTCTGTTTGTTCCTCAGCTTCTTCATGTTTCAAAATGAATACTTCTTCAATCTTCATGTCTTCACTCTCCTCTTTCTCTGTTTGTTCCTCAGCTTCTTCATGTTTCAAAATGAATACTTCTTCAATCTTCATGTCTTCACTCTCCTCTTTAATGAACACCATCTTTATAATAGTGTGTCACGTGGATCTCAGTCGCTTCTCCAGGAGTTTTTCTGTTTGTTTGTCCTGTTTAAGATGAGAATAATTAACAGAAAGAAAAATAAATCCAAAATCTCTCCTAGTTCAGAAGTTCAGTGCACTGGCAAGAGAGTGATAGTTTTTTATTTTATAATTTTTTTTTTAATTTCAAAATAACAGAATTCAACAGCAGAATTTACAGCATTTCTTGACACATTTTGTAAGTATGAATTGAAACATAACGATTTAAATAAAAATAAACAAAAAAGTTGAACTTAAAAGTAAAGGGCATCGCAATCGTGTTAAATTAATTTCACACTTTTTTGAAAATGAGCAAACTCTGGTTTTAAATTACTCCATTTAGTTTGATGAATATGACATTTTCCTAATAACAAAAACAAATCAATAATAGATATGTTTCCTTTGGAAAGTCATTCATTTGAATGAAGTAAATCAGATTTAAGAGGTTTCAGTTCATTTTAACACTTATAAATTGAGACATGTCATATCTAATGTGTTTCTCAGGATATATTCTGTCAATAATGTTAAATGACACTTCTTTGGTTTTATTTGTTACACAATCCCCACTAATCTTCCACTAAAATGAGGGAAACATATGAACCCAAACTAATGTAGATGGAGGAGAAGAGATAGAAACAAAAAGAGATCTGATCGATTGATTACTGCATTTATTATCAATTAAATCAAGTTGATCTAAAAAGAAATGTTTGAAGAGTTAATTATTAAAAAAGATTGCTCTGTTTTCCCTAACCATTTATTTAAGCAACTTGGTAGTATACATTTTTTTTCTTAGATGCAGTTTTGATATTAAAACACCTCTTCTAATTTTCACAAGCAAGTCTTTTTGACGCAGTGTTTGGGTCTTAGACAACTTCTCTCACCCCTTTTTTATTTGGAATAATACGTATATCACACACCAAAACAAATATATTTATTATGATTTAGTTGTTGTTGTTGTTATTATTATTATTAATTTGCTAGAAGTAAACCATCTATAGAAAATAAGTCCCTCGTCTCAGGCGAATTCAACATATGAAACTGCTGCCTGTAGGGCTCTGGGACTAGCTCATAAGCTTTGAGTACGGCTAGCTTACACGGTACTAATACAGACAGGGGTTAAAGTATTATTATTAATTTGTTATTATTATTAATATTAATATTAGTTGGACTGTTGTTGAATTCCGATGCTCAGCTTTTGAGTATTACTGAACTATGCCTTACATTTAAGTGTCTGTTAAATAATATATTATTGAATTATAAAATGAATTAATTAATCATGAATTCTATTATACAATTACATCTCTATTCATTCAGAGTGATGGACAAAAAGCACTCAAAACTAACACAACAAATTAACAAAACAAAGCAAATTATACAGACCCTTATATTAGGCAGTTTAGCTATTTAATCATTTGTTGTGAATCAATCGGTTCAATTGACTCGGAGCGTCTAAAATATTTATATTCACTGTACATACTCACCTGTAAATTCTGTTTATAGTAATAACTATCTCTCTCTATATTTATATATATTCAGTACATATCCATGTCCTGCACTTACGCAACCATTGTATATCCTGCACTCTCTGCTTTTGCACTTCAGGTTAGACCTAAACTGCATTTCGTTGCCTTGTACTTGTACTTGTGCAATGACAATAAAGTTGAATGTAATCTAAAACACAAACCTCTCTTCAGCCGAATCACAACAGATGCTGGAGCGCGGCGCAGCGTTTTGACGTCATACATCAAGACAAAATAAAAGTCCCGTTCACTGGTTAGTATAGAGTCTGGGAAACTACGTCATTGCGCATTGCATTATGGGTAGTCGCCGCCATGTTTTAGGACACGCTCAGGAGCGTACAATGATAACAAAGGTGAATCACCTGAGGAAAAAACGACTGTATTTACTTTAATACTTTTTAAGAACTCTTGCTTGCACTCACTTATAATAAATGGACTAATATTTGAATCTCTTACGTACATGAGCGCTCAGTCGTGCGGCCAGGATCCTGCACATATTCATCACGTTTCATGCAATCAGAAATCAGATGGCCGCCTTCTATCGCACCACACATTGGTTTGTCTTTTGCAGTTTATTTTTTAATAGCCTAACTAAAAAGTCTGTATCTGATATATAAAATAATAAATATACTTATTAGCTTGATCTCAGCCAGTGGATAATTTATTCAATCAACATAGCCTATATCATATCGCCCTAATTCCTTAACGTTAAAGCATTAAAGGATAACCGATTATGGCTCGTAATGCAGCTTTTGAAATTATTTGTATTTGAAAGCGCTTTAGCCTACAGTACTAAAAAGTTTTACTGGACTTAAATGGAACAAGAACAATATTTCCTTCTACTGAGAGAAGCTGAACAATGAAGCATTTGCAGACGCGTTTCATGCATTATTTATGGTGTGAGCACATTCAAGCGGTTCAGAAAATATTCATCTGTAATATCGGTTATAAATAAATAAATAATAAAAAATAAATAATAAATGACAGTTCATAACACAGCAAGCGTTCACCATTCTAATGTGTTTTTAACTGTATAATACAAGTTTTAAAGTCTACCTCCACTATTACTCATTCTCTAATGTAGTGTCTGTGTCCTAAAGTCCGCGAATGCATTGCGTTGGTGACGTCACGTTCCCATTCTCTATTAAATCACAAAAGTGCATAGAAATTTACATAGAAAATAGACATTAATAAAAATAAGAAAATGTGACAATTCAGAGTTGAATGTATTATTGAAATACCCTTGTGAAAAAAGTATACTTTATTGTATTTCAAATATATTAGCGTCATATTTTCACAATGTAACTTTTAATGCACTTTAAAATAATTGTATTTTAGTATATTTTAGAAAAATATATTTTAGAAAAATATACTTAAAATGAAAGTTCAGTGTACTTTTTAAAAGTGTACTTATTTGAACATTACTTTAAATATATTTTTAGCATATTTTAAACTGTACTCAAGTTGTCATTGTAAAGCACTGAAAGCACATTTTAAAAATACATATATACATACATATATTTAATATCCTTAATTTGTATATTTAAAGTAAATTTGAGTAATGTTTAAGGTTATTTATTCATGCTTAAGTGTTAAAATGAAGCATGAATAAATAAGTGTTCAAATATGACTAAATAAGTGTTCAAATATGACTAATGCATTAAAAGCCCATTTTTAAATATATGCAGTGTACAAGCCCTACTGTAGTTGTGCTTTAAGTGTAAATATGTTTAATGAGTTTACACTGGCAGAGAAGTATCGTACACACAGTTCTATATTAAACCAACAGCACACTAAAATACAACGCAAGAAAATATGAGCTGAGTAGTTGAGTATTATTCAAATTCAAATGTCTCTTCGCCCCGTAGAAGCCGTTTTTGTAAAAAGTAGGCTAACGATTGCGTCATAACCAGGCAACTCTGTCACATAGTAGAGAAATAACCGTATAAACAGGAGGAGAAGCTCGCAGGCAATCTTTTACTGTCTATGAGGCAATCGGGGGGTGTGGAGGCATAAAGACCGATAAAGTCAAGGACAAAGCATGTGGAGAAGCCCATAGAGAGCCAAAAGCAAAGGGACAAAATATTTCAACAACGTGATTCAGATTTGACTTTGCACAACTACTAGAAGACTTGCCACTGTCAGACAGGTTGCTCACGTCACATCTACGTGGTCAAGCTCAGTCTGAGGCTGCGCAGTAGCTCAGCCATAAGGAAGTGACTGCTTCTACCTGACTTCACTTTTCCCCGTCGAAGCCTATGGGGTCGCTGTGTCCATTTCTTTTACTCTCTATGCGATAAACGGGCTCGGAATAAAATGGCCTAAGGTTACGCGATCCCGAAAAGAACTGGAGAAAAAGTCCTGCTGTTTGGAGGTAAATAATAAGTAAGACTAATGTAGAAGTGAATAAAAGTTGTATGAACGCTGTTTGACCTTATGTCTTGTATATTCTGTGTACAGATGCTGTTTCTTCACGAGTATTTGCTGTCAACTGCCTCTGATGTGCAAGCGGCCATCAGACACAAGTGTGAAATTGAGCAGCTCATCAGAAAAGTGAATATAATGTGTCATTTATATTTGTGTATAGAGGGTCAGTGGAATTGGTCCAATAATATATGGATTTTTTAATCTTCCAGTGTTGTTTTAATGAAAAACATAGTGTTACGTCCAAGGACGTATTTGTATTTGTTTTTGTGTTTTCTTCCCCTTCTCCTATTTTCTCTCTATTTCCTGTAAGCAGGAAGTAATGGCTGCCACCTGACTCCAATAAGTGATTGATCTACTGTGATTGGAGTAGGAGAGGAGACTGTGGGGATTTAAGCAGTACCTTTCCACTGAGCAGGGTGTGTGTGTGTGGAGGGCTGCTCTGTGAGGCTTCGCTTCTCAACTTTAATGTTATTAGTTTTCTTTCTTTTCTTTAAAGAGAACCCTTGTTGATTGAGTTTTTCATTGTGTTAATGTTCTTGTGGTAACTGGCGCCTACGACAAGAGAACCCTTAAGTTATTCTGTTTGTACCTACTTTTGTAATGGTTTGTTATCTATTACGTTTATATTGTTAACTATTTGGGGAAAGGATTAGTAGAGAGGTGGGTGCCATTTTCTTTGTATTCTGTTTTCTCCTGTTTAGGCTAGCTAGGGAGTTAGTGTATTTGTATTGTATTTGTTTTTCTTTTCTTTGGTAGTTTAGTTAGTTTCTCCCTAATAGTAGTTAGAGGTTTTATGTTTGTTGTTTTGGCCTTGCCCCCTCTTGAAGCCTCAATCCTCCCATACTACAATAAAAGATCTTAATTGTTACAGTGAGTTGTTTGTAGTTGTTTTGTTGAAGCATTAGTGTTGAGAACTGAACCTTGTTGCTTCCACACATCACACCAATCCTATTCTGTTATAAGTTCCTTTTAACCCTAGACTAACTAGGGACGTAACAGAATTTGGGGGCTCGTCTATCGGTAACAAATTGAATTTGTTGGTTGTAACAACGTTGGAAACCACTCCATTGGTAGATGATCAGATTGGTACATGGTAAGTGTCTTTTTTTCTCGTTGTTTTGCCTGGCTGTTTTTGCTCTTTTTGATGTGGGAGAAGTTAGTGCTTAAGTTATGGATTTTGACTTAATCTCGTTTACATTACTTCCCACTTGGGAGGTATATAATCGTTGTCGTAAAAGGGATTTAATTTCCATAGCAGACTTCTTTAACATTAATATACCTAAAGAGGCGACTAAACAGGTTATCAAAGGGGCGTTATCTAGGGAGCTGGTCGAAGCTGGCATTTTGGCCGCACCAGATGGGGGTATAGGGGAAGAATCTGGGGCTGTGGGCTTTGATTCTTTTCTCAATATCGATTCGAAAGATTCTTCTTCTGATACTGTATTGGCAGTTAAGCTAAAAGAGTTAGATATTGAATTAAAACGGCAAGAATGTGAGGCACAGCGTATTCGGCTTAGAGTGGTAGAAGCTGAGCGAGCGAGGGATAGTGA